>OW240915.1:54894722-55180204 GCA_933207985.1 Pelobates cultripes
CAGAGAGAGAGCCAGAAGCAGGGCCAGAGCCAGAGGCAGGGAGAGAGCCAGAGCCAGAGGCAGGGAGAGAGCCAGAGGCAGGGAGAGAGCCAGAGGCAGAGGCAGGGAGAGAGCCAGAGGCGGAGAGAGAGCCAGAGGCAGGGCCAGAGCCAGAGGCAGGGTCAGAGCCAGAGCCAGAGGCAGAGTCAGGGAGAGAGCCAGAGGCAGGGAGAGAGCCAGAGGCAGGTCCAGAGGCCGGGCCAGAGCCAGAGGCAGGGAGAGAGCCAGAGGCAGGGCCAGAGCCAGAGGCAGGGCCAGAGCCAGAGGCAGGGAGAGAGCCAGAGGCAGGGCCAGAGCCAGAGCCAGAGACAGGGAGAGAGCCAGAGGCAGGGAGAGAGCCAGAGGCAGGGAGAAAGCCAGAGGCAGGGCCAGAGCCAGAGGCAGGGCCAGGGCCAGAGCCAGAGGCAGGGAGAGAGCCAGAGGCAGGGCCAGAGGCAGGGCCAGAGCCAGAGCCAGAGGCAGAGAGAGAGCCAGAGGCAGGGCCAGAGCCAGAGGCAGGGCCAGAGCCAGAGCCAGAGGCAGGGCCAGAGCCAGAGCCAGAGGCAGAGAGAGAGCCAGAGGCAGGGAGAGAGCCAGAGGCAGGGAGAGAGCCAGAGCCAGAGGCAGGGAGAGAGCCAGAGCCAGAGGCAGGGAGAGAGCCAGAGGCAGGGAGAGAGCCAGAAGCAGGGCCAGAGCCAGAGGCAGGGCCAGAGCCAGAGCCAGAGGCAGGGGAGAGAGCCAGAGGCAGGGAGAGAGCCAGGAAGCAGGGCCAGAGCCAGAGGCGGTGGGCCAGAGCCAAAGCCAGAGCAGGAGAGAGCCAGAGGGCAGAGGCAGGGAGAGAGCCAGAGTAGGGAGAGAGCCAGAGCAGAGGCAGAGGCAGAGAGAGCCAGAGGCAGGGAGAGAGCCAGAGGCAGGGGCCAGAGCCAGAGGCAGGGTCACAGAGCCAGAGCCAGAGGCAGGGTCGAGCCAGAGGCAGGCCAGAGGCAGGGGAGAGAGCCAGAGGCAGGGCCACAGAGGCAGTGGAGAGAGCCAGAGGCAGGGCCAGGAGCCAGACAGAGGTGGCAGGAGAGCCAGGAGGCAGGGCCAGAGGCAGGGGAGAGGGCCAGAGGCAGGAGTAGAGCCAGGAAGCAGAGGCAGGAGAGAGCCAGAAGCAGAGGCAGGGAGGAGAGCCAGAGGCAGTGGGCCAGAGCCAGAGCCAGAGGCAGGGAGAGAGCCAGAGCCAGAGGCAGGGAGAGAGCCAGAGGCAGGGGGAGAGCCAGAGGCAGGGCCAGAGCCAGAGGCAGGGAGAGAGCCAGAGGCAGGGAAAGAGCCAGAGGCAGGGAGAGAGCCAGAGGCAGGGCCAGAGCCAGAGGCAGGGTCAGAGCCAGAGGCAGAGTCAGGGAGAGAGCCAGAGGCAGGGCCAGAGGCAGGGAGAGAGCCAGAGGCAGGGCCAGAGCCAGAGGCAGGGAGAGAGCCAGAGGCGGGGCCAGAGGCAGGGAGAGAGCCAGAGGCAGGGAGAGAGCCAGAAGCAGAGGCAGGGAGAGAGCCAGAGGCAGGGCCAGAGCCAGAGGCAGGGAGAGAGCCAGAGGAAGGGCCAGAGCCAGAGGCAGGGTCAGAGCCAGAGGCAGGGCCAGAGCCAGAGCCAGATGCAGGGAGAGAGCCAGAGGATTCAGATTTTTCCTATTTTTGCTGGATGCGTGCGGCCCTGCGTTAGGGCGGCCTGGGGGGCAATTGCCTCCCTGCCCCCCTTCCCAGCCCGCCCCTGGTTGCAGCCACACTCTCTCTCTATCTCTCTCTTTATATATATATTTATACTTAACTGACTTACACCGATCAGCCACAATATTAAAACCACCTGACTAATATCTTATAGGTCCTCCTTGTGATGATGCGTAAAAAGCATGGACTCCACAAGGCCTCTGAACATATCTTGTGGTATCTGGCACCAAGACAATTGCAGCATTGCCCAGAGTCCACTGCCTCCGCCAGCCTGCCTTCTTCTTAAAGTTGTGGCTGCTTAGTGTTATCCAGTGTTACCTAATTGTTTGCTAGATGGGAATCAAAATTTAAATCCAAACACGTATTTAAAAATAATAACTACAAAAATCAACATACATAAGCCAACATTCCACTTTAAAGTCAACATGTGACACGCTTTGTGTTGGATTGGCACACTTTTAGTTGTACTAATCCTTGCTAAGGACTTGTTGGCCATGTGGAAGTGTGCCTGGGTAAAACTGTTGGTGTGGTGGTTTAATAATTAAGTGTGTAGTCAGTATTCTGTTGATATTAATCAGCGTAGAGAATACTTTATGCAGTTGTACAATTTCACACAGACAGAGCTGAATTTTAAATAACTAGGATGTAACTTGTACAAAATACTCTTGCTAAATGAACACACGTGACATTCAGAGTGTGATAACTCTATTTATTTTAACTGGGATGGTAATAAAATGTTGATAAAACTGAGATTTTTCTATTAAAGTTCACTTGTTTAATAATAATAATAATAATAATAATAATATATTTAATGGTAGGGTTCATCTTTTGTTGGAGAGCGTATCTGAAACAAGTCTATGAGTTATTTTCAATACGCATCAGGAAAGACATTGAGGATCAAGAGATTGTGAGGGTGCTAAGCAGTGTTTTGACACTTCTCAGGATGGGTAAAAAGACATATATTCAGCAACCTCTGGATCTTTGGTAGAAGGTCTTTGGCTATGTTTTATTAACAAAAAGAACATACATGGACCATGCACAGGGTACTTCAGCAGCTATCTGTGCGTGGTCTGCCCTTACTGGGGTTAGCCAAAAAGGCTGTCAGTCAGCCTGGCATGCATTCATGTGAGTCTGACATCCCCCATTTCTGGTGGACTGCTCACTTTATGGACAGTGAATTAGATCTACCCCTTTCTCACTTTTTGTCTTACTGTATCTCTGTGACCACCCCCTTCATGACCCACCCACTCTCGTCCCAGATCCCCTCCAGGCAAAGTAGGAAGCTAGGCAATGCCTCAACATGTGTTGTCTCTCTGGTCAATAGGGGAATCTGAACTCCTGTTGAGATTTTCCATTCCCTCTACTTAAAACATGACCGGCGAAGTGATAGCAATGACAGTGTTTTCCTGTATCTCTTAGACAAGGCTTTGGTACACATGATGCTTAAATTATGCTTAACCCCTTAACCCGTTAAGGACACATGACATGTGTGACATGTCATGATTCCCTTTTATTCCAGAAGTTTGGTCCTTAAGGGATTAAATGATGCTTTTAACAGTTAAACAAATGTCTAATTTTTCTCATTAGACAGATATTTAGGTTGGCATTGAACCATTTCCTACCTTTTTCAATACACTACTATTTTAAAATAAAAACACAAAACATAAATAAAAAGACGGCACAGTATTTTCAGGAAATACCCAGAATCTGCTGCTTTTCTGTTGAGGTTCTCCTCAATCAGCAAATACTGAAAACTCTCTGGCAGTTCTGGTCCTGTGTCTAGTTTTTGGGGATTTTACTATTTATTACAGCTCTGTAAAGTAGCAGTACCTTGTGGGTCAGTTCAAGAAGATTGAGTTAACTTTCTATCTCATTTATACAATTTTTCATCACGAATGGGTGCATTAAGATGACAACTTGCACCATCTAAGTATGTACTTGTAAGACACTGCCCAATATAAAATGACTTGTATAACGTGTTAGCACAATTGTATATAGATGGGCCGAATGGTTCTTATCTGCCGTCACATTCTATGTTTCTATGTTTCTATATATAACTGGTTTTAAAACTTTTAGCTCCCTACAAGTTGTGTCAATATACCAGTATGCAAACTAAGCATTTCCGTGGGGAATAATTAATTTGCACGTCAGACCCCATTACAATGTGACAGTTGTAAAAGGTAAATTACTGTAAATCTTTTATATACCTACTGATAAATACTTTACCAGGCATCTGATAACACAAGGGTACAAATTACATAATCATAAAACATTTTTTATTGCCTCTGGAAAAAAATCCCGTTTTAATTTTTTCTAAAATTT
The DNA here is from genome assembly GCA_933207985.1 of Pelobates cultripes. Classification (NCBI taxonomy): domain Eukaryota; kingdom Metazoa; phylum Chordata; class Amphibia; order Anura; family Pelobatidae; genus Pelobates; species Pelobates cultripes. The sequence continues at coordinate 54,898,761 of OW240915.1, forward strand.
TATAACATTTTTCTTGATAATAAAATCTCTCATTTATTAAATTACTGAATACAATGTGCTAGCAAAATATAAATTACCATCATTATTCTATAAATAATGTGTAAAGTAGGTACATATTCATTTGTTTTTATAACATGCCTATAATGTATGCTTATTTTATGGTGAAATAATCAGTATATTAATTACAGTTTTGTAGAAATGTTTTAAAACTTCAAATGACTTCTTAATTTGTACATAAACAGAAATATATTTGAACCAGATTATATTCTGTTTCTTAGATTTACATAATAAAGAATGGGGAAAAAAAACTTGAATTTTCCCAGCTCCATATTGACTGCTCCACTCAGTTGTGGCAGTGTGCAGTAATTGAAGCAGTCTAGACACAGAGACAGATGCACAGGAGCACGTTATTATAGAGGACATTTGCCCTAGTACCATACTGTCTAATTGCCTAGAAAATATATTTCTACATGAATTATTTGTAATTTGATTTTAAATGGACCAACTGTTATATTTAAGTGAATTTCATGGAAAAAGCTTTAAACAAAAGACATTTGTTTATTTATTCGCAATTTTTTTTTAGACTATCTTAATAAATATTGCAACAAACACACTAAATTATTTCATTTTTTTTTTTAAAAATGAATGCGCACGGAAAAAGAACACTAGGCACGTTTTCAATAATTTTAAGCTCACCTTTAATTAAAAAAAAAAAAATCCACGAAGGAATAACAAAATATTATTTTCTTTTCTTCTTTTGTATTATGTTCTATTCTATTGCATAGAAGCACTTTATATTTTTTTTTTTTTAATTTATTTAAAAAAAAATAAAATCACATTTAGGATGGATAGACAGCTGTTTGGTAATAAAGATTAAACTTATAACATAGGGTGTGCCATGGTACTTAATTCCTGTCTTTTCTAGCTTCTCACTTTATTCTCCGGGTCAGCAAAACTGAATGTCTTCCTTTTTGTGCATTTTCTTTCTTTATACATCAGTCCTTCGTAAACTAAAGCAATCTATCCAACTACAGTGCTGAATCTTAACAGAAGATTATAAAGTACCCACTTTTTTTTCATCAAAAATACTGCTGGAATAATTTAAATTGACAGTGCCTTTTAATCAAGTAAACACATTTTAACTAGTTTTTCCCAATTCTCCCATTCATGGCTACTATAGAAATTAGCTTTCACTCGTCCCTCACTTACACATGGATACACACACTTGCATGAACACAAGAAAAATTTCTTTTCTGCTGTCAGCATTCCTAACCAACAATAGTTAGATTAGTGCAATGAGGGCCTCCGCAGAGCAAGGACATTCAGTCACAGAAGGCTCACTGCAGGAGCAGCTGGTAGGGGTTAATAGCTGCTAAACTTCACAGCTAGAGCCTTTTCTCTATTGTATGTTCAACCCTTGGGAAGGAGGGAGACCTGTGACAGCCTCTGGGGTGGAAAGGATCAGAAGTATAGTGGCAGGTCACAAAAATACAGTCCGAGAATATAGTTACCTAAGCACCGCTTGAAAAATTAACTTTGCACAAAAAGGAAAAAAAAATGCTCATTGCATTTATCTATAGAATTTCTACCTGTTTATACAGCCCTTTGGTGGACCGGAATACAACTGTACTTTACATTCACAGTCTCAGCCAATAGGGTTTGAATTCATGTTACAGCTTTGCAAGAACAATCGCCAATGAGATGTTAAAGGAATTATTCACACACCATAAAATGGACACAATTCAGGCACAGGGTTTTTAGAGTCAGCATAGAACACGCTGGATAGCTCATAACCTTAGAAAATTATGTTATTCTGGCATCGTGACCCATATCTTAAACTGGACACAAAAAATCTCTTTGAAATTTGAGCAGAGTAGCCGCTTATCCATGAGTAACGAGAAGCAAAGGCATTTTTGTTTGTACATGTCATTTGCTGTAAATCAGATAGTTCAGGATCAATATATCAGTTTGGTTCCATATTTTGTGAAACTCCAATTATAGAACAACATGAGATTTTAGAATGTCATATTTATGAATGACTATTAATGACATGAATATCTAGTGAGGCTGTGTTACAAATGATTAATACACTATTCTACATGAGCGCAGTATATGCATATGTTTATCACATTGGACAAACAAATTTTTCTACAGATCTGTAATAAGTTTATTGTTTTATAATTATAGCTAAATAGACAAACAGACAGACAGGAAGACAGACAGACAGACAGACAGACAGATAGATAGATAGATAAATAGATAAATAGATATGGACAGACAGGCAGACAGATACATCAACAGGCGTGATAAACTATACATCCTGATTCCAGCCCTACTAATCTATCTATCTATCTATCTATCTATCTATCTATCTATCTATATCTATCTATCTATCTATCTATCTATCTATCTATCTATCTATCTATATCTATCTATCTATCTATCTATCTATCTATCTATCTATCTATCTATCTATCTATATCTATCTATCTATCTATCTATCTATCTATATCTATCTATCTATCTATCTATCTATATCTATCTATCTATCTATCTATCTATCTATCTATCGATCTATCTATCTATCACTGTCTATCTATCTATCTATCTATCTATCTGTCTGTCTGTCTGTCTGTCTATCTATCTATTTTTCTGACTGTTTCTTTTTTTCTGTCTGTCTTTCCAAGTATACATATGCACAGATAAATCTATCAGTGTGCTCATGCCTGTGCGCTGTAGTATGCCTAATATCTGAAATTAAAAAGAGAGAAAGGTTTGAAAAGAATCAGATCTATTCAGGGTTCATGAACCATCCAGTCGTCTCACTTCCTGCAAGGATAATACAGTGATATAGATGCTCTGTTAGAGTTGTTGGAAACAGATTTGATAGGTCATAGAAGAGCAGCATTATCTTGATCATCTTCTAGTGGAAATTTTGTTAACTGTGCGTGTTTGCATTTCTATAGAAACTTCATCCAAAACTTAAGATGGAAAATGTCAACCTGCGTGACTGTTTTAAACTTCTTGCTTGCATGAACTGATGTTAACATTGTAGCAGCATTTCCAAAAATGTGAACAAAGACACGGTTTATACCTGCTTATAAATTAACGTATTATTTTCATTTATTTTACTCGTAAAGGGGGCAAAAAGTCATATTTTCTATTTTCTTCTTCTTTATGGACAGGACACGTCTCAAATCTCTATCTAGATCTGTAAAATAAAAAATAAAATAAAAAAAATAAACAAATCCCTTTTCTAGCGTTCTATCCTTATTTCTGAAATTCAGTTGGCATAGAATGTAGGATATCACCACGACTGCTGTAGATTTGTTTGATGCGTTTATTTGTAATTGGTGTTTTTTTTTTTTTCTATCCAAACGTAAGTCACACACTTTGCAAGTCTCTCTAACGAATGGGTTAAGCTTTCTGACTTTCACTTGCAGTGAAATTATGACAGGGAGAAAATTGTGCTATTTTAACATGAAAATGCTTGTACAAATACTGTCGTTTCTTCCTTTTTGCGTTCTTCATAATGCTTCAACGATAGCTAAGATGACAAGCATTTGACAGGTATCTGTAAGCACACAACCCAGGCACCTCATTAAAGTTTTTATTTCTATGCATCAGCTTCCACAAAGGCAAAAACCCATTAGCATTGACTATTTTGCAGATTAGAAGAATTAAAGGCTTCAAATGTTGGCTTATACCAAGCAATGTCATTTGTGAAGTGATGTTTTCTTTATTATTTCCCTTCTCCCTCTCTCTCTGAAACCAGCCTGACATGACTTTAGCTCAACGCAGGGCGTAATGTGCAAACCAAAAGACTGGCTCATCGATGAAAAGAAACACATTTCTTTTTATACATGACTGGAATGGCAAAGAGAGAAGAGTTTACATGTACTCTTTAGGCTCATTAGAGTACTGATTATAATAGTACTTCGATGTAATCTTTAATCGACTTTGACACTAGATTTGCCCCGTTACAAATCCTGTCATGCAAATTAAGTCATTTGTGTCGTTTGATATGGAAAGATCCGCTATGAAATGAAAGATTAGTTCACAGATGGGGCGCCAGAGACTGCTGCCCTTTTGCACCGTGCAACTGATTACAAGGATGAAATCATCTATTTTAACACTGCCGTTAACATTTTTGGAAACACCATTAACCATCTAAATTGCAGTACGATACAATGTGTCGCAGATACGTGCAGAGATACATGTAGCAATCTCCGATACCACCAATTGGTGGAAACGATTTGTTTTTGTTTATTCCTAATTTCCACTGAAATATACCTAAATGAATTATGATTTTATTATATTTTGGGAAAGTTCTTTGCAACAGCCAAAGACGTGTACTGATCCCAAATTTTGTGTGCTGCCACATGTGAAGAAAGCTAGGTTACTGAAAATACATTTTGAGATCCTGCAGGCTTTCGGAAAATCTCCACGAGGGGGTGAGAAGAGCAAATGTATTGAGCTGAAAACAAAAATCCCAAAGCACTGTATTTTAGTGTGAATACACACAATCAATCCATGACTAATAAGGTTTTTCCCAGTGAGCATGACAATTTGATTATAAGATGAACAATAACATAGTTTCCGCAAATTCATTGACTCATGAAGATACGGATGGATCTTCAACAAGGCGAGTTTATTGGGTTTTTGTTTTGTGTAAAAAAAAAAGCAGAAATTGTTATTCTCAACTGGACGTTAATGAGAAATTTTTAAAACAAATACATTATTTCAGCAGATTATCATTAAATCTTCTTTGTGAATTATGCCTGAGAATGAAAATGAAGTGGTTGTCACAACCAATGAGTCCAAAGCAACATACGTTGAGGAGATCATCAAGTGAAGTCATGTGTGATAAGTTGCCTTTGTGAAACAACCTTATGATCTTCTTCTCTCCTTTTTGAAATAGAGAAGATTTCTATTTGACTGAAGAAAGAAACAGAAGAGAGACAAGAGAAAACTTGCATTATCAAAGACAAAAAAGAGAGGTAGATATAGGAAAATAGGTTACAATGCCTGGGAATAAGAGCTTGGTTGCAGTATTCTGATGGTCAAAAACTTTTTGGGCTTAAGCCTTTTTTCAAGTGTTGTCATCAAGTGTTGCTGTTATAGAAAGGTGTTTTCCCTACATTAAACACTACACTGACAAAACACCACTATTTGAATAACACAGATATTTAATCTAACCATGTAGTTCTTATTACTCTAACGGCTACCACTAAAATATAGAATAAATACGTAATCTTGGTAGATACCATACTGAAAAAGTAATCACGTATTATACGCAAAAATCCTTTCCTTCAGATGTGTCTTGATGCCTTATATTTTAAATAAGAAAAATTCACAAAATATCACAATAATTGCTTTACTTGTTAGAAATGCGATTTAAATTATGTTATATACTATAATCTGATAACTGTGCTTAGCACTCAAGAACTCCAAGGACCCATAACCAAATCCATCCTTTTATACATGCCAAATCTTATTTAAACAGTTTGTTGTAGAGTACTTTTTATTTAAATGAAGATCCCTCAACACAAAAATGTTCCATAGGTAGTTAGATAAATGTGAAACCTACAGTTGATACTTCACAGAATGTTGTCTTTTAGCATTTCTTAAAGTGCTCTAAAGGGGCTCTATATAAAGCACGGGAAGTGTTGAATAAGTATAAGCGCCAAAAGCTTCTATTTATTTAAATTTATTCTATAAAAAAGCCATTGGTCCAAATTCTTCAAATGTGCTCAACTAGGAGGACATTTCCTCACCCCCATCAATTTATTAGTTCATTTATACAAAATTTTACATTTACAAGAGGAGTAGTTGATGAGGGTTTTATTATTAATGACACCCACTCTATAGTATGAGAAAGGAAATAATGCTGCAAAAAGCAGGTGGTATTACCCAAACCTCACACAATGAACACTTGTTTATTTATCCTTTTATGCTAACTTATCATCATATGATGATTCATCTATTATTTTCTAAATTATATAGAATATCTCGCTCCATTTTTTATACTTTATCCCCAAATTTCCTCCAATATATAATGTAAAGCACACGTGTGTTGTATTTAATCACATAATGTGTCCATTTTTACTTGATTTTATCCCCATTTTCCATGTTTCATCCCGCATGTCATATCTTGCTTTATTTGACAAATATATCATTTAAATTACTGTGCGTATAATAAAAAAACAACATGTTACAACGCTCTGTATAGCAGTGAGGGCTTTGTAATGCCGAGTCAGTAAACATCAGAAAGAAATCTGAATTCTGAGAAAGTCCACCTGGCCCAAGCATTGTTGCAAAACGAGCATCAGTAATTCCTCCAACAATTTCAGGTGGGTAACCGCCTACCACAGGAGCCTGTAGCATGTGCTTTATACTCGCCATTCTGTATCTGACTCTGAAGATAGAGCAGTGGTGGCCTTCTCTCATTGACTTACCGGTGACTAATGCCAGGACACAGTTGCAGCACAACTCTCTGCTATTTTAATCTCACCTTTACTCCTGGAATGTTGCTCAAGTGCATTCTTGACAATTTCCGCCCATTCAGGCTACATATTCACTTGAAGTATGCTGCTAACCCCTTAAGGACACAGCTTCAGTTTGCTTGTTTTGTAATCAAGGACACGATCAAGGACTTTAGTTTGATGTGAGATATTCATAAACTTATTCTCATCTGTTACAAAACCCCCCCAGAAATTCACAGTTTTTGCAGGAATCATAATGTGTCCATAATTAGTGCAGCTTAAATGTCCTATAAAGCATATCGATTAGGTCCCCACTCCCCTGTTAAAGCAGGCAAAAAAGTTTTTTGTGACGTCAGCCAGCACTCCCGCACTCCCGCACTCCCGCACTCCCGCACTCCCGCACTCCCGCACTCCCGCACTCACAAGGAAACCTGTGACTGAACCAATTTGCCGTCTCAGAGTGCATGTATGTGCTCCGACTCAGTGAGGGGAGGGAGAGGGAGGGAGAGGGAGTGAGAAGGAGGGAGCGAGGATTTTTTGAATCACAGAGAGCGGGATGGAGCACCTACAAGGTGGCACACCCTGTCTGCAAGAGGAGGATTTTTTCCTCTGTTGTCAGCGTGCAGTGTGTGTCGACAACAGACGTAAAATGTGCACAAAATTGATATTAGGTAGCACAGAGTTCTGGGCTGCCAATGTCACTTGTGCTGGGGTGTAACTAGCCCCCAGCAAAAAATCTAATAGCTTCCAATAACTCAGTATGTGCAATGTTTGAAGCTAAAACACTGCACATACATACTCATACCACCATAACCACTTCAAATCACTGACATGGTCATGGTGGTTAGAGTAATCCTTTAAGAAAAGTGATTCAAAATAAATTAATTTATTTGTCCTGATCTAGAGAGCACATCATCTGTCTAGGATTTCAGTTTATTGTTGATAGTTACAGGTCACAAAATACAAGGAGTAAAATGCAATTTCAGTGTGTAACTATTGTAGAATATTTACCTAAGGGTGTTTTGACACTTTTTATGGAGCCATTTAACTGCCAATTTATGATAATATGGTAGTACAATTATGTTTTTCTGGTTTTTAACATACACGCATAGGTTTCTTTTAATGTGTGTTTTGTGACCCTGATGTGTGTTTTTCCTGTACAACACCCCATATGGGGTTCAGCTACATCTTTGGAGCACAACAATACCCCTAAAGTATGCCTTTTTCACTATCCTGTGAAGCTACCTTGCTATTGAAGAGACCAGACCATTTCAGTTTTTACACTTAGAATTTTGATAGATGGATTTAATGGGTCTATGGTATAACCGTTTGACTTTTCAAATAACTCCACAAAGGCTTAGCATTTGTGAAACTCGACATTCCAGTGTATTTTATATGGTATGTATTGTTGGTTACTTTGCTGCAATTTTTTCACCATTTTATGTTACATTTTGAGGGTGTTTTTTACACGCACATTACATTTCTGTTGGGCTTCTTGCAAGTCTGATATGTGCCACGAAGACCAAACCCCTCAAATTATGTTCAGCAAACTCTTCTGAATAAAACAATAACCCTAATGTTTGCCTTTGGTATTATCTTGTGAAGTTACAGTGCCGTCAAAGAGATCTGACTACTTCAGTTTTTACAATCTCCATTTTCATTGAGTTTGATGGGCTTATTCCACATGTTTGGACATTGCGGCAGTTTAACAGTTTTATATTACCCCATAAATGCATACCATTTGTGAAAGTAGATGCCATGGGGTATGTCATATGGCATGTCTTGAGCCTTACTGTAATCCATTTTAGCACCAATTTCTTTCAAATTTAATGGTATTATTTTATTTTCAAGGGTTTTTTATAAGCACATTGCAATATAGTGGGTTTTTTTGTGCTATTGTGATAAAATTCACAAAATTGTGCTAAGCTATATCTTGTGAGTACAGAATGACTCGCATTCCCTTGTGACGGTTTTGTGAAAATACAAGGCTGAATTTATAACCTATCCATTGCATTTGGAAAAAAAATTTAAATTGAAGATGGGTCTATGATGCATTTTTGGGCATTTTAGTAGTTCAAATATTTACATTATGCCATAAATGCATTTAATTTGCAAATTTGTACACCACGGGAACTCTCACATGATATATTCTGAGATTTATTGAGGACCATTTTTTCTTCTTCAAACAATCCATCAGGTTTATAGAAGAACCTACTGAGATCTTTCCAACCAACATATACCCAAACAAAGAATGGACAAGAATCAAAAAGTAACTGTTAGGGAAATGACAGTTGTGTCTTAAATAATAAGGATGTGCATGGGAAAAAAATTTGGTTCGGCATTCCGAAATTCGGGACTTCGGAACTTCGGGACTTCGGGACTTCGGCACTTCGGTTCGGCACTTTGGAACCTCGGAACTTCAGCACTTCGACACTTGGGAACTTCGTCACTTTGGCACTTCGGGACTTTGGCACTTCGGAACTTTGGCACTTCAGCACTTTGGAACTTCTGAAATTCAGGACTTCAGGACTTTGGTTAAGTGCAGGGCTAGGGTAGGATTAGGGTTAGGGGTATGGTTAGGTCAGGGGTAGGGTTAGTGTAGGGTTAGGGTTTGTTTAGGGTTAGGGTTAGGGTAGGGGTAGGGTTAGAGGTAGGGTTAGGGGTAGGGCTAGGGTAGGGTTAGGAGTAGGGTTAGGGGTAGGGTTAGGGTACCCCTCCAGACATCATAACCACTTCTTCTCATTGAAGGGGTTATGGTGCCTTGAGTCCACAATTGATATCCACTGTTCAGTGTCAAAGTGTTTTTGATCCGTTTGACAGTGAATGAGGGTACTCAAATAAACACATCCCTTCCACATTAGCCTGAGAAGTGATGGGTCAGCGTGATAGACATGGAGCACCAGCTGAGAGGTATAAACAGACTGAGAAAGTGGTTATTGTGTCTAGCATGTCCTTTTAACCTAAACAGTCAACATATTAACAGATACATATCTGCACAAATTGAAACTATATTTATGGCCACATGTCAATGTATTGATGCTTGATCATCCTATTTGCATTTCATATTGAAAAACTGCCATTTGAACATTATATGTTGGTGCACAATTCAGATTTTTTTATTAGAAAACTGTGATGTGAAAACATACTGTACAACAAATGCCAATGCCAGTGACTGATTTATTAAGATTAAGTACAGTATATATACCTGGTTCACATATTCATCCTTATAAACTCGACATCCTGTGCAATTCATGATGCTATTTTGTCCTACAGAAATTTTGCGATGTAAAACATTGAAAGTATTTTTGTGATAAAAGTCATAATAAGCTTGTTGAGCAGGGCCCTCCACCTCTCTGTTCCTGTACTTCCAGTTGTCTGGTTACAATTACATGTCTGTTAGTCCACCCATTGTACAGGGCTACAAAACCCGATGGCGCTATATAAATAATAAAATAATAATAATATTATGACATTGAAAGTAATATCACAAAAGTTATGTAAAGGTGATTATTTTTAGGTCAAATGAGAGTGTATTAATTGACTTTTAGAACACTAAGGACTCTTATTTTTCCTCTTTTATTACCTGTTCCATAACTTGTCTGGGAAGCTCTCGTTCGGTCTTAGCTGTACACCGTGAATTATTTACAGTTGTTCACTTTCCAGCATTTTTCTTACTGTTGGTCATGCTGCTCTTTCCTATAGAAGTCCTTCCAGACAATATAAACTCTTTCATCAGATCACTGAATCTTTTAATCTCTTCCTATGCCACTATGACTTTGTGTACAATGAAATTGTAGCAGCTTTAAACATGTAGACCTGTTGTGTTGTACATGCCACCATATTTACACCTGAAATCAAGTGTCTATTCAAGCGATTAAAGGGAAACAATAGTCACCAAAACAACTTTAGCTTAATGAAGCAGTTTTGGTGTATAGATCATGCCTCTGAAGCCTCACTGCTCAATGCTCTGCCATTTAGGAATTAAATCACATGTGTTGCTGTTTATGCAGCCCTAGCCACGACTCCCTTGGCTGTGACTCAAACAGCTTGCATGGGAAAAAAATAGTTTCATTTTTAATCAGATGTTAACTTACTTCAGGTGTATTTAATCTCCTGCTCTATACATTGAACTTTAATCAAACACTAAAGGATCCTGCAGGGTCTAGCAAGCTATTAATAGTGAAGGAGATAAAAAAAAAATCTAAATTAAACATAATAATAAAGGAAGTGTAAACATAAGAGCTCTCCTTACAGGAAGTGTTTAGGAAGTCTATGCATATTCCTTTTTATTTGTTTTTTTCTTTGTCTTCACTTGGTGGATGTTATTGTTTTTTTAAATCATTATTATTTTTGTCTTGCTTGTGATGTTTATGCTTTTCTAAGTAATATTAAAGGATTAAGGTTAAGTTATTTATGTTGTTTCTACTGGAATATACTGGGTTACCTCCTTTGAGATTTTTGGTGGTGTCCCAATTTGAGTGACATAAATGGCTTCTGGTCACGGTATCATTATTCTTCCATAAAGGACATGCTGGAAGAGTAGGCTGATATCAAGCTGTTGAAGCCAGAGAGGCAAACCTGGAGAAATATGACCATGGTACATTAATGTTTTTATGACAATTTTGTTTTTATTTTTCTCCAAATTTTTATCAAATCCCACCATTTATATGGTCTTTTCATCCCCTGACATACAAAATTCCACTTAACGCAGAGCAGCATTCTTTACCGAGAAATACTCGGTAAAGAGAAGTAATGAGCTCATTAACATCTCATTTCTCTGCTCCAGTGACTGGGTTATTTGCGCTGTTAAATCCCTTTTAAATATCAGCAGATAAACACCCATTACACATGTTTCTGTGTTTAAAACAAGTGTAATTATCTGTGTCTATTGGGTCCATATTTTTACTTCCCCCTTACCTTTTTATTCTTGGTAAAACAATAAGGTATGACTCATCCTAAAAGGGGGGACATTTAGAATTACCGTTTTATCGTGTTTAACCATACGAGTACAAGACTTGGGTGGAAATTATTAAATTTTAAATATTTCTGACACCAAAGTATTCCTTTTTAATGTCATGTTTAAGACAACTCTTCTTCCATTGGTCAATTAGAGGTATGTGGTGAAAGCATGTAAATGGCTTATTTTGATAGTACAGACCATGAATCATTTTGTTTGTTAATATCATCTACAAAGCTACCCATAATTAATGTTCTATGGAGGCTGATGTATTCCTTATCCTTTTTTTTTGGACAGAAATGCTTAAAGGACCACTATAGTGCCAGGAAAACATACTCGTTTTCCTGGCACTATAGTGCCCTGAGGGCTCTGGGGAGAGGAAAAGGGTTAAACTTACCATTTTTCCAGCGCCGGGCGGGGAGCTCTCCTCCTCCTCTGCGCCTCCTTTCCTCCCTTTCGGCTGAATGCGCATGCGCGGCAAGAGCTGCTCGCTCATTCAGCCGGTCTCATAGGAAAGCATTTACAATTTGATTTACAATGCTTTCCTATGGACGCTTGCGTGTTCTCACTGTGATTTTCACAGTGAGAAGCACGCAATCGCCTCTAGCGGCTGTCAATGAGACGGCCACTAGAGGATTTGGAGGCTGGATTAACACATTAATAAACATAGCAGTTTCTCTGAAACTGCTATGTTTATTAAAAAAAGGGTTAATCCTAGCTGGACCTGGCACCCAGACCACTTCATTAAGCTTAAGTAATCTGGGTGCCTAGAGTGGTCCTTTAAAGAAATTGTAATTTCACATCAGACCATGTAGAGAACTTCTGTAAACACTAATGAGCTAGTTTAATTTTGCTTTGCTTGTCCAAGGAAATCAAAATTTTATAGAACACACAACACTATAATTATCTTTTTTTTTTTTACTTGTATATGTTCTGTTCATTTATTTTAGATTGATTTCTAGATTAATTCTGATTGGCCAAATAGCCAATTATCCAATCAGAATACTGTTTTGATTCATACTAGGGCCAATGTGTTTTCCCTGAAGCGCTCAGTATACAGTGTCTCTAAACTGTAGTTAACTGGAAAACAATCTAGTTAGCAGATCATTGTATAATAAGAATGTATTACCTGGTTTTCTTATTACCTTTATTATTCACAGGAAAACTCAAGTGTTTGATTTATGACTTTACACTTTTACATAACCACTAGCTGATGAATAGGTTTACCATTACACCCTATTACATAATTACATTACGTACTCATTGTATACACCTTCGCAGGAAGAAAGGCTGAGATGTTGCTTCTGTAATTAGCACCTGAGGTTAATTCATGTCTGGAATTGATTAATACATATCTGCTTTAGATTAAATGATGCATTTGGCACTTACTTATCCATTAACTTTGTTCCAGCTTTATTTTCTGCTAAATTATATGTCAGATGATTTCTCTGTAGTATCAGCAAGATATGTGCAAACTATCCATGAGCCACGGTGGATCAGGTCAATTCACAAGTCAGTGGTAGTACATTTGTTAACTCTATGGCTTGTTAAAATGTTCATTACAATGTATTTACATTTTTTAGAGGTCGTGAACATCCAGACTCACAAATTAGCACTTTAGCTGATCACTGTTGTTTTACATATATTCAGGGGTTGTATTACTAAAACCGCAAAAAATAAAACCCACTATTATAGGCCACATTAAGAAGAACTCATTAATAAGAGTTATGTTATGAATAAGAATATCATTTTATTCACAAGTAAACCCCTAATTATGAGCAACCAACATGTCTTGCATTTTTAGCCCATATTTATGTATTTTACATTTATAATTATATCTATTGATAGAAAATATAAGTACATACTGGCTTCTTGCTATAAAATAGTCAATGGTGTATTGATGGATACATTTTTGCTCTGAACACTCAACAGAAAAATCTTACTCATGCTTCTAAGTTCATTACTTATGAGTTATTATTGAACTTTGCTTAGAGCACAAACATTGCATCGTCAGATTAAGTTTCCCATTTTTCCTTGGTAAAAGAAGACTATGTCATCTGATATGCTACCATGCATGCAAGGTCAATTATAGCCCATATGTTTACTAATACAATCTGGGCTCACTAGGGTTTATTAGTTGGTATGTGTAAAAAAGATAAAGACTATAATTTACGTGGTTGCATGATGTAGTCAATGCTCATGGCCTACAGAAGTGTCTCTTGACCCAATTCTTGAGGAACACCAACAGCCAAAATGTAGGCATTTCATTATTCTATTTCAAAGGGGACACTGACAAAACTTAGACCGTTAGTGAGCTTTGAGGATTGTATTGGGGACCAAGATGGAATGCAATATAAATGATCATGTTTCCAAGGTACTTTGGGTCGGAAGCAGACCTAAGTCAAGCTATCGGAATTTTGGGGTTCCTAACAATGCCTATTAATTGAAAATAAACAAAGGAAACTAGTACATTTATAGGAATTTAACAGAAGTCAAAGCAAAAAACCTTCAGTTTGCTGAATCATTTTACAAATGTTGCGTCACTCCTGTCTGTAAAACCGACTGAGCATATGTCTTAATAATGCATACCATCAAAGTTATACAACAACAAGTTCTGCAATTATTGGTGATGCCAATGTCTGATAGTATTTATTACTGCAGATAGGGTAGAATTTATTGAGGGCGTCTAAATAGCAATATACAAAAGACTGAAGATATCAAACCATTAAAGTAGCAATAAACTCCCTTTTTAAAGGATCAGTGAAGCAAATCTTGAATTGCTTAACCCCCAGCCTTTTTTTATGTCCAAGGCAGCAATTCTATTAGAACAATGAAGCATTGGTTCCCTCCTGTTCCCCTTCTGATGGCACAAGTTTAGTGAATGAACGTGAATAAATCTGGTCAGTGAGAAGGTCTGGATGAGTGCATAAATTCACCCATATTGAGAGCTCCCAAAAATGCATTCCTTTTATAGATTTAACCCTGAACCTATGCAGCAGCTCATTTATGGCTATGACTCGAAAGAAGCAACTTTATAACCATGTGATTAAAGCCTCTATATAAAACAACATTCTTGAACTAATGGAAATGAATCAAAATCTGACATTTTTTTTTATTTTTCCTAGGTGGACAGACAAAAAGAAATAGACCTTTTAGATATTTTTTTTGCCATTTCCTTTAATTATTATTATTATTTTATTATTTATATAGCGCCAGCAAATTCCGTAGCGCTCAATGGGATGCCCATAAACATATATGCACATACATACACAATCTTAAAGACACACTCTAATTTTAAAAACAAATATATTTATTTTACATTTTATATTGCTTGTGTTCAGATTACAAAACCTCCAAGGTTTTTTGTCTTGTTTTTTGTTTCTTTGTTTCTTTGTTATTTTGTACATCAGTCCAAACTCACCTGTAATCCAGTGCCAGGACAGACTCCTCAGCGCAGCTACTCAGGCTTTAGTGAAGTCACTAGTAATGATGAGTTTGTGCAACATAGTGCTTCTCACAGAGAAGCACTGAGGACATAGGGCCCATGTGCAACAATTACCATGTTCCGCCAATCAAATGCTTCTCATAGACTATAGAAACACTGGATGCATTTGGCGTCATCAGCATGTCACCTAGCAGAGACGTGGTTTGGAGATATGCTATCATGACTGTTTCTCAGAACAGATTACATCTATGCACCAACACCAATTCATTAAGATAATGTGGTTTTGGTGCTAGGGTGTCCTTTTAATTATAACACATGTAGGATCAAATCAAGAACCAGTGATAAACATATTCAACACTTCAATTTTAATATTCTCTTGTTGTTATGTTATGTTAGATATCAGTACGTTATACAAGATCATTTACAAAAGAAAAATAAGACAAAAAACACCGCCAGTTATTTTTGTATTCGGAAGAAGCCTAAGGTTTAAATCCTACAGTAAAAATATATAATAATGTTACAGCAGAAGTCAAACAACCCATTTTTTTTTTTGCTTTGTCTGATTCAGGAAATATCATACAATTTAATCAATTGTTAATAAAAGGAAGCCAAGACGAATGTCCTGCTTGTTCGAATTTAATTGTGTATGGATATAATTTCTACTATTTGCTCTGAAATGTAATCTTCCAATGCTAAACTGTATTGTGCAGGAACCCACAGAGAGGTTCACAGTCGTGTGTGGTTAATTCTACATCCATGCTGCGACTTGCACTATAGGGGTACAGCTGAGACAAAAATGCTTTTATCACTGTATTCAGTAATAATGAGGGTCCACCATGCTATTTTCCGGTTACTTAGCATGGTAACATTGAAACGTATTGTGTTTGGGTTGGAATGAAAAATAAACCAGTGTTTCTTTCACTGTGGCAGGTTCTGTAAGCCAACTGCATTGAATCCACATCACTGTGTCAGCCAATATCTATATACAAACTCCTGCTAACTAATATTTAAAAGGTATTTAAACATATTATCATGTGAGAGATTTCTTATGTTTGAACAACTATATTGAAAGCCTTTCACATTTGGACAAATCCTAAAGTAATCAAATTATTTAGTATATATGTGTGTAAGTACCCTATATGCTGAATGTGTGCATTAGTAGCTTTTGTGTTCTATACATGGTATACCTGTGGCTCATGGTGAAATGGTGAATTCAGCATAGCGGTTTGTATGTAGTCCTGCCATTAGAAACTGAGAGCTCGTGACCAAAAATACACAGGAGATTTAAAAGGACACTCCAGTCACTAATATGACTTTTATGTATTTAGTTGGGTTTGACCTTGTTAAAGGAACACTTAAATATTAGGAATGCAAATGTGCATTTATAAGCCTTTTCTGTCTCTGTATTTTCTTCCCCTTTCCCTCCCCCCCTCCCTTCTCCTCACCGGGTGGGGACCTCGACTCACGGGAACAAGGTACTATCTACCTGGCAATGCTGCGGGACAACTACTGCCCATTCTTTCCCTCTTTTTCTATTTCCTTTAAATCTTTGTCGTGCCTTGCATGACTCAAGTTCTCAAATAGTCTAGAACCACCACATATTCCCCCATTTGGGCGTCCTGTAGAGTAGAGAATCAGCTAGTGGAGTAGCTTTATAGCAGCTATTTCCTACACATCGACCCTCCATTTAATATCCTCCTGCCATTATGCTTATAGCTGTCCGAGTCCTCACCATTGCATGATCTCACACTACCTACCCTTTCCCAAACAGCCCAAAGTCAGGGTCAGACTCTACGCTCCTCAAAGGAGCCTTGACTAGGTAAAGCAACACTCATATTAATAGGAATGTCTAAGATGCTAAATCTGTTCCACGATAATTGTCCCATTAGATAAATATATCACCTATTCTTTCTATGTTACTGTTGGTTATACTTCAGTTCCGAAACCTACTATTTACCTTTCTGTATTTTTTGGAAATGCAAAAATAAGGACTCTTTAAAAAAAACAACAACAGGATTTTCTTAACTTTTTCCAATGCTGAGACTCCCTCGGTGCTGCTCACCTCTTCACCTCTCGTGGATGGTCCAATTCAAAGCTCCTCATAGAGAAGCAATGTGGACCTGATGCACAAACTTGATGAGTGCAGTGCATGTATCAAATGTCCCCATATGAAAGCGTTGAATCAATGCTTGCCAATGTGGACTGCAGTCATGTGATTGATTTTTAATTGGTTGCTGCAGCAGGAAGTGTCTCTAGTGGCTGTGAGTAGGTACTTAAGTATCAGGAAACAATGACATGATATTATATTTCTCATTAATATTTATTTTTAAAGAAGTATGCAAGAAGGTGGTTCATATTCAAAAAATGTTTTAACAATTTAAGCCTTGTGAAATTAACATTTTGGTAAAGAAATTATTTTCAAGGATTCAGGAATACATTGTAGGCAACAGAATCATTAGTATTTGTTAAGATTTCTTTATGTCAAACTACCTGTGCTCTGTAAAGAACTGAGTAAATCTATCACTTAGGGAGTCACAGCCGATGACAACACTGTGATACCCAGCAACAAATGTGTGACTTACTATAAATTGAATTGTTTTAGTGGGATAAATAGGAAGGGTTTGGAAACAATTAAAGAAAGCAGACGTTACTATAATACACAGTGCCAGGTAACAACTGTAAGAACAGCTGGATAAGGCATTATCAAATTATAAATTGCCTGTTTCTAAGAGTGGTAAGGCTCTCACTCATGCATATATAGTGCAACCTAAGTCTATGACATTGCCCTAATAAGCACTTTATACCAAAAAGCCAAGGATCTTGATATTGAAAATGAAGGAGTGAAGTAAAACCAATGTATAGCCATTATCTATTGTAACAAACAGGAAGTGTTCCGGAGGATTGGAGGAAGGCAGATGTGGTTCCTATATTCAAAAAGGGTTCAAAATTCTTGCCTGGAAATTATAGACCTGTGAGCTTAACTTCTGTGGCTGGTAAAATATTTGAAAGGTTATTAAGGGATAATATTCAAGAATTCCCTGAGAAGAATGTGGTTATCAGCAAAAATCAGCACGGTTTTATGAAGCACAGGTCATGTCAAACTAACTTGATTGCGTTCTACGAAGAAGTAAATAGAAGTATAGATCAGGGTGTTGCCGTGGATGTGATCTATTTGGATTTGCCAAGGCATTTGATACAGTTCCACACAATAGATTAGTGTTCAAACTCAAGGAAATCGGTGTAGAAGAAAATGCTTGTTCTTGGGTAGAACATTGGCTTAAAAACAGAGTACAAAGTGTTGTCATTAATAGTAAATTTTCAAGCTGGACAGAGGTGGCAAGTGGTGTCCCTCGGGCGTCTGTGCTGGGACCCCTTCTATTTAACATGTTTATAAATGATCTTGAAGACAGCATTGAAAGTCATGTTTCAGTGTTTGCAGATGACACAAAACTTTGTAAAATAATACAATGTGAGCAAGATATTACTTTGCTGCAGAGGGATTTAGATAGACTGGGGGACTGGGCACTCAAATGGCAGATGAAATTTAATGTTGAAAAATGCAAAGTTATGCACTTAGACGTAAAGAATACACAAGCAACGTATACCCTTAATGGAAGCGAATTAGGGATAACAACACATGAAAAGGACTTGGGAATTGTTATAGACAACAAACTAAGCAACAATGTGCAAGGTCAATCAGCAGTGACCAAGGCCAGTAAGGTATTGTCATGCATGAAAAAGGGCATTCATTCTCGGGACGAGAATATAATTTTGCCTCTTTATAAATCACTGGTAAGACCCCATATTGAATATGCTGTGCAATTTTAGGCACCTGTTCTAAAGAAGGATATTATGGCACTAGAAAAAGTGCAGAGGTGGGCTACAAAATTAATAAAAGGAATGGAACATATCAGCTATGAAGAAAGGCTAACAAATTTAAACCTATTTGGTTTAGAAAAACGTCGCCTGAGTGGGGATATGATAACATTATACAAATATATTCGGGGCCAATACAAACCATTGTGTGGAAATCTATTCACAAACCGGACTTTACATAGGACACGAGGCCATGCGTTTAGACTGGAAGAAAGAAAATTTTGTCTAAGGCAAAGGAAAGGGTTTTTTTACTGTAAGAACAATCAGGATGTGGAATTCTCTGCCTGGAGAAGTGGTTTTATCAGAGTCCATACAGATGTTCAAACGGCTACTAGATGCATGCTTGCAAAAACAGAATATTCAAGGATATAATCTTTCAATGTAGGGTAATAACTGCTTGATCCAAGGATAAATCTGACTGCTATTCTGGGGTCAAGAAAGAATTTTTTTCCTAGCTTGTTGCAAAATTGTGCTTCAAACTGGGGGTTTTTGCCTTCTTTTGGATCAACAGCAAAAAAACAAATGTGAGGAAGGCTGAACTTGATGGACGCAAGTCTCTTTTCAACTATGTAACTATGTAACTATGTAACTATGTAAGAGGAGTTCAATATACAGATATCATGTGAGCAGATCCTTTGACAGTCAAGAATTCAACATTATTTGAAGATAGGGATAACAATAACCTGTGGTTACCATAATAAACTTATCATGGCATTTCTCTGTAAATACTATTTAATATTCTGGGAAATCTTTATGGGTAAACAGTATATCATGATCTGCTGGGTTTACAGTTCTCTGTCATGAAGACTGGGAAGGAACCATACATCCTCCTTCATTATGTAACAATTTAATGCTTATAGAAACAGTAACACTAATAATAGTCTTACTACATTACTTACCACACTTACTACACTCTTACTACACTAACAGTTATCTTACAACATGTACACATTGGCCTTCAGGAAAGTGATGCTCTTAGCACCAAAAAAACTTTAGCTTAAAGGGACACTGTAGGCACCCCGACCATTAAAGTGGTCTGGGTGCAGTGTCCCTTTTGCACCTAGTGTTGCAATGTTAAATATTGCAGTTCCATAGAAACTGCAATGTTTACATTGCAGGTCTAAATCTGCCCTCACTGGCTGTCTACCAGACAGCTACTAGAGGGCTTTCTGAATTGAAACGGACCATTGGTCTGGTATCTAGTGCTGGGCATCCTCTGCATAAGGACACCCAGCATCAAATTTTCCCCATAGGAAAACCTTGATTCAATTTTGTTTATGCAACACACTTCAGTGCTCCCTTGTCGCCAGCCTGGACCTCAGATAGCCTCCTGGTCCAGTTGAAATCAAGACCTAATTCAGGATTCAGAGCCTGAATGGCAAAATCCAGACATTGTTAAATAGGTTGAACAAGGTCTGTATTTTGTAGTCTGAATAGTCTGGTAGGGCTGGATGGTTTCATTTCAGAGTTTAGTAAATAGCCCTGAAAATGTCAAGTGTCATTTGAGAACCATTGTAATTGCTGTTTCTGTGTTGTAAAAATTACAGTCTGATTCATAATGGCGTCATTTTTGCTTCCTTGTTTAAGGAAGATAATATTTATGGTCAGAGATCAGGAGTATATATGGTTAAGGGATCACCTATATTAGTTGGGAGTTTGTGCCCCGCTCTGTAACGATGCTCAATTTAGTAGTAGTAGAGAACACTGATATGTATACTTTGGAAAGACAAAACCAAAGTAAATGAAGGTAATAGACTTTAAAGTTCTAGATTTACTCCATTAAGTTCAGTTCCTCGCTGCTAGTCAACATGGTTTGAGCAAACCGTAGCTCTGCCAATCACAGCACACAATGTACTTCATTAACCAGTGAATATGGTATGACTGCTATCACTTTATAGATCAGCCCCATACACCTTACAGGTGATACTCAAAAAATTAGAATATCGTGCAAAAGTTCATTTATTTCAGTAATGCAACGTAAAAGAGGAAACTAATGATTATGGCTTACAGCTCATGAAAACCCCAAATCCACAATCTCAGTAAATTATAATATTACATGCAATCAATAGAACAAGGAGTGTATATAGAACAATATCGGAAAAGTATAAGCATGCAGGTGGACTCAGCACTTGGTTTGGGCCCCTTTTGCAGCAATTACTGCCTCAACGTGGCGTGGCATGGAAGCTATCAGTATGTGGAACTGAAGAAGTTATGGAAGACCAGGATGCTTCAATAGCGGCCTTCAGCTCTTCTGCATTGTTCGGTCTCGTGTCTCTCATCTTTCTCTTGAAAATGCCCCATAGATTCTCTATGGGGTTCAGGTCAGGCGAGTTTGCTGGCCAATCAAGCACAATAATCCCACGGTCATTGAACCAGGCTTTGGTGCTTTTGGCAGTGTGGGCAGGTGCCAAGTCCTGCTGGAAAATGAAGTCAGCATCCCCATAAAGCTCGTCTGCAGAAGGAAGCATGAAGTGCTCCAAAATCTCCTGGTAGACGACTGCGTTGACCCTGGACTTAATGAAGCACAGTGGACAAACACCAGCAGATGACATGGCTCCCCAAATCAGCACAGACTGTGGAAACTTCACACTGGACTTAATGCATCTTGAAGTGTGTGCCTCTCTTCTTCCTCAAGACTCTGGGTCCTTGGTTTCCCAATGAGATGCAAAAGTTGCTCTCATCAGAAAAGAGGACTTTGGACCACTGAGCAACAGACCAGGTCTGTTTTTATTTAGCCCAGGTACGATGCTTGTGACATTGTTTGTTATTCAGGAGCAGCTTGACGAGAGGAATACGACATCTGAAGCCCATGTCCAGGATCCGTCTGTGTGTGGTGGCTCTTGATGCACTGACTCCAGCCTCAGACCACTCCTTGTGAAAGTCCCCAACACTTTTGAATGGCCCTTTACTGACAATCCTCTCCAGGCTGTGGTCATCCCTGCTGCTTGTGCACCTTTTTCTTCCACACTTTTTCCTTCCACATAACTTTCTATTAATGTGCTTTGATACAGCACTTTGGGAACATCCAACTTCCTTCGCAATTACCTTTTGAGGCTTTCCCTCCTTATGGAGGGTGTCAATGATGGTTTACTGCACAACTGTCAGGTCAGCAGTCTTCCCCATGATTGTGATTCCTACTGAACCAGACTGAGAGACCATTTAAAGGCTCAGAAACCCTTTGCACATGTTATGGCTTACTTAGCTGATTAGAGTGGGATACTGCCACCTTTTTACAATATTCTAATTTACTGAGATTGTGGATTTGGGGTTTTCATGAGCTGTAAGCCATAATCATCGTACTTATGACAAATCACGGCTTGAACTATCTTGCTTTGCATGTAATGCGTCTATCTCATATATTAATTTCCCCTGCTGGACCCTTAATTAGTGGAACTTTATCCTAGTTAGAGAACTGGTAGTTAGTCTGACGCTGAAACTGTTCAACTTATACTGGCACTACACTTTTTAAAATAATTCTGTTTTTTTACATTATTTTAACGCATTAACTTTATAATAATGTCTCTGTACTTCCCAGGACTTCCTCGCTTACTTATATTCAGGTAGAGATGAAACAAAGTTGATTTATGCAGGTGTAGATTGCTAAGTAAACACATCATGTGACTTTCAACTGCATCTACACAGACATTTTTTGATTATTTTCTGCTTCCTAAGACATGTTGCTGAGAAACCTTTATATCGTCTCAGCTTGGGAATGTAGTAGACATTTCAAATACATTTCTAAGCATTTAATTAAATCAGAAAAAAAAATTTTTTAAATCATATATTCTCATAAAAAAATGAATAATTTAAGTTTACCCAAAGTCCTTTTAATACTAAACTTTGAAATTAATGGTTGTGTTATGCTCATATCTAGCAAGCCATTTTTATTGCTGGGGCTTATTTGCTGTAGCTAAATAACTTTTTTAGGAAAGAGAAATGTTGCCGAAGACCAGGAACATTTTTGAACATATATATATATATATTTTTAAATAAAACATTTTCACTTTCCTACTTAAGATACTGAGTGTCAGCAACATATTTGTTTTCTGGCATACAATGGGTTAACAAAACCACGGCTTCAGGGAATTTAATTAGAAATGAATAATGTTCATAAAAAGAATAGTCACGAAAGCCACCACCCAGAGACATTATGCACATTGGATCTATTTGTCTTCAACTTTTCGTAGGACTTTGGGTTTCTGCAATTGATCTAAAACATTTTCTTCAATTCCTTAATTGCTGTAACATTGTAAGAAATATTTACATATGAATAAGTCACAGCTATGGGGTAGATTTAGCGCCATATTTTTCTGCCATTAGATTTGCACCCACTGAGTAGACAAATTGCATGCCAGATGTTAAATTGCAATGACTTTGGTGTTAAAATGACTGGCATTATTATATGTCAAAAAGGTAGTGCCAGTTCAAAAAAAAAAAGAGCAAATACTGGAGTCTTGTATGTCAAAATTGTGCTGGTATTAAGCAGCAAATAGCCTATTGTCCATTTTTTGTGGAAAAGCATAAAACAACATACCTAATATATTTCAAGCAATCAAACGCTTAAGCATTGACAAAGATATTGCTTTGGACTGCAGAAGAGAATGTTATTTTACAGCACAGAATTTTTGTCTCAATGATACATTTAAATGTCTGTTGGTACACATCCCAGAATGTCATTATGTGTATAGCACATAACAACTACCCTATCCAGACAGATAAAAGCATTGAAATATCCCTGCAATATGTTGCTGAAAATTTCAATCCGAAATAAAAAAAAAGGAATTTCCCATCAATATACAAGCTCATAGTATTACAGTACCTATTAACAATAAAATAAAAAATACAGTATCTTAATGCTTTAGATTCAGATGCATTGCTTAAAAGTGTGGATTTATTATGGCATTTGGCACATTTTATTTATGTTCCCAAAAAAGTAAAAGATCATGCAGCATGCATGTAAAGATTAGGATTTATTGTACAAGAATCCTTGAACAATTTTATCAAAAGCCCATTTCAACATGGTGTTTCACCGCAATAAATCATGTACCAGAAATCTATTAGAAGACACCACCTCGGAGATAAATGAACATTGAGGAAAAGGGGTCAAGAAAGATCTTATGACCTGTCAGTAGAAAATATCCTGTAACATTTTAAAGATACTTCTTAACCTAGAAATATTCACTTTTTTTTTCCAATTTAAAAATAAGAAAAATACTAGAATAAGCAGAATAAGCAACATGCCTAATTAAATAAAGCAGATATTATTATTAAAAAAAAAAAAAGCATTATTTAAGTGTAAATAAATTAATCAAGGATTATTTAGGAAAACCATATATTAAATTATAAAAAATATTTTTAAAACTTTATATAATTTAGGATATAGCGTTAATTATGTTTAAATAAGATTTTTTTTTCTGCCCATTTTTTGTAAGAATCGGTTTTAAAACTTAAATATTTCAAATTAATATATGGTTATATTTTTTAAAATTTAGCTAGTATTTATGTCGCAATAAACAAAAATAAAATAATTTATTTTACTCATAATAATATGCTGTTAATTACATAATTAACAATTAACCAGAGAAATTTAAAGACAGATAATTCAGTGAATGATTTAGTTCACTTTCCCCTCACAGAGAGAACATTTATAGAAAATAAATAGCCTTTATTAATCTTTTTTTTTTTTGTGGCTAGTCGCTGCAACACCTCACAGCAGAAATGTATTCAGCCTACATATCTGCTCTTGGTTACATTTAAATATTCCCTGCTATTGTTGAGATTTAATGATGCTTGTCTAACAACTGGACAACAAATGTTGCTAGCATTTAGCTATTGATAAGCGAATGAATTTGGTTTTGAATAATACAAAAAGGATTGTTGGAAACTCATTACACCATTGCATTATGGTTTTTCAGCAAATAAACGGCTATTTATACATGCTATGTTAGTGCGTGCAAGCGTATGTGCTTTGTTTTAGTTTTTTTTTATTGATTTATTAAAAATACTACCACATTTTTTGTTTCACTAGAAGAGTAACTAAAGAATTAAGACACATTTATTAATTCTAAATACGATTGAGGTTTTTCATTATGTAGCTCCTCACAAACTAGATTGGCAAGGAGTGTCACAAATGAACATTGAGTGTAATTTGACATAATATATTTTCTTTTCTTTCTCATACAGACTTGAATAGGAATGTGGACAAACACTATACATGTGTACAATTGGCCATTCTTACCATGGCCTCGATTTAATATTTTTGGAAACGCTGTTCAAATGATGACAACTTGTTAGAAAAGCTTTTCAAATGATTTATCTACTCAAATTCCCATAGACTTAAAGGTGACTTCTGTAGCTAAATAATGTAAAGTTTTGTTTTTTTTATCAGATTGTGATCATTTGAAAAGCCTATCCAACAAAATAGTAAATTGAGGCCTTGTTTGACTAAATGCAGACGTTTTATTTCAAACTACCTTTATTAGTGTCCGAGGTTTTAAATACAAGAGGAGATTACTTGGGCAGTGTTGAGTTGTTGGTTGGCTGCACGTGTCCTGCAGAAATGTTGAGGAAAATCTTGGAAAGCAGAGTTTAATGAACTGACCACCCAATACATTTATATATCATATGAGTACAGGACATGTTTTCTATCTAAATTGCTGCTGCTACTGTTAGCTTCTTTACTTTTCCTCGTTGTCTCCTCTTCCTCCAAGAGTTCACATCTTTGTGCATTTTGAGGTCACTAATAGGTCAAAATACGTCTATTTTTTGGCATCATCAGCTACATTAACAGAGACAATTCCTTTGGTTAGTATTCCTAGAAGGTCGTGAGAAGGACACAAGCTGAATAGGCCAATAAATGGCTGGTAGATGAGGTAGGACAGTTTCACTTATTCCTCCTAAATTAAAGTAAAAAAATATACCTTAGGTGAGAGATCAAATGTCTTCTTATCAGACTTCCCGATCACATATGTAGGCTTTCCATATTAATCAGGATTGTCCAATGTATTGACCCAACACAAGCAACACAAAAGAGGGTTCCCAGGACCGCCTAAACAACTAAGGTGTACCTGTTTTTTTAGGAAATCCTCTGTCAAATGTGCAAGGGTAACATGTAGTAGTTGAAAATAAATCCCTGGTTTATGTGATAAAGGGAAAATATCATATATAGTAGTATTATCATAAGAAGAAGAACAAGGAGATGTATATCCCCCTTCTCCTAAGCGTTGAATCCTTAAACACAAATCTGTTAATTAAGAGGCCCTGGCCACCCAGTAATAAGGACAACCTAGGCCCCTTCATTGAATTAAATGTATATCTCCAGCAATATTGGCAATTTCTCATTATGTTAAATATATTTGCCAGAAGTGCCTTGGAGGAACTAATAAGACCCCTGATCAAAAGAAGCATGAATTTAAAAAGGAGCCGCAGATATGTGGGACTCTGGTTGCCAGTGCAGCAACCTGTATGTGCAAGGTGTAGGCTGACTTCTCCCTCCTATACTTAGAAGCACTGTAGTGCAAGAGTATCATTGCTATGCCCCGTAGTATCTTAATCGATCCTAACATAATCTTACTCAGTAGCGTGTCTCTTAAGCCTGTTATATTCTCTTAATACAACCACTCATGCAGTCAACTAGTTTTACCTGTTTTGATAATATCTCCACAGTGGATCTATCTCCACTGACATACTTTTTATGCTTGTTTTCTTTGTAAAAAAAAAACAAAATTGTGGAGCACTATTCCATGCTTGTTAAAGGGACACTATAGTCACCAAAAGAACTTTAGCTTAAGGAAGCAGTTTTGGTGTATAGATCATGCCCCATGCAGCCTCACTGCTCAATGCTCTGCCATTTAGGAGTTTAATCACTTTATTTATGAACCCTAGTCACACCTCCCTGCATGTGATTTGCACAGCATTCTTAAACACTTCTTGCAAAGATCCATCTACAGTTTATCCTTCCTTTATTGCAAGTTCTGTTTAATTTAGATTTTCTTATCCCCTGCTATGTTAAAGCTTGCTATACCCTGCAAGAGCCTCCTGTATGTGATTAAAGTTTAATTCACAGAGCAAGAGATAACATTTGTAAGGTAAATAACATCTGATCTTTTTTTTTTGCTCAGGCTGTGTCAATCATAGCCAGGGGAGGTGTTTCGAGTGCTGCATAATTAGAAACAAAGTGATTTAACTCCAAAATGGCAGTGAATTGAGCAGTAAAACCTGCGAGGCATGATCTATACACTAAAACTGCTTTATTAAGCTAAAGTTGTTTAAGTGACTATAGCAGGGGTAGGCAACCTACAGCACTAGTTCCATGCACGGTACTCAAGGTGTCTTTGCACGGCATTCAAGGCTGCTAGAGCCAAACAGGCTCTGGCCTATTAGAAGTCCCAGTGAAACTTCAGATATCTGCTAATACGAAAAGGTGGTGAAGGACAATCCTCAATTTATGTATTGCAGCACATAGAGGAAGTGATCTCAGATCACTTCCTCCCAGCACTTGTGAATGGGAATCCGCACTGTAGTAGAGCAGCCTGCAGCTGCTATTACTACTCCTGTCCTTGACCTGTACCTGGCCAGCCAGGTCCCCACTGGAACCCAGGGAAGGCACCCACACTGCTAGATATACATGGAAAAGCAGAATAACCCTCCCCTCATCCAAATAATACGAACAGCCCACACACAAACATACACACAATCCACACGAACATAACCCGCTAAAAATTCACATACATGCACACAACCCCACATGCAGCCTCTCACATGCAATGCCCCAAACAGCCCACATACACTACCAAACACACAATGTGACATATCCATCCACACACAATTCTACAAGCAGCCCTCATACACAGCCCACATTTATATGTATCATACACGATACCATAAACTACTAATGAACATATTTAATCTAATAGCTCATATACGCACAAATACAATGATACAAAGCAATTACAGGATAAATAAGACAAGCAGAATACAGCAACATACACACCTCAATTTAAAAAAAAATTGGATCGGCACGCTACGGGACATCACAATCCTATATCGACACAGTGCTGCTAAAAGGTTGCCTACCCCTGGACTATAGTGTTCCTTTAAGACTTGTCTTCGCTATTGTGGCCATGCAGATCTGATATGTACATCCATGCAATCCATGTACAGAAAAAGTAAAGAATAAAAAAAAAAAAAAAGGAGCAGTCCGGTTGGGAGCTTTTCGATGCTGTTTGGGATCTGAGAATAAGAAGCATGGTGTAACCAAACTTGAGTTACATGCCTCACTTGGATACCACATAAATCACCATTCTAGGGTATGGCATTTATTCCATTCCATCACTTAAAACACTTTTTGTAGCTGTTTCTTTCTCCATTTGCATGAAAAGTGATGAAATATATTACAGCTAAAGTTTTATGATATTTCACTAGATTATTATACATGGATGTCAATTCAATATCAAACATAAGTACATAAACTTCCAGCATCATGACACAAGGCTTGCATCAGTTGTCTTCAGTAAGGAAACCTATCTTAGTTGACAGTGCTGCATCAGTTTAGCCACAGTTCCAGAGCTCTGCAACTGGAAACAAACTCAGTGTTTCTGATGCTAGATAATGTAGCTCTGCCACTTTTTAATGTGGTTACATCACACTGACATCATGACATCATTGCCATGCTCACTTACGTTTTAAGGACGTGGGTGTCAAGTAAACACCTAGCTCTATATATGCCTGAGTTTAGTAGCTGTTCAGCGCTAAACTTTCATGGTCTCGGAACCCTTAAACATGTTACTTTGTTCTTGATTATCTGTTGACTCCACTAATTATTGGCTTTTCTTTCAGCATTCCTTGTGTACCTGACTTTGACTGCATTTGACCACGATTACCTTGTTCCTGTTCTGTGTACCAGCCCCCTCAGCCTTTGACATTGATTTTCTCCTGTCCCTGTATGGCTTGTTCATGACCTTGCTATGTCAGTGTTTATAATTGCTATTGTTTTTATTATTTTTCCTCCTGGTCTGAATTATTTTATTTTTAGTTCTCTTACTTCCTAGTTCCTGCTTTGAAGTAGGCCTGGCCACTGTAAAGTCTGGCAATATGCCTATCTCTTCTCACGTTGCCTCTGTTAGAATTGTCCCCTTGTGTCTTGCTGAGGATCTTAACTTACCATGGCATCTTCAAACTCAGCATCTCCATATCAACATATTTGATAAACAGTCCTATTTACTTGGTTCTTGCTGCCAAGGGGTGTTCCAATGGTGTAACTATGAGCAATCAGACTGTGAACGGGTGTCATGTCATACTGGGATAATGTTGCCAGAAGACGTAAATAATTTACACCTTGGCCTTCTAAAGGAATATTGGCAGCATACAGTTAATACTTCCTCGAAGCACACCATCAGGAACTGATCCATGATAGCAAGCTATACATACAGGTATGTAGTTAATGCCCAGATGAGGGTTTAAAAAATGTTGCAATAGAGATTTTATTCCTTCACTTATTTTTACTGGTTGAAATAGAAAAGGTGAAGTCTAACAATGTGCCAGATTAATGTGAAAAGAAACATTAGCCAATATTACAAAACAATTAAACTATCTGCCAATCACCCAAGACTAATACATGATTGTGGCAGAATATGTATCATTTATATATCAGCTGCTTGTTAATGGTCCCTTCAATCCACAGAGTCTTTTTTTTCTCATTTAAACTCAGAGGGTTAACTTATTTCTCAACTGCTCTACTTTTCACACATTACTGAGGCCAAGTTCCGTTGATAGAATACTTTATTCCCCCTGAAAGTCACCTATTTACAAGTACAACATTTCATTTGAAGAACAGTTTAACATTGATTTCAGCTTTCATCTTCACAAATTTCAAAACTTTCCATAGCACAATCTCAGTCAGGGGAGGGAGGAGAGAATACACTGGTATATCATATTTCCAGCACTTAAGGATCTAATTGGGATATTGTTCTGTACATGCTGTTAGACACTTTAGTGACAAGAGGAATCTTAGCCAACACTGGCGCCAAGCCAATACTTATCTTCTTTGAAGAAAGTACAGGATAAATAAAGTGCACTGCAGAGAGAACAAAAGATAGCCATCAACAAAGTGCTGGAAATATATTTCTATTGCATGTTATTCAGCTTTCTATTCTTTATTTCACATAGAGAATTTTCTTATTCTTCTGTTACCTCGCATTATCGTTTTTTTCTGATGCATTCGGTCCTCTTGTATTGTTCAGTGTCTGTAAACAAAACATTTGGGCACCAAAGAATTAACTGATCAATGTATTGTCTGGAATTATGTTAATTCTAATTTAATCAAACGTTACCGCAAACTAAAATTGGCTCCTATTAGAAGTTTATTAGAAATGCCTAATATAGGTAAGGTATAACTGAGCTTCAAAACTCAAGTATAGCTATCTGCTAAACTTCAAATGTGCTTCTGAATTGCAAAATTTAGGACTAATTTCAGAATTTTGCCTGAAATTGCAATTTATGTTTTATTAAATACAATTTGGAGGCATATTTGGACACCAGTCAGAAAAGCACAAACAGTGTAGCCATTCATACATTAAGTAAATGCTAAATGTTTAATGAATTAATGCTAAATATACCCATTTGTGAGGTTATTTACTAAGCTCCGAATGTGCCACCAAATTGTAAATTTGCTGGTCGATCTACTGGTACTCGCTGTAATAAAGTTAGGCTTTGCATTCAAAAATACTGTTTCCTAGGTGGCATAATTTTATTGCAATTACTAGTTACTAAGTGGCATTGTAGTTACACGGCTGTAAGAATACCGGTTGTTGTTGTTGTTGTTTTTTGGCCCAAATGCTATTACTTATGAGACCAGGCACACAGTCTCACTAGACAAGTGACATCAATACAATACTGTGCAACAGGGGAGAGGAACCCATCTAGTGTGTCACAGAAAAAGACAGTAAAAGTTTAAAATAATGCATTGCATGTGTCTGTATGTAATTAGAGAGAGGATTGGTGGGGGGCGGGGCCTGACAGGCATGGAGGAGAGACGTGTATTGAGGGAGCTCCTCTCCTATACCGATTAATAAGCAAACTTTTGCCTAACCTAGCTTGATTTGGGTCGAATCCAGGGCCTCACCTACTACTTGCTCTAGCTGAGCAAACACTGCAGGGCCCAAAGATTTGACGTGAGCCCATCGGTGGCACGTCTCGGAACATGCGGCCTAGGTTGCACTGGGCGGGAGAAGCGGCCGATCTCCTGGTCTGGAGCTACACAACGGCACTTACTGGAAAACAGATGCCCCGTTTATACAATGCAATACCACTATCCGGCATAGGCTGATACAGGTGCCAGGGCTGCATAAAGAAGAGCTGTTGCCCTTCTGTGACACAACTCTCATACACCCTTGAACTCCTGTGACACTACACTCCAGCATATTTTTCCTAATCTCTGGTATCACCCCTGGCACACTCTTTACCACATGCAACTGGCCAGGGGCCTCCCTGGGAAATTTCCCTGTTTAAAATTCATGTTGATATATGCATGTCTCTATCTTTAACCTTGAGAATATCTGTGTCTTAGATACACTATCTGCCGACTATCTATATACAGTAATTTTGCTTAGGCACGTTAGACTTAACTGTTTTGCTAACCAAAAAAATGTGTGCTAACTTACTCTGTTTGCCATGCAACTGTCTTCTATTGTACGATACTACCTTGCTTGTTATTGCAGTCGTGGCATCATAAACATGTTTTGTTATTTCTGGCACAGCAAAAAATAAAGAATTAAAAAAAAAAAAAAGAGAGCAGATTGGTGCACTTACACGTGGCTTTCTAGAAAACCCATACAAACATTTATTAAAAAGATGTTGTCCTCTCCTTTTTCCCCATCCCGTGTGCTTGGAGGAAGGAGGGAAGACATACCATCGGCTGACGGGTGAAGAGTGAATATAAGTAAATTAATCAAGAGGGTGCCCAGTTCTTCTGCTTTATCTTTACAGTTAATGAGGTGATGCCCAATCCCCCATCTTGAAAGATGGCCTCTGGACCATAAAGGGTTAATTTAACCCCATACTCATTGTGGACAGAGTTCCCAAAGACCCTAGCAGTACTACAAAAAAACAGAACTCACCATACCTCCCTCACACTAATAAGCATTAATGTGGATTGAGCAAAAGTTTCTAAAAAAAAAATAAAAAATACTTTCTTTTGCCATAAAATACATTTTAGCCCAATGCTATTATTATAAAATATAAATAGGAAATCCCACATTAATGACAAATTAATATATGCTGCTGAAAAACATAATATTTTTCATCCTCCAGCCTGAGTGGAAGACTGTGATCTGACTGAAATTCAAGGAGACAGAGGCTTTTATATACATACCAGCCATCTTGAATTAGAGTCAGAGCACTGTCATTGGTTGGTGGGTGGAGGTTAACTATAATGAAAAATAAATGCATTTTTTTAGGTTTTAGCTTATTTAACACTACAAACAATGAACACAAGACTCCAAAACTAGAGTTTTAATACCAGAGTGCATTCTAGTTACCTTGCACTTCAAAATAATTAAACAAACAATCTGTGCAGTAAGAAGCAATGTGTTTGCCTGGTAAAATCACTATATCAATCCTCCTGTCCACTGGTAAAATATCAATTTTCATTATTACACATGCTCATGCTCACACCTTATTCTGCTGTCTCATGCATTCTTGTGTTTAATCAAGGAAATGCATATCTGAAGTATGATCTCATGTTGCACAAGCTATTGTTATAATAGGTGGGTCAAATGAAACACAAGGGGTTGGAAAAGGTTCATGGGAGTGGAACTAATGTAAGGTGCCTTCATAAACTAGTGTGTGTAGGCCTTGCTTACAGAGGTAGTGGAGAAAGGGAGTGCGTTGACCCCTGCTGTCTACCATCATCACACTGATGTAAAGATCGCACATCATAAAATATCTGTACATGTGTTTTTAACAGGATTAGCCATGGAATAGAACTGTATAGGTTGTTGACATACACTCTCCTGATTGCTTTATTAACCTAGATATAGCTAACTATATAGCTATATTTAGCTAACAAAGTAAAGTCAAAGACAAACATTGAGGTTTTTTTTTTTAAATTGAAAATAAATAATATACCTTTATTTTAATTTTTGTCTCTGTTCTATTGCTCCCCTGGTTGAGTCTTAGCTGAGCATTCTCCTTGTATGAATTGTCATTGTGCGGTGTGGAGCTTAACTTTGCTTTCTCCATATTGTACTTGGGGGCCAGGTAAACCTTTAATAGTAATGGGGGACCAGCACACATGGTCTCCAGACGTCATAACCACTACAATCAGTTGAAGAGGTTATGGTGTCTGTAGTGTTTCTTTAATTATCAGTTTGGCATTCTCCTTCACTCACCGTATACTTTCTCTCTCATTCGTAAACGCAGGACCACCCTACCATCATGTGCTCTGTTTTACTCTGTCGTATCCCTTAGCCTGTTCTACACTTTGCTTTATTATGAAATAAAATGCTGATATGCACTTGTATTATCTTATATATGTTTTTTTTTAAAAGTGTCACTCACTGTTTGGGGGCAAAAAAATATCTTTAGAAAGTCATATATGTATGCTATATATAAAATAATTCAAGAAACATTTGAAGAGAGCAATCAAAAAACTTTCTGAAAGAATGTAGGTGCATTTAAAGACATTTTTGAAAAGCCACAATAGGGTATTTGGGGGAATAGCAAATGGAGTAAGTTACTGGCAAAATTTAGGATAAAAATTACCCATTTCTCTGAAATTGTTCCAAAGGTGTGAAGCTAAGTGAACTTAATTCCATACTTTTACGCCAGTATTCTGTTACCTCAGGGCATTCCCACCACATATGTATATATGTGCCCATCCCACCACACAGGTGCCAACATGCATCTGTGAAGTTCAGTTTAATCTGATATTGCATTACTGGGGTCGTATACCATCGGAATAGTGTTTTATATGACTGCTCTTTAGCGTTACACATATTGTTGTTTTTGCACACACCTCCCAGATCTCTTGCCAATCTGTGCTCTCCAGCACCTCACTCAGATCAGTCTCCTATTGTTCTGCATAGCGTAGTACCCCTTCTTTATCGGTTGCTGTGCTAAGGTGATTGTAAAGTAATGTAATTAGTTTGGTTTGTGTGGTTTCATTAAAACACAGTTTTTCAAAGAAGGTAATTTGTGCTGAAGCCCTAACTTCTGTGCTTTGTGCAAAGTCTTGAATTTGTAAGTATCAAAAGTAATCGCGCATTTTGAGTGGGGCTAGTGTGTTCGGGTGTTCGTAAGTGACTATATCGTGATTTACATATAGGTAAACATAACTTTGTAATCCCGTTGTCTCTATCCCTCATTCCTGGCAGGAAAGCTCTGTTCCTAAACACCTGAGTCATAGGAGACGGCAGGTCACTTAGGGAGTATTTTAATTTTTTATTTTATCAGTCATCCTTAGCAAACATAAAATGCAAAAACAGAACAGATCAATTGCAAGAGACTCATGAGAGTGGTCTTGAACTCATTGGTTTAACTCACTTTTGCCATTACAAAGAGAATGTAAACTATTTGCATATGAGTGTTTTATTTCTAAGTGTCTTAGTTAAACAATGGAAGATCAACAAAGAATTTAATTATATGAAGGAAACTTTTAAGATGAACGTCTTTACCATTTCAGATTAGTGGAAAGAAGACAAGAAGGAATCTCGGCAAAGTATATTCAAAATCCTTAAAGGAACTCAAGATTTTTCAGGTAGCAATGACCATCAGAACATCATAAAGGGAGAGTCCATAAATCAGTATTCTTTAAACAAGTCTGGGTCAAATTCCTTAAGTTCCACAGAGAAAGGGGCAAACAGTAGAGCGAAATCCAATTCAGTCTGGATCAAATTTTGAGTAGGAAAATGATAGTTAGTAGGGAAATCCAAAGAGAATTCCTTTTAGCAAATCTGTGTTGAATCCTTGAGAACGGAGAAGAGAGGCGAATCTCAGATGACAATGGAAAATTAATTTGGCATTGGGGCTTGAAGTAAGTATACCTGCGAATTGAACAAACTGGATTGTGAAAGTATTCACAATGATTACAGCGCACTGAGAAGCTTAAGGCGCACATATTTATAGTGGAACTTGATAGCAGTCAGTGCCGTCTTTTAATGCCGGACGCAGCTTGTCCATGCCTCGACTACTGCAATCTGCTGTTCTCTATTGCCTTGACTACTGCAATCTGCTTCTCAGCGGTCTCACGTGTTCCCAACTTGCCCCATTACTGAATTTGATGGCGAGGCTCATCTTCATTTCTGACCCCTCTGTCAATCCCTGTATTGGCTTTCTGTAAGATATAGGGTTCAATTTAAAATTCTGGTTCTTGCTTACAAATCTCTACACAATGCTGCTCCTACCTATCCTGCCTAATACAGAAGTATGTTCTGTCTACGCCCCTACGCTCTGTCGAAGACCTATGTCTATCCTCTGTTTGTACTCCCACCTCTGATGTTCACCTTCAAGACTGATTACAACAGCCTTAGATGATATTTTTTGCCTTGGTTGGGCTTGTTAGTAAGGTGCTGTTACCCCTCTAGGCAGGGAGTAAGGCCTCACTTTTAATTGTATTAACATCATTGATGGCTCATCAGCAAGCTCTAATCTGTGACATTATCAAATAGTAGATAATGACATATGTTGAAAATGCCAGCAGATTATGAACACTTAAATATGACATAGTCACATTATTAAATGCCATTAAATGATTTTAAAAAAAGTCAACTGTTATATAGTTAACTTAGAATATTTTAGCTTGCACATATGCCCATATCCTAACTTTGTCCTCTGATTTCCTGATCTAAGTCTGTTGTAAAACAAGAAGACTTCGGTACAAGGTAGAAAGGGGGTATTTTGTAGTGTTCCTGACGATAGCCTTGGTAATATCTGAATTTATCTACCAAGTGAAAGAGCAAAGTTAAAACAGAGCAAGCATGACTGCAAATTATTTTAGTAAGATTTAATTTGTTGTTTTGAAGCAACACAAGACAAAACCAACCTGGTGCAGTTGTTCTGGACTACATCTCTTATGATCCTCGTACAGCCATAATGCAAGCAACATGTAGTCCACAGTATCTGGAGTGCCAAATGTAGAAAGATTCAGGTGTCACAAACTAAAAAAAAAAACGTATTTCACACTAAATAAATATAATTTGTGGCTAAATTATTGCAGAAATTCCTGTATTTAATTTGACAACAGCCCTTTTCAAATCTCAACTATAGTATTTATGGTAATGATTTACACTAAACAGTTCACTGTGTACATATCCTCAAAATTATCATGGAAGACCTGAAATAAGAAGCAAAAATCTTAGTTCTGTATTCCGTTGGGGAAGAGTACACATAAGTCCGTTGTGAACAATAGGAAAAGCAGATTCTCTTCATCAGAAAATTTGATTTTACTTTTAACTTGCATGTCAGTCTACATAGAAAAGGGAGAATAGAATTGGCTCCCATGGGATGACATGGGTAGGGTTTTTATGGGATAGACTTTTTACTTCGATTGGGGCTATGGGTTGTATGCTAAATCTGTTATACGGTGGCACTATTGTATAATGTTAAGGTATTATTAGGCTTACAATTTGTATCATTGGAGAAGGATTGTCTTGCTAAAGTACTAGTGGAATTATGGTATTAGGTATAGATTGTAAAAAGCTTACACTGAGAGTACATTTCTATATAGTATTTTTTTTATTAATTGCTGCTACATTTCTGTTTTTTTGAAATTGTATTTCATTGTCCTTTCATTGTGCCAGACACACCAAAGAATTTAACATATTTTTTTAAGTAATTGTATTTCAGTAGTAAGTGTGCAATTCAGGAAAATGTTTTATGTTATGTCTTATATCATTAAATGTAACATTTTAGGTAAGGGGTGTCCACTATTCCCTTTCAAACTGCTGTTTAACTGCAGTCCCCAGATTTTTCTTCCAGCTATTGGAAACAACTAAGAATGGTATAAGTTTGGAAACACTCCTATGTAGGGTAATTTACAGTTATTTATACAAATTAATTCCAAATTAAATATGTAAATTTCAGAAAAGGTTGGGTAACCACAATATTAATTAAAGGACCACTAAATATGTCACAGTTTCGCCAAGTTTCCCCAAAGATTAGCCCCATTGACTTCAGCAGAAATTAATGCCTTTAAAGATAACCCTTTGGGAGATTTGGCAGTAATTATTAAAGTTTATAACCTTTTGCTTGCATGATCACAGACTGCCTTGCCTTTCTTCTTTTTTTTATCAATATGTCTAATTAATTCCTGTTTGTAATACAATAATTTTGTAAATGTGCAAAAGTGTTCTACATTAGCATGTTATAGAAGACCTGCTTTACAAAATAATCAAAGTCAACTGGTCAGGACAGTATTTGATCATATTGCCAACCCATTTCAATGGCTTTATCCGAAATGCACAAGGGTACATTGTTTAGAAATATATACTTTTTCCTTTCACTGGGGTCAATGTTGACGTTACTGAGTCATGGATAGTATTATGTGTTTTGTATTATATGTAATATGTGTATAATGCAATACTTTGTGACAATGAAAATACATTTGAAATGTGTAACTTTATCAACAGTAAAACAATAACAGTAAAAAACACTTAAACATGGTACCCTGGTAATTAAAAGGAGTATCTTGTGCTGTTATGTTTTCCAAATTAGGTCTAAAAAATAAGAGCTAGAAATATAATCTGCTATTATTTCAATTCAGCTAATAATAGTCTACATTTTTCAAATTTACTTTGATACCTTAGGCCTAAACAATGAATAGGATGGAATAACAGTTTCTAAATACTGTTTCTCCTCTGCAATTTTCAATCAACATTGACTTGCAGCCCTACAAAAGGCAAACCAGTAAAATAATTAATAATTTACACCGCAAGGAAGGTCTAATTCTATTAATCTATAGAATACCATTTTTGATAGGCCCAAACTTGGCCACATGCAATCTTACTTTTTGTTCTATCCCACCCATTTTTCTAGATACTCAGTTCATGACCCTCCATATGATTTGTGACCTTCCAAACATTTCCTTCTAGAGTACTGGAGAAGATGTTTGCCTGCAGTATTGTGTTTCGAGTGCCTGTAGACCCAGAGATATATTACTACTGCACTGAAACATTCACAAGGTTGAACTTTATTGCATTTAGAAAAAAATATATCATTAACTGTGCATTCTAGTTTATGGAACTGCAATATATTGATAGGCAATATAGACAAATGCATGTCACATTCCCTCTACCTCTTTTTTATAGATCTGTATAGTTATTATTTTTAACTATGTATTTTGTGCCATCTTTATTCTATTTTATAGATTACATTTGTTTGTGAAGTAGATTAGCTGAGCAAGTAGACAATTTGGCGTAATATGTGTCTAAAAATGTGAAGTGCATTGTTAGAACTGATTAGCAACACTGAATTTAGCCCAAAGTGAAGTATTTGGTGGGTCAATTATTACTGACATTATAAAGAGTATACTTGTTAGACACTCGGCCAGTAAACGGAAAGAATGAGTTGTTTCTCTGTCTGTTTCTACCTGACAATAGGTTGATTTACAACCACTCTATGTTTGATGTTGTTGAGCAACATAATTTTGTCATTTTACAACTCTTGTGATCATCCTTCAAAATAACTAGTTCTCGGAGTTCAGGAAAGGGATTTCATGACATATAGGATGTAGCTGTGTCTGATTAGTCTTAATGCTAAACACCCATTACTCATTAAAATTGACTCAGTGGCCCTGGTTCCGCAAATATTGTAGACCAGGTTATGTTTTTTTCTATGTTGAAGTTACGTCAGTTAATTCCTTCTCAGAAACTGTACAAAAATTTCATATATCCCTGTCAAAACTTTTTGAGAAAATTTTGAACAACACTGAAATTTTACTTCATTAGTAGTTTGTTGCTACTCGTGTTACAGTTTGGGGACCAGTGGCGGAACTACCACGGTCACAGGGGTCGCAGCTGCGAGTGGGCCTGTCACTCCAGGGGGCCCAGCCACCCTGCGCACCCCTGCGACAGAGTGCCTGCCGCCATGTGCTGCGGCCCCAGCCACGCGGTAGATCCAGTTGGGCAGCACGCTAAGAGGCTCGTCAGGTGGCCCATGCTGTTAGGGCCGCTGATGGCAATGAATATCCAGGGGGTCCGGTCAGTGCCTTGGCACTTTAAGAGCGCGACCAGGCCCTCTTTGATGAGGTCAGAGCGCAGGAAGGGACTGCCCCTGTCACACTTCCTCCCAGCAACCACCGGGAGTGGCGCGGGAGGAAGGGAGGAGGGAATCAGACTGGGAACTCTGACTCCCATCAGGCTGAGCGACCACTGGACCCCAGGGAAGTCACCCTACTGCATCTAAAAGGTAACTTAAACATTTTGCATGTGTGTGTGTTAGTGTATGTGTGTCTGTATGTATGCCTCTGTATGTGTGTGTGTGTCTGTATGTGTGTGTGTGTGTATGTGTGTCTGTCTATATGCATTTATGTGTGTCTGTGTGTATGTGTCTGTGTGTGTGTGGATCTCTATGTATGTGTCTATGTATGTGTGTGTGTGTGTGTGTATGTGTGTGTTTGTATGTGTGTGTTTGTATGTGTGTCTGTATGTATGTGTGTGTTTGTATGTGTGTGTGTGTGTGTATGTGCGTCTGTATGTATGTAGGTGTTTGTGTGTCTGTATGAGTGTGTGTATGTGTGTTTGTATGTATGTGTGTGTCTACATGTGTATGTCTACATGACAGTGAGTGTGTCATGTGTGTCTATGTGTGTGTCTGCATGGGGTGATGGGTAGATGTATGTGGGGGCCAGGGCAATTTTCGCACAGGGGCCCTGTGGTTTCTAGTTATGCCTCTGTTGGGGACCTCAGGGTTAGGGGGTCCAAGAACTAGGGACTGTTTTTCATCCACCCAAAATTACATTTACATCCATCTTTAAGGTAGGTACCCATTGTGTTTAACACCCAGTCCCTTATATGAAAATAACCATACATTAGTTCTAATTATGAGAGACTGATAATAATCAAGGGATTTCTATTCTGTTTTCACATAAAACATTTATCTTGCCCGTTATCCTTAGTTTGGACTTGTCTTCTCTGAGAGTAGTGTCTCATCACATTCATTTAAGATCTTTTTCTAAATCTGTATTTCAAATTGTTAAAAAGTATTAGCTCTGGATATATTACTTTTGGGCTATTTCCATCTGCAAAACTACGGCTTCTGCCTTATTTTACATTTTTACATCCTCATTCCCCACTCACATTCAGTGCCAAAAGTGTGAAATGAATTAATGAGGCAGAAAAATTACTCAAATCGGGCAAGATAGATGACCCTGTGAGAATTTGAAAAGGTAAAATCTCTAGTTTATTATTTTTTGTTAATAATACTAGATAGACCCCATTGCTGATTGTAAGTTAATAAATCCAGCTCAATAACTGTTCCAATACACTAGTTCATATTCAAAAGTACATTTGTTCTATAACTTATTTGAAGAACACGGAAAAATAAATATTGGCGATATTAAGTAAATCCTGAAAAAAAAATTTTTTTTTTTTTTTAAATGAGTCCAGGGTGATTGATTAAATAATTTCCCAAAGTGATGTTTTAATGAATGATCACACACACATTATTTTAATACATCTCAATACCTTGAATTATTTGAAGTATAATATCACAATCTCTTGTCTAGTAGTTATTTATTTGTCAAATGAACTGTACAAGAAGGATCACTATCTGTTTAAGTGTTCTTACCAGTATAATACATTCCAGTCTGCCTCTTACCTTAAATTTAAAAGCCCAGTTACAAAGCATAAGAAATCGGACATCTATTGAAAAATTGTAGGAAACTGTAGAAAAGAAATGAAGTTGAGTCACCTGACACCATAAATAAATATCATATTTCTCCTTATGCACAGTAAGATTATATGATAAGAATAATAGAGGAGCCTATCTTACTGATATGAATTACCTGTGCTACAGATTGGCGGAAGAGCCTTTGGCTAACACGGTAGCTATTTGCAGAATCTGTTATTTGACTTCATCAACACAGACAAGAACACTAGTAGCTGGCGTCAGAGTTATACTGTCTTCATTGCTTGAAGGCATTTCTTATTGCAAGCCAATTCTTGTACTATATTCAGCATTACTCTGCCGTGTTTGTTCTGGTAACCTGTTCACGTATAATTTTACAAGCGCTTGTTATGTGGCAAACACTCATCCATTCACAGTGAGTCATGTTTTCTTTTTAAGTAGAGGTAGGTGTATTGTATTGGGTTCAATCAGGTTTAAAATAAGGCACAGTAATGTAACCAAACAACTCTAACATACAACAGTAGAAATCTCCAAATCTGGTTAAATTAAGTTACGTTTTTATTATTTTAATTTCAACTCTTTCATTAAAGACTGAATTTATTTATCACTGAAATATGAGAATAAGTTTATAAAAATCTGATTTTATCTTTCACAAAAAGGAGTGAAAACAACTTAGTAATGCTTTTTTTTTTTAAATTCTTTAAGGAAGTTTATGAATTGCATCATTCAGAATGGTTAGTAATCTAAAAGAGAAACATGTTCAACCAATTAAATGATTCGTTGTTGGGTCACCCAATACAATAAGACAAGACAAGTGCCCACGTGCTGTGCCATTTGATGCAGGCAACTCCCCACTTAGAGGGATCCACTATTATATTACACTTCTACTGTATACTCGATCTTGAGGTAAATCATGGCAGACTTAGATTTACAACATGCAGTCTTTTTTCAGCAGTTCTGAGAAAATTCACTAATATTATCCTTCATTCCTTTCATGTGATCCCTCTTTCCTTTCACATAAACAGCATTGTGTTAACGAAAAACAGCTCTCCAACGTAATTTAATCAGTCAATTTAAACATTAAATGTTATCCTGTGAGACCTGAATTCGATGAGGAAATCAGATGTGTTTAAAAAATAAATATATAAAATTAATAAAACAATCACTGAGGTTATTACAAAAGTCCCTAAAATATAATGCAAGTTTTTTTTTTTTAAATGGTATATTATTTCTAAGGAATATTTTATAACGAAACGTACAAGAAACAAATCGATAGAGAGTAAGAATAATAAGTATATTATTTGACTTTTAAGGGGAAAGGCAACTCAATGGCTTCTTTGCATCTTAACCTTTTTACCCTATCACCTCCCACAAAGATTTTTAGTATTGCTCCAACAATTGGGAGTATAGCTGTGACATATTGTGTCTCTTCTCCTTTTTGTGCTATGCTACAGCGATGTCATATCCTTCACTCATGAAGTGTTTGTGTTCATTCAGTCTTATACGATGGAGGTCTGGTCTTTTCTCCTGGTAAATGATGTGTGAACAAGGATTTATCAAGGTCATTACTGGCTTCTTTGTGAGTTTCCAAACTGGTTTCATACTTTGCCAGATGTTTAGTTTGTTCCAATCTGAGTGGTTTCCGTGAAATATTATGCATCTTCCACTCATAGCAGGCTTAGCTGTCTTGAGATGGTTGATTGAGTAAAAGTTGCAACTTGAAAAACTCCGATAAACTGCAATTATGATCAACCAGGGAAAAAACATGATCATTAAAGGCATCATAACATGTCTCATGTATATCAACTTTCCAAAGAATACATTTGTTCACAAGGTCATTTAATGTCACACTAACCTAGGAGAGAAAGCCAACAAGAATATTGATTCTGATTGTATCGAAGATCATTCTTTTGTGCACGTGTTTCAGTTTTCTATTAGTTTGGGTTTATAATCAAGACAAGTCGTTTACCGTTAATATTTAGTATTTAGAATTATTGTTTTTGTTATCCAGAAACGTCTTTGCTCCAATTCATTGTTATAGTAGTTAAAATATTACACATAAAAGACAAAAATATCCCAAACACAACATATGTATATGCATATTTAATAGAAAGTTTTGAAATCAGTAATTTTGGGAGTGTTTCCTGCCAAATCAGTAAAAGGCTTAAGGTGGACCTGAATTTGTACTTGGAAATTTTACACAAATATCCAAGGCTGTCATTGACGATGTTATCTTAGTAATAGCTCACACTTTTCTTAAAACACATTCACAAGCTGTGTTTTTATTGCTGTTAATTTATATAGGGAGGAAAGATATAATTATTTTCAATATTAAAATATCACGTTTCCCATTAACTAAAAAAAACTGTCCTTATTTTATTATTATTTAAAATGAAAGATTATGTATGTTATAGTTTCTGTGTATTATATATTGCAATGTATACATATACATAAGCAGATTAATTATTTGGAGGCATCTTTAAATCCCCACCACTAGTCTCGTGCAAGCACTGGACATCTCAAAAGCATGCGTTTGAATTGTGGGTGGTCTTCAAACCAAAGAGGAGCTATATCCTACAAAGCAAGGTTAAACCAGGCCATGCAATGTATATATACTAATTTGTGTGTGTTACAAAATAATAAACAGAGATTCTATTGTATATAATAATTCATTTTCAGCAATAATACCCCCCAAAAATAAAGTCTAACTTTAATTTAAAAACTTGGACAATTTTAACAATATTTTTATCCCCAGAATATTTGTTTTTTGGGGGCGGGCAGTTTTGTAAATCGTATATTTATATTTATCACATTATACTCTAAAAAGAAAAACTATTATATCAATCGTTTGCTACAAACAGGCAGATACATACATTTTTAAAAGAACACTCTCATAACAATGTAACAATATTATCTCAATGAAGTCATTATGGTGTCTGGAGTGATTGGGTGCTGTCTTACTTTATGGGGTTAAATCTTTTTTAAATGCGTTATTCTGTCGGGTATATTGACCATAAAACCCCAAAGTTGTCTCCCAAGCACTGTGAACTCTGCCTTCTCAGTCCTCCTGCCAGTGATAGGCTAAAGGTGTCAACTGTTTCTCTCTCTTACTATCACTCACTGCCAATTGCGAGTACTAGCCGTACAGAGGAAGTTATAATATACAGCTTCTGCAACCAGGAGGACATCATTCCCCATGATGCTCTGTGTTCAGATATTAATTTCAAAGTAACATAGGTGCACATGTGTCTTCATGGCTCCCATGTGTGTATGCCACTATTTAGGCTTAATTAATTCGCAGTGTATGCTATAGTTTACAATATAAATTAAAAAATAAATACTATTTTGTTTTTTGTTTTTAAATGGCGCAACCCATTGTAAAAGGGACTCTCCAGTGCCAGGAAAACAAACCGTTTTCCTGGCACTGCAGGTCCCCTCTCCCTCTCATCTCCAATCCCAAGTTGCTGAAGGGGTTAAAACACCTTCAGTGACTTACCTGGGTCAGGCTCCGCCTATGCTCCTCCCTCGGCGACGTCAGCCAGCGGGGGAGACCTATTGCGCATGCGCGGCCTGATGCGGGGGAGACCTAATACGCACGCGCATTTGACCTCCCCATAGGAAAGCATTAAATAATGCTTTCAATGCTTTCCTATGGGGATTTTGGCGACGCTGGAGGTCCTCACATAGCGTGAGGACCTCCAGTGTCATTATAACACATTCTATGAACACGGAAGTGTCCTCTAGACAGCCACTAGAGGAGGACTTAGCCCTGCAAGGTAAATACTGCAGTTTATGAAAACTGCAATAATTACACTTGCAGGGTTAAGGGTATGGGAGTTGGCACCCAGAGCACTCCAATGGGCAGAAGTGGTCTGGGGGGCCTGGAGTGTCCCTTTAAGTTTTTGTTTTTGCATGGGACAGTTCCACTTATAGTAAATGTTGATAAACAAAAATGGATATGTTTTCGTTAATGTGCAATTTTTTTTACCTGACTTTTTTTCGGTAAAGTCATCAGATCTTTTAATGAACAGATTAGAGAAGTCTTCATAAGCAAAATGTTGGGGAGGAAAAATAAATCGACGAACCAGCTTTTTTTCTGAAGATAGCATAAATAGCTTGAGGAACCGTTCA
Source organism: Pelobates cultripes (assembly GCA_933207985.1). Taxonomy (NCBI): domain Eukaryota; kingdom Metazoa; phylum Chordata; class Amphibia; order Anura; family Pelobatidae; genus Pelobates; species Pelobates cultripes. The sequence continues at coordinate 54,943,495 of OW240915.1, forward strand.
TCAATTACCACGTAAACTCATCCACTAAATAGACAGCTTCAGCACACAGCTGGCATTTAGATAATTGTAAATGTTGTTTAAATGCCTGGTAATGTCATCACTTCCACCATGTGGGTAATGCTAACACACAAATTATCACAATTCACGAGAGCAAAAAATTGTTGCACATATATATTGTTATTGTTTACAATATATCATGCATAAACAACTAACAAGGGAGAGATAAACAAGAATTTGATTTGTATTTAAGTTTATACTGTTCATACTTTTAGAACTAAGTTCAAATATCCAGTTTATGTTCCTGAAAATAGTTTCCTCTCAGCTATAAGACACTTCTTTTCACCAGAACTGGAACTGTCAATTCAATACTGATTTTCACGCATGTGTTCCTTGATCCTTTTTAGAGATAACTTTCCATTTAACGCATGTGATAAGATTCATTATAAATTATTCAAAATACCATTTAGGTATGTTGTTGTTTTGCCTAATCATAGTCATATCATTTTTAGCACATGTACATACCGCTATAGTGTAACAAGTATGACTAGGTATGTTTGTTTATTTTTAAGAAATGTGGAAATACAGTAATTCCCTGTGTTTTAAATTGTAAGCTCGCTTGGGCAGGGCTCTCCTTATCTACTGCTCTACTATGTTAATCATGTTTTGTTCGAATTTAGTGTCTATTTCCTGGCTAATCATGGCAGCATCACTTATAGGTAGCTCTGCCCCATCGAGGCAGGGTAGAAAACAATTAATAAGTTAAATTGACTGTAGGCATAAAAGATCCCTCCTCCTTCCACACCAATGTCTTTTTGTGTCCTCAGTTAGACAGACAGGTTTTCCTAGAATTTTATTTTATTTTCTGTCCACCTCTCATGTGTACCATGGCCATACCAAACAAAGTTCAGTCTCTCGTTTGTATGAGGAACTCAGAAAACAGCCTGCAAGAGGCTAACCGAGTAAGGTTCACTGAAATGCATTGGGGGATTAATTCGGCTTACTTCTGCACAATTATAGATTATATAGGAAGTATTAGCTCTGCTTCCCTAATAGACATTGGTTGGTTTTACCTTATAAATCTTTGTTACATTTCCAATCTGGGTACTATGTCCACCTCAAGCAGAGTATTTAGTTAGGAGAAGCCTCAGTTTTTACTTTTGTTTTGGCTGATCCTAATGCCTCCTGGGATACAGTGTCAGCAAAAAACAAGAAGTCATCAGCACCACTTTGAGAAAGAATGATGACTGATTCGTAGGAAGTTCTAGCTATAGAAGGATTAGACGTGGCTGTTATTCAGAGCTGTTGTTTCCCCGTATTTCTCCCATGAGTCTTCTGTCTGAGGAGCAACATGGGAAAAGTAAAAAGTACAATGTGCAGCTTAGTTTATGAGGCCCACTGCTGAAACCGAAATTTATTAGAAGAGCATGCCAAAACACAAAGGTTTCGGGACTACTGTCCCTTATCAGTGTAACAATGCCCTTGGAATGAACCAACAAGCCTGATTTAAAGAGCTAGAGACAAGCAAATATTTCCTGGGAAATTTTAAAGTTATATCATCCCAGTTTGTTTTACAGAAATAAGGGATACCATGGCACCCAAACCTCACAGGAAATGGAGGCTAAAAATCTCGATACAGGTATAAAAAAGTGAATTGGATTACTCCAAGAGACTTAAAGGATGCCTATGACCAGATTGCAATTCACAAGAACAATGTCAAGTTTCTCACATTCAGGATACCAAGGAAGCACTTCCTATTCAGGCATCTTCCCTTTGGATTGAGTTTAGCATCAAGAACATTCTCAAAAATTCTAATTATGTTAATAACCTTTTTTTTAGCAGCAAGAGATAAACATTTTGCATTATCTGTAAGCCATCCTCATCATAGCCCCCGTATTTCAACATTTCACAGAGCAACTCTTCATACAAAAAGCGTCTTCAAATGTCTACAAGATCATAGATGGATAACAAACAAGGAAAAAAGTTAATTGATCCCTTTTCATCAGGCAATCTTTCTGAGAGCAGTTCTAGATACAATCAATGATACATGAAGTCTATCTGCAGATAGAATTATAGGAATCCAACAGAAGATTCAGACACTATACAAAAAGGTGGTGATTCAAACAGACAAATGATATGAACCACCAAACTCGCAGCAATTGATTCTTGAAAGAGTTGTATCCTCTGACGACATTGGCATAGACTCATCTTCAGGGTTTGAAAACAATCTATATTCTGTGTGCAGAAAATGTTCTGGCAGATTATCTCACCAGATCAGTGATTCTCACAGGAAAATGGAGGCTGAATCTAAAAGTCTCTCTGGAGATATTTTGTAGGTAGGGCATGCCCCAGATCAATTTGATGGCCAGCTCTAAAAATGCTCTCCCAAATTCAAAAATTGTTCTCCTTAAGACCAGATCCTATAGCGCTAGATCAGGATGCCTTATCTCTCCCTTTGGTTTCTCGGGTTCTGCTTGAGCTTTTTAATAGACTGCGGTACAGGCAAATTAATTGACTAGTTCCTGGCTTGTCTTGGTTGGGCTAAAGGTACCCATAAGTGATACTGCCATGAATAATAGCCAGGAAAAGATAATTATGGTAAATCTGAGAATATTTTTTTGTTTACCTATTGTACAGTGCAATGGAATAAGATGGCACTATACAAATAATTGTAATTATTCTAGGTAACTCTTTTGTAAGAAGTATCTAAAGCCAGAACATAAATCTAGCTTTTTATTATGTTTATCATAGAATTAAAGTCAACTTGAATTTTTATGACATATATGGTCATATGTTTTTAGTGAACATTACCTGTAAGTCTTTTTAAGATCACAGATCATTATGACCAGGACTCAGCAGCTCTGTAAGATTGTGCTTCCAAAATATAAATTTTACAGGCTTCTAACTTGTTTGGTCTCTTGGCAAAGACCTGCTTTTTTTTATATAAATACACCATAGAAACGTGCCATAAAGTTGCAACAACAATCGCCAATGAGCAGCATTTTTTGTCGGGCAAGCGAAAAGAAACGTGCTAATGATTAACCAAAATAATTGCGTTTAAATAATAATAAAAACATACCATTTTGGACCAATTGTCTTACTCAACAAATTGTTTTTCCTAAATTTTACACTTTGTTTTTCAATTTCATAACATTTCAGTATTTTGCATACAAACCCTAATTGCCTTCACTATAAATGTTTTCACTCTGCATTTCTAATTAGATATGGCATACTGTACAAACCTGTTTATCACCAATGCTGATTTATTGCATTAGATAACTGACAGAATTTCTCAAGCTGCGTCACATGCAGTTAAAAACCACAACAGATGGAAAAAAAAAATCTCTTTGAAACTCTTCCAATTCGCATCAGCAAGGTAGAGTCACATTCCATGTGACAGGGCATTTTTTATGACAGAGCATACTCCAGGGTGTTATGTATAGATGTCATTTGTTTCCCGTTTTCATATCACTAATCCACAATGATTGCTTATCTTTTTAAATATGTGCCCAAAATACTAATTACACAAATTTGAGAGCTGGGTAAATATTTTGTAATCACTAGAAACAATTTGCAGGATTGAACAAGATAAAATGTTAGAATGACAGGGAAAATTAACAATGAATTATTATTATTATTGTTATTGTTATTAGTATTATTATTTTATTTTACAAAACATTCTATTGGGTACTACAAATGTATATCAAACAAACATATTTGAAAAAAAAACCCTCTGTTACTTGTAAATATATCTGTAAAACTCAATTTAAAATTTTTTCCAGTTAGATTATTATTAATGGTATTTGAATAACTTTTATTCATAATATTAAGCCAAGGTAATTTATTTCAAATCAATATTTAAAGAGTCAATTTAAGCATCATAACAATTTGCCTGCACAGGCTAAATAGCAGGAAGTAATCAGAAACCTCTGCAGCCTGCCCAGGCTGCCTTTTATAAGCACTGAATTACAAAAATATCTTGTGTCTTCTGGTCACTTCTGAACGGATCCAGAACCGAATGCAGATGAGTGGTGACTGGATTGGGAGATCCATTGCTTCAGCTTCCCAGGTCCTCAAAATTTGGCAGTGTGCTATGATTAAGTTGAAAGCCAGGGCTAGAATTTTAGGGTTCTTTTAAAGGGACACTATAGTTACCAGAACAGCTACATCCATTCAGTGTCTCCTCCCTCTGCATGCAGACACTGAACTTTCCTCATGGAGATGCATTGATTCAATGCATCTCTATGAGGATATGCTGATTGTCTAGGGCTGTGTTTGACTTGTGCTGGCTCTGCCCCTGATCTGCCTCCTTGACAGTCTCAGCCAATCCTATGGGGAAGCATTGTGATTTGCTCAGACCACCACTTCTGATGATGTCAGCAGACAGCAGGCAGGTCAGTGGCAGAGGCAGCAGCTGCAGACTTGGATACAAGTAAGATTTTACTATATTTTGGGAGGAAACGGGGGACTAGATGTTGGTTCTAACACTATAGGGACAGGTATACATGTTTGGGTTACTGACCCTATAGGCTGGCCACCTCAGGCCCACCAGAGGCTGGCATTACCTGATGTGGGAGGCGGGCGGCGAGGAAGCACTCTCCTCTGAGCTCTTCTTGCTCAACTTCCTCGCGCAATGATGCCGGAGCCGGAATATGATGTGACTCTGGTGTGGCATCACTGAAAGGCATGCAACAGAGCTGAGCAAGGAGATAAGAGCTCCCTCACCGCCTAAATTGACCGCACGCCTGTCCCTCCAGGGAAATGGAGAATCCACTCCAGCAAAGGTATGGAGGCTTGGTGGATTGTAATTTAAAAATAAATATATATTTGTTAGTGTGTGTCTGTTGGTGAGTGTGTGTGTCTGTTGGTGACTGTTTGTGTGTCTGTCTATTAGTGAGAGTGTGCGTCTGTCAATGAGTGTGTGTCAGTGAGAGTGTGTTTGTCTGTTAGTGAGTGTGTTAATGTGTGTGTCTGTTAGGGAGTGTTTGTCTGTTGGTGAATGTGCTAGTGTGTCTGTGTCTGTTAGTGAGAGTGTGTGTCTGTTAGTGAGTGTGTTAGTGTGTGTGTTGTTGGTGAGTGTGTTAGTGTGTCTGTTAGTGAGAGTGTGTGTGTCTGTTTGTGAGTATGCTTGTGTGTGTGTGTGGCTGTTAGTGAGTGTGTGTGTCTCTCAGTGTGTGTTAGTGAGTGTGTATGTCTGTCAGTGTGTGTCAGTGAGAGTGTGTATATCTGTTAGTGAGTGTGTATGTCTGTCAGTGTGTGTCAGTGAGAGTGTGTATGTCTGTTAGTGAGTGTGTATGTCTGTCAGTGTGTGTCAGTGTTTGTGTGTCTGTCAGTGAGTGTGTATGTATGTTTGTCCGTGTGTGTCTGTAAATGAGTATTTGTGTGTCACAGTGTGTGTCTGACAGTGAGTGAGTGTGAATCTGTCAGTAAGTGTGTATGTGTCTGTCAGTGACTGTGCATGTGTATCTGTCAGTAAATGTGTGTGTCAGTTAGTGTGTCTGTCGGTGTATGTGTGTGTCTGTCGGTGAATGTGAGTGAATGTGAGTGTCTGTCAGTGAGTGTATGTTTCAGTGAAAGTGTGTGTTGGTTAACCAGAGTGTGTGAAAATGACTGTATCTGTCAGTGAGAGTCGGTCAGGAATCGTTCCCACGAACAAGGTGAACAAAATACATGGGTTAACTATGTATTCCGTTCAATATTTTATGTACTTTTGTACTCACGAAAGAGACTGACCGTTAGCACTGATTTTATGGAACTGTTTTGGGCACAGGACCAAATGCATGGTCAGTCAAATAATTTCCTGGTGGGCTCAGGGGGTCTTGGGCCGCAGCGCTGGGCGGATCCTCAAGGCGCCCAAAGGTGTCAAAGGCTATCACAGGGGGGCCAGATGCTGTGCTCCAGTAAGGCAGAGCTCCCACCTGCTTACCTTGATGGCAGGTGCCTGCTCTGCCACTAAATGCTGGTGGCCGTAAGGTAGGGGGACGGAGCAGGCAGGTGGCGAGGGAAGCTGTTCTTGCAGCCTCTCACTCCTCCCTCGCCCACCCTCTGTGATGCCAGGAGCCAGAATATGACATCATCCTGGCCCCGGCATACTAAACAAAGGGCGGGAGGAGTGAGGAGCTGCCCCACACTGGCCCCCAGGGAGGTGAGTGTTTGACTGTCAGTGAGTGAGTGTGTGTGTCAGTCAGTGAGTGTCTGCCTGTGTGTGTGTCTGTCAGTGAGTGAGTGTATGTATGTATGTATGTCAGTGAGTGGTGTGTGTGTGTGTGTGTGTGTGCTTGCCACTGGTTGCCAGTGAGTGAGTGTAGGTATGTATGTCAGTGAGTATCTGTGTGTGTGTGTTTATCTGTCTGTCAGTGAGTGTCTGTGTGTGTGTGTCTGTCAGTGAGTGAGTGTATGTATGTCAGTGAGTATGTGTGTGTGTGTGTCTGTCAGTGAGTGTCTGTTTGTGAGTGTGTTTATGTCTGTCAGTGAGTGTGAGTATTTGTGTGTGTGTCTCTCAGTGGGTGTATGTCAGTGAGTGTGTGCTCGTGTCTGTCAGTAAGTTTGTGTGTGTTTGTGTCTGTCACTGAGTGAGTGAGTAAGTGTATGTCTGTCAGTTAGTGAGTGTATGTCTGTTAGTGAGTAAATGAGTGAGTGTGTGTCTGTCAGTGAGTGAGTGACATGAGGGTGCCTCAAAATGGATCTTTGTCTAGGGCGGCAGAAATCCGTGCACCAGGCCCTGCTTGCATTGGGAGTTGCATAAAGAAAGGAATAGTGCCAGAGGACTCAAGACACTACAGCCGATTCAATGAGAGCTTACAGTGGTTATAGTGCCTACGGTGTTCTTTTAATACAAAATATTTTCACTAGTGAAACATCGACATTAATGAACCCCAAATGCAATTTTTCTTACTGACTTGGTTTCCTGCACCAAGACTTGCTCAGCGCTGCTTACCTCTCTCCCTATCGCTGCTATCAACCTTCACCTCCCTAAAACTGTAGCCTTTGCTACCAATCTGCTTTATAGCCAGTCCAATCCAATTCTCCTCACAGAGGGATAATGGGGACCTGATGTGCATGCATAGCTCACGACAAGCTCATCCAGCTTCACCATTGGAAAGCAATGTATCAAGTTTGACTGGGTTACTGCAGCAAGAAGTGCGTATAGTGGCTGTCACTATGACAGTTCTTCAAAACTGCAATGTTTTACTTTGCAAGGTTAAACCTGCAAGACCACTAGACCCAGGCCACTTTATTGCCTGTCTGACTTTAGTGGTCCTGTAAGCGGAAATGTATTGCTTTCCTTAGCAACTTTTTATTATTAGTACTATTATTAATAGGTACATGCATAAAATATAGTGTAATGATTAAATTAAGCAATTGTATTACAGACAGACAGACAGATAGATAGATGTAAAGCTAGTTTTAGGAATAAACAGTGCATAAAAAAAAATTACAAAGTTCTCTTGTCTCGATTATGAATAGGAGCATTGCACAGTGCTGACATTATATCTCACATCCCGGCACATTATCTCTCGAGACAGCTATTCTGCCAGAATTAGACCATTGATTTGGTAATGATATCTGCAAGAAGCAGCGGTTGAGAATGCCTGTCTCCTGAAATCTGCAGCCATCTGCTCACCTGCCGGTAATCCCAAAAATCATTGCCATAATATAGACATGATAAAAACTTCAAAGCAGTAGAAGTAGTATCAAATGAGAAACCACTAGGAAGGCAGCTGTGTATAACTGGCTATGAATAATAGCAATGTAGACATCATAGGTTCAAGGCGAAAAAATAAATAAAAAAAATTAGACTCTGCCATCTGGTTCCTCTAGCTATCAATCAGTTTTTGCTGCTGCAGCTGCTGTTAATTTTTGCTTTAGGAGATATAGGGACATCAAAAATAAATAAATAAAGAACGTAACATGGCATCGATAGGCTCAGCAGCTGGAGTCATCGCTTGTCATCATTTGCTGCAGAGATTAAACTGTAATCTGTTGTATTAGAATAGGTATGTGAGCTTTAGTAGTGGTGATAAATCCCATCCAATCAAACATTTATCTTACTACAGGATATAGAAATTTGATTTATACCGTCAATGATTTTTCAACCCTGACCACTAAAGTTATTATTAAATCCACAATTCTAGTTTTTTTGAGACATAGATAAGGGGGGAAAAAATGACATGTTTCCATGTTTGATGAAGAAAAAAACAGGAATTTTTAAAATTTTCTTTTTCTACGGCATTATTAATATGAAATATAAATAGATAGATCTTTACTGATAATGTCATCATAAATGAGGATATAGAATTGTGAGATTGGACCATGTTGCCATAGAGAGTATTAGTGATGACCTGCCTGAATTAGATGTGTTACTTTGTTATTGTTATATCACTTACATTGACTCACCTGTTACACTTTCCACGTAGATAACTGCTGCAAAGCATTGGACATTAATTATTTTTAAAATGATTATTGCTAAATAGGAAATATTGACATTCATGTATAATGTAACCAGCAAACTGATAAGGAAAAAATGTAAAAAAAAATATTGTAAATGTTGTGTCCTTTTACATTGTGTTGCAATAAGAAGAAAACAACCTAATGTTGTATTGTTGATCCTGTGGTGGGAGATCAAGATTCTTCTACATTGCTTTAGTAAGTCATATTTTCTTGCTAAGAGTGATTGTGCATTACAATAGTCCTTCTAAGGAGACTATAAGGCACACTGGTATAGTATTGCACAAAATAATAGCAACCAGAGGGGGGAGATATGGGCTCGGGGCACAAACCTAGAATACATTTTAAAGGAGCACTCACAGCACCATAACTACTACAGCACATTATAGTGGTTATGGTGCTAGGAATATACTGGCAACCTCCTCTCCTATTGTAGTCAGTGGTGTATTTTGGATTTGTGCTGCCCTAGGCACAACTAAATTCGGGCACCTCCAAAATCTAAATTAGCCCCCCTAATTCATGTCAAGGCCATTTTGACTGTCAGACACATGCCCTTATTGATACATGCACTGATATACACACACTGACAGATACACAGTCATTGGCACACACATACAGTCAGTGGCACACACTGTTTAACCAACACACACTTTCACTGACAGACACACACTGACACACCCACTCACTGACAGGCACACACTCTCAGATACACATAAAATGACATACACACATTGACACACACTCACAGGCACACCCATTCTCACTCACAGACACACACTGACAGCTACACTCACTCACTCACAGTAAGGTGGACATCCCCAGAACACGAGGCAAACAAGGCATTTGTCTGGGAGCTTGGGGTGGCATTTTTTGGTGCCCCCCCTGAAAGTGCCGCCCTAGGCAAATGCCTTGTTTGCCTTGTGGTAAATACATCCCTGATTGTGGTCACCTCCAAAGTGGTATCTGAAGCTGGGGTGCTGGGCAGGGTGCTTAACCCCAAAGGGAATCTGGTCTGGATTCCAAACTTACAAAAACGAATTGGAGGCACTCCGGAAACATGTATTTTGCAGGAATAGTGCTGTCGTAGTGACCAAAATTCATACATAATACAGATTAAGTTACAGCGCATATATAAAAATAAATCTTTACATTTTATAAGGCTACTTAGAATCAGGTGACCCCAGGTATATATTTGAGGAGGTTTTGGATCGTCTTTAATTATAGTTTCCGTACAGCAGATATATGAATTCCATTGTGAGTTTATACATCAAAGCACTATCACTTTAATTATTTAGTTTTGACACTGCATTTTTATCACATTAATTCCGAACTATATTTACTCACAATGCTCTTACAACAGATTATTTAAATACACTTTAGCTTATTTAGCACTAGCACTATTTGATATGTCTCCCACATTTGAATTAGTGTATTGGGTACTGGATATTGGGGTACTGTGAAGTAATGGTGGGGTTAACACAATATGACCATATGGTGGAAGTGAATCCCCATATTTATTTGCTGAGATAGGTGAGTTTAAGTAGACTTATAAAATGTAAAAATGTATGTGTATGTGTGTGGTGTAACTGTATCTTTATTATGTATAAAAACAAAAGTTAAACCAGTAGAGGAAGGGTTAACATTCATAAGGGTTCGTTCATGTTTTATTTTACTCATAGGTTGTTCAAATAACAATTTCAGCCGTCTCAGTGTTATAAATACTGCAAACTTTTATTTGGCAACAAGTTCTCCTTTGCCCCTAGGGTTTATAAAAGCTGGAAAGGCAACACTACAAAAAAAACATGATTTATATATATATATATAGATATTCCAAGTAGCAATATCTTTCAAAGAGGAATCATAATAAAAACACACCCATATCACAAGCATGCATAAAAAGAGTTACTTTAAAGAGACATTCGACTTTTACTTATTTTATAGAAATGACACTATAGTCACCAGAACCACTACAGATTATTGCAGTTGTTCTAGTGTGTTTCAGAGAAAGGCAGTATTTACGTTGCTGCCTAGTAACACCTTTAGTAGCCTTTACTCAGAGCGTGCATTTTGCCGTGAATGCGCAGCAGCCTCAGAATGCTTTCCTATGGAAAAAACATTGGATTGGCTGAGATCATCAAGTCTGATGATCTCACCATGGAGGTGGAGCCAGGCAGTGCCAGCTATGACGAGGAGGGCAGGAAAGCTAAACAGGTAGTTGAACACTGTAGTGTTAGGAATAAATATTTTTTATTCCTGACACTATAATGTACCTTTAAAATAAAGAAGCTTGTGAATGATGAAAAATTGACAGGACGGTATGTTTCCAAATACATGCCCCTTCCATACTCAGCATTCCAATACTGCTGTTTACAGCTGGTAAGTTTGAAGGCGCCCCCTAATGGCAGTTGCAAAGTTTGTCCTTAAACTCAATGTGAGCTTGAAAGTCCTTCACCAGTACTGCAATGAGAAACCTTCATTTTTGGATATAATCTTTAAATAGGAACCTAGCCTTTTATCAGTTGAATATGAAAATGAGATAAACTCATTGCAGAAGCAGCCTGATTGAATCTCTGATAACATAGTATGTATATTAGAATATACATGTTATATTTCCCAAACTTTTTTATCTTTCCTTATATTCAGCAGCAAAACTTTAAAGAGATTTTTATTTTTAACTCACTGTAGACCATTTAAAATAAAAATACACCTTCAAAGGGCACTCTAAGCACCAAACTAACTTTATCTTTATTAATTGGTTTTGGTGTATAGATCATGCTCCTGCAATCTCACTGCTCAGTTTTTTACCATTTAGGAAAGAAGAGAGGAAGTAAATACATAATTAAATTAAAATAAATAACATATTGCATTAAATTTCAAGGAAAGAGCAAGGTATGTCATCCACATCTTCAATCATCTTTATTGCATCACTGTATTGTTTTTCTTGTATGTATATTAGTTCTACCGTATCAATTATTATGTTGCATTTAATGTTAAAGATATTGTTGTACTCTATGCTGTTACAATGATTATTTGGTTTAGGATATGTTAGTATTTTTATCTTTTCACGTATTAATTTGTATTCTTTCCTACTGTTGCCTTACATGCTTCCTCATTTGTGATGCTTTGTAAATTATTTTGACTTTATATAAAAATGAATAAAGAAGTAAATAAATAATAAAAAAAGAAAATGAAGCTCTAGAGTTCTGCTTGTCGCATCACACGGGAGCCTTGTGCTCGCACCCAGGAGCAGAGTCCGAAAGTCCCTCCATGTAAGCACGTTTTGTATGCTGAAAATCAGGAAGTGTAAGTACCTACTCTCAGATTGGCAGAGCTTGTAGGTGGACATACAAGTTTCACTTTAAAGTTTTGTTTTGCCCCAGATAAAAAAAATGTAATCGTAAGACTGCTGGTTCAGCATTCTGGTACCATAACTACCGGTACTTAAAATGGTAAAGCTGCCTAGAAAGTCCTTTAACCCCTTAACGACCAAACTTCTGGAATAAAAGGGAATCATGACATGTCACACGTCATGTGTCCTTAAGGGGTTAAATACGCCATAAAAAAGATAACTGTATGGAAATAATAAACTGCATTATTTTAACTAAATTGCATTTGCAGATGTCATTCTAAAAAAGTGGACGTAACAGAAAATATACAATCAGGACAATCCAAGGTCAGAAATTTACACACATGGAGCTTATTTTAATATAATAAATTGTGGAGAATTGCAACAATAATTGCATTAAAGTCCTAAATATTTCAATTTGAAATACAGAGAAATAGGTTTTTGGCTATTTTTATATTTTTACTTAAAACTATATGTTATTCCATATTAATTCTGTGTTTAGTAAATAACCCCTACACTGATTTATAAAAAAAATATATATTTTTTAGAACATTTCCAGCATTACTGTAGGATATATTTTGTCTCTATTTCTCTCTGTTTGCGTCCAATGATCTTGGAAATTATATATTGTATTCCTCTACCAGATTCAGCATAAGTGAGGATTATGAGATGCTGTAATTATGTACTGTATGTTTAAAGTTCTGCTAGACATTTTCTTCTTGATTATGCATTGAGAAAATCAGCAAGATATAGAGAGAGTAAACCTATGTCTATACAAGTGTAAGAAAAAAAGGATTTGATTAATGCTAGGGGGAAAAAAATATAATTATACAAGTGAGGAAACACATTTTATAATCTCAAAACACATTTACCCCAGGAATACATTAATTAATAAAGTAATTGCAATTATTACATTCAGTTCTCATATCATCTAATGAATTTTAAATTGAAACTTATTTTGGTCACTTACACACACGCTGAATGTTGAAATATAATATTATAGATGTATTTAAAAAAACAACAACAAAATACAGTTATTGTAAAACATAAACAATTTAGAGATTATGCAGGTTCTTAAAAGACAATTGCTATAAATAGCAAAAGCAGGATAAGAAAATGGAAAGCATTAAAATAGGATTGTCACTTCACAGTTTTTTAATTATCTTGTTTTTTTGTCCCCCAATATCCTTGCATGTGTAATTTTTTTTTTTAAATGAATTTTTCTTAGTTTACCTTTTCTACATAAGAAAAAGTAGTGACTGCTTTTTCTGATATAGGGAATGATCTGTGGCAAATTTTTCCAATAGGCGGAGCTTAAGCAAAGGTTATTTTCCAGTCGTCAACGTGATTACTAACAAACGCATCGGTCTAAAGAAAACTCACAGAACGGTGCATTGCTGACGTCATGGGCAGACGAGAACAAAATGGAGGTGCCCGGATATTGGTGCAAGGGAAAAAAAAATTAAATAAACATTAATAAAGGCAAATGTCAAAAAGGGAAGAAAAATGCACGAAGGTGTGACTTTAAGACTGCCTATGTTATTCTGTAAATTGAGAAAAATGGCAGAACACCAGCTGCTATTTCCAGTCCTTTAAAAGGGAATAATGCTTCTGTTTACATTCTGCCACAATTGTTATGTAGTGGAAGTCCCACATGTGCCCTACGCGACTGTAGAGCAACTCACCAATTGACAGCAGTGAAATGATGCAACAGCAATCGATCAGTGCTTGGGGAAGCCCCCAGAGGCTGTTACTGGAAGGGTGATCAGTGAGAAACCTAGAAATAGATTAGTCTTATGGTGATTGGTCAAATTCCCGATTATAGGAGCATTTAAATGGCCGACGTATGTTGTTTGCATACAGTAATATTCACTAAAGTTAGAATCGCTGGTAATTCACAGGCAAAATTAATTTCAAATTTAATTTTAAATTTCAAATTTAATGCCAAAATAGCAGATTTGAAAAAAAAGAATAGATTTCTTTTTTTCTAATTGAGCTAGTTTGGCCTAAATTATGAAATTCCCAGCAATACTCTCTCAAGTGAATAACTCTGGCTATGTGTTGTTCTGTTCTTTGCTATATATATCATGAGGCATTAATGGAATCTTGAAAATGTTGTGGAAACCCCTTCACTGAATTACATTTTTAAGCCGTTAAATTGCATTTGGGGTTCATTAATGTCAATGTTTCACTAGTGAAAATATTTTGTATTAAAAGAACACCGTAGGCACTATAACCACTGTAAGCTGTCATTGAATCAGCTGTAGTGTCTGGAGTCCTCTGGCACTATCCCTTCATTTCTTAGCAGTTTTATACTAAATAAGTCACCCGCAGCCTAACTCCTCCTAGAGATTTGGCTAAGGCAGAAAATATTTACATTCTTCTAGTCATACCAGCAACGGGTGCTTTTACAAGCTGTAAGAGGTCCACTGACACTCTCAACCAATCACAACTGCCTATTGCTACTCAGCATGAAGCATTAAAAAATGGCTTAACATTGAATAGAAGGATGGCACCTTGTGGCTTCAGACACAGTAGCCACGTTAATCAGAAACAATGCATACATTGAAATCTTAAATCTTATGTATCCTAGTCAGGGGCGGACTGACCACTCGGGCAGATCGGTCATAGACCGAGGGCCTGAGGCAGTCAGGGGCTCGGCTGGCTGCACTAACATGCTCTGGCTGGGGAGATCAGATCACAGATCTCCCCAGCCAGAATTGTACATATTCCAGCAATAGGTTGGTCCTCGCTCTCTTTCTGTTTCCCCCCTCTGACTCCCCTCCACCAGCACCTTCTGAGACCTGGCAGTGACCCTGCGGCTCCTGCCAGGTCTCCTCAATGCAATGTCTGCGGAGGGGAAGAGGCAGGGCCGAAAGAGGGGAAGTTACCTCACTTCCTGTCCTGCAGAATCTGCTGAACCCTGGCAGACAGCAGATAAGTAAATATTATTTTTTTAAGCTAATATCCCCCCTTACCCAGCTCAGCCCCAGTGCCCCCCTTCACCCATCCCAGCCCTGTGCCCCCTTCACCCAGCCCAACCCCAGTGAGAGTATTGCTGGGAATTTCATAATTTAGGCCAAACTAGCTCAATTAGAAAAAAAGAAATCTATTCTTTTTTTTCAAATCTGCTATTTTGGCATTAAATTTGAAATTTAAAATTAAATTTGAAATTAATTTTGCCTGTGAATTACCAGCGATTCTAACTTTAGTGAATATTACTGTATGCAAACAACATACGTCGGCCATTTAAATGCTCCTATAATCGGGAATTTGACCAATCACCATAAGACTAAGACTTCACCCATCCCAGCCCAGTGCCCCCCTTCATCCATCCCAGCCTGTGCCCTCTTCACCCATCCCAGCACCTGTACCCCCTCAACAACCCTAGTGCCCCTTCACCCATCCCCCAGGACCCCCAGCCCCCTCCACCCATTCCAGCCCCAGTGCCCCCTTCACCCACTTCTAGCCCTCAGTGCCCCCCTTTCCCACCTGGGCCCCAGCCCCTGAGCCCCTATTAACCGAACCGCAGCCCTAGGCCCCTTCACCCATCCCCTGCAGCACTTGTACCTTCACCTCCACCCCAGTGCCTCTTCTACCCATCCCAGACCCCAAAGCCCCTTTTCACCCATCCCAGCCCCCAGCTCTTCCACCCATCGCAGCCCTAGTGCCCCTTTACCCATCCAAGCCCCTGTGCCCCCTTCACCCATCCCAGGCCCTGTGCCCCCTTCACTCATAACACCACCTGTGCCCCCTCACCCATCCCAGTCACTATGCCCCTTTATCCATCTGAGCCCCCTTTCACAGCCGCTCTGCCCTCTTTATCCATCTGAGCCCCTATTCCCCTTCACCCACCACAGCCCCTTTGCCCCTTTGCCCTATCGCTCTCATTCCTATCCTTCCCTGTACCCACCACAGCCTCTGTGCCTTCTTGTACACTCCTCAGCCTCTCTCTTTCCCTGTACCCACCTCACCCCTATGCCTTCCTGCACCCACTACAGTCCTCATCACTCTCATCCCTATCCCTCCCTGTACTCACTACAGCCCCTATCCCTCACTGCTCCCACTGCAGCCGCTATCCCCCCACCGTCCGTATGCCCCCCTGTGCCTACTATGCACTGCAGCCACTATCCACACACATACTGCAGCCTCTGTAAAACAAGTCAAACAATTAATTCTAATTCAACATGTTGACATACAGGAACACAAGCAGCATCCCACACATGCAACCACACAAGTAGCCTCCAAACACATGTGTTTGGAGGCTGCTTGTATGGTTGAACATGCGGAGGATGCTGCTTGTGATGTCACCAACAAACACAGAGGAAGTGTTTAATTAAATTTGCTTTATGTCTTTATTTTAATGGGGGGGGGGGGCGTAAGACAAGCTATTAAGGGGTACTCCACTCAAAAACAATGTTTTATTAAAACACTGTTTTTGGTTGGATTAACCCTTTAAAGTATATCTGGCCCTGTTTGGGGGACGCCATGACTCACACAGCCATGCTGGGTAGCGCGCACATATCTGTATGAGAACTGCACAAAGACCTTGCACCCTATAAGTTGTCAGTCCGCCCCTGATCCTAGTGACTTCCTACTGAATCCATGGCTATCCCAAGCCTCGTCCATTGTATTGATTACTTCCCATTCCCCAGAGCTTCCCATTCATAAAATAATGTACATACCTTTATTATGAATGGGGAGCTATTAATTGGCTTAGAGCGTCAGCTGACTGCTCTAACCAATCAGCGGCACCCCTGCCCGGTGCACTCCGTAATTCCTCTCTGGTAGAAACATTTAAATACACAAAGGGAATCAACACAGTAAAGGAGGAGACTATATTTAAAAGAATACAAACTACCAAAACATGAGGACATAAATGAGAGTTGCGAAAGTTTAAAAATTATTTTAGGAATAATTACTTTGCCGAGAGGGTAGTGGATGCATGGAATAGCCTTCCAGCTGAAGTGGTAGAGGTTAACACAGTGAGGGAGTTTAAACATGCGTGGGATAGACATAAGGCTATCCTAACTATAAGATAAGGCCAGGGACTAATGAAAGACTTTAGAGAATAGGGCAGACTAGAGGGGCAGAATGTTCCTTATCTGCCATCACGTTTCTATGTTTCTCTAACTTAGATTCAAAAGTCGGATGCCACCTGGGAGACCTGGAGATTGGCGCTGGAAGCAACCTTTTGTGGTTAAACCAATCGAGAGTGGTTTAACCATAAGAGGTAAGAGAGCATACTGAGGCCTCCTGGTACCATAACAACTTCATTTACATTACGTTGTTATGGTGAATAGAGTGCTCCTTTAAATTCCTAAAATTACATTTTCTTCTCAAATGAATGACATCATTGTAATCACTCTAAATTTATCAAACTGTAACTCATATCAGTTTTGTCTCTCAACATTACAAGCATGTAGTCTCCAATCAATCTTGCAGTCATGTTTTTAATCCAAAACGTGTAACCTTGTGCATTTACAATGTCATACTTTGAGTCAGCAATGATACCCAGGGTTATGTTTCTAAAAATGTACCCTTGCAATTTCTATTCACAAGATGTACACCAACCTTGCTCTGAGAAAATAAGTATATGTTTTTTTATCTGTGTCCTATTGCAAAGGTTTTCTTATGTACTGGCTGACGTAAGTCTGATTCATTGTAAAAATAATAATGTTAAATAAGAAATATACAGACTGTAAAAGTGTTGGGTTGAATTAGCCATTAGTGTAATTTTTCTTTAAAAGAAAATTATATTATTCGTATTACATTTTTTCTTATTTAATTATGTTTTATAATGCAAATAATCTTCTTATTTGAAGAGCCTCGAGGAATCCTAATGCAAAAAACCCCCCCAAAAAACTATTAACAACAGGCATTTTTTTGCACTGTATTTAGGTGCTAGAAGGGAAATTCACTAATGAGAAAAATAGAAGATGGATTGTGACACGTAATTATGTCACCTACTTGAACAGCTTAATTAGCCACTTTGATAATTATGACATCTCATTTGTCTTTTAATTCCATGTCCTCTGAATTGTACCTTTGATTTTTTTTTATCCCCAATCAGAAAGGAAGATTAGATAAGCAAAACAAAATCCATTATATCTAATGAAAGAAAGTTAAAATTTTAACCTCCTTGTCTGAGAAAAAAGGCTCTCTTCATAAGTGCACTTGAAGAACAGATTTAACAGAGTCTTTGTACACAGGCTACAGAGAAAATGTTTGCTAAGCAAATTAATAGTGTAAACAACATTGGTAGTCTGAATGATCAACCCACTTCAGATTGTCAGCAAGCAAACTGCTTTCAAGTACTTTGCAAACCACTTTTGTAAACAACCATTTACAGTTTGTGCAAATAATTAACATGCTAATTGGAACAGAGTTGTGGTGAGTTACTTGTGTAGTGCTACATGAATTCAGACAAACGGGAATCTGATAAATACAACTAGCGTAACTATAATAAATAACTGTGTTTATTTGTTTAGCTATTAGAAGTTTAATAAAATATTATCAGAAATATAAATTTTATGTGGATTATTTCCAGAATGATTAGGGGTATACTAGATAAATGGAATCTATTTAATATTTGCTACTGAAATTAAACGGTTTTTTTTGTTACGGTGATTGTTGTTTCTCAACCAGTGGTACACATACTCCTAGAGGTCACGCACTAAAGACAAGGATTGTACCACTGCCCAGCTAGCCACCTTAGCTCTCCCTAGGAGGTGACCGGCTGTGCGTTAAGGCAGGGTAGGCACCTGCTTACCGGGATGGCAGGGGCCTACTTTTCTCAAGTACAGTGTCTGTGAAATGAATGGAGACAGCGACAGCATGAGAGCTTTAATATTAAATATCTTCCAACACTGCTCCCTCCTGCGGTGATGCTGGTATTCGGGTTATGATGTCACTCTGACCTCGGCATCACTAAACAGTGCACAAAGGAACAGTATTGGAAAGGGCATAAAGATTACATAAGCCAAACACTGGACCCCAGGGAAATGATCCACTCCAGCTCTCCCATACTTCAGAATAATAGTTCATACAGACCTCCTTACATACACAATACTCACATTATGTCATATTTATTTTAAAAATATTCTTTACTACCTTTATTCAGGCTTGTTCTTCAATATGGGATTAATTTAAATATCAGTGTCTACATGGTTTTATTTGGAATTGAAATCAATAGAACATGTTTTAGACCTGCAGGGATACCTTCTGTAAACATTTGAGACACACATGGCCGGTTAAATAAGTCCCTTTAGTCCTTGAAGGTAATTGGGCGATCTTCTCTTACCTTATTCAGCTTTACATGTTTCTAGAGGACTTACGATTTGAAGTAGATTTTAGACATGAACAAAGCATCAGTTCAAAAGATCAAAGGAACCAGGTATTTAGATCTGGATGATAAGACCTAGAAAACTGCTCAGGTGTAAATAGTGACGGACATCTGCAAAACAAGATGACAAAGCAACAAAACAACTGTCTTTGAAAGTCATTTAAAACTAGTTAGGAAATCCTTTGATATTTGTCTGTGCCAGATATGCACCGTGACTAAAGGGTTTCCATGTTGTGCAACGTCCAATAGTCACAGTATCACAATAACAAAAGAAAGCTATAGTGCAGGTGAACCACTCTCCCTGCTCTTTTCTGTGTTCCTCAAAATGTTCTTTAGAACCCACCAAGACACCAGAACTTGAGGATATTCCTAGTGATGCACAGGTGTGTCAAAGGCATTGAGTGAGCCTCAGATTAACTCACCAGTGCAAAAGCAGGGTCATCGCTAACTTCTGGCATGTTGGTCAGTGCAGAGGAAAGGAGAGCCAATCAACATCATGTTATGCTGATTTTACAATGTGCTATGTGTACAGCTCTTGTTTAGATCCTTTGTATCACTAATTCATGAGCTTCAATATGTCTACTACACAAAGTATTTTTACTTAGTGAATTTTTCAGCATGAATACCTCATTATGGGTAATTTAGAGTTGGGAGCTGTCCAAAAGTAATAAAATCGGTTAAAAAGACACTATCAAATTTATATTCCTAACGCTATATATAGTATCACTGTCCCTATCTATTTCCAGGCCTGCCCCACCCATCTGTACTGGAAAAAAATAAAGTCATTTTACTTACCTCTTCTCTATTGCCAAGTCTCCCTCAGTGCTTTCACATGCTCCTCCTTGAGTGATGTCATGCTTGACGCGTGCCTCCAGAATAATAGTCCAATCCATTGCTCCTCAAACGGGAGACCGTAATCACAGCATGGAACTCACCACAGTATGCTAATCAAAATCCTATCATAAAGGATCATTGAATGCAATAATTATCCTGCCCGGGTATGAGAGCCCCAAAGTAAGAGTGCCGCCTCGCCTATCCGGATGGCTTTGAGGCATTGCTTGATAATATTTGGAGTGCAGATAAAGGGGGGACCTAATGTAAGCATTGTAACAACTTTTCTCTGTCATAAATGGGACACATTATGTTTCTAAGTAAGCTTGTTCGTGCAGGTCCTCATCCCCCTATTGTTCCTGTCAAAATGTGTAATAATTTGTGTCATATGTTGTTACATTTCCCCTTAATAATATTGTAAAGTGCTGTGGAATAAGTTGTCGCTATATAAATGCCAATAATAATAATTATAGTAATAATAATAATATATATTAACAACCACAGTTGTAATGCTGCCTTCATGAAAACTAGCACAACGCATTTTAGACCAAGGATGGCCAGCTGGTGGATCCCTAGTTGTTGCAGAACTATTAATTCAATTTTTCATCTTACTTTACCAACCTCAAGGATGGAAATATATTATTAGGTTTGTAATTATGTAACATCCTGGCAAACCTGCTTTATATATATATATATGTTATATACTATATATAGTATGTTGAATCTAGATTTTTACATTTCTCAACAGTTTGACAGATCTACCAAATCTTATATATATTCTATATGTGCACACGATGACACACAAACAGATACATATGTGTGTATAAATAATTGTTGTAAACGATTTTACTATTAATTTAAGTATATTGTACAATATATAGCATGGTCAGATTTGTAAAGACAGCTGCACAATTATAAATATTTTTTGGCTTTTTTTTTTTAAAGTCCTGTCAGTGGAATAATTTAGGTTTTGTATCCTATTCCAGATTCAAGTAGCTCCTTAACATTGGTAGAAAAAGAGGTGCTGAACATAACAATGTGCTTAATTAACAATATTCTAGTTGACGCTTGCGTAGGTTTGAGAAACAATACCCGTCAGCAAATAGTTAAACGAATGTCTGCTACTCTACAGCAGGACAATGGCATCCTTGTCTGTTGAGTGTGGTTCCAAAGAAAACAGACTTCCTTGTGATGGTAATGAGAAGCCATTAAAAAGCTACCTACTCCAGATATTATCCTAAAATCTGTATTCATCACTAGAAGTTGTCGAGATACTTCAGATAGCACTTAGACCACCAGAAAAGAAAGAGATAAATAAAATACATCAGTTTGAAATTGTTACTTTAGACAATCTAATTTGTAGAAAGACACACTGTCAAGGATTTCCTAAAACTTTTTTTTTAGATAAGAGTTGAATTAAGAGAGAATGTCTGTCTTGTTTTGTACAAGTTGATAGAGTAATGTAAAGAATCAGAATTTACAATTCCCTCCATTGAAAAAAAAAATCACATACAATCTTTTATAGATGCTGCAAAGATCGTTTCCAAAAGGCCCACACCATGACAAAAAGACACTCAAATGTGATGGCAACTTCTTCTGTGTATCAGTCTCCCATCTGTTTTCTTAATTGCATTTTAGTGCTACTCGAAAGATTTATTTTTTACTTTATCCTCGACAGAATTTATATATTTCCTGCTTGGGTGCATTCACCAAACACTGATGCTTTCGTTCTTGGTCTACCTCAATGCTCAAAACTCCAACCAATCGAATCGTTTCCTAGAAAGAGCGCACTTAGAGGAATTGTAAATGTTAAACATATTTCTGTCTTATTTGTGCTTTATATTATCAAAATAAAGTATACAATATTCAAGTCAACTTAACAATTATGCAATTGTTGCACCCTAACATTTGTTGGCGCAGTTGCCTCGATACTCTGTGTTTCCACTGCGGGAATTAGTGGGAATTTTCTTAGTCCCTCCACCAGGTAAGACCATGTCTTATATTAGAAATCAGGGAAAAGGTTCAGCGCTGATAAGAAACAGGGAGTATAATAACAAGGCAGCACACCTTAAAAAGGGAATCCCCTCTGAACCCCTTGAAGTACAATAGAAAAGAGAGAAAAGAATAAGGGTGCGCCTAAAACAAGTAAAAATAGTAAAATGAGAATAGCAGCAATAACAAAAAATTCGGAAAAATGTCCAAATAATATAAAAAATGGGATAACCACGGTACCTAATAGTCCAAATATAAAATGTCCAAATGCGCAAATGGTGGTCCTAATAGTCCATCAGAAGGGTATGTAGCGTCCCGGATAAGTATAAATATGCGGGGAGAACAGAAGAGAGAGAAAAACTCCAATGGTGTAGTATAAAAACAGAATATGAATATATAGTAAATATTTGTGGAACTACTCACAATCTTCAGAGCTTAAATCCAGCTCTGGTATGGATAGCGTGAAGTGGAATAATCCCCACTCAAGGATATGTGGTGCTCCTCTTTGGTCCTTTGGTGGAAGGATGGAGTTCAACTCGGGATAAAAATAATAAAAAAATATATAGTGCTCACTGTGTGGTTGGTGAAACAATAAAAATGAAATAAAATATACTCACGGTATATAGAGCAGACGTACTGCTCGGTGAATGGCGTATGGGTGGTATAATCCCCACCTTAAGGATTCTTTGGTAGTCCAATATGGTCTAAATCGATGGTAGTTAGGTCTGGATAAAATGAACTTACATAGAATAAAATAATAAATAATATGATATAAAAGTGAAAAGAGGAATGTGGCACACCAGTGTATAATAGCCAGATATTCCTTTAATGACACTTTGATTTAAAAAAAGAAAGTTTCTATACGCGTTTCGCCACAAAGGCTTCATCAAGTAGAAACAGTATAAAAAAGAAATACTATTTTTACTTGTTTTAGGCGCACCCTTATTCTTTTCTCTCTTTTCTATTGTACTTCAAGGGGTTCAGAGGAAGAAATACTTTTTTATACTGTTTCTACTTGATGAAGCCTTTGTGGCGAAACGCGTATAGAAACTTTCTTTTTTAAAATCAAAGTGTCATTAAAGGAATATCTGGCTATTATACACTGGTGTGCCACATTCCTCTTTTCACTTTTATATCATATTATTTATTATTTTATTCTATGTAAGTTCATTTTATCCAGACCTAACTACCATCGATTTAGACCATATTGGACTACCAAAGAATCCTTAAGGTGGGGATTATACCACCCATACGCCATTCACCGAGCAGTACGTCTGCTCTATATACCGTGAGTATATTTTATTTCATTTTTATTGTTTCACCAACCACACAGTGAGCACTATATATTTTTTTATTATTTTTATCCCGAGTTGAACTCCATCCTTCCACCAAAGGACCAAAGAGGAGCACCACATATCCTTGAGTGGGGATTATTCCACTTCACGCTATCCATACCAGAGCTGGATTTAAGCTCTGAAGATTGTGAGTAGTTCCACAAATATTTACTATATATTCATATTCTGTTTTTATACTACACCATTGGAGTTTTTCTCTCTCTTCTGTTCTCCCCGCATATTTATACTTATCCGGGACGCTACATACCCTTCTGATGGACTATTAGGACCACCATTTGCGCATTTGGACATTTTATATTTGGACTATTAGGTACCGTGGTTATCCCATTTTTTATATTATTTGGACATTTTTCCGAATTTTTTGTTATTGCTGCTATTCTCATTTTACTATTTTTACTTGTTTTAGGCGCACCCTTATTCTTTTCTCTCATGTCTTATATTAGTTTGAATAAGTAAAATAGAAATTTAGGATTGATTGTGTCTGTTAATCAAGATGTATAATAAGAATACCTATGTGGCTTTTGAGTGAATAGCCACAGGGACCACCAGTTCTACTATGCCCATTCCCTATAACCCGATTTTGCATTAAAAGCTCAGTTGACTAGTTGAAACTCCAGTAGGAATTCTTTTGCAGAAAGGTCTATAACAGAGGTAGGCAACCTTTTGGTAGTGCTGTGCCAAAATAAAACCTTGACGTCCCTTGGTGTGCCGGCAATAAATTTAATGCATGGTTGGAATGGAGGAATGCATGGTTAAGAAAGTTAAATGTTTTATTAATGATAACAACAAATAAAGAAGGTCTGTTTTAAGAGAACAACTAATCGTATTGATTTGTCTTTTGCTTTTAAATGTAATTTCTAATTACAATTACACTTGCTGAAAATATTTTTTAAACGTAATAAAGAACATACAACAACAGCATTTTTTTTATTTTGTACAGGACAAACTTAGTGAGATCCCTGTCCTTGCTTTTCCTTGCTTAGTTCCTCTATGTCAGGAACATACTTTGTAAATTTAAGTTTCACACAGGCTTCCGAATGAGCAGTTGTGAGACGCCTTCAATGCGGATTCAAAATGATCTTCATGTGTGAAAAGATTTGCTCACAGATATATGCTGACCCAAAGGCTGAAAGCAATGCAAATGCAATTTTCTTTAAGCAGATACATTTTTCAGGTAGACTGGTCCAACATTGCACAATGGCAGCTGATCTATCTGTGCAATTTCCCTCCAGAGTTTTCCGCAGTTCTTCAAATTTTTTTCTCCATAATTCTGATGCCTTCAATTCAATAATTTGGATTTCAACAGGTCAGAGTCCCAGTTAGAGGCCTAAGCAGTATGCAGAAAAGATTTGAAAACAGGCTGAGTTGCTGCTCCTTTTGCCCCTCCGGTGCAGTAGAGCATAACCAGCTTGGATGTAGGTATGATGGAGTGTTGCTCCTTCTCACAGCCATTCTGACCTGCCGTCAGCATCTCATGTTCGGTTCGGAAGTGTTGTGTCCACTGCCCTCTGCATCTTCCAGAGTGAGAGACCCTGTGGGTGATCGCTGCTGCTGGGGCCACTGGTTCAAGGCAAGCTATCCAGCTTCTCCCAAAAGGCGTCAGAGCCGGTTCAGCCGATACTGCACATCCCATTTCCCACTGCCTGGGTCAGAAGCACATACGGTGGCTGTCATTTTAGTTGCCACATAGTGTCGGCTTTGTGGTGGTGTCGTGTGCTCCCAGCTCACTGAGAAACCTCCTGGGTCCATTCCGGGATCATCCCCGCAGGTCCAAAGGAGGGAGGACAGCTGGTGTTTGGCTTGGCACAGGCTGCTCCAGGCGGGAGATTTGGCCGCTTCTCCCTTCCACGCTGCACACCAGGCCGCAATATACTCGGAGCCCCCTCCAGGACTGTGTCAGCCATAATCACAGCTTGTCGCCAATAGTAGGGTAAGCCCAGGTTAGAGCTACTGCAATATTGATTTAGAGCATGGCAGGGCCCAGCAGGGTCTCTAAAAAACAACCATGACCACTTAAATGTATTTAAGTGGTTATGTTACCTGGAGTCTGTGGGTGCCAGGATCCATGTCACTACTAAATTGTTTGCTCACCATTTAGCAGTGCAGGTTGGTCCCCAGTAACCTGGCCTCTAATGGTGATGCAGAGGAGACAGAACTAAGCTTCCATCTCAAGCCATACCAGAGATTAAGACAGTGATTGACTGAGAGTGCTCAGTTGACAGTTTATCACAGGTCTCAAACTATGTATGGAGTGTATTAATGTATTCACTGGCGTATTTTGGATTTGTGCTGCCCAAGGCATGTTGAACTTGGGAACCCTCTAATTTAAATTTGCCCCACCTTTCCTGTTAAAGACTAACATACATTTTGACTGACATACACACACAAACTCACTGTATTGACATTTAAATTGAATTGACATAATCTGACAGACACACACAATCACTCGGATACACACTGACAGAAGCGCACATGAACTGAAAGACACACACACACTCACTGACAGACACATAATCACTCAGACACACACTTTCACTGAAAAACACATACACACTCACTCAGACACACACTGACCGACATACACAAACTCACTCACAGACACACTCACTGACCTTCACACACATTCACTTACAGGCACACACACTCACACATTCATTGACAGACCGACACAAACTCACTGACAGACATAAACTTACTCACACACACACACACACACTCAATCACACACTCACAGACACACTCACAGACACACTCACAGATATAAACACATATATTCACTGACAAACACATACACACATTTTCCCCTAACACTCACAAATTATTGCTATTTCTTAAAAAAAAATTAAATCTACCCAGCCTCATTACTGTTGAGAAAGCTGGGTGGATTATTTACCTGGGGTCCAGTGGGGCTGCTGGGCGGGCAAGCGAATGGGCTTGCAGGAAGGCAGACTCGCAAAGTAGACAGCAAGGGAGCTGTCATTTTCTTGCTTAGCTGGCTTGCATGCCACTTAGTGATGCCGGGAGGTGAAATATAATGTCATATTTCATATACTAAGTGGCGCGCGAGGGAGCATTGCAGGAAGAGCTCACAGATCAGTGCACCCGCGCCGCCCACATGGAAAACAACTAGCTGTCCATCCCACGGTGGCTCAAAACTGGCTTACCAGTCAGCTCTTGGGACCCCATAAAACAAGGCTAACAAGGCCTGGGCATTTGGAGAGGTGTTTTTTGCCGTCCCTTGGAAAGTGTCGCCAAAGGCAAATACCTTGTTAGCCTCACAGTAAATGCATCGCTGAATGTATCACAGAGCCCCACAGCAATAAAACACTCATGTATGTAAGGAGTTTTACACAGCTCAACTGCAAAAACAATCACAGTAATATGAAAGTAATAAATGCAGTGTACTCACATCAAAGTGAGTGCATAATTTCATCACAGAGCTCCACAGCAATAAAACTCAGTTATGTGGTTCAGAGTGCATCAGTGTTCTACTACTGTGTGTGGAATTATGTGGGATGTCTGTATTGTGTGGCTGATTGTGATGTGTGTGTGTGGAGGGGGGTAGCTGTTGTGCGTATGGTTGGCTGAGTGTGATTTGTGTGAGGGTTTTGGCGTTATGGGGGGCAGCGGAGTGTGATTTGTGTGTGTGAATGGTGGAGTGTAATGTGGCACATTGTAGTCGAGTACACTTGTCACACTTCATATCTGATCTCTCCTAGTCTCTCACATTACATAAATGGCTTCCAAGAGCTTGCAATCTAACTCAAGCTAGTATTTCTGTTTGTATGTTTTACATAATTAGGAAATGCTCACTTGACTTAGATTGCAAGTTTTTGGGGGCTATTCCCTCAAGCCTTTACATATAGAGACCAGGGCACCCAGGGAATGGACTGTACAGCATGCAATCTAACACAAGTTAACATTTATGTGATATAAATGGTCTGTCTGACAGTATAATAATACTTTGTATCACAGTAAAGTTAATTTGAGTTAGATTGACAGCTCTTGGGGACCATCCCTGTATGCCCTGATGAGCATTTATTTGTAACAAAAAATAGTGTGGCACTGGCACCAGGAAAATTAAGGCAATTTACCTGATAGTATTCAGAGTCAAGGACTGACAGTGAAGTGGTAGTAGCAGACACAAGGGTAGTAACAGTGGCAGACACAAGAGACAAGGCAATCTCTGATTTTGTGAGACGGTCAGGAGCAGGAGGCGGGGCTAAAGACTAGGCAGAAGGCGAGGCTGAGGATGCTGCTGACAGAGTGGGAGGGCTGGAGGCAAGGCACAGATCATTGGAGCTGAGGTAAGAGTAGCCTGATAGGCGGAACTCCAGATCGCAAGTTCTTGTGATGCTGGAAGTTCCGCCGCTGCGCAAGTTCCCTTCCGGTTTCCCTCAGTGTAGATCGGTCGGCAGCCACGCGTGCCGCTCAAATGTACCCCTGGTCTATAAAATAGTAACAAAGCAAGGGGGAGGTCAAGGTTAGTTCAGGCAATGCACAGCTGAAGTGACAGGATTCTGATACACCAGACGAATGCAGACAGAAATGATGAAAGTTAGGTAAAGTACATTTTTTTTACTATACAGTAAAATTTACGCGATAGTAAACTGTGATGAATGCAGATCCATATTATTAAACTAAGTTGTAGAATTTAACTCCACTAATTGTTAGTCATTTTAATATAGTCCACTGCTTAATTATTAAAACCCCTTTGTTAAAGTTTTATATTTCGTTAAAATTCTAAACCTGAACATTGATTTTTTTTTGCATTTCCTATTTCTACCACATGCTCTTAAAAAGCGATCTCTAAAGAATATACACTTTGTACTTTAATTCATTCGGAATCAGATGTAACTGTATTCTTGGATATAAACAACTGAATACTCTTACAAAACCATCATTCCAACTCACACAATAATAAATTAATCTTTCTTCAAAACATTTCCAATAGGTAAGGAGGCCATGCCATTAACCAATTTCCAATTATTTTGCTTCAGTAGTATCGTGTGGAAATTAGTTATGCCAATAATATATATAGATGTTTTAAGTTAAATTAAAGTACTATTTTAATTCAGGTAAAATAACTGAAGCTTTGTACCTGCCTCATAAGTCAGATGTCTCATTTGATGCAGGTGGGAGGGGATCTACTTTCGAGTTTGGCCTCAGAAGTTTAATTGAAAAATATGAATTCAGTTTAACGATGGCTAAATATTCTGTAGCGAAAAGGCATTTAAAATGATGCTTCAACTTTTGTTACAGATTGCTTAGGTGTGCTTTTGTCGAAATAAAGCAGTAGGGATGGTGGTGACCTTAAAAACAGGATATAAACTTTACCTTGTTTAACCCCCATCTGCCCCCTCACTCTGTATAATATTCACCAGGTGTAAAAAGGTGGCTCAATGATTTTTTTTATATTATGGGTTAGAAATTAGTTTTAAAAATTAATGATCAATGTGCTCATATTTGTTGTGAATCCACTTTTTCTTAAGTGATTCGGACATAGTACAGAATGTCAATATATCATTAAGAATACGAATCATTGGTTTAATCACATTGAAGCAATTTAGTATATAATATATTCAGCTAAATAGTTTGGGAAAGGTTGAAAGAACAGATGTACGTAAGGAGGAGTTATACAGACTTGATGACTCATTACGTGTTGTACGTAAGGAGTCATCAAGTCTGTATAACTGATATGGCAACTAGAGACTACGACCGCTCTATATCAGCTCTAGGGCTGTCATAAAACACAGCAGGAGTCTTAAAGAAAATTATAAAAATAATAAATACAAAGTAAAAAATTATTCATAAAAGTAACAAAATCTCTGAATTTGAACCAGGGGACTGTTTTCATATGACTTCATACCACAGAAGGGATGACAGGGTGGAACTGTTAAATAAATGTTAACAATCCCTTATGTGAAAAGGGAACTAGCTACCTTATAATTTAATCAGTTTGGAGCAAACAATGACAGGTGCTGATCATTAGCAATAATTAGTACTTGCAAAATAGTTGAACCTTACAGTATTGGATTGCTATCATCATCAACTGCTGTTGTGACTGTCTGATCAGAATTAAAATCTTTGGGAACACAAATCCCAGGTTTAAATCACAATAAAGTTTGATATTCTGACATTTTCTGATGTTTGTCATTGAATATTCAAAAAAGTGTGTATATTGTAATATGTAGTACACATGGACCTGTTGGGCTAAATATTGTCAAAGATGACCATTTCAGCTTTGCTCTACTGCATATACACAACACTACTTATGACAAAAAAAATCTGTATTTATCAAAAGACTTTGTAATATTTATTAAGTCTTAAAGGGACACTCCACAGTTTTGTAGATATACCCTGGAAAACGTGCATGCATTTAATTATGCATTTTTAATTGGGTTACATCTAAAACAGTTTGCAAAAGCTGCAGATCTCTTGTTCGAAGCCTTTGTAAACCCTCCCCTTCTAACCCTGCCCAGACTTTGTGTGACTATCCAATCACAGTCTTCCCAATGCAGCTCAATGAGTCTTTACAAGGCACGTGCTCTGGGAGATTGCAGATTAAGTGCTTAGGGCTCTGGAGTGTCCCTTTAACACAGGTTTTCTAAAAAAAGTTAAAGTACAAGTGTCCATCTTGAATTATATCAGGATTATTCACTAAATTGACAATTGAAGAAAAATAAAAAACAAATTGCAAATGCTCACTGGATTGAATTGGGAATACTTTAAATCTGCTATGTTTTTCCAACTTAAAGGGACACTCCAGGCACCCAGACCACTTCTACCCATTGGAGTGGTCTGGGTGCCAACTCCCACTACTCTTAACCCTGCAAGTGTAATTATTGCAGTTTTTGATAAACTGCAATAATTACCTTGCAGAGTTAACTCCACCTCTAGTTTCTTTCTGCTAGACAGTCACTAGAGGGCACTTCCTTGTCCTTAGCACAGTCCTGTGCTAGAGCGTCGCTGGATGTCCTCACGCTGTGTGAGTAGCTCCAGCGTCGCTCATTTCCCCAATAGGAAAGCATTGAAAAGCATTGCCGCGCATGCGCATTAGGTCTCCCCGGCCGGTGGGCAGGATCAGTCTCGCCCACCGGCTGACGCAATCACTGGGAGGCTTTCACCCCTTCAGCAGCCGGGGATTGGGGGGTGGGAGGGAGAGGGGACCTGCAGTGTCAGGAAAACTGATTGTTTTCCTGGCACTGGAGTTTCCCTTTAACTATTGTGATCTAGAATTTAGAATTCTAGGTCACAATAGGCAAGATAGAATATAGTATGTGGATAGCAATATATAGCGAGTTTGACTTTATTGGCCTAGAATCTGTTATTCCGTTATCACTATTACCAATGTAGCAACTAATCTCATTCATGTTGTTCAGATTTTACTTGTAAATGCTTTTTTTGACATAACATAAGATAGCTGTAATTACTGTGAAATCATCTGACCACTGTTTCATTATTTCCCACTGTATGAAATTATAAGCAATGGCTATGCATACATTTTTTATTTTTTATCTTGGTATACTTATGGTTTTGTGGTTTTTATAATACTGTTTAGCTGTGTAAATAAGGAATATTAAGTCAAACAAAGCCTTCGGCAGACTGTATAAGAGAGTCTAGAACAACAAGCATCTGAAGAGAGGCACAAAGATCTGCTTGTACAGACCTGTCGTACTGACCACTCTCCTGTATGGCTCTGGGTCATGGGCTACCTATCACCACCACCTGTTACTCCTTCAGCGCTTTCCCCAATGTTGTCTCTGCACAATCCTTAACATCCATGGAATTACTTCAACACCAACATCGAAGTTCTCGATCAGGTAGGGGGCCACCATGATCGAGGCTATGCTTTTGCGCTGGGAGGGGCATGTCTCCTTATTTGAGAATGCACGCAGGGCAGATATTGAGAATAAAAATAAACAGAGTAAGGAAAAATAAACATTGTGTCATCAAGGACAGACCAGATTTTCCCTTGCAGCTGCTGCGGCTGGATCCCTTTTCTGCATTGGTCACCAGCGTGTCTTCAGCAAACATGGACAACCTGCTTCCTAAATCTTTGTTCTCAAAGTCAAGCCAAGAGATAACACAGCTGTAACTACTATGAGATCAACTGACAACTGTTTCATTATTTCTGTATGGAATTATAAGCAGTAGATATGCATACGTTTTTTCCTTTTTGATTAATTGTGGCATATTTATGATTTTGTGGTTTCTGTAATACTGTTTAGCTGTGTAAATAATAAATATGTAATACATTTTCAATTCCTCTAGACTGTTAACTCGTTTGAGCAGGGCCCTCCTCTACCTATTGTTCCTGTGTCACTGTGTAACTGTCTCATTTATTGTAAATTTACCCCCCTTTCAAAATATTGGAAAGTGCTGGGGAATTAGTTGGTGCTATATAAATACCAAAAATAATAATAATTATAATTTACATAAAAGGGCAGGTATATAAGCTATTAGAATAGATTCATGTAGACATTTATTGATGATTCTAAACTCTTGATTTTTCTTGGCATTTAATTATCAGTATTGATCATTTGATAAGTTACTTACACTATGTTATTATTAGTTGTTGGAGAACAATGAAAATGAAAAAATTGAACTAATTAAGCAGAAAGTAAAAGTTTAATAGAATGTTGATAGAGGATGATTTAGTCCATCACACTTGTCCATTAACACAGATGGCACAGATGCCTCTAAGTCTAAGACATCATTAAAGAGGAGAGAAATCGTATGTATTCTTCCTGGTAAAATATTTTACCAATAAATAATATTTAAAATCCAAAAAAATAGTTATCTAGTCATATCATGATGGTTATGCTGCAAATTTTACTAAAAAAAAACCCTGAACATTTCATATTATCGTTGCATAATATTTTAAATTCCAAACAAGAGAAAATTTAACACATTTTGAATCTCTTTTGTTTATAGTAAATGTCAAAGTTGGGATACATAAAAGCTTTCTAGAAAACCTGTAGCTCTTGGAAATGGCAGGTTCTTGTTGCCTTAGGCAAACTATTACTTTTTGCCCCTTGACCTTTATACAGTATTAAAGGGACACTATAGTCACCAGAACAACTACAGCTTAATGTAGTTGTTCTTGTGAGTATAATCATTATATGCAGGCATTTTCATGCAAATACTGCCTTTTCAGAGAAAAGGCAGTGTTTACATTGCGCCTAAGGACACCTCCAAGTGGCCACTCCTCAGATGGCCACTGGAGGTGCTTCCTGGCTCAGTGCTGCACGGTAGGCAGCAGTGCCATTCAGCGTCTCCACGCTCTGCATGGGGACGCTGGATTTTCCTCATGGAGATGCATTGATTCAATGCATCTCTTTGAGGAGGTGCTAATTGACCAAAACAGTGTTTGGCCGCTCCCTTGCAGAGTTTAGCCAATCCATGGGAAAGCATTGGATTGGCTAAAAATCGGCAATTCTGATGATGTCACTAAGGGGGCGGGCCCAGCACCGTCGGATCCGCGCGGCACTGGAAATAAGGTGAGTTTTATTAACTTTAAGGGGGCTGAGGGGGGGCAAGACACCTAAATTGTGGTTTAAATACACTATAGGGTCAGGAATATATGTTTGTGTTCCTAACCCTATAGTGCTCCATTAAAAAAAAAAAAACAATTAGAAGCCTAGAAGTGCATTTTTCACAATGAACTTTGCTTTACAGTATTTTTATATTCATCGCGGCTAAGCTGTGTATGAAAGGGAATCATCATTTCTCAGACAATTACATCGTTGCACAAAAAACAGTGAAAGTTGCCTATAACATGTGTTAACTTTTTTTTCATGAGCTGCACTATTTTCTTTTAAATTTATATTAAATATTTATCAAACTGACTGAGCAATCCAGTTCAGTCGAGGCACAGCCAGGGCAAACATTGCAAATGAGGAGAAACTGTTTCATTTCTCCTCTTCTCTATATGCGTTCTTTGTGCTGACTGCCAGGTGCAGAGGCTGATAGAGAGCCAAGATGAAGATGAACAGTTGTAGAATACAGAGGTGTAGAATTATACACATCATTTTATTTTTCATGTTCCACAAATACATATTTGTTAAATATACTGGATAAGTAAACATAATATTCTATAAATTCTCGTAAATGCAATTTCCTTTTAAAAAAATATAACGATTATTGATACATAGCAGCAAATGGTATAATGTTGGTATAATTATATTACTAGAATAAACACAATTTTGTTCAGTGCTATAAAGTTACTATAGCTATACAGAAATTTAACTGGTTAACAAATGATTCCCCTTCCCTTTTTCGTATTTTTTTTAATCCTTTTTTTGTAAATTCACCCCTCTTTTTTGACATTATTATTCTGATCCTTTGCTATGACACTAGGAATTTAGCTCAGATACATCCCGTTTCTCTGGATCCATTTTGAGATGTTTCTACACTTTAATTGATAGACATCATTTGGAAAGACACACACCTTTCTGTATGAGGTCTCATAGCTGTAAGTGCATATCAGAGCAAAAAACAGGTCAAATGAACTGCCTGCTGAGCTGACCGGATTATAATGAGGCACAGATCTAGGGAAGGCTACAAAAATGTTGCTGCATTGAAGTTTCCCAAGAGCACAATGGCTTTCATAATTCTTAATGGAAGAAATTTGGAACTTGGATTTGTCCTAGAGCTGGCCAACCAACCGAACTGAGAAACTGAGGGAGAAGGACCTTGGTAAGATAGGTGACCAAGAACCCAATGGTCACTTTGGGTGAGCTACAAAGATGGGAGAAAGGATAATCATCACCGCAACACTTCACTGATGTGGCCTTTATGCCAGACTGTCCAGACTGACTCCTCAATGCAAAACACATGAAAGGCCACTTGGAATTTGCAAATAAAACACCAAAAGGACTCTCAGACTGTGAGAAAAAAAAATATTCTATGTTCTGATGAAATGAAGTTTGAAGATTGTTTGGTCTCAATTCATTGAGTCAATTCATATCATGAGGAAATTAGGCACCGTACATCACATGTGCAATACCATCCTACAGTAAAGCATGGTAGGGGTAGCATCATTCTTTGGGGGTGTTTGTTAGCATCAAGGAGTGGGAGACTAGTCAGGGTTGAGAGAAAGCTGTCCATGGCTGGTTTCTGGTCAGTAGTCCTTTTGTATTATAAAACACATTAAGGTATTTAAAAAGCTATGTTTACAGACTGGCCTGCTATAACAAATGCTTTTAGAACTTGAAACAGCACTAGGGTTAGGTTCTCTCTGGCCTCTTCTCCCTCACCGATGACCCCTGTTCTATGAAGTAGAGCATCCCTAACAGGCATGAATAGACATCTGTGCTCCACACCAAGCGAGTCAGGGTTGAGAGAAAGCTGTCCATGGCTGGTTTCTGGTCAGTAGTCCTTTTGTATTATAAAACACATTAAGGTATTAAAAAAGCTATGTTTACAGACTGGCCTGCTATAACAAATGCTTTTAGAACTTGA
This sequence comes from Pelobates cultripes, assembly GCA_933207985.1. NCBI lineage: Eukaryota > Metazoa > Chordata > Amphibia > Anura > Pelobatidae > Pelobates > Pelobates cultripes. Next base: position 54,978,275 of record OW240915.1, read on the forward strand.
AACAGCACTAGGGTTAGGTTCTCTCTGGCCTCTTCTCCCTCACCGATGACCGCTGTTCTATGAAGTAGAGCATCCCTAACAGGCATGAGAGCTAGGAACTTTAGGGACATCAAATAGACTGGGTTACATTAATACATCATCAATCATTAGTCAGTTTCCCCAAACTTCAGAGAGTTGCTCATGTATGTCCAACTGATTATTTTCGATATTTACAACTTAGCCACACTTTTAACCTTTTTTTTTTTTTTTTTTTTAAAGTTTGCTTAGAGGAAACTGCAAAGATGGAGTTGATAACCTTGCTAAATAGACATCTGTGCTCCACACCAAGCGAGTGGGGATATTTAGAAACATGGATCAGTGGCAGGCCAAACTAGGGGAAATATTGGAGGGTGGGAGCTAGAAGGAGATATGGGAGGCTTACTCCAGGATCTCCATTTGTGTGAAGTTCCAGGATCAAGAGTATAAAATGTTATTCCATGGTACACAACTGTCAAATTGTTTCATATGGGTAGATCCAGCACAGACGTATGTTGGCAAATAAGTGTACATCAAGGTAGATTTGTTCTCATGTGGTGGACGTGTCCCACGGTTAGTTTTGAAATGAAATAAGCACTTTGGAGGCCAACCTCTTTCATAGACAACTTAGCCTGGACCACTGGGTTCCTCTCATGTCTAGGCCTTTGGATTGAATGAAACGCCGAGAACAGAAGCTATTAAACAAAATCCCTCTCGAAGAGCACTAGCTTTGTGGCAAATAAATATTTTTCTTCCTTTAGCAACAGTTATCCTTAAACTTAAAGGCACATACTTAAAAATGGAATGATTGATGGCATAAGTACGAAATAAACCTACTTGCCTTCCAGAAGATTCCCATGGGAGTTTTATCAGGGCTAACAAAGCATTCCCTGTGGCAACTCTCTATAATTTCCCTATCAGCAGAAAAATAAAATTAGGAAGAATAAAAAAAATATTCTTGTCCACAAAATCACAATAGAGGCAAAAGGCCTCAAACCACTCTATGATATGTTCTAATTAGAATTATACTCCTTTTAGAACACACCATATTGCATTTTAATCTCAACAAATGTGCATATTGTTCTGTAACATCAATGGTGACAATAATAGTCTCCTTTTGTATTTACCAGGCAGGTACATCAGCTACACAAGAAATACACTTCTACTTTATGATGTGTTCATTAGTTAATTACCCTTTCAAGAAAGACTGCTCTTTCCATGGGAACTGATCACTCCCAGTTGTTAATGTATGGCTTAGCAAGTCCATACAGGACACCATTTTCATCAACCTCATAAATGTACATTCCACATAATTACTTAATTTCTTACATGTAAAATAGCTGTGGCCAACAGGCAACTCTTCATCTGTTGAGAATCCACATTTCCCATAATACCTGGCCAACTATGGGAGACATAGTTTCCACAACAACACAGCTTTGCCATGGTCTGACAGTGTCATAAGAAATGTTGTTCGATTGAAGATTGAGAACTTCCTGTTCCCTCACACATATTCCAAATGTAAAACTATCTAAGAGAAATGTAGAAGACAATTGATACAATTTTATGTAGAAGGGCAATGAATGATTTCATTTTAAAAGCATACATTGTCTGTTATTAATCTAAAATAATGTGCTTGAAGAAAAGATAAGTGGAATAGTTAGTGATTAACTTAATCTTCTTTACCAAATGGGATTTCTTCCAATATATTACTTTACAAAATTAATCTGGTTACATAGAAGAGCTCCTGGTATTGAACTGGCCTTGTACTATGCATTCTCACATTTGTGGATTTATGATCCCCCTTAGCAGTAAGTGTTAATGACTAACATATTTTGACTCTTTAAAGGCTTGTTTTGCACTTATTGCTAGCTTGAAGCCAGTCTCCTTAACATGGATCAAAGACACAATCATGTAACAATGTATGTTAGTCAGTACAAAGTCATTCTATAACAGATTGATCTTAACATTCCATTTTGGCATTGCAAAATGTTGCATTCTATAGACCAAAGCCTTTTTTTCTTCTTATGAGACTTCATATTATGAGACTATAAAGAAAAAAAGATGCACTCACTTCTTCTCTGGGGCAATAAATACAGAATTTTCACTTGAGAACAGACCAAGCAAATATGTGAACACAATTGTAAACCTTTTTAAATGGCTGAAATCATGCTTAATCTTAAACCACTAAATATTGCGTACACTCACAAATCAAGTGCATTTTGACCAAAATTTCCTGCCAATAAGTTTAAGGGATAAAACAGCTGAATTAAAGAATTGTTCTAACTTGTTGTTGTTCCAAACTCTGTTTTTGGTACAATTTACAAAACTACCCCTCTGTCATACCTGGACGTTTAACATATAATATTCATTGTGCTTATTCATAGTTCTGACCATATTTAAGTAATTTTACTATTGAAAAGTATACATACATATTTGAACTATTACATTATTCTATCTAATTAAATATATTTATTTTGAGAAAGATGGAGGCATTGTTTAGATAACCTTATATATGAAAACTGAATAAACGCCAGACCGGTTTCACTAAGCTCTAGCACAGGAGTAGGTAACCTTCGGCATTTTAAATGTTGTGGACTACATCTCCTACAATGCTCTTACAGCCATAATGCTGGCAAAGCATCATGGAAGGTGCAGTCCAAAACGTCTGGAGTGCTGAAGGTTGCCTATTAGTGATGTCGCGAACCGTTCGCGAACATGCCGCGAACGGTTCGCCGCGGTTCGCCACAAACCGTTCGTGGCGAACTCCAGTCAGCTGACACATCCCTGCCAATCTCTGGCAGACCCTCCCTCCCAGACCCTCCTACTTCCTGGACAGCATCCATGTTGAAGGCAGCTTCAACATGGATGCTGTCCAGGAGGTGGAAGGGTCTGGGAGGGAGGGTCTGCCGGAGATTCTGACCGAACCGCCACGAACGGTTCGTGGCGAACCGTGGTGAACTGTTCGCGGCAAGTTCGCGAACGGTTCGCGACATCACTATTGCCTATACCTGCTCTAGCACATTGGTAGGCAACTGTCAGTACTCCAGATGTTGTGGACTACATTCCCCATAATGCTTTTACAGCTTTACTTTTGGAAAAGCATCAGGGGAGATATAGTCCACAACATCAGGAGTTCCGAAGGTTGCCTACCTCTGCCCCAGCATCGGAACAGGACAACCATGTGATGGTCAAATTCCGTGTATCATGTATTTATGTATTTAGATAGATAGTGCTTTATCAGGAATAATACATCAAGGTTTCTCTTATCTCAAGTAGGCCGATGGATGCAGAAAAACTTACATATACAAGCATCCTAGGATAAATCTGTCTTGGACTTCGATCAACAGCAAAACACAGTTTTGAGAAAGGCTGAACTTAATGGACACTTAATGGCAGTTGCTACAGGTAGGACTATAATGGCGATAGAGAAGAACTGATATTTGCAAAGCTTGCAGGTTTGTGGAATTATTAAATTTTTGGGGGAACATTAATCCACAGATGAGCTTTATATGAAGGGTTTGAATGGATAGTTTTAGAGAGTAATGAAGAGCAAGGTGCTAGCAGTAGATTACAGAAGCTGCTTAGAATTGGGTTTGTCATGTTACTTAGGTGTGGAAGTTTACCAAATAGTGTTTATAAACCAGGCACGATAAATGAAGGGGTCATCTGGTTTCAAGTATTATCCATTTTAGATTTTAGTTTTTACGTAAAACAGTAATGGGTAGTGTAATTACATTACAAGGCACATCTACAACGTGAATTTTACAGAGGGCTGAGTTTATATTTGAAGTGCAATTGCATACACCCAGACATCCCTCACGCATTTTGCATGTGGCTCGCTGACACCCGCAGAACATGTATAATATCCCGGAAATCACACACATTCTGACATACAATGTATATCAGATTGTGTGTGTTGGTTTCCAGGATATTATACGTGATTTGTGCCCCTCTTCCCTCATACTAAGCAGGGCCCGGTGGGGTGCCAGCCCTTTAAGAGCAGACTATGAGCCGGCAGGGAGGAAGTGATGTCAGCCTGTCACAGAGAGCCGCACAGGAGGACTGGAGAGCGGAGGCAGCATGGAGTCGGCAGAGCCTCACAGAAGCATGGAGGGAGAAGAGAGGCTGGAGTGAGCTGCCACTGCATGCTCACTCCCATCAGCCTCAATCAGGACCAGAGCATCAAGCAACCCATACTGCAGGATAAAAAAGTAAGCTAACAGGAGTGTATCTGAGTGTTTGTGTCAGTGTGTTTGTGTATCCGTATGTCAGTGTGTGTATCTGTGTGTTTGTGTCACTGTGTGTGGATCTGTATGTTAGTGTGTATATCTGTATGTCAATGTGTGTATCTGTGTGTTTGTGTCACTGTGTGTGTATCTGTATGTCAGTGTGTATATCTGTATGTCAATGTGTGTATCTGTATGTCAATGTGTGTATCTGTGTGTTTGTGTCAGTGTGTGTGTATCTGTATGTCAGTGTGTGTATTTGTGTGTTTGTGTCAGTGTGTGTGTGTATCTGTATGCCAATGTGTGTATCTGTGTGTTTGTGTCAGTGTGTGTATCTGTATGTCAGTGTGTATCTGGGTGTTTGTGTCAGTGTGTTTATCTCAGAGTATGTGCCAGTATGTATCTGTGTATATCTGAGTGTACGTGTGAGTGTGTGTATCTGAGTCTATGTGTCAGTGTGTATGTGTGTGTATCTGAGTGTATGTGTCAGTGTGTGTATCTGTGTGTCAGTGTGTGTATCTGAGTGTATGTATCAGTGTGCATATCTAAATGTGTGTGTTTCAATGTGTGTATCTGTGTGTCAGTGTGTATCTGAGTGTGTATGTGCCAGTGCATATGCCAGTTGCCAGTGCCAAGGTGTTCATAAATGTTTGTGGGTTGTGTATGTCTATGTGGGCGAGGGTGCGCAGGCATGGGGGAAGGGTGCGTGCACGTGTGGGGGGGAGGGGTGACGACATAGCTGGTGAAGCCACTTCACTGAAATGCATTTTTTGCAAGTTGGGATGTCTGTTTACTAGATCCTCCAAATGAATGACTGTCATTAGCATTTGTTATACTAATTATTTTGTTACCTATGGCTTTAAACAGAATACTAATTTTAAAGTACTATTTAGATGACAGCTTATAATTATAAAACCCAAATAAGGGTTCTGCAACAATCTACATACCATAGAGGAGCAAACTGGAGCCAATATTCCAATAATATTTGTATTTTGTTCCCAGTTCTATCGTGATAGCTGTGCCAAGATTTAGGAGCAAACTCAGAGAAAGGCTTGGATAATAGTTCTAGTAGTTTACCTTATTCAATTCCACACTTAACATAGATGCAAACTCTTAAGAGGACTGTTAGGATTTAGCGGGGTCAGAACATTGGGTATTTTATACTAGACTTGTGCTTTCAATGTTATACGAACTGGTATTTTTTTCAGAATTCGGTGGGCTGTCCTAATTCCCTAACTGTGAAGCGTCCTATAGGCGTATCATGAACAAACTGAGCCGGACAATGGACAAGTACGCTTATTTGAAAATTCAGGGGTTCAATTCATAGCACCAAAAATATAGATGACTGATGGGAAAAAGATGACTGATGGTTAGGGTAGACAAAATACACTGCATTCAGGTTCCACCTGTCTTAGCTGCCCTGTCACCTGCAAGATGCTCCGCTTTTTATATACCACAATCCGTCAACCAAGGAATAAAAGATAATCAGGCAACACTCCAGACGCAATTATGTGTGTAATCTCTATTAAAGAGGAATGCAACACCACTAAAATGCAATGTTTCAGCCTAAGTGTCATGCATCAGGTCACTTTGGCCAAAACATCGTATTTTTGTGGGGTTGCGCGTCACCTTAATAAAGATTATTCACCTGAGTGCGTCTGGAGTGTTGCCGATGTTCTTTTATCTTTTATGCCTTCATTGATGGTTAGGGGTCAGTCACTAAATGTTGATTTTATTCTCAGGTCAAGTGAAAAGTGACAAATAAAAGTAAAGAAAAAAGAGATATTAAAGATAAATAATATTAAAAATAAAAAAATATTAAAGATAATTATAGATTTTGTAGATTTTTTTACTGCTTCTTCTCATTTTCCCTCTTCCGGTTATTTGATATTTGAATCAAATGGCAGGAAAATGCTCCTTTTACTGGAAATTAAGTACACTGATTGTCTGATTTTTGCATCTTTTTGGTTCATCTGAACCATTCTCCCAAATATTTTGCATGGACAATAGTCATCAGACTACCCAAACGCTTTCCTTTCTTACAGATTTTCCTCTGTGCACAAGTCTGTTTTATACCTACACAGTTGGTATGGGCACATTATGCCAATATTTTAGATAGTGGAATATAAATCTGGTTTTATTTGCCTTTTTGGATCAGCCCAGCTCTTGCAGTTTCGGTTTTGGATATACAGAGATGTAGTGCCTAAATAAGCTTTTGGATGGTCAATTATTGGTCCCCTGGTTATTAGTAACACTGCTAACTGTACAAACCTGGTTTCCCACAAATAATAATCTCAGAATCAACCAGTTTAATGATATGAAGATCATTCCTGATTCATCTTCATCAGACGTGATGTATATCCAGCATATTGCCAATTATAGTGCATGCAAAATTTGTGTGATTATGGCTGGTTTCCAGATCGCGGCGATAAAGAAGCTCGAAGGCAATATGTCCTATCATGTATTGCATAGTTTATACAACCCTTCTACTGTTTGGTTATTTGAAGCATTTGAGATTATTTAGTTGACAATAAAGGTAAGGGTTCCTTGGAAAACCTGAAAATGTGCTATTTGGGAAGAGAAAAATCTTTGTAGTTATATATAGTCATCGCTCTTGGCTTAATCCATTACCAACACATGGCAAGCCAATTTGTTTTTCAAACAAGACCAATGTCCTCGCTGCAGGATGGAGACAAACTCACTAATCTTGAGACGAATAACAGAAACATGTGATAAGTATCTGTTTGATCACTAAAACTGAGTATACCTATCAAATTTACCCTGCATGTCCAAATCAAGAGAAAAAAAGGAAAGACATAGCTTTACTTTATTTATTTATTTTTTTAATTTTTTTAATTAATATTTCATTTTTATATCTTGCTATTATCATTAATTTTATTTTCATTCATTTGTTTTATTTAATATATATATATTTTATCATTAATTTGTTTGTAAATCTATATAATTCGTCTACATCGGAGTATCCTCTAATACATTTATTTTTTTCCCCTTCTATCCATTCACATCTTTATGTTTCTTTATATATATATATATTATTATATATATCCACCTAACCGAGGAAATAGCTGTGGTGGCAAACGATTGCATGAGAAAATAAAGGTTATATTTTCGGCAGACATGAGCATTAACACGTTATTGAACAGAACCATTAATGGTACATCCTCCTAACATTGACAGCTTAATATTTGTGACAATTTTAAAATACATGTTTCTGGTTACTACACTGGGCATTATGTCCTCTTAAGAACATATATCTGAGTTTATAGCTGTAATAAGAATGCAACAGAAATTATGGTCTGGATTCTCTTAGCAGAGTAAGGGTTTATTCTATTTACTGAATAGCATTTTTTCCATAGAATTCAATAGAGGAAATAGCTATACAGTAAACAGGGTAAACTCCTCCTGTGTTAAAGGAATCCAACCTTAAAAGTTTGCTTTGTGCCACGAGGCTTAGGATTAGAAATCATAGCAATATGAATACAAAACAAAATTACTAACTTTGGAGGTAATTTTGCACTGTTTATGCATATTTAAGCCTTAGTGTGACTTTTGTAGGCAAGATTATTTTAACAATTTGTATTATGAAAAACTCTGATCATGTGGATTGTAAGTATGGAGATACCTGCATGTGGCATATGGTACGTTGCAATGGGGAGCTTCAAGGCTACACATATATTAAAGAAATGCTTTGAGCTGTAGTGGTTATGTTGTCTGGAGCGACTTGGTGCCACTCCAATGTAAGCAGTGAAAGCATTTGCTAACAGTTTGACTTCTTACCTGGAGTCCACCAAGTGACATTCTCTACCTGGGAGCTAGTGCACGGAGTTCCCGTTAGCCATCGTGAGCTAAGCCTTGCAATGCATGGTCTGCTCATTAGCTGAGCTTGTCAGCTGATCACTTTCAGCCAATGAGCTAAGTCCTGCACCGCTGTGCTTAGCTCAAAGTAGAAAGCTACCGTCATAAAGGTACTGACCGATGGACCCTATGTAAGAAGTCAAACCATAAGAAAATGGTTTGACTACTTACATTGATGGGACTCATGGACAATCATGGCACCATAACTACTACAAAATGCTGTACTTGCCCAATTCCTTGCAAATTAATAGCTAAAAAGTTATTTCTATTTTTTTTTTATTTCCTTAGCCTTTGCAGCATAGTGGTAAAGACTACATATATTATAGAGTCAGAAGGTATCCTGCATCCTTTAGTGTGCATCCAAATGTCAATAGTCATTTGGGGACTAAGTGTGCTACTACCCTGTCCTTTTTTATTGGTCACAGTTAAAAAGGAGGTTTGTTGTGATAAGTGATAATGAGACCAGGCTAGTAGACTCTGCATAAGCAATATATACCATTGTCTTGGATAGGATGGTACTGGTATTATTTACAGATTATATTGTCTAGAAAAGTAGTAAATTTAAAAACTCCACTTAATGCCTAAATATATATTATTACTATTATTATTATTGCCATAAATATAGCGCAAACAGATTCCGTGGCACTTTACAATATTATTAGAGAGTGGCATTTAACTATAAATAGGACAATTACAAGAAAACTTCTAGGAACGATAGGTTGAAGAGGACCCTGCTCAAACGAGCTTACAGTCTGTTGGAGGAATAACACACGAAAGGACAGGAATAAAACACGATAGGACAGGATATATGAACGTTTCATAGAATAGGCTCAACAAAATTTTGGAAATCAAGTTCCTGAGAAATGTTGGTCTATGACTATTAAACAAGATGTAATTCCTGCTGATATCTAATCACGCATTAATGTTGCAAGCCTCCTTTAGCAAGTTAAAAGAGCTTTATTCGGATAAGAGTTGAGGTCACTGAACGCAAGTAATTTTCATGTACAGGAACTTATGTGCATCAATGTACATTACAATGGAACATTAACCTTCTTAAAGCATCCATTTACAAATCGTTAGGCTAACACTTTTAACTAATATTGATATTGCCCCTTAACCTCTACTAACTACACGTAATCGCACCAGTATTTGTATTTTATTGGTCCAACAGATCAGGCGCAACAATATTACCATAGAGGCATTATAATATTACATTTGTTAATTTGCCCCTAACAACAGTTATAGTTACGTTATATATCGAGTCGCCGTCATGTCGCGCTGTTTGAGTTAAAAAGATGGTGTGAACATGATGTATTTTGTTATTTCAGACCGAAATTATTGGTACCAAAAAGCTTGCTAGCAGTTGTGTTGTCAGCTTCACTATTTTGTTAAAAAAAAAAACTACATTCCTTAGTGAAATTACCAGCATCTTCACTATGTGTTTAAATCATTTGTAACGTGCTATAGTTCAGTGACTTTCTTCAATGACATCTGCATTATCCAGTAATATTCACAGCTGGAAAGAACTTTCTAATAGATGAATTATATGGTACTGCTTGGTGCAGTTAGTGGATTGTTCCTTCTTCAGTATTACAGAGTATCTTTATGCATTTCATTATTTACTTGCAGTATAAACTAGCAGTTTTACCACTTTCGAAAACATTTTGGTTTGTTTGCAGTCTAAAGTTTTTGTTTTTAGTCTCCAAATCCTTCATTAGGTGATAATTATAGGCAAGAGCCATTTAGTTGGGTCTTGTTACGCTACAGTATAATGTTATGATTAAGGCCATGGAACAAACCCCATCTCCCGTATAATCACAAGCAGACAAGTCCTCAGTGGTAGACATTGTTTCTGTGTCCACAGAGTGGCAGATAATGTGTGTTTGGAGACCATTTCCCATTTCCCTAATGAGATATAGAACACATACTAATAATTAATTAAAGAGAGCTACCAGTGCTTGCTGGATTTAAAATAATTCCTAGCAGAAGCAGTGAAGTTAGTGTCGTTATAGCAAATAAATCAGAAAGTTAAATAATACAGATACCAGTGACTACAGATTGCTATTAAATGAACTGTCAATACAAGTACACAAACAATCCCAAAAATTGTATAATTTGGATAAAAATAACAAGACACAATTGGAGCTGCTGAAAAAATAAGGAAATAAAAAATCACAGGAAGAAATATCTATAAATGAAGCTATAAATGTATGCATGCAGTATAAATTGTGATAAATAGAAAGACAGACAGATAGCTAGACAGACAGAAAGACAGACAGATAGACAGACAGAGAGACAGACAGACAGATATACAGACATTTAAACAGACAGACTGATGGATAGATTAGATAGATAGATAGATAGATAGACAGATAGTTAGATGGATGGATAGATAGATAGATAGATAGATAGATTTACCTCAGTAAGAAATCATACACAAAATGAATCTGCCAGACACGTGTTAGTGCTTGACAGGTGCACCTTTGATGGTCATATATATTTCTCTCACATTCCTGTTTATTATATAGAATTTGTTGCTTGAATTTATTGCATGAAATTAAACTATTTCATATATAGAATCACAGACAGTGCTGTAAAGTCATAATACTTCAGTGTAGAATGTGAATGTTACAGATCCCTCATCTCCTCGGTACAGAGAATGAGATGACTAGAAAGTCCAAATCAATTGGAACTGGACACGCAAAGGTGAGAAGGTCCACCAGCCAAGAATCATTATGAGGTCTTTCACAAATGACATCTCCAGTCCTAATCGCTGCTATTTGTTTGCAAGCAATAAAAGATGAAAAGGGTAAATAGAAAAGTTTAGGATTTTTTGATATTTTTACTAAAGAGAGAGTATAGCAGGATGCAACTATGCCAATTGATTGCATCTTTTACATTTGGTGGGTTTTTTGGAACCACCAAACTAGCACAGGTCCCCCTTTTCAGTATAGTGTGTGAATGTAGATTGATTGTGTGTGAATGGAGGTATATATTTTAGTGCTGCAAGTGTCTGTATGTGTGTGAATGTAGATTGATTGTGTGTGAATGGAGGTATATATTTTAGTGCTGCAAGTGTGATTCTGAATGCATTGTTTGGGTCTTCAGAGGGAAATACATGGCTTGTGCTGTGTTGCTGCTTAGCCACACTAAAGGCAGTCGTTGCATGGAGGGAAGTAGTGCATTGGTACGTGGGGGCTCACCAAGCCAGAAAAAAACCCTGAAGCTGTTGCTGCTGCTCCCAATCAGTGCACCAACTCCTTCTACCGTCATCCATATTAGACTGACCCAAATGTATCAAATAATCACTAGGAAAAAACAATGGTTAGGTACTATCAATTTGATTTAAGCATTCATTTTTATTCAGGAATCGCAAGCTTTGACAATAAAAGAGCAAAAATACAATATTTAGTCACTCAAGGATGAAATAACATAATAGTCATTATAAATTAGACAATTGCAGTATAGCCAGATATTCTCATTTTAGAGTTTTTAAACATAGACTATAAAATGGATATTTTTCATGGCCTGAAAAACATACAAGGATATTATTAAAATTACAACAAGATATAAACATTAAGCAGGTATTTAGCTGCTTCTCGTATAAGAAAAGTATATTTTCCATTCATATTAACAGATATTGAAGAAGATGGCTTACATCAAAATAAAATATCACTTATATTGAGTATGGTAGGGATATATCATAAAAAGGGTATTTTCCCAGAAATTTGATTACATTTTTATTGTATCGGTAGATCAAGATCTAGAATATTTTCCAACAAATTTTAATGTGTATATTTAATTATTTACCTATGTATTACAATGTAAATATAGACTTTCTGGTCGTATTAATTGGATGGCATAAAGGCCATTACTGGTCATCTTTTCAAATAAATGAAAAAACATAAATAAAACATTATATAAAAAAACAGGTACTACGCATTTTAAGGACACTTGCAACTTTAATTTGTAGAACGTGCATTTTATATTTTTATTATGTCCTTGCTGTTGTTTATTTTTTTATTTTTATTTTCTTGAAGTGTTTCCTGCAAGCTTGAGATTGTGACCTTTGTTGTGAAAGCATTATGAGGTTTTCAGTCACATTAACGCGCGGAGTACTTTAACCTATTGCTCTTATTGCAGGACTGCGCGCTAAACGTGGATTGCACTTAACTGTGAGTCTGAATGGCTTCGTAATGCTGCTACAGAATGGCATAAATTAAGCTGTCATTTATTTGGCAGCATCTAGCAAACCTCAAGAGGTGATTTTCCCGTAGCGAAAGACAAGAAACAACAGTTTCCTGGCTCCAGTTCTAACTGACAGTTTAGTGTGATACATTTTCAATGCGTTTGCTTCAGCCCTGCAGCTGGAAAAAGCCTTCAGGAAACGCATTGTATCTATTAGTAAGTGCAGTTTGTTTGCCATATAGTGTTAGCATTTGCTACTTGGCCCTAGACAGCAGACAGGCAAATCTTGACGCACTGCTATTAAAATTTATTGTTCCATCAAAGTATGTAACTATTTTTTAATACCAAGATTTCATTTTTGAACACGCCAATGAATCAAACTTATGTTATTTATGAATGCGCTACATTGATAAACGTTCTTCAGTAGTGCCAGAAAGCTCACAGCTATGTTTGTGTTATCTGGCAAATATGAAATGATAATCCACACAAAATGTGCAGTGAAACTCGTAAACAGCAATATTAAAGATCTGCAAAACTTACAATAAAAAATATCTGTATGTAGATGGTTATATAAGTGACTAATAACTGGAGAAAATCTTTTCCTCGTCTCTTAGTTTAGAGCGATATTTCATTTTGTATCTGTGACCTATCCACCATAAATATTGGCTCTGCTATCATATGTTAATACTGTGTACATCAGGGGTAGGCAACCTTCAGCACTCCTGATATTGCAGACTACATCTACCATAATGCACTTAGAGGCGTAATGCTGGCAAAACATCAAGGTAGATGTAGTCTATAGTATTGATTTCAAGATTAACATGACCACCTTTCTTTGGTGATACACTCAGTGCACATAGCATGTGTTCTTAATTTCTGGATCTTCACATAAATAGTCATCATCATACAACTGTATTAAAGATAATATTTTCAGAAACAAATTGTATTTTTTTGTGGGTGTCATGTTTGCAGCAGCATTATTATGATAGCTATGCTATTTTAACTGGATGGCTGCTCACTTCCTTAAACTCAATCTCTCTCAAAAAAAACTTGTCACCTTTCCTGCCTCAAATATTGCTACTACCGTGTCAGTCACCATCCAAGTCAATGACACTACCATCAGCTCTATCTCACAGGTCGCTGCCTCAGCTACGCATTCCCAGCTTGCCCCACTAGAGTCTATAATGAATGCTGAGGTGAGGCTCGTCTTCCTGTCCTCCCGCAACCTCCCACATCTCACCCCTCTGTCAGTCCGCTTTCCTTTAAATATGCAACACAACTTAAAATTATGGTCCCTACTTATAAATCTCTACATAACACTAGCCATATCTACCTATCCTCACTAATACACAAGTATGTCATGTCTAGGCCCCTACGCTCCACCACAGACATTTATCTATCCTCTGTTCAGTCGCATCTCTGACCCTCACCTTCAAGACATCTCTAGGTTTGCACTATTCCTGTGGAACTCCCTTCCCCTCTCTGTCTCTCACTCAGTCTCTGTTCCTTAAAAAAAAAAAAATCACTGAAAACTCACTTCTTTAGGCATATCAGTAAAAATGTTAACACCTTTACCTCTCCACATCTTAGTAACCCACCTTGCTTCCTCTCCTACTACCATATAATCCAAAAATGTATAAACTCCTCTTGCAACCTGCTTTTTCCATACATGAAACACACCCTACCTCTTGAGTCCCTGTAACCCACTCCCCCTAGAATGTAATCTAGTTTGAGCAGGGCCCTCAGCACCTTCAGTCCATGTACGTTAAACTTGTTTTGTTGCAAATATTCATTTATTTGTTAGTCAACCTATTGTACAGTGCCACGGAATACATATATTATACAGTCCAACACATATTTATGAAGTGAAAGAAGAAAATGTAAAGATAGTAAGTGCAGTTAAAACATGCTACAAACACCTTTATATTTTTACAACATTTATATATATATTATCAGTCTACCGGGTGTAATTCTTTTGTCATCAGTTTCCTTTGTCCTCATTTTATTCTGTACTTCTCCAGCTTTACTTGGACATGTTAAAGGACCATTGCACACCCTAAAAGCATCCCAAAATCTTACTGAAGTGCTTTATGTGTGTGGAGTATCCTAGTTTAACTCCTAGTTTTTAGCTGTTTTTAGTTTCTTGTTTTTAGTGGTGCTAATTTCTAAGGAGCACTTCTATAAATTAAGTAGGGAACACTCCCCTGGCTGTCAATCCAATATTCAGAGAGGTTGGCAGTCTCCGTCCATTAGCTTCCCTGTGCTAACAGAAGTAGCAGGCATGCTCCACTTCAGCATGCCTGCCTCCTACCACACAGGCTTCAAAACAGCTTCTCCAGACCTCCCGATATGTGCGCATGCATGAGCCAGCAAAAGTGTGCATGCACGGGCAAGCAACAGTCCGTGCACGAGCCAGCGCTCATGTGCAGATGGGAACCAATTCAGAGGCTTACCATTTTTATGGAAAAAATCATGCATGTATTCATTGGGGGTATATCTGCTAAACAGTGATTTTCTATTCATTGTATCTTTACATAAACTTGACTAATAAATAGCCGTCACTAGTAATAGTAATCTGATTTTCCAATTAGTCCTTCAGATCAGTGCAACTACGTCACCTGTCCACACCTTTCTGGAATATACTCCTCTTAGTTCCACGTACATCCACAAATAAGAAATTCACAAAAGATGTCACCATGCCTCCTGTTGTAGAGTTGACTTTTGTGTTTCTGAGCCATAGTCTAGAATTGCAGCTGGCTACACCATGCCATAAAGAATTGCTGTGTAAGAATACAATTTGGTGGCTTTAAACAATGGAGGGTTTCAGTTTGTATTCTTGTATATAGTGTATCCATATGCATTCTTTTAAGTCCAGGAAGTGTTTTAGGTTATTGATTGGGACAATTACCTAACTATATGTATTTTAACTATGCGCTTTAAACTTCATCACTCAGGACCAACCCAACACGTAATATGGAGATTAGCAATATCTAAGAAGCCAATACTCCTGCATATAACTACACTTTGATTTTTTTCATGATTTTTTTCTGTAATATATTTATATCCCTGCTGGGCACATGGCAGTTATAATATTTTATCACCACAGCCCTATCCCTGTTTAAGAGTTTATTGAAAGGCAATGTGGGTAAGAATCAAAACACTTACATATTTCTGATAGATGCTTTTGTTAGGAGCTATCAACAGAACACAATAAACAATCTGCCTGGACTGATTGCTGGCCATTTAAGCAATCTTCTACTTGTTACAATCATATTGTATTGAAACGCAGGCCGACCTTCTCTTCCAATGCTGATTTTTAATGTATATCACAATATATAAAATTAATTTGCAGGGACTTTTAGTCTCAGTTCTTCTATAATTGTAAGCATTGGATTTTAAAATTATGTGATGACTTACTGTGCATTGTTAGTGTAAGACACAGACCTAAACATTATACACATAAAGAAATCAGAATTATACACTAGCCATAATTATAATTCTACTAATTAATCATAACAATAATTTGCAGAAAATATATTCTGTTTTATGCTCGAATACTAATAAAGGAGATGAATAGGTGCGCTACATAGCAACTACATAGACATGCTACTACAGTCATGCAAGAGCCATTCTAAGCCAATAATTCCCAATGCAGTCCTCATGGGGCATTAAAGGGACACTCCGCTCCCCAAACACAAAATAAATAAAAATCACTGTTTAGTACAAATACTCCAAATTAAAACATGCATGCATTTAATAATGTATTTTTTTTCATTGGCCTTATATCTAAAGACAGCTTGTAAAACCTGCAGATCTCTTCTCTGTTGCCTTTGCAAGGCCTCCTCTTCTAACCCTGCCCAGGCTTTATGTGGCTGTCCAATCATAGGTGTCACAATGCAACTCAATGAGAAGTTTTTGCTCTGGGCAATTGCTGCCTCTCAATTTCAGTGCAAATAAGCTAACCAAACCAGGAAGTAACAGGACCTGTTGTCTCCTTGAAAGGTGAGGTGGGTGTAACCAAGTAAATTTATAAAAGTGTAAATTTCTATTGAAATCTGCACATTTTGCAAAATGAAAAAAATAGGACACACTCTTCACACATACAGCTTTTCAGCAAGCTAGACTGTTTTAACCCCTTAAGGACACATGACATGTGTGACATGTCATGATTCCCTTTTATTCCAGAAGTTTGGTCCTTAAGGGGTTAAGGGTCTGAAGTGTCCCTTTAACTGCCCATGGTTTAGGTATGTCACCATTCTGTTTCTATAGGGACAAAACCTATCAGGTATGCATTGAGGAATGGGCTGGGAACCACTGCTCTAAGCATCATAACAACTTTATACAATAAGAAATAGGTGAGGGCACACTCCAAACAACACTTATAATTACCCTTAGTTGAAAGATATACTCCGTATTTAATTAATTCCTGCCACGTCAAGGCAAACCTCTTGGGGGGGTCCTAAACCAACAATTCACCTTGCTTCCTTGAGCTTCAGGTAAAAGAAAATCTACGTATTTACTAACAGTAGTCCAAAACCCTCCCTTGAACTCAGGAGAGGAGACAAAAAAAATCTAAATAGAGACTCAAGCTTGCAAGTTTGGATGGAAGGGATGTAAATGAATCCATCCAAACTTGCAAGCATGAGTCTCTATTTAGATTTTTTTTTTGTCTCCTCTCCTGAGTTCAAGGGAGGGTTTTGGACTACTGTTAGTAAATACGTAGATTTTCTTTTACCTGAAGCTCAAGGAAGCAAGGTGAATTGTTGGTTTAGGACCCCCCCAAGAGGTTTGCCTTGACGTGGCAGGAATTAATTAAATACGGAGTATATCTTTCAACTAAGGGTAATTATAAGTGTTGTTTGGAGTGTGCCCTCACCTATTTCTTATTGTATACTGTTTATTTTTATGTGTTTTGAGTGACACACATATGGTGATAGGAGCACCTCTCTTTGTTCTGGATATTTTATTATTTTAGCCTTACACTTTTATTCACTATCATAACAACTTTGTTTATGGTGCAGAGTAGCCTGCACCCAGTTATAAGTGACTTCTTACTGCAGCAACTGTGAAGAATGCGGCAACTATAAGACAGCCCTCCCAAGCTGTCAGTCAGGTAACTGGAATTCTTAGATGGTTTGTCTTCTCCCTGGGTCTCTACTGATTGCTGCACACAGTTCAGTTTACAGAACTGGCTGGGTGTAAACTGATGGCAACTGGGGCCAGTGATGAGCTAAACTTTAGCTGAAGGATCCACTATTTATCTTATAAACCTCAATTTGGATTCTCAATAATCAGATACATTTGGATTCCACAGAAGTAAAGGCTTCGAATGGGTATCTTAAAGTTTAGGAAGGTGTTTCCACTCCAAGCAATTGAGGACTCGTTTGACAGATTGTGGCTGACTCCTAACATCATGAACATTTTACCTTTTCATGACAGACTATGCACTAGTACTAACATGATTTAATATAATTTGCATAAGTTTAAACTAAAACCAACAAGGGAAGCCCTTTTTCACCCTAGACCAAGGGTGCCTAAAGATCCCCAGATGTTGTAAAACTACAACTCCCATGATGCTTTGCATGCCTTTAAAATGGTTTAGAATGACAAAGCGTTTTGGGAGCTGTAGTTTTAAAACATCTGGGATCTACTTTTCGGGCACCCCTGCCCTCGACACATGTTTAAAAATTATACTAATGTTTTTGATGAAAAAAATAAAGGCAAAAACTAGATAGGGAATAGTAGAAAAACTGAAAAACTGTTAGTGTGTTGTCGGTGGATACACTGTACGGAAATAGCTATTATCATGAGATCAACAATTTTTTGAGATATATAGATATGGATACGTTTATCAGTAAATTATAACATGGAATTGTATTCTATAACTGCTAAAAATGTATTTTTAACACAATAATGGCAAAGAACCTTATTCACATTTGACACAAATCACTTGGTGATACATTTCTCAGAGGACCTCATTGTTTGGAATTCCTCCAGACTCTTTCTTGTGCATTTTCTCTTTAACCTTTCTCTCCCCTCAGCTGGGAAATACAGATAAGAATCTTAAACAGACAGAAGCAAAAGTTCATTCACAAGTGCCTACTTGAATTTGAACAACCCAACATGCAAAGGTGCTGAGCTGGGATATGCTTAAAAGAACAATATTTTTGTTATTAGACATGCTCCTTGTTTTTAGAACATACTGCCTCACCGATTTTATTATTTTTTAAAATCACTATAAAACTTACATATAATAGAGCACCAGGACAGACTGCTCACTGCGGCCCAATATTCCTCCAGATGACCCATCAAGTCTGCTGACATTTTTTTAATCAGATGCTTTTCATAGAGACAAAATATAGTGATTTGCAAACAATGCAAAACAACCCTTGTGGCTATCAAACGGGGGGGAAAAATTATATAAAATATAAATACCCCAAATTAGGAGGTGCAAAGACTCCTCAATGTCTTCAATATCATAAATATAAAACACTAAAAAGCACAACCTAAAAGATACAGGTGTTGCTACAAGCCCCTGATGAAGTCAATAAGACGAAACACGTAGGGTGGCAAGCTTTGTTTGTATAAATATTTCATTGAGGATCTCTTCATCTCCCCTGTCTCCATTCTTCTTTGTATCCTGAGGGTTATACTTTTGGTGGAAGACATTGAATTTTGATTTGAAGAGCCTGATTACTACTGTTATTTTGTAAGTGTATCCAATAAAGTTAAATTTTTAATACTATACAGTTATACACTATGGTCTGTCTTTGTGCTTTGTTTTAAGCATTTATCTCTACACTAAGAAGAGACGAAGCATTTTAAGAAGACTGTTTATATCCTGCCTACTAACATCTTTGTTTGTGAGTGCATTTTTATTTTTTTATGGTATGTTTTTTATTTTTTAGTCTGCACTATTGGTCTCCCTTTGTATCTTTTAGGTTGTGCTTTTTAGCTTTTCATAGAGAAGCATTGAAGACACACAAAGTGCATTTACACCAATTGTCACGATCCATCAATCCAGTCCTTCTCTATGAGAAACATTGGACATACACAGCATTCACTAATACACACTTAACATAGCAACATAGTAATCTAGGTTGAAGAAAAGACTCAAGTCCATCAAGTTCAAACTTTAAAACACACCTTTTTATGTTGGTGATCCACAAGAAGAAAAAAAAAACAGTTTAAAGCAATAACTATATATGCCACAAAAAATAAAAAAAGCCTTCTCGACTCCATCACGGTAGTTAGATTTTTATTTCGATTAACAACCTGTTCATGTACATGTTAATTATATACTTGAATATTCTGTTTAAACAAAAAATACGAAAAATATCTACAGAATTTGATAAGACCACTTATTTTAGTAGAGAATACCACATCTTTATGGTTCCTACTGTAACAAAAATTTTCTCTGTTTTATGCAAAAACGCCTTTGTTCCAGTCTCATTGAATGACCTCTTGTCCATTGTATATTATTACTAATGAACAGGTTAGTACCTAGCAGTTTGTACTGATCTGTATATATTTATGTTGTGCAATCACATCCCCTCTGAGACATCCTTTTTCTAAAGAAAAAAAGATGCAGTTTTTCTAGCCTTCCTTCATTACTAATGTTTTCCATTCCCCTTTTTAACTTTGTAGTTTGCATTTGCACTTTTTCTAGTTCTGCAATATTTTTCTTCAAAAATGGAGCCCGCAATTGCGCTGGATGTGCAAGTTGGGATCTTACAGTAAATTATATATATTCGGGTGGAGCATAGAAAATGTGATTATTATAATAATAAATACATATATACACATCCTGATATTACTTGTTGTGTAACAGAAAAAAATATAACAGAAAAAAATCAATAGTGCAAATATGTAAAAACTATTTAAATAATATTAAAGGTGACATGTAGCACTCACAAAGATAGAGCCAAAAATATCACTTGGCTCTGGTGGATAAAGCCTTAGGATATTAAGGGGGATCCAACAATAAGTTAGATCCTCACCCTTATACAGGAACTGGTGGATGGTTCCAGCTTGTCACATCACCTTTAGCAAGGATGATAAAGAACTCCACGTGGAAAGTAGTTATAAACTATTTATTAAATGGAAAAACAAAATACATATAAAAAAAAAATAATTGGGTGTAAAGTCCTGCATAAAACAGTCTCCCAAAAAGTGTTTTGCCGCTTCCTCAGTTGTTGGAGTGCAGAATAAAACTTGTCTATTATAGGGAACCTTAAATAGCCCTTTACTTGAATTTCCTGACTGTGAAGCGCACAATACATTCCAACTATCCTCGCTGAGCGATGAGGTCATCTTTCAGCGTTGCGACTTGTGATGTCATCTTTCAGCATTGCGACTTGTGATGTCATCTTTCATTGTTGGGACTTGTGATGTAATTTTTCTAGTAGTTCTGTTCTTAAAACGCACTGTGCGTTCCAACATCTGATGTCATCACATTGCTTCGCGGCACCTGATTTTGTCTGTGGAACGCATCCTGCGTTCCGCCAATCTAACTTTGAATGCTGCATACAGAGCATCTGACAGTCTGGGGTTCACTAAAAATTACAGAGGGGAGGCCCAGGTATTGATTGATTCTTATGACTCCCTGGTGTGAGCAGGGATTTAAGAAGAAAGAAGATTGCTTTATTTGGTATATTTTTAATAAATGTATAATATGTATATTTACAAAAACATTTTTTTTTAATGTTCCTCGTCTTTTTTCCTCCATTGGTTACTTTTCTCATTTGATCTGTAAACCAAATAGCAGGAAAAAATGCACCTATCTGTGTACTGCAAAATATATACATAATATTTGTATTATGTATATATTTTCAGTACCCTGATTGGCCCATTTATATGTCCTTTTGGTTCATTTGCTTTGTTTTCCAAATCTTTTTTTCATGAACTATATTTGGATCAGCCGAACTGCCAAATGGGCAGAATTCAGACGTCCTAAAAATTATTTTATTTTCGAATTAAATGGCTGAACCAAAACATTTTCGCCACGTACATGTCTACTAGCCATTGCTATCTTACTCTGAATGGTATGCTAAGTTTTTCCATCCTAGACCTGGCCAACAAGATAGAGAGGCCTACAGGTCCAGCTAGATAAAGTGGATGTGCTACCGCTTGTGACAGGGATACAAACTAGTTCAAGCTCTGACGGATTCAAGGCTACTAAGGTGGATTTTAGAGTTATCACCCTGGAGCTTTTTTGCAAACTGTCCTAAAAGGTTTTGCCAGACGTCTGAGTGCTGAATGATAGGGGAACTTCAGACATGTAGGTCATGAACTTAAACGGAAGGTAGGAATCAATGTATTAACCGTTAATTTCTTCCTATTTGAAAACAAAGTTGAGTCTTTGGAAAATAAAAGTGTATGTTTAGATTTTTTTTAAAGAAAAGTACAACAAAAAACACTATGGGATGTCTTATATAAAGGAGAAAAATCCTTTGTATTTGCTCGCATACACTGTGTATGATATTCTGCTTTTGCCAAGACTATTGTACTTACTTTTTTCCATTCACTTAAAATTCACAGGCAAGTAGCATTCTTTTTCTGTGTAAGCACAATGGCAAGTGTGTATGTGCCAATAAAAAGGATCGCTTATGCATAGAAACTGTGCCCATGCTAATGTCTTATATGCACCTGCACGACGCATACTTGTAAATGCACAAATGCGTATATGTGTTGTGAACATGTGCAAACAAACAAAAAAATTACTTTTTGGAAGGAATGTTGATTTTAAGTAAGGAAATTTAAATAAAGTGTTTTATAATCTATTGCTCTATAGACATACTTGAAAAAAAATTCCAGTGACACCTTTCTTGTTTTAAGTTCTAAAAACAAATACAAAAATTATCTTACGTTATGGTAACAGATATCAAACATGTAGAAAATGCTAATAGCTATGTTTATGTTTTCTGTATGCAAAATTTGTAACTGTGCAACAAGATTGTATTCTTTGCATGTCCCAAGATATACTTGAAAATGAACTGAATCACAATATGTTCTTCCAATTAAACGTTTTCTTAATAAACTCCAACTTGAACCTGAGAATTACTCATAACTACTTGACGTAATTACAAAGTATCCATAACATAATCTTCTATATATTGTATGTTTTGCAAAATAGGTAGAACTGTGATACCAGCCAAAACGCAATCTCAAAATAACACACCAACCACCAAATATGCAATCTGAAGAATTAAAATAATGGGAGGCGGAACGCGTTGAGCAAACATATCAATCAACTCAAAAAAGCTCTATTCGACAGGTAGCAGACTGCTGGTGAGGTGTGGCTTTTTTTTATAGGCCTGCATGCCTAGGTGTAATCAAAACACTGTCTTGGCTGCATAGCTCTGAGTGAGCTGTGGGGTGATCCTAGGTCATGACGTGAGGTCTTCAATAATTTATTTCCCAGTCACTGTACATCATATAAACACAGAAAATTATATTAGAAAAATAAGCAATAAGAACACAGTGAATGCACTCAAGGTATGTAAAATAATAATAAAAAAAATGCACATTTCTTTGCCAGTCAACGAATACATTTGTTGAACATTAATCGGCTCTCCAATGCAGTTGTTTTGTAAAACGGATATACCAAAAATGATGGCCACATGTTTTCCAATGTAACAAAATAAAGAGGCGTATAGTGATATGATTGAATTACGTAAATATGTCAAGAAACCTGGAAATCTAATATTTCCCTGAAATTATTCATTCAGAAATCAAATTAGGGGAACAATTGTCCTCAAGTGCAGAAATCACAGTTGAAAGCAATGGAACAATGGAATGTTCCTACTGATTGCTTCACTTTTAGAAAATAGTCATAGTCGCATCTAGGTACTATTAGAGCAAAACTTGCCTTTTACCTAATTTTTGAAACTCTTATGTTATAAGTAAATTTCAGTGGTAATTTTCTCTGGGTAAAAAACCCTAATGTAATGTCCTGTGCATGTTAAGGACTGCAGCTGATGATCCTTCTATTTTCGGAAGATAAGTTACCTGGTCTATCAAACGTTAAGGCATGAGGAAAACACCTATTGTGTCAAAATATTGCCTTTCTGTGATGACTGAATAAACCACATTTGCAACAAATTCATTGCTGAGTGCTTAGGTCCATCTTTATTTCTATCAAAAGGCACGTCAGATGGTGCTCTACAGAGGCTATTTTCTGATTTTTAACTCATCTCACCATTTGGAAAATACTTATTTAGTAAGCATTAGCACTACATTTTCACAGTGTATATGTATGATTTAGTTTGACCATGAGTATTTTAATTTTTATGATTTATTTTTTATTTATTTTTCAATTTACGTTTTTTGAGGGAAAGCATTGTTTTAATATTGTTGTGATATTTAAGCGACTGTCAAATATGGTTTTTGGTGCAATATGTTATTTTAGAAGCTATCTGGCTATCAGTGAAACTGCAGACAAAAACCTCACCCAATAACACAATTCAAAGGGATAAAGTATGCATCAGACATAAATCTAAATTCTTTACATTCCACAACACTTAGTAACTATTCAATTCCACACAATGATCCATATATGTGCACATGTGATCAATGATCTTAGTATGTTTTATGTATTCATGCAGAATGAACTATGGGGTTGCAGTGATTTACACAATACACCAGTCTGTTTTCCACCCTGACAGGTTAGCAGAGAATTAATTTTGTTAACCTTGAGCAATGTTTCTGGTATCATACACTATCCAAATCTTACTTATCTATCCAATGCATATTTAGTAAGACAAGCATTTATTGTGAATCATTTTTCACATCTTAATAATTTTCCAAGGCTCTACAAAATTTAAAATTAAGGTCTGAGTTCCTAGAAGACATCCAGTTGTGCCCAAAAGTTTGCATACCCTTGGAGAATTGGTGATATATGTACCATTTTTAAAGAAACCATGAGTGAGCAGGCAAAACACATTTATTTTATTTCTTATGAGATTCATATTCAACTGTAGGTTATAACAGAATGGCACATGGCATATGATGGCCACTCCAGAATCTTTACCTTTTTATGCTGTAACCTCTGGTGGGTCAACTTGGCATTGTGCTTAGGGTCATTGTCATGCTGGAAAGTCCAAGAGTGTCCCATGCGCAACCTTCGTGCAGAAGAATGCAAACTCGCTGCCAGTATTTTCTGATGACATGCTGCATTCATCTTGCCATCAAGATTCCCAGTGCCTTTAGAGCTCACACACACCCAAAACATCAGTGAGCCACACTGGGGATGGTATTCTTTTTACTATAGGTCTTGTTGATTCCAAATTACAGTGTACCAGAAATTGTTAGGCGTGTCAAAGTGTTGTCGGGCATATTGTAACTGGCTTTTTTGTGGCATTGGCGCAGTAAAGGCTTCATTCTGGCAACTTGACCATGTAGCTCATTTTTGTTCAAGTATCGTCGTATTGTGCTCCTTGAAACAACCACAACGTCTTTTTCCAGAGCAGCCTGTATTTCTCCTGAGTTTATTTTTTTTGGATCCCGATCAATTCTTCTGGCAGTTGTGGCTGAAATCTTTCTTGGTCTACCTGACCTTGACTTGGTATCAAGAGATCCCCAATGTTCCACTTATTAATAAGTGTTAGATCACTAGTGACTGGCATTTTCAAGGCTTTGGATGTTTTTTTATATCCTTTTCCATCTTTATAAAGTTCCACTAGCTTGTTACACAGGTCTTTTGACAGTTATTTTCTGCTCCCCATGGTTCAGTGTTTAGCCTGCTCAGTGCATCCACGTGAGAGCTAACAGAATCATTGACTATTTATACACAGACACTAATTGCAATTTAAAAAGTCACAGGAGTGGGAAATTAACCTTTAATTGCCATTTTAACCGGTGTGTGTCACTTTATGTGTCTGTAACCAGGCCAAACATTCAAGGGTATGTAAACTTTTGATCATGGCCATCTGGGTGAATTCTGTTATCATTATGATTTAAAAAGGAGCCAAACAACTATGTGATAATCAATGGCTTCATATGATCAGCCTGTTCTGCTCTTTTGGGCGGAGTCAGTCTGAGATGCATGTCTTGGTTCTCTTTGTAATGGCACAAGATGAGCTAAAACCTGCTTGAGAACTGAGCTAGTATAATACACTACTTCTTTTTTGGTTCTAAGGTTGAGACGATTGTCTGGGGTTGCTGAATCTCTCATGCAGAGAGAGCCGGCCTGTATTTCAGATTTTTTCTGTCCTTTTGGGTGGTATTAGTCTGAGATGCAAATGGCACAAGTTGAGTTAAAACCAGCTTGATAACTAAGCAGGGACCCACTTAAGGGCAGGCTTATTGAGCTGTTGTCCATTCTCAGCACTCTCTTGCGACTTATTTTTTACTCCCCTTATGTTTTAGATAACTTTACCATTTGTTACCTATAGCTTAATGTGATAATTAAAGAATTATATTGGAGAGATGGTTTTCGTCTTTCTAATATGAATTCGAAGAGCCCCATGCTGGAGAGCTGGTCGTAAGTGCAAGCCCTTGTAAAACAGGTAGGTCGCAAAGTGAGGACCACCTGTATTTAAGTTTGAAGGAGGGATAAGGAATATGCCCAAAACTAAATAAAATGTTGGAGAAAAAATATCAGAGTTGCAATACATACACTTTGTGAAGCCTAGGCCATTTTCGATACAATATATATCACACAGTTGAAACGCCTGCACATGGCCTAGTTTGCTCAGAAATGTCTCACTCTTTGGAATTGCCTGGACATAGCCTACCTTGCTATGACTTAATGCATTTCAATTCATTATACAGTTCAAAATGACACTGTAATCATAAATTCACTAAAAAGGCTCCATCACAGCTAAGTAATTTAGCAGAGCCATTGAAATGTACAGTGTAATTTTGACTAATAGCAAGGAAAAAATATGTAAATAACAAGTAAAAAAAAAATAATTTGATAAAAGCATAATGGCTTAATGTTAATTATGATGCTAATGTATTTTTAAACCTGTCGTTTATTTATTTTCATTCACTACACATTATACTCCATATTTTTTTTTTATTTGAAATGCCTATTAATTTACAAATCTTAGAATTTCTGAGAGAGAAAAAAAAAAAGAGAAAACATAACCTATTAAATGATTGTGTTTTAACCTAGCTGTTGTAAAATATACACCCAGAGTCATTTTAAATAACATAACTTAACCTGTGGAGGAAGAAACCAGTGGGGTACTTTGCATTTAAGTTATTACAATGAAAGACAGTTAAGTGATCAATTATGGAAGTTAACTAGACCTGCTCAGTTTTAGCATTTCAATAGTTCCGGAATCTGAAAGCTTTCATTGTTTTCGTGTTTTCTGTGCTTGCCTTTAGGGAAAAAAAAGGAACAGAAATTAAGATATATTAACAAGAAAAAATGTAACTGTTTATAGTGGAATAACATTGTGTAACATTTATATAAGGATAATAAATCATTGTTAATCAGATGGTGTCACCACTGTTGAAATCATTGTTTTGATTCAAGTTGAAGAATCACAAAGCATATTTATACAAACGTTATAAGGTTATCATGACACTCAAATCAAGAAATCATATACCCGATGACATAAGTATGTTACACCTTTATAACTCTGTTGTTGCATCGGTACGTTCCAATGCTAATGACTATAAAAGTTTGAAATCATATTAAGTCTATTAATTGTGTTATATTTTCTATATCTATAAGCACAGATCATGACTACTAATATTATGCCAGCTCAGCAATACCATACAGCGAAGCACTAGCTACAGCTACTTAGCTACTTAAAAACCTATAAACAACACAGGGCCCGGGATTGCAGGATTGGGAAGAGGCCTCTACTCACCCATGTCGCATCACCACCCTATGGAACTCCAAAATGCATACCACCACATTGCCCAGCATGGGAATAAACTGACTGTGGACATTCTGACCCGCGAGCTGTACCTTGCAATACCCCCAACGAGCAATGCACTACGGTGACGGGGCGCAATCTTACCCACTTAAGTTATATTTTCAATCCTCATTACAAATTTTGCTTTGCTCATCCATTTTGTTTTATTTTCCTATGTCTAGCATAGATTGAGCAGCAAAATTGTTAGTGTGTGTCAGGTATTGGTGGCTTATGTGTTATGAATCCTACTGTTTTACCTGTACTTAATGGAGAAACAAAATGAGGTATTGCTAAAAATTTACATCTTAACATGCTACACCTTTGTATTGTATCTTGAAACCATTACTGTTTGTCATGCTATTATACATACCTCAATACATACCTCAATAAAACAAAGATTGACAACAACAAAAAAGCCTACATTCATACAAATATAAAACACAACCCAACCAGAATGCTTGGGTATTGGTAGAGTTTTAAAGCGGTTCTGTCACCTTCGTGGGTATTTGCATATTTTGCTTGGGGTGCGGGGTCCTAGTGTTGCAGTAGATGTGAGTTATACTTATCTGATGCCGTACCATGCAGTGCTGCCATCTTCGATTCTCAATTTTGTCAAATTATCCACCAGGTGATTTTATCTTTATGAAATTTTCCAAATTTGGGGGTGAAAGATCCGCTTTAAGGCAAGGACATGTCTTTGGTTGTCCATGTCCACAGAGGAAATACATTACTATCATTCTTCCAAACTGCACTAAACGGGTCAATAAAGCAACTGCCTATTTTGTACCTGTACATCTCCAAATTCAGCAAGAAGTGCAAGAAATAAACACTCCCAAATGAACTAAAAAAAAAAAAGGACTGTAGAGAATGCAAATCAAAATAACCTAGGTACAATCAGGCCCGGACTGGCCATCGGGCAAACGCCCAGTGGGCTGCAATAGCCAGAGGCCCAGACCGGCAGGAGAGATCAAGGGATTTCTCCTGCTGGCCCATACATGACAGCACCGGCCTTAAGAGGGACCACGGTTTTAATTATAGAAGCCACTATCCTATCACCTGCACCTACACACACTACACCCCCTTATATACATACACTACACCCCTTTATATACACTTACTACTCCCCCTTATATACATACACTACACTCCCTTATATACACTTACTACACCCCTTTATATACACTCACTACACCCCCTTATATACATACACTACACCCCATTATATACACACACTACACTCGCTTATATACATGCACTACACCCCCTTTTACACACACTACACCCCTTTATATACACTCACTACACAATCTTATATACATACACTAAACCCCTTTATATACACTCACTGCACCCTCTTATATACATACACTAAACCCATTTATATACCCCCACTACACCCTCTTATATACATATACTAAACTCCCTTATATACACTCACTAGACCCCCTTATATACACACACTACACCCCCTGCGCTCACACACTACACACTCTATACTCCCTTATATACTCACAGTACACAAACGCTATACCCCTTAACACTACACTCCTTGCACTCACACACTTTGTACCACCTATAAAGAAACGCTGTACCCCTTGTACACACACCACACCCCCTATGCACACACTCTATATACACAGTACTCTATTTTCCCGATAAATACATATCCAAACCCCTATGCACACTCTACACCTCTTATACACACTACACCACCTATGCACACACTATTCCCTTATACACACACTATACCCCCTATACATACATTTATTGCCGCAACTATACACACGTGCACTACAACCCCTATAGGCATACACACACTAAAGCTCCAAGATACACACAATGCAACCCCCTGCATCCCCTAGATACACACAGTACAGTGCTCACATGCGCATACACAACATGCCCTAGTCCTACACACTCTACAGGCCCTATAAACACACACTTTACAGCCCAGGAATACACACTACAGCCCCTAGCCACACATAGTACGCCACAAACACACCCCTTTACACACAAACTACAACACAAATACTCTCCTATACACACATGCAATCGCCCAAGCAATCTCCAAACAGATGCAAGACCACAGAGAGCAGCCACGCATATACATAACACACTTTAACAGTCCTGTTCCATAGTTGTTCTCTTTAGTATCCCACTATTGAGGAAACCAGAGGAAAACATTCTTACTATCATGCTTTATTTGCGGCAGATATGGCACTAGTTTCGAGAAGACCTGTAGGACATGACAGCCTGTGTCAAAACAATAGAAGAGGACACAGAAACAACACAAGGCAGACATAATAACCTACAAGTATAGGGGTAGTTACAGAGGGTGAGGGTTGGCGAAGGGGGGCAAACCCCCCCCAGAGCATTCCTTGACCCATATGTGTTCCACCACCTAAAACGCCAGAGCTCAGGGGGCACCCACCATTATTAGGTGACAGAGTAGGCACCTGCCCACCCTCAGAGCGACTGCCTACTCTGTCCAAATATATCGGTGAACGGGCAGTGAGGGAGAATGTACTTACTGTGCTCTCCCTGCACAGCTCCCTTGCGCACCCTGCAGTGTGACAGCAGCCGGGATATGAAGTCCATCCAGCATCAGCATCATCACCACATGGCACATATGGGACCTGTCCAGGGAGAGTACAGTGATCCCGGTAGAAACTACTGGCCACCAGAAAGAAGATCCACTCTAATCCTTTTAGAGAAAGGTAGGGAAGATGTATGGACCTTTTAATAAATTTTAAAAAATGTGTGTGTATGTTTGTGTGTGTATTAATGTGTCTATGTTTGTATGTCTGCGATTATACATAATGCAGACCGAGGAATAGCGCACACATAAAAATACAGTTTTAAGTTCTAAAAGGCTACTTGAAATCACAGCAAACAAATATGGGAATTCAGTTCCACCATATGGCCATTTAGTGTTAAGTCCACCACTACTTCGCAGTACCCCAATATCAGTGGGTCCTACACTAATTCCAATGTGGGAGAGAAATTAAAGGATCACTATAGGGTCAGGAACACAAACATATATTCCTGACCCTGTAGTGTTAAAACCACCATCTAGCCCACCTGGGCCCCTCATGCCTCCATAAATATAGTAAAATCTTACTGTATTCAAGCCTGAAGCTATAACTCTGCGTGCTGTTAGACTCAGAAAAACAAACAGTGTGGTGACATAATCAGAAGTGATAGCCTGATCCAATCACAGTGCTTCCTCATAGGATTGGCTGAGACTGACAAAGAGGCAGATCAGGGGCAGAGCCAGCATGATTCAAACACCGCCCTGGAATCTCTATGAGGAAAGTTCAGTGTCTGCATGCAGAGGGAGGAGACACTGAATGTTTGGATGCATTTTAGGCAGCCATGACTATCTGAGGAGTGGTCAGTGAAGTTATCACTAGGCTGTAATGTAAACACTGCATTTTCTCTTACAGCAAAAAGCCTGAAGGTAATGATTCTACTCACCAGAACAAATTCAATAAGCTGTAGTTGTTCTGGTGACTATAGTGTCCCTTTAAATATTAATAAATAAGCTAAAGTGTATTTTAATAATCTGCTGTAATAGCATTGTGAATATGTATAATGCAAAATGAATGTGATAAAAAAAACACAATTAAAAAAAATGCAGTGTTAAAATGAATTAATTAAAGTGATAATGCTTTAATGTATATACTCACAATGCATATCATATCTCTGCTCTATAAAGTGACAACACTATCCTTTAACCCCTTAAGGACACATGACATGTGTGACATGTGTGGCATGTCATGATTCCCTTTTATTCCAGAAGTTTGGTCCTTAAGGGGTTAAACCTGACCACAGAAAAGTATAAATTTGAGTAGGTTTTGGATAGTAATATCACATTAAATATAGTTTTCATTTGGTATAGAGCAGATCATTATTATTATTATTGCCATTTATATAGCGCCAACAGATTCAGTAGCACGTTACAATATTATAAGAGGGGGGATTTAACTATAAATAGGACAATTACAAGAAAACCTTAAGGAACGATAGGTTGAAGAGGACCCTGCTCAAACAAGCTTACAGTGTATAGGAGGTGGCGTATAAAACACATTAGGACAGGAAATAGCAATCAAATAAGGTGAGAGTGAAGCAGAGCTGGAGGAGAGAGTAAAGTGCTGCCGTTTAGGAGAGAGCAAGAGACAGGTATGTGAGATAGAGGTTACTGTGGGAGGCCATAAGCTTTCCTAAAGAGATGGATTTTAAGGCACTTCTTAAACGATTGAAGACTAGGGGAGAGTCTGATGGTGGTAGGCAGGCTATTCCATAGGAAGGGAGCCGCCCCCGAGAAGTCCTGCAAGCGTGAGTTGGCAGTACGGATGCGAGCAGCGGACAGGAGAAAGTCATGGGTAGAGTGAAGAGATCCAAGAAGGGGCATACCTATGGATCTGTGAAGAGATATAAGATGGGCTAGAATTGTTCAGTGCTTTATAGGTATGGGTCTGTATGGGTCTGTTTGTGTGTACGGGTCTCTGCATGTGTATGGGTCTCTGTGTGTGTATAGGTCAGCGTGTGTCTGCATGGATAAGTGTGTGTCTTTATGAGTCTGGATGTGTATGGGTCAGTGTTTGTCTGTATGGCTCAGTGTGTGTGTGGAGGGGAGTCAGTGTGAGCGTATGTGTATGTTTGTGGGTCAATGTGTGTGTCTGTATGGGTCAGCGTGTGTGTGCATGGGTCAGTGTATGTAAGTCTGCATGAGTGTTTGGAACGAATGGGGCGAAAAATCCTTGCACTGGTCCTGATTACACCTATAGTCGCCATTGCCTACAAGCAGAGGGGACTCGAATCAAAGAGGCCCAGACAACCCAGGACATCAAATTGGTGAATATGGAGGACAACATCAGACAGAGAAATATTGACCTGTCTTATTTTATGATCTTACAAAGACACACACTTTGGCCTCTCACCCAACTCTTGAGAGGCAATTCTGCTCAATTACAATGAAGTTTAGGATGTAAACTCTAGAGGAGGACTTATAGAAACTGCAATAATTACATGCTCGGGGTTAAGGGTGATGGGAGTTGGCACCCAGAGCACTTCAATGGGCTGAAGTGGTCTGGGTGCCTACAGTGTCCCTTTAAGATGCTAGCATTATACTTTTATGAATGCATTGTACAAGGGTGCCAACTTCTCTATAGGAGCTTGTTCCCACCCTACCAGCAAATTATATTTAGCTGTTCAGGACTTAGTTAACAATACTTTATGTCTGTGTAATGCTGTATACATACAATTTTCTGATGCTGTGCTTTGTTTACTATGTGGTGCACAGGGTTCCTCATTGTATACTAGCATTGAATGACAACATATAGCTTGTCAAGCAGTTTCTTAACTGTTGGTTGTATCTGACTACCGTAAAAAAAATATATATAAAAAAAATAAAAAAAATACTTGCATTGGCCATACCACAGAGTCAGTGAAAAGCTTGTTGATCCCATATTAATAGTGGAAACCTTACTCCAGGCATATTCTGCTCTTGAGAACCATAACCTCTTGTTTTTTGGGCATCACTTTTGTCCGTTAAAAGAAGATGGGACGACTGCAGCTTTATTATTTTTAAAGAAAAGAAATTCAGTATAGTATATTGGAAAAAAAGAGGATCTCAAAAATTATATAATCACAATTAATTATAAAATATATTAACCCCTTAAGGACCGAGGACGGTTCAGGACCGGCATCGGCATTTTTGCGTTGCCGACCGATGACGGTCCTGAACCGTCCTAACGGTCAGAGCTACTTACCTGATCGCCGTCGTTCCCCCGGCGGCGATCAGCGTGGCTCCGGTTGTGGGGAGACTGCCTGCAGCCCAGACAGTCTCCCCACGGCAGATTAGGACCCCTGTGGCCATGTGATCGCTTAACACAGCGATCACATGGTCACAATAGGTGTCCTAGTGTCTGCCTGCAGGGGGACTGTCTGTGCTGACAGGCAGTCTCCCTGCTAGTGTAAAATCAAAAAATAAAATAAAGTTAGTGTTAATAAAAAATAAATAAATAATTATATATGTGTATATATGATATATAGACATATATTATATCTATATAATATATGTCTATATATCATATATATAATGTCATACTAAGTGTATTTTTATATTAATATGTACTTATATTAATATAAAAATACACTTATAATTAAATTACACACGTATATATATAATATATATAATAACTATATATATTGTATATATATATTATTATAAAATATAAATAATAAGTAATTTAAATTAAATAAAAAATTTTTAAATAATAATAAAAAATTAAAAAAAAATTATATAGCTATATGAAATTTTATTCTAACTGTATTTTAAAATTAATATATATATATTTATATCAAAATACACTTAGAATGAATTTGTATATATATCTATGTATATAAAAATAAATAAAAATAATAAGAAATATACATACATCCATATACAAAATTACATAAATAATTATATAAATATACACGTAGACTTCAAATATATAAATATGCATATATATTTAAATTCTACGTGCGTATTTATGTAATATTTTTACATAATTCAGTAATTTTATTGATTGCAATTTGAGGGACCTGCCTGCCAACCCAGGCCAAAATTCCAGAGAATTTAATTTGCTAGCACTATATTTTACCCTTTAACGTTCTACGACACCCTAAAACCTGTACATGGGGGGTACTGTTTTACTCGGCAGACTTCGCTGAACACAAATATTAGTGATTCAAAACAGTAAAACAGCGATGTCTCCCGAGTAAAACAGTACCCCCCATGTACAGGTTTTATAGCATTTCCGAAAGTTGCAAGGTCAAATATATGGGTCAAATATTTTTACATTGAAAATGGCCAGGTTGGTTACGTTGCCTTTGAGAGCGTATGGTAGCCCAGGAATGAGAATTACCCCCATGATGGCATACCATTTGCAAAAGAAGACAACCCAAGGTATTGCAAATGGGGTATGTCCAGTCTTTTTTAGTAACCACTTGGTCACAAACACTGGCCAAAATTAGCGTTCAATTTAGTTTTTTTACTTTTTTCACACACAAACAAATATGAATGCTTACTTTGGCCAGTGTTTTCGACTAAGTGGCTACTAAAAAAGACTGGACATACCCCATATTGAATACCCTGGGTTGTCTACTTTAAAAAAAATATGTACATGTGGGGTGTTATTCAGAGATTTATGACAGATAATAGTGTTACAATGTCACTATTGATAAATTTTAAAAATGTATGTTTTGAAACCGCAATATCCTACTTGTACCTATAGCCCTATAACATGCAAAAAAAAGCAAAAAAGCATGTAAACACTAGGTATTTTTAAACTCAGGACAAAATTTTGAATCTATTTAGCAGTTTTTTTCATTCGCTTTTGTAGATGAGTAAAAGATTTTTCAAGTAAAAGTCAAAAAACATGTATTTTTTTCAATTTTTCATCATATTTTTTTATTTTTTTTAAATTAAAATACATGAGATTATATAAATAATGGTATGTAAAGAAAGCCCCTTTTGTCCTGAAAAAAACAATATATAATTTGTATGGGAACAGTAAATGAGAAAGTGGAAAATTACAGCCAAACACAAACACCACAAAAGTGCAAAAATATGCCTGGTCGCAAATGTACAACATCGCAAAAACAGTCCAGTCCTTAAGGGGTTAAATGTATATATTTCATTATAATCAGAAATGTAATTATATCTTGTATATTTATCTTATCTTATTAGATTGTTATTTTATGTAGTTTCATGAATTGTTAAATTAACAGTTGATTTTTTTTTTTATTCTCCGACTGATACTCTAATGACAAGTCTTGTGCTAATTATGTGTGTATTATTAATTCATTTTTAGCAAATTTTTGAGAGAAAGTCTATGAGTGAAATATTCTCTGTCAGAATTTAATCACAAAAAAAATATATTTACATAAGTAATTATTATAATTCATTAAAGACAACTTATAAAATATGAAAATAAACTAAGTAGAGATAGCGTCAGATGCAATTTCTTGTGTAAGTTATTCATTATTGGGTTGTCATAAACACGAGAAAAAATTATTAATTTGTAACATAAGATTCATGACAGTATACATCATTATTGTATATGTGGATATTAATTTGAGGTCAAACTGCAATTTGGTGGAACTTGGGCCAATCGAGCGATGCAGAATCTTGAGAAAACTGATTCGCACAAGCCCAAATATTTATTTTCACTTAATTCAGAGGCTCTTCCTGAACACCCAAAAATGAAGAATGGAATGAAGAAGATGCTTTTTTTCTTTATTTAACATTTGTTTTTTTGGTGGGGGCAAATAAGCAGCTTATTTTGTCATGATGGACAAGAGGCCTGTAGGTCTGTACCATGTTATATCCAATTCAACACTCATTAGGCAATTGCTTCCAAACCACCGATGCAAATCGATCCGCATTTTCATCAGCTATAAGGCAAAGGGTGGGCGGTTAATGTATTGTTCTAAAGCAAAGTTTTGGATCACTTTGAAACCTTACAGAAGGCAGATTTGCAAAGTGAAAATTGTGTGACAATGAAGTGAGTAGGGGGTGAGTGAGTCATCCTACTAGTGCTGGCAATATCTGCAAAGAAACACGTCAACACTGAGGGAATATTCAGAACAAGAACACACCAGGGCAGGCAGCGTTTCCACTGGTGCTGTATATGATACTGTGCTGCTGTCACAAGCTACCACCAGTGCTACCTCCTCCACTACTACTACTACCACTACCACCACCACCTTAGGCAGAGCAGGGTGGATGGAGAGTACCAAGCAGCAACCCATTTTGTAAAACAAATATAAGGAGGGTGGAACCACTACAACAGCTGCTGCAGCAGTACCTGCTTCACTATACCACTCTTATGTATCGCACGGGAGATGTTGAGGATAGTGACAGTTGTTGACAGAAGTAGCTTGGACTTCTCATCAGCTCAGGGAAATGTAAGCCAGCTCATTCTTCAAAACATTTTTTGGATATCATTCCAGGGCCATGTCAATACTGCAGCCTAATAAAATCACCCATCTGACTGCCAGGTTTAAAGAGTGTTCCTACAGGCTAGCATGCTTTTCTGTCCTTGATGGCACACTGGTGGCAGCCCACAATGTCTGGGTATGGTGATGGTCAGGGGCGTTTTAGCCGTGAGGCAAACAAGGCATTTGCCTTGGGTGGCATTTTCCAGGGGGCGGCAAAAAAAAGCCGCCCCCTAAATGCCCAGGGAAAATGCCTTGTTAGCCTTGCGGCTAACTGACATGACGGGCAAGCACTTCCTCTGAGCTGTCTGCTCAGCTCCCTCGCGCGCCGCAGAGTGAGGCTGGGAGCCGGAATATGACGGCGCGCTAGGGAGCTGAGCAGACAGCTCAGAGGAAGTGCTCCCTCGCCAGCCGCCCGCCCAGCCCAGCTCAGCCCACCCAGCAGCCACTGGACCCCAGGGAGAAAGACAACCCTCACCCCCCAGCATTCCCAAGGGTTAGGAGGCTGGGGGGGTTAAATAAATAAAAAAAATATGTTAATGTGAGTGAGTGAGTGTGTGTGTGTATATGTCTGTTAGTGTGTGAGTGTGTGTGTCTGTTAGTGTGTCTGTTAGTGTGATGCACAAAAACCAGGATACACAACTGGTGATGGTAGAAGATGAGGTCCAACCACCTCTTGAGGCAATCACAAAAGAAAAAAGGGTCTCCTACACACAGTCTATGTCAGTATGTTGACACATTGTGGGAATTCCCTATATAGACAAGATGGAAAGGATTTAAGAACAGCAGAGGGCAAACCATAGTCTATCACACCACTCCATTGGCATTTACTCCCCACTTAGGTGTGAAGATTGGACAATAATAGGGCAGGTAATGTCAGTTCATATTCCAATTAGGGATGTGAGAGAAATGTTGACTTAATGCCAGTTTGGGACAAGTGATTCCCTTGTTCAATCATCTTTAAACAGTCAAGTTTTTAGTTTTTTTTTAGTTAGGGAGTCAGGTATTGGGGATGACTTGAGAATGTTGTGCCTGTAGGTGCTCGTAATGAAAATACAACCCTGACTACAAAATATTTTGACATTTTAAAAATAAGTAGATATAATAATAATAATAGTTTTTACAACAAAGTCTAAATAAAGGTCTTTTTGTGTGTGTAACGTGCGTTAACCATCATGGACTCTAAACAGTGAGATGCAATGTACGACTGACGTGCAATGTGAAGCTTAAATTAACCTAGCAAGAAAAAGTGTTTTTGTTAATGGTCTAAATTTGGAAATCAACACACTATTTTCAACAACACACTCCTAATGGGAACACACTATTTTCTGTTGTCTCAAAAAGAAATGCTTATTGCTATTTTTCATGCACAAAGTCTATTTTTGATATATTTTTGTACCTTACTATCATTAAGGCAAATGAAATGCAGGAGCAGGTATTATTCATGAAGAGCTGTTCATCGAATGTGATGAGTCTGAATGTAACTCAAATCTGCTGGCGCCAAAAACAATGTACTTTTTGTTTTGTATCGAAGAATCCAGGGATTTAGCAATGATCTACGCTTTATTCAATGAGTAAATAACATGGATTGATTTAATCATAAAAGAATAACAGGAAAACTGCATTGATTTTTAAAATCCCTAATGCGAACATCAAAAACTATTGACTTGGCTTCATTCAAGGTTGTATCCATTTCTATGAACACAGAAACATCAATAGTTTGTCATTACGTTAACAAAAAAATATGACAATTTGGACCCTATTCAGAATGCGATGGCGTAACAAGGAATCATTGTGATTCTAGCAAGAGTAGAGTAATATATGTACTAATACACTTTAGTGCTCATTAAACTGAACAGGGCAAAATCCATAATTTCTGCTGAACTGTCTTTATATTAGTTAAGAGAGTCTGTTCAAAATCCAATAACACAGTAGGTCTGGGGATTTGCTGACAGTAGTTTGGGAGCTAATTTAGTTTCGAACATCAGCCTTTGATGTGCATGATATACTGATGATCATAAATAGCAGTAAAAATGACCCATATTGACAAATTTATATAAATTCATAATGAAAGTTGTATTGAAAAATAAAGTATTTAAAGAAATAATAATATTATCTGGGTGACATTTAAGTGTATATTGTCCCATTAGCTTTATAGCCCAGTATATACAGTAGAATGATTTTACAAACAAACTATGAATATTAGCTAAATTCGGTTATGGAAATATAATCTCAAGCAATCATGTCTGCACTCTATTGCTGTTGCTTTTGAATACAAGGTTGTTTATGTGATATCCAAACAGTACGTCACCTTTTGAACACCAGTAATGCCAAGCTATAATAGGAAAAGTGCATCATAAATATATTTTTTAGCTGAATCAAAATATATTTTTAATGACTGTAAATTTTTTCCATGGTCCCAATTGGTCTATGGATGTTCCCAAGTAAGACACTTTTTAAACAGGATTCCATATCACTGCTACCAGTAAGATCCATTTAGCTTCGAAATCTATAAATAAACAAAAATTAATGGCACAGACCAATTCTAGCTCCCCCCCAGTGCCAAATAGTGCAGAATATCCCCTTCCAATCCTCGATATGTACGGATGAGCAAGTAATCAGAAAGTGTATTAAAGGAACACTTAAGGTCCCCTTACTATTTCATCCCAATGAAGTGGTCTGGGTGCAGTGGTCCTTTAGTGTTAACACTGACCTGTAAAACATTGACTTTTTGTAGAAACTGCAGTGTTTTCATTTCAGGGTTAAAGACACCTCTACCGGCTGTCTTCCTGAGACTAGCACGAGACCAGTGCGAAGAGTAAGTAATGGTGATCAATATTCATCTTTAAAGCCCTCAGACATGATGGAAAATTTAAAAAAAAACTAAAGTTAAACTAAGCAATACTCAATACTATTCCTTAGTGGTACATTTCTTCCTCATTAACCTGTGGTGAGGAATAAAAGTACCATAATATAGCCTTGATGGCATTGATCATGTGTACATATAGATAATTTAGTTTCAAAATTTAGAATTATTATTATTAATTATTTCCATAATTTTGATTTAAAAAAATCTTAATCAAGAGTACTACATGACAGTCCTAAATAGACACATTTTTAGCAAATTTTTGTTTGTTTTGTTGTTTTACTTGTGTTTAGTTCTGTATCGTACCCATGTGGTTTCACACAGTACAGTGCATATAGCTGCAACAACTTGTAAAATTACTACAGCTCTAACATACAGGGTGAAAGGAGACATATACAGAGACATATACAGGGAGCAAGATCCTTCCACAATAACCTGTGAAATGACCGTGGTTATTATGTTTGAGTTTCCTTTTAACCACAATTTAACCTCACATTTTTAGAGCTTGGCCTAGCTCTAGTATAGAACCCCACTTGTAGGTTATACAGCTGAATTGCACTAGCCCGTCTGAAGTAGAGTATAGTCCATGTAAACAATCAAAAAGAGAAAAGAAACACAATAGTGCTCTCCTTAAATAAGTATAGTGCAAATAGAAATGATAAAAACTATTTGTGAAACAGGTGGACTTTTTTATATTTTTTGTGTCTGCAAAACAGATATAATCTCTATTATATTAAAAGACCCTTAATTTTACTGGAAATGTGTGAAAATACAGTTGTCCTAAAGATAAGACACATTTGGACAAAATTTACCAGGTCATGCTCATAAATGCCAATCTGTTGTATTGAACAAAGATTTGTGTGCTAATATGGCAATTTTGGTCATGTGCACAAATCTCCCTGGCCACTATAATGGAATATACTTTGATATTTTACAATGTATATTTCCTTGTAAAGCATAGCAAAATGTTTTTTTCAGTAAGCGTTTGGCAAGTATGTGCAGCAGTTTTCCCAAATTAGAACCCAAATGTCATTTTGCATTCGATATCCCTAGGATTAGTATTTCCTATTAATTTATTATTAATATCCTATTATTTCCTATTAAACCTGAAATAATACCTATCATTGTATTCTAACTTACACTCTTTTTAAAGAGCATGCAATTCTATCTATAAATTGTGCTAGCGGTTTTGTTTGAACATGTATAGTGTGGGAGAAAAACGTAATGAAAAATATTTTTTTCCACTTCTCAGCCAAATCTTCAGCATAGACTCTATATCAATGATTTGACTGACAAAGGAGAGCAGAAAAGACCTCCCACAGACGGCCATTCTGCTTTCCGTACATAGCAAGCACAGGGCATGCACTGGTAACGTGTCCTGGCCAGCGCAGGCAGAAGTGAAGAAGTTGCCGAGGAGGCTTGGGGAGTCGCAGCCTGCTGGGGAGCTGATGGCGGAGGCAGGCTGCTCTGGACTCATGGTTTGTTGGGATAGACCTGTCTGTTGGGCAATCACCCCAACAGCTGACAGTATGGTTTGTTGCTGGCATGTAAGAATAAATAAAGCTGTGGCCATTGCCCTTACCCAACTTAATACGGTCTTGTGTGTGTCATTGGGAAAGGGGGCAACAGGTTGGTTGGGCATTACATCTAGACAGCAGTCAAGACACCTCCCTGGACTGACAAGGAAGGGGGACATGACTGATGCTAGGCTAAGAAGTCTTGAAGGAGAGACAGAGGGGAGGGGTGTAGATGGATACAAAGTGGCCAAAATGGTAGGACAGTTATAAGGACAGTTAGGGGAGGGGACTTACCAGTCAGCTCTTTGAAGTGCAGGGATCCTGACTTTCCCGCCCTCCCGCCCCTAGGACATTTGGAGTACTGAAGGACTATGGGTTTCTTTCTGTTGCTTGTTGTTGGTTTCTCTTTTCTTGTTTTGTCACAGCACGCGGGAGTCCTGGCCAGCGCAGGCAGAAGTGAAGAAGTTGCCGAGGAGGCTTGGGGAGTCGCAGCCTGCTGGGGAGCTGATGGCGGAGGCAGGCTGCTCTGGACTCATGGTTTGTTGGAATAGACCTGTCTGTTGGGCAATCACCCCAACAGCTGACAGTATGGTTTGTTGCTGGCATGTAATAATTAATAAAGCTGTGGCCGTTGCCCTTACCCAACTTAATACAGTCTCGTGTGTGTCATTGGGAAAGGGGGCAACAGGTTGGTTGGGCATTACATCTAGACAGCAGTCAAGTATCCCCAAGCAGAGAAAATCACAGAAGTCAGCGGGTGGAGCACATGAGGAAGGTAGGTGTTGCCTGAAGAGTAACACCGAGGAAAATCAGTGGATGAAGGTGTTGGATCGGGGGTAAGGTTATTAAATTTCAATACTTTACAACTAATACATGATGTAGCTCTGTGATATATGATTTATTCAATGTATTTTTTGAGGTGGGCTAATTAGGGGGGATTTTGCCAAATATAAATTTTATGTAACAGGTTAATTTTAATCTTAACCTTGATAGGATGCACATTTATTATTATTATTATGATGATATTTATAGAGCGCCATCAAATTCTGCAGCGATTTACAATGGGTGGACGAACAGACATGTAGTTGTAACCAGACAAGTTGGACACACAGGAACAGAGGGGTTGAGGGCCCTACTCAATGAGCTTACATGCTAGAGGGAGTGGGGTAAAATGACACAAAAAGGTAAGGATAGTATTAGACTAATGACAGTTGCAGAAGAGGAATCAGTCAGGAGCTATTAACAGTTTAATTGATACGCTTTCATGAAGAAGTGGGTTTTTAATTTAATTTAATGCCTCTTATTTGAAATCAACATTATTATGTGTTTATAGCATAATTATAATAATAGTTCTATTTTGTATGTATAATTATTAATGTACAGTAGCATAAATACTAACACCTAATAATAGATATACTATGTGGAATAGAATTTCACTTTTTCCACTCAGAGTCTT
This sequence comes from Pelobates cultripes, assembly GCA_933207985.1. Classification (NCBI taxonomy): domain Eukaryota; kingdom Metazoa; phylum Chordata; class Amphibia; order Anura; family Pelobatidae; genus Pelobates; species Pelobates cultripes. The sequence continues at coordinate 55,020,280 of OW240915.1, forward strand.
GAGTGTCACTTGTCTAGTTTAAAATCGTACAATATCATTGAAATGTATTCATGCCAACTCAACTCTCAATATGATATGCATGAAAATGGCTTACCATACTTGCCTGCGTAACTTGAGATTGCAAAGTACAAATGTTGTCACGGTAGAGAGAGTCTTTTCATACTTCAGTGGCACATAAATTAGGGATCAATTGTGCTTGAGAAACTACCTTAATGTGTCTGCAGAGCTTTGAAGATATAATGGTCTTTGGGGTTCTCAAAGTTCAAATAGCATTCACAAAATAACTGAGAATTATAGAAATAAAATACATGTGTGGGTTTATTTTTATTTTTGAAGGGATGCTGCCATGAAAAAAAAGCTATTTTTGCATTTATATGATATGTAGCTTAGAATAATAGTCCAGTACTTTCCTCCTCTTCCCATTACTTCCATTGCGATCTCATTTTTTCTTTATAGGGGCACCATAGTGTCAGAAACACAAATATGTGTTCTGGTCACTATAGTTCTGAAACCACAATTTAGGTGATCAGCACCCCTTGACTCAGGTTAGAAAGAGTATTTACTTACTTTTTACCAGCACCTCATGGGGCTCCTCATGTTTGGCCACTCCCCTGCTCTGACTCCTTGGCTGACATCATCAAAAGTGATGATTTCAGCGCCAATCTTAATGCTTTTCCATAGGATTCTGATGATTTCGGGCAAGGAAGCAGGGCTGAGGGGCGGAGCCAAACACCACACTGGCCAATTAACATCTCACAAAAATGAATTGAATCAATGCACACGTATGGTGAAAGTTCAGTGCAGCACAGCTCCAGGAAGCACCTCTAGTGGCTTCTAAATGAAAGACACTGGAGGTTTTCCTAGGCTGTAATGTAAACACTACCTTTTCTCTGAAAAGGCAGTGTTTATTTTGAAATGTCTGCAGGGACATATTGTACTCACAAGAACAAATACACTAAGCTGTAGTTGTCCTGGTCACTATAGTTTCCCCTCTATATTTCCTCACTCTCGTACATTGGTCTTCCCTGCTCATTCCCATTGATCACTCTCTTATCCTGCCTCCTTTTCCTTCTCCTCTCTTTCTGCCTCACATTGCACCTGTCCATCTTTTCTACCCTGTATCTTCCACTGTCCTTCCCTCTCCACCACTGTTTAAACACACCTCCACCTATCCTGGCTTTATTTATTTTGTGTTAGTCTACTTCACTTTTTATCTCTCTGCAGGTCCTCACCACATTGTGTGTATCTCATAAACCCCCCTTGTGTCCCTCCTAACCCTCCTTACCCCATTGCGTATCTCTTAATCACCCTTATCCCTGATAGCTATACACATTGCAACACCTACAGACATATACCTCTTGGTAAACGTCTACACGCATACACAACCTCCAAGAAAAAACACACTGACCATCTCTGACATCTTTACTTCTTATGTCTGTGAGTTTTAGCTTCTATGACCTTCATGTAGGTCAACGTCTATTAACCTCAGTCATCCAAATGCTGGCTGGGGATAATGGGTGTTAAGTCCTGCGGCAGCATCTGGATCATAAGATGCCATGGCTCACGCTAAATTATGACCGGATACTGTTGCTTCATTGTATTTCAGAGCTACACGAATATTCTACCATCTTTATAGCCTCATGCATTCCTCGCTAACCAGCAAACAGCAGTCTTTTCCCTAGACAGGGCTCTAGTGTAAAAGATGAACTGTATGCACATCATCCAGCGGCAAACATTATGCATAGCTTCATTATTTATGCTCTAGTACACCTGAATGAGATTGTGTGACAGAAGGAAGTGATTTATATAATATAAATCATATAATATATTCCTCTTGCTTCCTTATACCTCCACACTATGGACCGGTTAGGAGATAGCTGGTTTATGGACTCCTGAGCACTGATTGGCAGCTCCGAGGGTGATAACAATGTGTTCTGGTTGTCTCACACTTATCAAGCAGTATTTTAACAAGTTTATATTACTAGCGAAGTTTCTTCTTACTAATGTTCTAAATGTATACATTGAAGGTAAATCTTGCAGTGCAAACAAACTTGTGTAACATGTCACAACTGTGCACAATGAATAAAAACACTTACAGCATATATACCTTCTGTGTGTTCATTCAACGACATATACATTATATAAAATAGGGGGGAAGGGTTGCGCTAAAAGAGTATAGACAATATGTAAGTAAAATTAACACAAAATAATAAAAAAAAACTATGTTAAAAATGGTGTAGTACAGTTAAAAATATACAATTATAATAAAAATGTCCAATATAACGTACAATAAAAACTTGCCAGAAGAAACAACCACATTTCTGTGAGAGGAATTCTTCCATGGAAGCATGAGATCAAAGTATTCATATGATCCGTATGAAAAAACAGAGAAAAACTAATAGTGCAATATATCTAGAAAAAGGTGATAACAATTAATGTAAGGTATTTTATGGTCCTACTCACATTTTTGTAGCTTAAATTCAGCTCTACTATGAATAGTGTGCAGTGGTATAATCCCCACTTATGGGATACTTTAAGAAATGTTGTTAGACAGATGTCACATCAATATGAAGACCATATAAAATGAAAAAGAAACAACAACAGTGCTCTCTGTATGAAAGTTACCAGGAGTATAAAATAACATAACAATTGGTTACTCACATTTAATTGAGCAGGCGGACTGCTCAATGAAGCAGGCGTAAGTGGTATAATCCCCACATAGGATTCTTTGGAGTTGGAGTTCCTCACAGGAACAGTAAAACTCAGATGCCAGGCAGCAAAAAATTTTAAATAAATAAAATAGCAGCAGATAAAAAATTCATACAAGAGTCATTTTATTATTATTAAATATTTTATTTGTATTATATATTTCCAGAATAAGCTTGGACCTTGTGTGATTCTGCATTAAAGAGTCTGTTTAATTATTTGCTAAGTTAGGTCTCAATTACATATCAGCCGATAAATTTTATTGGCTGTTTATCAGCTCCTGGAAAGCCTTTTATCAGTTAAAATCTAATTCATTCCTGCCATTAATGGCTTATCAGGAGCTAATAATATAAATGTTTTGAAAAATATACAAATTCTATATTATACTTAGTGTTGAAAATATCTGATTTGGCAATTCAATGCCTTTATTGAGAACATAGTCCTTGATGAATGGTTTTGAAAATATTGATAACAAAAAGCCATCTAAAAATGCTGTTTTTGACTTGCAGTCACCAGCACTAGCAGCAAGTGATCAAATAGTTAAATAAGTTGTGGGGCTCAATATGGCACGAGTGGGGGGCCAGTGCGCTAATCAGCAATAATATTAATAATAATAACACCTAATGTCCTCCAACCAAGTACTCATTTTTATTAATAAGTGAGGCAGTGGGTGGGGGCGATCATTAAATATAACAGGGGACCTATTCACCAACCCCCCTAATAAAAGTATCCTCACTCACCTTAACCTTATAAAAGAGCAATAAATACCTGTAATAAAAAAATAGAAAGAGTACTTTTATTTAGGTGGGGTTGGCAAGGGGCTTGGGGACCCCTAACCACCAGGGGGTGAACATAATTTTTGGGGGTTGGACAACAGCGTGTCTACCTCCCTTCTATATTTAATTGTAGGTCCCCTCCATTCATTAAAATTAGAGCCCCAATACACTGACTCCAGATTAAGGCAAGGTAGACACAAACTCCCCCCTACTTATTATAATTAGAACCCCCACCTACTGGCCATTGGTAAGGACATGGAGAGCACACCAGGGGGGCACAGGGGTGGACAGTAACAACCTTAGTATGTTTGTTATTTACATCATATAACGTATTTAGTGTATGAAATGAATACAAATTATTAATTTACTGTCTAAGCTAGTCGTTTAATACCAAATGTTTTATAGCCAAGAATATTGGCCACCTAATTTTCTACTGAAAAAAATAGGGTTGCAGTACATGAAGCATTTTATTTTTTGCATTTAAATTAACCCAAAATGCCAATCTTTCAGTATATCTGCTGCCACTTGTTTACCTTCTAAAGTTTATTCTATCCCTATAGATCTTATAAACCCACATTCACTGCATCCCATTAATCCATTGTACCTGTATTTTATTTGTGCAACATTTTAAGTGACTTTATTCTTGCAGGTGTGACTGAGCATTCATTGTGTATTTGTACTACACGGATCTGTAAAAAACAAAACAAAATCATTTTAAACATTCGCATCAAATGTACTTGAAATAATATCTGCAACCTGACAATTCCTGCTAGCACCTGTATGAATAGGGATAAGCTGCCTCCTGTCACTGCAGGTGCTCTGCAGTACAAAGCTGATTATTCTCAATGAAGCAAAATCTGCCTTAGCATATTGGGAGCTATAGCTTCCAGCAGCTGGCTACACAGAGGTCGAGTAATACTGTGTGTGATGCACACACACACACAAAACAAAAACTTCCTATTGACATTCTTATCAGAGATCAAAGGCCTTTAGTGACATGAAACGGAAGAAATAATGAAAATAACAGGCTAAAGTTGTCCTTGAGCTAAATGTGGACTGGTTCAGCTACCTGGAGGAGCTCTTGTTCAATAGGGGTACAATATGAACACATTCTTCAACATGTAAAATCCCAGAGGACGATAGCCATTCACTACTTTTTTTTATTGTGACCTATTTGTAGTATTCGTGTGTTTTTAACCTTGAATAATTTTTTTTATTATTATTCTTTAAGCTCCAAACAAGTTTTATCCTGTCCACAGGTCAGTTTTGTTACAAAGGCCAATTAGTGGTGTTACCTTAGCCTGGAGCAAAAGCCAAGTAATGGTGGGACAAGCCCCATCGAGAGGTGATGAATAGACCGTTGAGCTGTAATTTGAAAAGGGGACCTTTGAAGCATTTACCTTACATGGGATTCTATTGTCACTGCAGGCTGTTTGATCTTAAAATAATTTACTTAATTATATCACCATGGGAGCAATTGGCCTAGCAAGATTAGTTTGTAAGGCCTAATGGACATGGGAAAAGTTAAAACTGCTCCAAGAAAGGTATGTGAAACGGTGAAATGTGTTCATGTGTATTCATGGCAGTGGGAAGAAATTGGACCAATAAAATAAAAGTGGGGCCTGATGAGTTCTCATAGCATTTCTTCTTTAAACTGCCAATAATCTATATGAACAAGGTCATATCAATCTAGAGTAAGTGCATAAATCGTGCAATGTGTCACTTGAATATATGTCTACGCATAGGTAAAAATATAACATTCTACCTATGCAGGAATTTTATTGCATGTATATAGCGTATTTTTGCTTTTTTTCCTGCCAAATAATCTTATGAAAATTTAAAGAGTGCTTTTTGACCCAAGTGATTTTTGTTTTCCTGTGACATTATTTCTTTACATACAGGAATTCGCACAGGAAGCAAAAGGTGCCAATATATGCATGTTTCACAATGAATATGCAGAAAACGCTAATCAGGAACAAATTTTTTGCTTGTTAATACACTAATTCACATATATATGTGAACAAAGAATTATGATAATGACACGTTTAAGGTATATTTGATGGAACTTCAGTGACGGCCTAACGGTGCCTATTTTGGCCTGTTTCTCGTTTTGTAAAGGGACTTTGGAAGTTGAAAAAAAAACAAGCGTGGTTTGTTTTTCTGGGACTCAAATAACAAATTAGTACTTATTCATAATTTTTTTTCCATAATATGCATATGTTTTGTCTTTGTAGTCTAATATTGCTTGCAAGTAATTATGCAAATGCATGGCACATGAATCTGTTGACTTGCAAATCAAAGGGTTAAACATGTTCTACACTAGGTGTACCATAATGTTGGATGCAATAAATAAATATGTTATAAGCCTCGAAAAAAACACAAATGCATTTAAGATGTGTATTATCTCACAAAAGACGGCTGGTAGATATGTATTCATTTTATACAAATCTATTGTATACATAGATCAATCATGGAGCAATGTACTATGGTAAAAATTACCCCCTCATTGGAGCTCCCTATTAGGTGGTTACAGTGGTGCAGCTCATGAGCACTTGACTTGTATCCGGGCTCCTGACCTACACTCTGTTTACTTCATTTCTCTACTATGGTAAGTAAAACTACCTTTCATTGCACCATTGGGCCACTTCCCTGAAAACAGAGCCAAATATGCAAAGATCCCATAAAATGACAGAGCAGCTTTAATATGAAAAAGATAATGAATATGGTCCATGATGCCCCCAACTTTTTTCACAAGTTATGGACACCCACCTTCTACCAACTGGAAACATTCACAGGCACCACCCATTCAGAGACCCCCGAGGGAGTGTTGTGAGTGAATTTGCTAGGGTTGGGAATGGATGAACTCTGACTGTTGAGTTGAATCTAGGCTTGCCTATTGGTTTTTCTTAGTCCCTTCATTTTCCCTTCCCTTCTTTTCCACCATACTTTAGTCTCATCTTTTCTATATCTTTCCATTGCCTATCTTGTTATACTTACACTTAAAGTGTTCCTTGTGATTATATGCGGAAATGATTCTTTGTCACATATCTCACGTCAAATGTCTTGCTTGTCCATTCATTTTTGATGAGTGCTGCTCCATTGTATTTATATGGGAGGGCACTGTTGGTTGAAATTGTTCATCCATTTTATAGTTTTTCCTGAAATGAGGAGGAAGGTGGTTTTCAGGGTCTCTATCTGACTTGGAGACTTAGTGCAGTTAATCAACTAATTAATCAATCTGGCTATAATGGGAATCACAGTTAACTGTGATGGACAAGACAGAATTTTCCAGGTATGCTAATATAAAGTCCTTTGATGAACTAAAATCCAACTCTGCTGGGGCCTTCTTGTCCTTTGGGTCCCAAATTAACAGCGATTACTTTTGTTTACCAAGTCACTGGGGCAACAAGGTAATAAAACCAACAAAAAGTTTAAACAACTCATGTATGTTGCAGGTTCAGAGTTAATGTAACATAAGTCAACAATGTGGCAAACAGTTGCCAACTAGTTGAAAGTGCTAATAATTAAAGGGACACTATAGTCACCCAGACCACTTCAGCTCAATGAAGTAGTCTGAGTGCCAGGTCCCTCAGGTTTTAACCCTTCATATGTAAACATAACAGTTTCAGAGAAACTGCTATGTTTACGTTTGGGGTTAATCCAGCCTCTAGTGGCTGTCTTCTGGACAGCCACTAGATGTTCATCTGCGATGCTGGAGGCGAATTTCACCTCCATAGCGCAGAGTGTCCATAGGAAAGCATTGAGAAATACTTTCCTATGGACACTTTGAATGTGCGCGCGGCACTTGCCGCACATGCGCATTTGGCTCCAGTGACGTCAGACAGGGGAGCTGACGTCGGACGGGGAGGAGAGGTCACCAGCGCTGAGGGAGCCCGGCGCTGGATTAAGGTAAGGGGCTGAAGGGGTTTTTACCCTCAGGGCACTATAGTGTCAGGAAAACCATTTTGTTTTCCTGACACTATAGTGACCCTTTAATTACAGCACATTGTCAGCAGTTGTGGAGGAACTCCTAAAATCCTAAGAAATGTAGCAAGGCACCATGGCCTATTCTGATAAACCAAGCAGATAGTGTCCATTCAGGAAAATATATTGCTGTCTCAATGTGTTATTAGAACATTATTACAATATACCTTCATTCCACCAATAAAGTGAGGTGCTAATGCGTTTCAAAATGTGTTTTCATCTTTAACAATATATTGTGTTTGCGGTATAAAATAGGGAACCCCCCCAATATTTATTTTTTAGACGGTTGGTCATTTTAATCTCCTGAGGGAAGACTTCAGGAACCCTACAGATGTTCTATGAGTCTATGTAAGGGTTTCTTTAAAACAGCATGCTGTGAATTGGATAAATATGTTTGTTTATTATATGTAAATAGATGGAAGGAATATTTTGTGCATTGTAAACATAATAAACATTACCTGTTAAATTCCTGATGAACATATTTCTTATATAGCTTAATTGTTGATTTTCAAAAGCAAAATATCAACCGTATTTAGATACTCTAATACTTTATTGTAAGTTATAAATAACTATTTTGTATCAAATATTTAATGATATATATATATACATATATACGAACCCTGTCCGGGAAAGGTCCAGCCATCTTTAATATAGAGAGAGTGGTTTGTGCGACATCGATGTATCCTGGCAACCAAGGAGCGTTAACTGGATTACGCATGCATGAACAATGACAAGTTCACAGTACTAGTCATATAGTCAGTGGAGGCGCTAGACGCAGTTGAGTGAGCTTGTTTATTGTATTGTGTTGTTGTATTCAAAATGGCTGTGCGAGTAGAGCAACAAATCTGCATCAAATTTTGCGTTAAACTTTCCTCTGCGGAAACTATTCAGATGATTCAGAAAGGTTTTCAGGGACGATGCAATGAGTGCAGCGCAATAAAAGTGTGGTACAAACGCTTCAAAGATGGTCGATAATTTGTTGAAATATTTGGTGCCGTGTGACTTCTGGTTTTTCCCAAAACTAAAATCACCTTTGAAAGGGAAGAGATTTGAGACCATCAATGAGATCCAGGTAAACCCAACAAGGCAGCTTAGGGCAATTCCAACAAAGGACTTTCAGTGTGTATTAAACAGTGGAAGAGATGCAGGAAGAACTGTGTGAGATTCCAAGGTGCCTACTTTAAAGGGGAGGCGTCATTGTCCTATGTACAATGTTTCTTGTATATTGTATCTTTTTCAATAAATGTCCCTTTTTTCATATTACATGGCTGGATATTTTATGTGTATATAAGTGAGTAAGTGAGTTATGTGCCTTAAAACCATGGTAAAATTAACATTGGATGTCAAAAGTGCAGCAGCAAATATCATTTTTTTTTTAAATTATTTTTTACAAATATTCTACTCTTATTACTAAAAAAATTTAGCTTTTTAATCAAACAGCTGGAGTATGAAAGGGAGGAGATGAAAAGCTTCATAGAATCAGTGGTCTAGCACAGCTTCTGATTTTATTGAATGTCTCCAAATGTCTACTAAAGTATTTGGCAAAAATAAGAATCAAGCACTAATCCTGCCATTATATCATTTTTTATATTTTAGAATATCTGCAATTAACTTTGGAATATTTCCAAAGATAAGACAACATAGTGTGAATTTGACTTAAGTTGATTCACCATACAGTGGGATAAATCTCTACTACTTAGAAATACAATGTAGCAGCTCAATAAAAATACAGATATTATAATTTCACGGTTTATTTTCTTTCTGATGTTTCATAGTCATGGAAAAAAAAATATATACAATTGCATTAGCTTAAGGAGATCTCCTGTTAGAGAGACTAATGGTTTCTCTAAAATGGCATATTCTAGGAATATATTTTTTTTGCATTTATTGAAAAAAAATTATATATGACTTAAACTTTCTACAACTTTCTTAAACATCGACGGTGTATTTTAGAATGATTTCAAATTATTTAGTCAAGAAGTTGAGAAATAAAAAAATATATATATAAATTACTTGAGTGCCCATGCAGGCCATTAATGCCCATATATCTATAGCCTAATCTATCTCTCGCAGTGGAAGGGTAAGTTGAATTAGCATGCTTCCTCCTGAAAGATAATTATAGATGCAAGTAGTAAATGTACGGAACTCAAATAGCACTCCAAACCTTTGGAGCCTGTGCTGAAGGTAGGGTCCTTGTTCATCAGACCAAAATCTCAAAAAAATAACAAATACCTCAGCACAAAGTGGTAGGGTATAAAGGTGGTTTATTCAGCCATCAAATTTGAACTGGCAACGTTTTGATATACCAGGTGTCTTCATCAAGCTATAAAACATGTGCATCATACATATGAAAAAGGTGAACAATCAATTAACAAATCAAAAACTATGTAGTAAAGAAATCATGCATTCCTATCAAACAATAGAGAACACTGAGAAATTAACTGTCTTGTTTTTTGATAACATTGAAAGTGACAGTATCACATACTTATAATGAATATCTTGAAAGAAAAAATATCACGCCAAATTGTGATCAAACTATGTAAATGCCTTAGTATTATGTTTTTTTTCTTATCATCACATTGAATCAATCTGAAGATAAATATATTTTAAAATGTAACCATAAATCTATTTAGTTACCATGTATTATTATCTATAGTATAGTAGCCTTCAGAAATACAATATGGCAATCAAAAAAAGTTATTATTTAGACATATACAGCATAAAAATGTGATTTAGCCAAACCGTTTTCCCAAAAATGTAATTTAGTTCGGAACCTCCGACACTCGTTAATTTGACTGTTCAGCTCAGGTGAATATCGTCCATTAAAAATATTACATAATCAATTTGGTTGAACAAAACAGAGTACAAAAACGAGCCATTTCATTTACATAAAAATATAAAAATATTATGTATATTTTTTTCAGTATATTGATAAGCACGTTTTGTCTTTCATGAAGTTTTTTGATGTGCCATGGTAGGGCAGTTGCGGGTGGTTTCTGTTGAAGAGCTTGATGAGCTCTTTCAATTTCAGCAGGCATCACAAAACAGAATTAAATAAATTGATTATGGTAGAAAAGGTCATATATTTATATTATTTTTTTATTATTTTGGTGATACACAAAAGACAATGTAAAATATGCATACTGAGTAGATCACAACATACTGAAGATATAATATATGCAATGAGCTTAACCACAATTTTTATATATTTTTTGAATGGAATGCGATTAAAGGGACACTGTAGGCACCCAGACCACTTTTGCCCATTGGAGTGGTCTGGGTGCCAATTCCCACTACTCTTAACCTTGCAAGTGTAATTATTGCAGTTTTTTATAAACTGCAATAATTACCTTGCAGGGTGAACTCCACCTCTAGTGGCTGTCTTCTAGCCAGCCACTAGAGGGCACTTCCTGGTTTCTAGCACAGGAAACCTGTGCTAGAGCGTCGCTGGATGTCCTCACGCTATGTGAGGACCTCCAGCGTCGCTCATTTCCCCATAGGAAAGCATTGAAAAGCATTGCCGCGCACGCGCATTAGGTCTCCCCGGCCGGTGGGCGGCATCAGTCTCGCCCACCGGCCGACGCAATCAGAGGGAGGAGCGACGCGGAGGAAGAAACAGCGATGTGGGACATCGTTGCTGCCTCGGGTAACTTACTGAAGGGGTTTTCACCCCTTCAGCTACCGGGGATTGGGGTGTGGGAGGAAGAGGGGACCTGCAGTGCCAGGAAAACGGATTGTTTTTCTGGCACTGGAGTTTCTCTTTAAGACCAAGAGCCAGGATATCTCTGTCAGGCACTACATAGTGAAGACGGGGCCAAGCCAATACTGTCTGCATTTTCTGGCAGTTCTTTCTCTAACTCTCGCAAGAGAGTTCCTTGGAGAGAGGACCTGTCGGAAACTTAAGATGGTGTTTGCTGGGCCCCTTCTTCACTATACAGGCAGCCGGAGGCCTGCAGGAACATATATATATATGTGGCAACAATCAGAATATATATGTGAACACTGGTAATGCAGGCTCCATACAGCTGTATTTCCCTGAGCTTCTGTCACAACTGTCATGCCCTGATGGTTGCCCTGCAGCCTAATGCTATTGACAACACACATAATGAGCTGTACCCCCCAATGGGTGGCACCCGCTAATGAATGGCACCTGGGGAGGATTGCTGTCCCCCTCATTAGTACGCTACTTGATAAAGTTGCTTTGGTGTGAGTGAACTTGGCTCTGTAAATGTGGATGAAGTCGAGTGGCTAGCTTTTTAACAAATAGTTTGACATCTAAATGCAACAAAGAAAAAGGTCTAAAGCTGCCGCATGATTCACGGGCTTTCTCTTTCTCATAATCGTAACATGGGCTAATAGAAACATTGTCTCTAAAATAGTCTTTAATTCGATCTAGGTACTCCCTCACCGGGGTCTTCCCCTTTGTGTTATAGAGAGTAGAGTAATATGAATTAAATTCTGCTGCGATCAATTCTAGGAAGGTGGTTGTTCTCCCAAAGTCAGTTTTATTCGGTGTATTTGTATCACTTTCTGTTTATACAGAAGCATGCTTGCTAATAGTTTGTCGCATTTATTTGCGTTAACATAAAAGTACCCTTGAGAGCATTGTGGAAACCAATGCATGAGGAGCCGTGTCAACTGTCTTTGAGCTTCTAAGAGCTCTCTGTACATAGCGTCTATCTGTGATCATTTGTGTATGGATTCTAGCTCTCCAATTCACCAGGTCTGTCACTTGGGTCAGGTGTTGTATTTTTACCCTATCATCCCAAAAAGCACACTACAGCCCCTATTCCCTGCACACATGCACTATAAACCTGATCTCCTCCATACATTTTCTACAGTAAAAAACAAAACAGAAAATACGTTGTGATAATACATAACTGTGTGGGATGCAAAAGCACCCACCCCACAAACAGCATCTTGGCAAACCTTGCATTAACGCTTCCAAACGCATACCCCAAACTTTTGTTTAATGTATGTGTAATATATATAGGGGAGTTCAATTAAGAAACTGGCCTTGGGGCAGCGAGGAGGGTTTTGAGATATTGTGAGATTTACTGATCTTATCTTCTGTAAGAGGAATTTCTCTTGTTATAATATTTTCTTCTTTATTGTCATATTTGCCATAGTTCCAGATCAGCAGAACTTCTAAATAACAGTGCCAGAAGAATACCCTCAAGCTAATTTCAAAATATCCCTTGTGGGTACATTTATTATTATTATTATTATTATTATTATGATATTTATAGAGCACCGTCAAATCCCGCAGAGCTTTACAATGGGTGGACAAACAGACATGTAGTTGTAACCAGACAAGTTGGACACACAGGAACACAGGGGTTGAGGGCCCTGCTCAATGAGCTTACATGCTAGAGTGAGTGGGGTAAAATGACACAAAAAGGTAAGGATAGTATTAGACTAGTGACAGTTGCAGAAGAGGAATCAGTCAGGAGCTATTAACAGTTTAATTGATACGCTTTTATAAAGAAGTGGGTTTTTAACGATTTTTTGAAGGAGTGGAGACTGGGTGAGCATCTAACGGAGGAGGGAAGCGAGTTCCACAGGAACGGTGCAGCCCTCGAGAAATCTTGAAGGCGAGCATCAGAGGTGGGAGTACGGACAGAAGATAGATGTAAGTCTTCAGCAGATCGTAAGGGCCTAGACGGGACATACTTGTGTATAAGGGAGGATAGATAGGTGGCACATCAGATGGCAAGCAATTCTTATTTCTGTTGTTAACCTATTGAAAGTTACGGACATGAATCTACAAATCAAATCATAATGTGTAACAGGCTGGCGCACATAAAACCCAACATTATAAAGCTACTGGCCACTGTAGTTATACCTTAATGGTAACAATTTCTTTATTATTATAGTATATTATATTTGTTATAATTTAGAAAAAAAGAGAGCAAATTGAAGAATTTATAACAATAATAATAATTATAATAATATCAAATTATTACATCAGAGACGGTACAGTTCACTTTCATCAGTTTGCAAGTATATGTTCCAAGTTATTATTTGCTCCCCTATGGAAACATTTAGAAACTCTGTGCATTCTCTAAGTCTACTTCTTCTAAACCAGCAATGATTTCACTTAATTCCTTTGCCTTACTTTATCTTTATACTCCTAATACAAACAGGTTACATTTCATTTTCCATTTTTAGTCAATGCTTACAGGCAGTGCAAACATTATGCATAACGTAATTATAGTGTGAGATTTGAAAGAGATGTACTTTTTGTGCTTCAATTTAAATGGAAAATACAGCATGTTTTGAACCTCCTTCATATTACCTTTATCAGAACAAACTATATCAGCAAGTCAGCATGAAGTCAATTTTCAGAAATCAGTACCACCTTCAATACAATGAATCCACGGGAGTCAAAAGTCATGTTCGGCTATGAGTAGCAATAATTATGTCGACATAGATGGACAGTCACTTTTTTCTTTGACACAATAATATAAGCAAATCAGTGTGATATCAATTAATCAGAAATTAGCACTGACTTCCCATAATGAGTCCATGGGTTTCACAAAATGTTCATAATATATCCATAGGACGCTGGGGGTTTTGGATGGCTGTGTCTACAGTACATAGGTGGACTGTCCTTTCTAAATCACACAATAGAAAATAAGTAAATATAATTGTATTATTTCAAAATAAAAAATAAGTAAACATTGTAGTGATATAAAGAACTCCCAATGAGTAAAATGTTCATTATTTATAATAATCTGTTTTTGTATCCCGCACAATTATGTATGATCACGACTGTATTTTCCGTATTGTTTTTCATCTCTACTTGATCATTTAAATCGGTAGTTCATTTGCTAAAACTTTCCATTATTCAAAAGGGATACAAATTACAAGGTTTTTGATCCATTCCATTATGTATTTCCAGTAATGACTAAGAAAGAAAGAGAACACAAAATGAGATTTTGTGAAGCATATATTCCAGATTTTGATAGCGGAACAGATGTAATTTCAATTAAATAATAGCAATTGTTCACTCAAGAAATAAAACACTGAGTGAATTGGTTGAAATATTTGACACAATATCACATAGTAGCCAGGACACAAGTGCTTCTTCGATGAGTTTCTGTGTAACAAAAACAAGATAGAAAGATTGGGGACTATAAGAGAAGTCAAAGAAGCAGATGGCAGTTGTGTTACTGTTTATACAATTCAATATTTATACTAATCAGGCACGTGAATGTTTATATTCTATTATACTTATATTAGGTCCTTAAATGGACACATGCATTTTTATGTTAATCTCTTCTTTCCATATGTCATTAATTAGTTTTCTTATATATATTCTTGTCAAAAATATGTATAATGCTTGGATCTTCAGACTAGCAGCTCCTCAGCTGCTGGTTGGTTGTTTCCGCTGCAGCTGTCTAACCAGCTTCTGTTTCGTAAGTTGGCTGAGATCCAGTGTGATGCAATCAATCTCTAGAATAATGGTTACTTCTTGGTTGTGAGAGGCAGTAATGTCATCGTTACTGTTCCATGTGCATTTTTTTGTCTCAGCCACTCATGAAGGTTTAGGGGAAGAAAGGTTTTGTGGAGAATATGTCCATTCATTGCGCAGTGGATCGGTGAAATTCATACTGAACATAGTAAGAGATGGCAAGCATAATTATGCACAAAAGGTTGATGAATATCGATTTATGCTTGTTATTTCCAGCTGTATAAATACTACTAATCCCACTGTGCAGAGAAGGGAAAGGACTATGCTTGTTCAGAGGCATTTGTTGAGAGACATTTTGTATTATGGCAAGCGACTTTATATTATGATCAGGACTTAGCCTAGAAGCAACAGAAAACTGAAAAGCCAGGAATTATTATGAAAAGAGCACAAATTAGCATTATAGTCATTATTCTGCTCTGTGCTCCTTTCATAACAATGTCTGTCTTTTCAGGCTTTTTCTGGTACTAGGATAAGTACCAATCACAATATAAACTAGCCTGTCACATTGAGCAATCCATTGAGCATTACTGGCAAACATTTGCAAAGATTAAATTCAAATGGAGCTGGCAGGGCCGGATTAACATAGGGGCTGATGGAGCTGCAGCTCCAGGCCCAGGCCCATGGAATAGGCCCATTTAAAAAAAAACTACTCTTAGGGGTTTGCCACCTGACTGGTATTTTAATGTCACAGACAGTATTTGAGGCTGCCTGGACCTGCCGGTATTGCAGTAATACCAGCAATACAAATGCAGGTAATTTTCTCAGAATAAATGGAAATTACTCTGCAATACCAGCACCGGCCAGTAGGAGAGAGGCAGGGATAGGAAGTTACAAAATATCCCTGCCTCTCTCTACTACTCACTGATGTGTGGGGGAGCAGCTACACAGCACAGAGAGTCCAGACAGCAGCTCTAGAGCTCAGGTAAGTGAGGGATCGGGGGAAAGGCAGCAGGGACACATGGGGACACTGAGACCCTAGGGGACACATGGGGACACTGAGACACTAGGGGACACAGACCCTTAGACACTAGGGGACACAGACACTAGGGGACACATACACTAGGGGACACTGAGACACTAGGACACAGACACTGGGAGACCTGGGAACACAGAGACACTTGGGGACACTGGAAAACATGGGGACACTGAGACACTTGGGGACATATGGGAACACAGACACATGGGGACACAGACACTAGGGGACACATGGGGACACTGTCACTAGGGGACACTGAGACACTAGGGGACACATGGGGACACTGTCACTAGGGGACACTGAGACACTAGGACACATGGGGACACAGACACTGGGAGACCTGGGGACACTGAGACACTAGGGGACGCTGAGACACTAGGGGATGCTGAGACACATGGGGACGCTGAGAGACATAGGGACATTGGGAGACATTGGGACACGGAGACACTATGTCCCCCAGCCAGTGTCCCTAGTGTCTCAGTGTCCCCAAGTCTCCCAGTGTCTGTGCCCCATGTCTCTGTGTGCCTAGTGTCCCCATGTGTCCCAGTGTTCCCATGTCTATGTCCACAACTGTCCCCATGTCTCCCCAAGTGTCTGTCTCCCAGCCAGTGTCCCCTAGTCTCCCAGTATCCCCTAGTCTCCCAGTGTCACCTAGTCTCCCAGTGTCTTAGTGTCCCCAAATGTTTCAGTGTCTCCATGTCTCCCAGTGTCCCTATATGTCCCAGTGTCCACATGTCTATGTCCACAACTGTCCCAACATGTCTCCCAGTGTCCCCAAGTGTCTGTCTCCCAGCCAGTGTCCCCTAGTCTCCCAGTGTCTGTGTTCCCATGTCTGTGTCCCTAGTGTCTCAGTGTCCCCATTTCTCCCAGTTTCCCTAAATGTCTCAGTGTCCCCGGGTCTCAGTGTCCCTGGGTCTCTCAGTGTCCCCAGTATCCTAGTGACATGGGGACACACTGAGACATTGGGACACTGGGAGAAATGGGGACACAGACACTGGGAGACTAGGGGACTGGGCGACAGGGGAACACTGACACTGTGATACATAAGGACACTGAGACACTGGGTGACTTGCGAGACTGAGACACTGAGAGACAGGGAGACACTGGGAGCAATCCATCTATACAGCAGAATCAAACTGTGAGTAGTTTGGTGATTTTATAGAATTTTCTCTGATGTCACTCCTTGTGATTTACATCATGTGATGTCACGCATAACCAATTAATTATACAAATTATTAAGGCTGGTACTTTTTTCCAAGTAAGGTGGCAACCTTAACTACTCTTCACATACTCTTGCTTAAAGGAGCACTATAGGGTCAGGAACACAATCATGTATTTCTGACCCTATTATGTTAAAACCACCACACTGGCCCCTTCTTGCCTCCCTAAATATAGTAAAATATTACTTGTATTAAATTCTGCAGCTGCTGGCTCAGAAGTGGTGGTCTGAGCAAATTACAATACTTCCCCATAGGACTGGCTGAGACTGTCAACTAGGCAGATCAGGGGCAGAGCCAGCACAAGTCCAACATAGCCCTGGCCAATCAGCATCTCATCATAAAGATAAATTGAATCAATGCATCTCTATGAGGAAAGTTCAGAGTCTGCATGAAGAGGGTGGAGACACTGAATGGCAGTGCTGCACACTAGGCAGTACTGCCCCAGGAAACACCTCTAGCAGCCCTCTAAGGAGCAGCCAGTGGAGTTATTTTCTCTGAAAAGACAGTGTTTACTGCAAAAAGCCTGAATGGAATGATTCTACTTACCAGAACAAATACAATAAGCTGTAGTTGTTCTGGTGACTATAGTGTCCCTTTAAGTTTGGAAGCTTAAGAGGGATGTATGGGAACAAAACTTGTGTGCACTTGCTGGATTAGCATATAGTATGTGTTTTCTTATAGCTGCATCCTATGAGTTTCCCTCCAGCACCATCTCCATCAGATACATGAAGCTTTGGAGGTATAATTGTTTTAGTGTTTTTGGTCGATAAGATTCCGTAATTAGGCCCATCATAATTGTCAGCACCAGGCCCACTGTGCTCTTAATCCGGCCCTGGGAGCTGGGTATCGTCTATTTGACGTCCCTTTACAGCCAGCACTGTTGCGCAGCTCCCCAACCATTTCCAACTCAGTGTATCCAGTGGCAAAAGTGCACATAAAATATAAACCAGACAGCCAGCCACACAGACAGACATGCATACGTATATTTAGTTACCATGTACTTACCATGTATTCCTGGTTGTTCTCTCCTCCTGTCTGCAGTATGCAGGCTCTTTCCTAGTTTAGCTCATTCTCTGGTCACTGTAGATGAGGTCCATATGTATACTAGAGCTGAGGACATTTTGTGAGCAGATTTGCCAAAGAGGACCAGATATGGTGCAGAAAGCTGCCAAACCTTTCTTTTTATTATTAATCGGCAGTGAATTGAACAGAAAGAAAAGTCTAGCAATACTATAACTATAAACCATCAAAATCAAAGACCGTAACTTGTGTTGGTGCCCAGAATGTCCCTTGATCTTTGGTTTATGAGACACAATAATATAGCACTATGGTTATTTGAATTCTATGTTTGGGAATGATATATGAATCATGGCACCACAAATCAAATGGGCTAATTAAACAGATAGGCATACCAAACCTGCCTACGTATCTGTGAACATAACATGAATAATCTAAGTTCTATATTGTCATTGCAATATGATAGTTGGAGACCCCGTTCCAACATAGAAATTCAAGCTATTCAGTTCTAGCAATGTTACTTGAGAACTGCAGTTGTTCAGAAAGCAATACTACTCAATAAGCCATACTCCAGACTGGAATCCCTATAGACACAGAATTCTATACTCCAAAACTGCTTTATAGTATAGTATGTCTTAAAACCTGAAATTAAAATGAGGTTTTTTTTTTCAAAGTCTTAGATTTGACATTTGGAACTAAGGAAAGGGTGTGTTTGGGTTTTTGGAGGGGCTTATTGTGGGTTTGGGGGAAGGGGGTCCTTAGGGCATGTGGAACTTGAAGTTTTTTTTGCAAAGTATTTACCATCCAATGTTTTCTGTAGTCCCACCAGCTTCCTATAATTGATTGTTGGCCTAACGTAGCTGTTATACAGTGAGCACCACTCATTGCTGTCCCTGCTTCTTCTACCTATGTGAGAGGCTGTTAATTGGCAGATGGTAAGGGATCCCCTCCACTTCCTAACCAGCCTCACACATAGACAATGGAGGAGCTAGGAAAGTGCTGAATTTTACACGCTCTATAACTTTTGTTGTAGCTCTGCTATCAAATATAGAAAGCTGACTGGACTACAGAGGACACAGGCCAAGGCTTCCATTAATAATCTTCTATCATCAATCCACATAAACTACTAATAAAGTGCCTAATCTGCTTAATAGGATATCCAGCCCTCGCAATACTGCTTAAAAAGCCACAGTGCTCATTTTACCTACACCAGCAGTCTTTTCAGTATAGAATTCTGACTAGTTAGTGCAGTGGGAACATCACTGCCTTCTGCAGGCAAGACCCAGGTTCAAATCCCAATCAGACACCTAATGGTATATACCTTCTTCACCAAACGCTCATAGATTGTAAGCCTTTTCATCTCTAAATACGATTTAATAATTGCAAAATGTGTTTATATTAAAATGCCTGCATTGACTGTTCTCACCAGAACAACTACATAAAGCTGTAGGTGTTCTGGTAACTATAGTGTCCCTTTAACGGAAGACTTCCATCCCTATAACAACTTTAAGCTAATTTAACTGGTCACCTAGCTAACCCTTCCTGTTACTGTAACAAAGAGAGGAATGGAATAAGGAGACAGATATGTTGGGTCCTGCAGCCTTAACTTAGTGGGTTTAAATATTGTCAAATGGTTTCACCTGAAGATGAGAAGGTGCTTAAATGAGTTTAAGTTTTTATGGAGCTGTGTGTCCCCTTAAAAGGATCCTATAGTGTCAGGAAAACAAAGCTGTTTTTCTGACACTATAGAGTTAATAGGTCCCCCCCTCCCTCGTGGGGCTGAAGGGTTTGAAACCTCTTCAGCCACTTACCTGAATCCAGCGCCGATGTCCCTCGGCGCTGGGTCAGGCTCCACCCACCCTCATCTCCCAACAACGTCAGCCGGTGGGGGAGACCTAGTGCGCATGCTCAGAAATGGCTGCACACGCTTTAGACCTCCCCATAGGAAAGCATTTTTCAGTGCTTTCCTATGGGGAAAATCTGATGCTGGAGGATGTCCAGCGTCAGATAACAGACCAAAAGTCCGTTTGGATTCCGGAAGCCCTCTAGTGGCTGTCTGTTAGACAGCCGCAGAGGGCAGACTTAGAGCTGCAATGTAAACATTGCAGTTCTCTAGAACTGCAATGTTTTACATTGCAGCACTAAGTGCAAAACGGACACTGCACCCAAACCATTTCAATGAGCTGAAGTGGTCTGGGTGCCTACAGTGTTACTTTAAGGAATTAAAATAGGTTTCTCTTTCTAAATAATAATGCAATCTCCAAATTAGCAGAAGATTATAAAATGAGTAGTTGCAAACAGATGTTTTATTTACAATGGAAATTGTATGTTTCTGCTAATATTACACCAATTTCTGTTTTGCATCGAAATGCTGAATTTCTCAAAAGGCTTAGTGAGCAATTTTCACATGGTTGAATCTTTGAACGATCAACGTGATGTTTAGATACTCATATTTAATCAGTGAAACAAGAAAATATGTTCTTTATGCAACCTTACCAGAACTGAGAACTTTGAAATACTATTGAGATCTTTGTTTCTTTCTTATTGTATTTTTTTAAAAAAACTACACAATAGATTTTGTAGGACAGTAAAAATCTAACTATTTTATTATCACTGTTACCTGTTGAGTGGGCCAGAAAGGGCTTGTGGGTCAGCACTTTGAAACCCATGCTTTTGAATTTGGTGGAATACTGGTCATTTCTACATTTTACTAAACGTCTGAGTCATCTTTTATTTCTTTTTTAAAATCATGACTATTTAAATGAGGCATAAACGACAACATGTTGATCGTATTTGGCCAAATCTCATATTGAGCAGTGTGCAGCACACTATATTGTTCTTGGTTATCAGTCTAAGCAGAAAAGAGTACATATCACCAAAATGTGGCATAATTTCTATCTGTTAAAGGACAATCCAAAAAAGGTGTCTGGATCATTGCATCAAACATGTTTTTCACTCTTTTATAGCCTACATCACTTTTTTAAATGCCGCCTTGTAACAAACATTTTTGTGAATGCTTTCTACTAAATACCTATTAAATCTTGTAAACAGTGTAATCCTTAGTTTTTCGAAGACGTACATGTCGGATTGCTGTATTCTTTGTTGACACAAGGCTTGTGAGTAATACAGTTGAATTAATGTACTTCTAGATTTGTTATTTACCTTTTTAAAGGGGGATATTTTTCCATTCAGTTCTATGTCAGTTGATGTTTTGATCTTGGACAAATATTTCATATGTTGTAATAAAGACAGAGCTACTGGAATTTGCATTATTAAAAAAAAAAAAATAATAATAATAGTTATGTATCTTTTTCAAAATTTGTTCTTTATTAAATTTTTTACATAAAAAATAACACAATCTTACAATCAGACAGTAGAAAGGTATTCATAAAAGACATTCATTAATCATTTTCCTTTCTATTAATTGACACAACATGTCGTATTATATCCTATAAGGAAAACCCTTTCTATCATACCACAAACATAGGACAAATGACAAAAGGCAGTGCCTGAGTGACCCAGAGTTGAAGCCCCCCACCACATTCCAAAGACCTAAAAGAAAAAGGAATTCATACATTACTCGTATCTGGATATGTTCTAAGCCAGGGATCCCATATCTTTTTATATGAAGCAAATCTTTGAAACGCCATAAAGTAACCTTTCTCCATCATACACTGAAAGTGCATTTGATTCAAAACTGCTGTCAAGGGGATTTTCTGTTTATCCTTCCACCTTCTTTAAATAACCGATTTCATAGCCACAAATAACTGGATAGTCAGGAATTTCCCATATTTTTTTATATTATCCAGGTCTATATGTAACAAAGCCTTTTCTGGAGAAGCCTTGATTTCCAAGTTTAGAATCTCTAATATTAGTTGAAAAATTTTAATCCATATTTTATTAACCAAACTACAAGACCACCAAATGTGGAGGAATGTTCCTTCACTTGTTCCACACCTCCAACATAAGGCAGAATGATTAGAATCAATTTTATGCATTTTTGTGGGAACATAATGCCATCTATGCATTATTTTATAATGAAGTTCTTGAATATTTAGGCAATGTGGAGGAATGTTCCTTCACTTGTTCCACACCTCCAACATAAGGCAGAATGATTAGAATCAATTTTATGCATTTTTGTGGGAACATAATGCCATCTATGCATTATTTTATAATAAAGTTCTTGAATATTTAGGCAATGTGTAACTTTCCCAACCTGCATCCAACTTTTTCCCCCATGTATTTATGTCTATATCTATTCCAAGATCTTCTGACCAGGTAATATGTGGTTTCACTTTCTCTTCTTTTCCCAAAACTTAAAAAAAAACAGTGAACTTTTTAAAGGATATTTTTATTAGAGTGTGTACCAAAAATATTCTCTAATATTTCCATAACCTTTGGCTTTAATGTAGTTGTAAGGTGTTCTTTTATATATTTTTTAATGCGGATCAAATAAAAATAATCCTGAGGGGGTACCGCATATTGCATTATTAATTGTTCATAAGTTTTAAGCTTCATGGCCACTTTTAAATTTCCATTATTAAGCCATTCGAACTTATTCATTTCTGAAAAGTTATATCCAATTATTTCTATGGGTACATGCTTTATTATTTTATCCTTTACACCTATGTTATTTTTCAGTTTGGTCCAAAAAGATATGCTTTCAATGAAAAGCTTTCTATGCAATTTTGGAAAATAAACCTTTTCTTACTGAATTACTTCAAGCAATTATTATACCAACCCCAAAACTGGGGAAACATGTGAAACAGGTATCAAACTATAGACCCATTTCCTTAATTAATAGTGATATTAAAATCTTTTCTGCAATTTTAGCTATCAGAATTAAAAAGGTAATACCACTTATAATCCATAAAAATCAAGTGGGATTTGTTAGTGGACACCATTCACATGGAAATACAAGGAAAATTATAGATATTGTTGATTGTGCTCAAAATAATGATATCCCTATGGTAACTGTAACTGGTCTCTCTCTGGATGTGGAAAAGGCATTTGATCGGGTAGACTGGATATTTTTAAAACAAATTATTAAAAATTTTAATTTTGGAGATAATATAATAAAATGTATTATGGCCTTATACTCTGAAACAACAGCTAAAATAGTGGGGCAGGGTTTTTCATCCCATTGATTTGGTCTCAGGAATGGTACCAGACAAGGCTGCCCGCTGGCTCCCCTCCTCTATATTATGACTCTAGAACCTCTGGCAGCAAGAATTAGAAGCAATAAAGAAATTGCGGGCATTTTAATTGGCAATATCGAGAACAAAGCATGTTTATATGCGGATGATATTCTGTGAACATTAACGCAACTGGTAATTCAATAGAAACTCTCTTAAAAGAGATTCAAATATTTGGGGACTACTCTAATTATAAACTTAACATCAATAAATCACAAGCAATGTTGTTAGGAATTAATGGAGATAGAATGAGCACACTTAGAGATAGATTCCCATTTATGTGGCAGGACAAAAGTATAGACTATATGGGGATAAAAATTGCACACAAAAAAAATCCTCCCAATTAATAGAATTTAATTATCAAGAACTTTTAAATGATCTTCATAAAACTCTTGGTGAATTTAAAAAACTTCCCATATCATGGATGGGTAAATTAAATATCATTAAATCTTATATTTTCCCTAAATGGCTTTATAAGTTAAGATGAATCCCTTTACAACTGTCTCCATTTTACTGCTAACAATTACAAATGGCTGTGGGAAAATTTATTTGGTCAAATAAAAAGCCAAGAATCTCAAAAAGATTCTGCATGGCAATAAAGTTATTGGAGGAATGGGTTTTCCCAACATGTGGCTGTTTAGTCGAACTTATGCAATGTTGCATTTACAGGTTATACATTTGCATGTGTCTAGAATAGAAGAATGGTATAATAATAATATTGAGCAAAAGATCTTGGATATGAAGAACTATAGTAATATTTTATGGATGAATTGCATAACAGTAAAAAAAAATATAGTTAATTCCAAAGGTAATTTTGTTGTTAAAAATAGTTATGTATCTTGTGAGATCTGTGAAATTGAGATGTGAAGTTATCTGAATAGTGGCAAAGTGATGTTATTTGTTGTATGTCAACATAATGTGTATACGAAAGTTATAAAGGTTTTAGGGCATGTAAGATGTTTGAAGTATTTACTAATGAGTAGAAGTTGGCTGGAATCTTTGGACGCGATCAAAAAAAAGTAACTGTTCTCAGCTCCAACTATATTATCCATGATTTAAATTTTTATCTTCAAAACTGCATGGATATATGGGGACAAAAACATAGTTTTTGTATCTGTACTGCACTATTTCCTTTAAAAATTATTAAAATTAGCAAATTCAGCTCAAATGTGTATCCTCAGGAAATCAGGCAAAAGTAACATTGTACACTCCCCGATAAGTATTTTCATTTTTTCTGCAACTCACAGTTGCCTTGTCTCTATTTACCTCTTCATGCAGTTTTACAATCCATGGTGTATCTCCCCCAGATGTAAAGAGGTTGTCATTCACACCTGGGCTTGGGATTGGTTTAGAGCCTTGGAAGAACCTTTTGTAGATCAGGAACACTAGGCATGATGCATTATTCGAGGGGTTCTACCGCTGCAGCCTTTTGCATGCGGTTTGTTTAATACACAACCCTATAGTAAAGTAACCCTATAGTAAAGTTCTACATCACTGATTTCCACCTACAAACCTTGCTCACTTTCTACCACCTTTTCCTCATATCTGCCTTTTCTCACTTCTCCCTTAACTGTAGACCACCACTGTCTAAGATCAGTCTATTATCCCCTGCCTGGTCCAGCCTCATATTCCTTTGTTTTTCCATCCAGCCTCTTAATACATATTTCCAGTTAATCCCATTCACTCAACATAATTGCATACATCTTTTTTTCTGATTTTTCTCTGTCATTTTCTTTCATTCTATGGTTATCTTCAAAGTCTGTTACTCAAATCCCGCAAGAATGTGGCCTTCATTTTACCTTCAATTCTATATTTTTCATTCTCCTATACCAGTGATGGCGAACCTATGGCACACGTGCCACAGGTGGCACGCCGGGTCCTCTCTGAGGGCACATGGCCATAGATTCACCATCAATGCAGAGTAGACACCTGCCCACCCAAAACAGCCGGCGCCTACTCTGCTTTCTTGTCGGGAGGACCGGAAGCAGGGGGGAGGCATCTCTCCTGTCCTACCGCGAGCTGTGTGGAGCGTTGTCGCGCGTTACCATGGCAACGCTCCACACAGCATCACGCGGGAGGACAGGAGAGCTTCAGGACCTGTCCTCCTGTCTTAGATACTTACCACCACTGGACCACCAGGGATGGCTGTGTTCCCCCCTTACCTTCACCAAAGGTAAGAAGAAGGGAGGGGGGGATACTAATTCAACATGCTTTAAAAAAATGTTTTTAATGTATCTTCAACCCTACCCCCCAACACAGCACCCCTACCCCCCAACACAGCACCCCTACCCCCACACACAGCACCCCTACCCCCACACACACAGCACCCCAACCCCCACACATAGCACCCCAACCTCCCACACATAGCACCCCAACCTCGCCACACAGCACCCCTATCCCCCACACACAACACTCCTACCCCCCACACACAGCACCCTACCCCCACACACAGCAACCCTCCACACACAGTAACCCTACCCCTCCACAGACACAGCACCCCTACCCCCACACACAGCAGCCTGCACCCTTACCCCACTGAAACAGCACTCCTACTCCCACACAAAGCACCCCACACCCTACCCCCCACACAGCACCCCTACCCCACACACACTAGCACTCCCCTACTCCCCAAGACACTGCACCACTACTACCCCCAAGACACTGCACTACTACCTGCACACTCCTACCCCCCACACACAGCACCCTACCCCACACACACAGTACTCCTACTCCCCACACAGC
Organism: Pelobates cultripes; assembly: GCA_933207985.1. Lineage (NCBI taxonomy): Eukaryota > Metazoa > Chordata > Amphibia > Anura > Pelobatidae > Pelobates > Pelobates cultripes. The sequence continues at coordinate 55,046,373 of OW240915.1, forward strand.
TCCGCTTACCCCCACACACACAGCTCCTACCACACACAGCTCCCCTACCCCCCCACACACACAGCACCCCTACCCTCCCCACATACAGCACCTCTACCCAACACACACAGCACCCTACCCCTCACACACACCACCCCTCACACACACACACCACACCACAGCACCCCTCACACACACACAGCACCCCTCACACACAGCACTCCATACCCTTACACACAAACACATACACTGCACCCCTCAATGCAGTATATTTGTGTCTCTATTCAGTAGTCTTTATGTATTCAGCAGTGTGTGTGTGTGTGTGTATTCAGCTGACTGCGTGTGTATTCAGCAGACTGCGTGTGTATTCAGCAGACTGTGTGTGTGTGTATGTATTCAGCAGTGTATGTATTCAGCAGTGTGTGTGTATTCAGCGAACTGTGTGTATATTTTTTGTGTGTGTGTATTTAGCGGACAGTGTGTGTATTTAGCAGTCTGTCTGTGTGTCGGTGTGTGTATGTATCAAGCAGTCGGTGTGTGAATGTGTTCAGCAGTCTGTGTGTATGCATTGCATTTGTTGGAGATACTAATAAATATAAGCTTAATTTTATCTATTTATATCATTATTTAAAATTTGTATAATTGAACTCTCTGTTGTGTTCTTCTTTTAAAACAAAAGATGTTAACTAGTTCGGACAACTGTACGAGTTGTTTTTTTCTAAACTTAAACCTCAGTGTTCAAGTTTAATTGCCGTGTTGGCACTTTGAGGGAAAAAAAGTTGGCATGTATTGCGGTTTGGGCACTCGGGCTCAAAAAGGTTCGCCATCACTGTCCTATACTCTTATTTACTTTAAATAAATTATTCTTTTTTTTCAACAGTTTATAAAACAATTTTTAATGCTGACTCCCAGAGACACAATGCTGACACACAGGTTTTCTACTTTACTTTAAAATAATGTAATATTATTTTAGTTATAAAAATTGTGTAAAAGTATTAAAACAGTTTTTAAAGGGACACTGTGGGCACCCAGACCACTTAAGCCCATTGAAGTCGTCTGGGTGCCAACTCCCATCACCCTTAACCCTGAGCATTTTTTTTATAAACTGCAATAATTACCTGCTAGGGTTAAGTCCTCCTCTAGTAGCTGTTTACCAGACAGCCACTAGATGGACTTCTGGGTTCTTAGACGACTTTTGGTCGTCTAAACGATGCTGGACGTCCTCACTCTATTCATGAGGACTTCCAGCATCGCCGGAATTCCCATAGGAAAGCATTAAATAATGCTTAGCTATGGGGAGATCCTAATGCGAGTGCGGCCATTGCCACGCATGCGCATTAGGAGCATGAGCAGAACCTGACCCAGCGCTGAGGGACATAGGCGCTGGATTTAGGTAAGTGTCTGAAGGGGTTTTAACCCCTTCAGCAACGTGGGATGGGGATGGGATGGAGGGGGACAATCCAGGATTCTGCAGTGCCAGGAAAACAGGTTTGTTTTCTTGGCAATAGAGAATCCATTTAAAGGATCACTATAGGGTCAGGAACACAAACATTTATTCCTGATCCTATAGTGTTAAAACCACCATCTAGCCCCCCTGGGCCCCTCATGCCTCCATAAATATAGCAAAATCGTACTGTATTCAAGCCTGAAGCTGTAACTCTGCATGCTGTTTTCCTAAAAAAAAAAACAAGCAGTCTGCTGACATCATCAGAATTGGTGGCCTGATCCAATCACAATGCTTCCCCATAGGATTGACTGAGACTGACAAAGAGGCAGATCAGGGGCAGAGCCAGCATGATTCAAATACAGCCCTGGCCAATTAGCATCTCCTCAAAGAGATTAATTGAATCAATGAATCTCTATGGGGAAAGTTCAGTGTCTGCATGCAGAGGGAGAAGATACTGAGTGTTTGGATGCATTTTAGGCAGCCATGACCCAGGAAGGATCTCTAACAGCCATCTGAGGAGTGGCCAGTGAAGTTATCATAGGCTGTAATGTAAATACTGCATTTTCTCTGAAAAGACAGTGTTTACAGCAAAAAGCCTGAAGGTAATGATTCTATTTACCAGAACAAAATCAATAAGCTGTAGTTGTTCTGGTGACTATAGTGTCCCTTTAAGCATTCATTTTAAATATGTCAGTTTGTAGCTGTAGACACATGTGTTAATCCATTTTCTGAGTGTCATATTGCAGATGAATAATGATGACATTCTGAGCAAGTTTTACTTGTTAATTTATCCTACACTTTGTACATAAGGGATTTAAAAAATCTACTCAGATACTTTACCAGGGGCACCAATATATAACCAATGCACAGCTGTTCCGTTTTTCAGTTGTGGCACTTCATACTTTGTATAGCTATAATAAAATTAAAACATTATACTTTAGTATATACAAATTCTCCAATAACATATGTTAGTAGTTATAACTTACATAATTATTACTAACCTGGAATATGTTACAGGCAGGTTTACCAATGCCAACACGTTTCTCTATTTAACCAGTACATATTCCATCTTCTAACCCTGCTGATTAATAATTATCCTTTTTTTGTTTATTTTAGAAATTTAATAGAATAGGACTAGATCAATATTGGAGAGACCTATGTAAGAATTTCTAATATAAAACCAGAAAAAAAGACAAGTAATATGAAAATACACTCAAAATTCCACTAAACTACTATGTGCCTGTAAAAAAATTTTTTTATTTTCCTCACAGTTCTTCTATACTGGCTTAACATATTTTGTTGATCAAACAAAAGAAACCTTTTAGTTATGACTCAACCTTCGGGGCAGTTTTCACAGTTTAGATAATTAGATAAAATGGAAACCTAAATTGTATATACACTAAAAAAGGCTAAATTAAAAATAATAATAATAATATGCTGTAATTCAAAATGATTAAAATGTAACAATAAATATTTTTTCGTCTGCTTGGGTAAATAGTAATCATATGCATAAAATGAAAACCAGACATATAAAACGTGTTCATTCTAAATCATAGGGACTTCAAAATGCTGAAGCACTGTTGGGTTGCATCACATTTGCAAGCTCTTTATCCCCATTGAAAGGTGAAATTAATGGTTTTCGTTGAACCATAGGAAGCTATTGTGAACATTCTATACTCTCGAGACTGCTGTTTAATTCCACTGCCACTGGTTGGGATAAGAATTGCATTCATAGTATTAAAAGTTATTTTTTTTTTTTTTTTTTGCATTGTGATGCATGAAGCAATGGACCTGCTTAAAGAAGAAAGACTTACAATTGACCTTGCATCACAGGAGAATTGCTAGAGAAAAATATGTCACATCTAAACAATTGCAGCAGCAGTGCAAATTGGCCAATACGAGGAAAAATGCAAGGACAATTAATTGTAATTAAGAAGGAAAATTATAAACAGAACTACTGTTGAGAAGAAATGAAAACGTACAGACACATTTGGATACATTTGTTCAAACAATGCAACAACGGTAATACTAAAGATGAAAAATACAGATTCTTAAATCCATTAGATTTTTTTTATTTAAATGGCATCTATGTTTGTGAGTGTAGTTAACATAAATATTTAAAATTGGAAACATATAAATGTGCATTGCAGCAGACAGTAGCTTCATTACAAAAAGTAACTCAAATTCCCTCTAGTTTCTGTTCATCGTAAACTGTGTATTTGTTGTTTTTTGGGGTACTTATTGTAAAGGGCTTTAAAATGCGTTGGCTTTATATAGATTAGGATAATACATTTTTACATTAATGTAAGTTTGCTATGTCTAGACACAAAGGCTAGGGGAGCCTTCATGCAATAAAAAATGAAAACAATGAAAACATTATAGGCAGTAGACAAGTGGAAAGCAGGTAAAGTATGGACACCAATTTCTATGATTGGTGCTCTAGAACCCAATATTAGTAGTGTTTGAACAGAAGTTTTACAGGACAGGTTTACTCGTTTGTAGTAGTTATGGTGCCAGGAGTGCCCTGGCATCCCTCTTTGTAAGGACGCAAACCATTTTAGAACAGTTTGAATTCATTTGTGGGGTCCAACAGGCCCCACTCCCTACCTCCTCAACCGAGTAAGGCAAACCAGAAGCTCTCTACCTGAGCTTATCCCACTACTACAAACTAGTAAGAATTGCAGGACAATATAATGCGTTAAACATAATTTCATTTTATTTGTAAAAAATAAGCATTCTAGGATTATACCCGGAAGCTCTTCAGATTTCATAGGGTTTCAGGAAGTCAAGTGCCAGATCTAAGGATCAGACCAGTCTACAGTTTGCACTCTTCACTTCCTGCCCTACTCTTTCGCAATCAGCCAATCACAAGATGGGTGTTTCTAAAATGGGTAGTGGGTGTTTATGCCGGTTGCTTGACCTTTTGTCCTAATATTTAGGAACACCACAAAACCATTCAACCAGAGACTGCACTGGTCTTTGCCACAACAAGATGAAGAAAGAAGAGGTCTACTTTTAGAAAAACACATGAATGTTGGATGCATTTGTTAAACTAAGTATTTAACGTTATCAGAATTTTTTTTATATTTAATTTAAACTGGCAATTGAAAGTCTGAATGAATGTGTCCAACAGTTGTGTTTTTTTCAAAAAATCAATGGAATACTCAATTGATATCTTCACAACGAAATCTTAATTTTTTAATATTTTTTAATATAACAATCCATAAAATTCTTCTTAGTAAAGTTAATCTATTCAAGGAAGAAATATTTAAACTTGATAAGTTGAAGAAAATGCCTGCCAGGGGAGGAACATTTCAATTTCCTGTGTTATTTTAGGATCAGGGAAACCAAAATATCTCTGTCATGTAAGCATATAGAATTTAGGGATCATTTATCAAATGGACATGTCTCATTCACTAAATAAAATCTACTAAACTTTACTAAAACATATTATGAAGATATTTTTATAAAAACATAACGAACCAAGGAATGTATGCGTTTCCAAATTCAATTGATGTAAATTGATTACAGTTCAAACTTTGTGGATACATGAAATAAATGCAATAACACTGTCAGGAACAAGGTAGGGAAGAATAATTAAAACGGTGATTTAATTGATGTATTTTTGTGTCTTCTCTATAATAATGTTGATTTATCTGCAGAATTCTAAGTGTTGTTCTAACTTATTCTCTGTGGAATGTATGTCCACATCCTGTGTAACAGAATAAACGCATATAAATCTGCCACAATAATAACACTATATCTTCCCTCATCATATCTTGGGGCATTATTTTATAGCTTAATAATATTTCGCAATACCTAAGAAGAAGAATCGGGGGAAGATTTTCTGATGTTTTTTTCTGTAAAGATAAATACATTTTAGAATTTTATTAAAGCTTCAATTAAATCAGGGTTTACATATTTTTGAAGTCTGAAAGGCTTCCACCTCATGCTTCCACAACTTTTATTTACATTAATACATGTATATATTGAACCATGTGGCGAAAGTTGCCCTATGTTAATTAGTGAACAGCAAAATGATTTTGTTCACATTTCTTCTTCATCCAAATTTGCTAATTTGACAACCCTAAACATTTTGTTTTTAACAATGTAATGTGTTTACGTATGAATTATATTTAAATTAAATGAAAGTTTCAAAAGAAAAAAAATTTAAGTGTAAACCAGGCAGAAACAGTTTAAATGTAAAACAGCAGAAAAGAGAAGAAAATTGAGGCACATGAATTTATACTAGCAATGTTTCTTGATCCAGTATAACATTAATAATACATTTTAATAACAGCTGAATATTTTCACATCTCTGTCACCGTTACCTTTAAATAGTGTTTGCTTGGCATTTGTATAGTTCTTGTTAGATGAGATCCATGTCAATGTGTTCATGTAATGAGTTAGCCTTTTTGCTACACTAATAACATTCAGTTTAGATTACACAAAACAATAGTTATTATCCTAAGGCACATCACAAATAACTTTTTAAATTGTAATACTGGTCTCAGTGGTGTTAACAATTCTAATGCTAAAGTGCATAAACCATTTAAAGGACCACTATAGGCACCCAAACCACTTCAGCTCAATGAAGTGGTCTGGGTGCCAGGTCCCTCTAGTTTTAACCCTGCAGCTGAAAACATAGAGAAACTGCTATGCTTACACTGAGGGTTAATCCAGCCTCTAGTGAATGTCTCAGTGACAGCCACTAGAGGTCGCTTCTGTGATTCTCACTGTGAAAATCACAGTGAGAAGATGCTGACGTCCATAGGAAAGCATTGAGTAATGGAGCCAACGTCGGAGGGGGAGGAGAGGTCACTAGCGCCGAGAAAGCTGGATAAAGGTAAAGGTAAGTGGCTGAAGGGGTTTTAAGGACTACATAGTGCCAGGAAAACGAGTTTGTTTTCCTGGCACTATTGTGGTCCTTTAAGGTGCAAAGGTGCTTGTCATATAACCCCCAAAACAACCGACATAGCATAAATATACAATAATGTACATGTGCAAAATCCACTAGAATGGATGTGTCTTAGTAAACACACATGCAAATTCTAAAAAAACAGCAACCTGGGTTATCTCAATACATATGGGCAAAAAATCCCACAATGTTGCAAATACTTGGAAAATAATGTGCAAAACAGCTGTTAAAAAATTGATATTGTTTGTAAATCAATATAATACCCTTTACATATGGTCCTCTTATTTGACAAGTATATCTCAAAAAGGGAAAAGGACATACCATAGTGCAGATGTTATAGACCATACAATATGAGGAAAATATGAATATTATGAAGGCTTTTAGTGTGCCCACTCACATTTTAAAGAGCCCAAAATAATGGCTCTAAGATTTAAGCATTGGAGCTTATTTTTGGGCCTCCTCCTAGAGTCCTGGGCCCAGTGTTTGTGAGTGGTAAGGGTTGAATGAGTGTTGTGTGCACGATAATGCATATAGTGGCTTATTGTTGTGTGTGTGGGAGGCTGAAAGGGAGGGGGGAGTGTATATGTGTGTCTAGCATTGTGTACTTGTATGTGTCTGAGATTGTGTGTACATTTTCTGACTGAGTGTTTCTCTGGCATTGTACACCGGTGTATTTGCACTTCTAACTGTGTGTGTTTTGTGTTTAGGATGAGGCACTGTTTCATGTGTGGGAGGTGATTGTGTATGATAATGACTATCTTCAGGTAAGGCAGAGGGCATCTAGTCCAGTTTCACAGAGTCAAGCTCTAGATATTCAAGGTTGGAGAGTAGTCCCAAAAGGCTCAGACTTATTGGGTAATCGTGAAGGGTCCCAAATGGTTACTTGCATCAGTGTGTTGAAAAATCCAGGTAAGAACCACAAAGCTGAGAAATGTTCAGAGTCTATCTTTAGTATGTTCCTCTGTGCCATCTGCTTTACAATATGTCAATATAGAGTGGCACTGTGCTACTACACGTTTTTGGTCGTCTTACATAAGAGTGTAAGATGTTGAAATAATCTCTACTAGGCAAGTATTTTTGGACAAGGCAAGAACAAAATGTGAGTACCTTGCAACCACGGTTATAGATAGCAAAGGTGGGCATTTGAAATAAGCCTCCACCGGTGCAACCAATGATATTTTGTTGGAGGATACAGATGAATGTTCTGCGTGTGGCATCATTCTTTGGTCTTTTTGCACACACAGCCTACCACACAATTCTACATTTACATTGTTCTAAAGTTTGCCTAATGTTTGCATTTTTTATGTCCCACACATCCTACTCCTTCATGGCATCGTGTTTTATTGTGTTTGCAGCCTGGAGTGTCAGCAGTAAAATCCATCATTTCGGAGTGTCAGCAGTAAAATCTATCATTTATTTCAGATGTTGCTCCCCAACTAGACAAGTGGGCATTCCATGTCACAGAGTTCAGCATTACCTAGTTTTATTAATGAGGTGATTAAAACAAACAGTGAATGTCTTAAGCTCCAGCCGATCTATGTGGCAACCATCTAGTAACTGTTACCAGTGGTGGACCACAGTATTTCACTTGGTTTCCCCGCTCAAGTGGAATGGCACCTGAATGGCACCTGATACCCCTCCTAATAATTATTATCCTTATCATAGTTATTGTCTAGAAACACTATTTGATTTTCTAAGGCACAGATTTATTTATTTTTTCCGATAACTTTTAAACCAAAAACTTTTTGCCATTTCTCTAATACCTAGGGGTTCTTAGTAGTTAAAATAATATATCTTTCATGCATAATTACATTCTTAGATTACAGTGTTAATTTTGTGGTTATACGTTATATCATACTTTGTATTTACAAATGCCTTTTTGTGCTTTTTATAAAAAAAACTTAAAAAAAAAATAATAATTAAATGCTTATGTAAACCAAAGTTTCTTCAATGGTATTTAAAGGTCACAATATATCGATTCGGAAAGAGTTAAAGAATACAGTTTCTTTTTTTTTTACATTTATTTTATATTTTTTTTCCAATAATAGCTTTTACAGAACCTATTGGAAAAAAATAAATATTACTAAGTGGTCATATGGCTACTGCCATTCATCTTAGCAGTGACTGACTATCTGTCAAAAGTGGCAAGAACCCTTGTTAACAGCCCTGACCTGTGTTTTAATGAAGGGAAAGAGCACAGGAAAGTGTCCATTATCAAGCCGTCGGGAGCAGAAAATTGGTGCAGTTTGCCTCAATCTTCCCACAAGTTAAGATTTTAGATAGGTGGGGATCAGCAGAAAGCAGTTTTATCCTATGATCATTTTTGTCAGATCGCATCAAACTAAGGGCACAGTTACATTCAAGATTTCAATTAACATGCTCCGACTGCAATGGCCAGTATCACGAAAGCACGTTATTCTCCTTACTGCACTGACATCTGTGCATTCTTGAAAGATAAGTGATTATACAAGTGGCTGGTAAGTATGTTACATAAAATATATGGTATCGATCAAAAGAATTTACTGACTGTAATATATTTTAATTAGTACTTATATATCAGAATAATTAATAATTTGACTTCTTGGTGAATAACGGGATAATTTCAACAATTATCTGTACGTAATATAGTAGTTTATAAATTGTGATCATAATCACGGAATCAGAGTCTGTACCATGTTGAATTTCTATTGAATTTCATTTAAAATCACACAACAACCCAAAAATACGAATAGATGAAATATGTTTGCTTCGAATGGCCTTTCTTTTGAAAATGCCCTTCTAAAATGTAATCTACACCTTTCAGCTGTTTGAGGGTAGGTAAAAAGTGTTAATTAATTTTGTAATTAGAAAAATGTGGAAAATTCTGAGCAAATAACTTTCATGTTTTACAGTCTATATTACACAAATTACACACAAAATAATTTTAAGGGGGTTTGTAAACTTGGAAACTTGTTTCAGGCCAAACTACAATTTAGGAGAATTTGGGCCGATCAGGCGATTGTCAAATTCCCGAACTATCACGGGCCAACCGAACCATGCAATGCTCATGCAATGGTTCAAGTCGTGGGGGGGGGGATGTACAATGGCATGAACTAGGGGTGATAGGCAATAGCATGTCCACCCAACTCCTTTTATATTTTATTAGGTATATAGGTGTGGACAGGGGGAGACACTAGGTCCTCCCTTATTGTATTATAGTAATAGCCTCAACCCACCACCCACAGTTTGTCAATATTCTGAATTCCACCTGTGGTGATAAAAAAAAGATGATTGATGGGATAAAATGTGATTGATAGCTAGGAGACAGTAAAGAAATGTTGAGACGTGAGTCATAGAGGAGAAAAGTAGTAAAAAAATAAATCTATATTAATATATTTACATATCATATATTTAATAAATTTATAAAATATAAATATTTTTTATACTGTTCCTCCTGTTTTTCCCTATCTTCATTTTTTTTTCTCACTTGATCTGTGAACGAAATGGCGTGAAAGTGCTCCTATCAGTGTAATGAAATGTATGCATAATATTGACAAGGTTATTCACTAAACACCAGATTTTGTCTATTTTGACAAAACCCAGTAAAAATTGCTGAATTTGGTCCGATGGGATCTACAATATCTGGTGCCAAATTGAAATATGATTCTTAAAGCACCAGTTTTAGCAAAATTAAGGAATTAATCTATCCAAAAGGCACTAGCCAACTGCAATATTAAAAAGTAAAAATGTTTGAATTTTTTTTTAAAACTCATCAAACTCTGGGGGTCAAAATAACCCCTATATTACTAAATGGGGTGGGGGGCTAACCTCCCTTTTGCCCCGACCAGCCGTGTGGTTGGTATGTAAAATAATGGAGGATGGAGAGATCACTGTACTCCTCCCTGATTCCATCTATGGTAAGCGTCTAAAGGCATTTTTAAAAACAGGGGGCATCCAAATGTCTCCCCTCCCCCCACTACCCATGATCAGTGGATGGGAACTACTTACTATATAGGGGATACCTCCTTGTCCTTGTGTAGGGGCAGGAGGGAACACTAGGTCATCCACCATTCTATTATAAAAATAGCCACTGCTCATCACACACAGGGTGGGCTGGGGGGCTTACTAAGTCCTCCATATTGTATTAAAACAATAAAAAAACCAAACCTGCCGGGGGATGGTGGCTGGAAAGGGCACTAGGTACCCCCTTTAATAAGTTAATCAGTGTGTGGGGGCAGAGTGGGACATTAAAGGGGGGAAGCTTTCATACATTTTAATAAATTGGTCAGCAAGGGCACGGGGACGCCTCCCATTTTTATTATTTATTAATCCCACCTGTTGACCATGGGGCCTTTCTAGCAATTGGGCTGCTGTCACTAGTTTTACATGTTTGGTAGATATGCTAAACCAATAGGTTCCATAGGCTTATTTCCCCCGCCCACCCCCAATATTTTTTCATTTTTTTAAATATGGCCGCTGGCTAGCAAGTGCTGGCAAGCCGCCACATGGTTAACCCTCTTACTGCCTACACTTAACTATTTCCCAACTAGCTGCTAGCTTTACACAAATTGAATGGAAAATTAATTTAAAATTTTAGGTAAAAATTACCAAACTGGGGAAAAGCAGCTATATTTTCAGTATATCAAATATCAATTTCCAAAAACTGCTATTAGCACCATTATAATAGCTAACTATTGGGCAGAAAGGGTTAACTCTATGGTGGGTTTCAACACATACCTATAATGATGTCATATTTTATGTTAATAAATGTAAATAATTTGCTTATTAAATTTCTTTTGGGCTCTTTGCACTGCCAGTAAGCAAATATTATGACGATCAGTAGGTTCGCCTGGAAAATCTATTTTGTGAAATTGTAACCATATTTGTTCAAAGTGAAATTGTAATTTGTACTTTTTTTCATTAGTTATTCTGATATTCAAAGGTTTATTCATTACAGTGAGAATTCAAAGTGAATTAAAAATGAATTTCAGATTAAAGGTCAAAGTAGCCAACGTGGAATAATTCTCTAAATCTGCTACGTTTACAGTTCAGCTACTCGGGCCTTAAATTTTAAATTCACTTAAAAGTAATTTTGAATTTTCACTTTATTGAATAACACTGTCAGTGTTTGATCAATATTTTATGTAAGATTCTTCCTTGAGAATTACTAGTAGTAAAGAGATACTATAGTGCCAGGATTACAAAGCTGTATTTCTGGCACTATAGCTCCTCCCCTCCCCTCACCTTTATTTACTTACCTTATTCCAGCGCCGATGTCCCTTGGCACTGGGACGATGCTCTGCTCTAACATGCACGCATTAGACCTCTCCATAGGAAAGCATTGCATCTATGGGGACAAGTCTGATGCTAGAGGTCCTCATGCAGAACTTGAGGACATCCAGCATCAAATACCAGACCAATGGTCCGTTTCGATCCAGGAAGCCCTCGAGTGGCTGTCTGGTAGACAACCACTGGAGGCAGACTGAGTGCTGCAATGTAAACATTGCAGTTTTTCTGGAACTGCAATGTTTTGCATTGCAGCACTAAGCGCAAAAGGGACACAGCACCCAGACCACAGAGCTGAAGTGGTCTGGGCGCCAATAGTGTCCCTTTAAAGCCGACACTGGATGAGATATGCTCATTCACTTAACATAACTAAATTTCAACCAGATTTGAATTTAGTAAAACTAAGAATTGCAATTGCATGTTTCCATTATTCTAATTATTTGTTTCTGATCTGGACTAGATTAAATCATTAGTAAGTAGAATTACAAATGATCCAAAAAAATATCACAGCTAAAATGAAAGAAGCAGACATTACTCTCTCTAGGCAAGAAGATGCACACATTTTGCCAGCAGATCATGCTACTTAAGAAACAGAAGAATGTTGAGCTATAAGGAAAGTCAGTCAAGTATACATCACCATCATTGAGGTTGTTAATGTGGATACAGTCAATCTTGAGCCAAAGAAGCTTTTATCTCTAATTAAATGTTTTATCTAAGATGAAATGATTGTGACAGCTCATTATCTCAGTGATGAGAAATTCAATGTAAATTCAGTTGTGTCTCTTATACTGTCCATGGTGCTGAAACAATCGACTTAATGGTGTGGCATAGCCGAATTCCAACTTCATAAATCTAGAACCTGGCTACCAAAACTGATATAGCAAAGTGATACCAAATGATAAAAATATCTGTTTTTTAAATATTTTAATAATTTTATTTAATAATAATCTAGGTCAACTAAATATCATAATTACACTGCTGTGTTATATATCTTGTCTCCCAATAAAGCACTCTTAAAAAATGTTATATATTTTATTAAAGCATTATTCTATTATTCTGTTATTTCATATTATTTTCAAATGGTGTCGAATAAACCAGAAACATCATGATTTTCCAGATGTGCTCATTCATTCACCTACATATGTTTGGTGCAATAAGTAAGTTAGGTTACTGTTAGTTGTGCTTTGTGGATTTTCTTTATTAATCTTCTTTACATTCTTCTTTACAAATAAATATTTTGTTTGGTCCAGAAGACAACCTTTCCTGCCTCTGTTTCCTTTTTGCTCCACAAATACTGTTATACTGCTGTAAATGAAGACATAAAGGCAAAGGAAAGGTTTTTTTTTTTACTGTAAGAACAATCAGGATGTGGAATTCTCTGACTGAAGAAGTGGTTTTATCAGAGTCCATACAGATGTTCAAACAGCTACTAGATGCATACTTGCAAAAAAGGAATATTCAAGGATATAATCTTTCAATGTAGGGTAATAACTGCTTGATCCAAGGATAAATCTGACTGCCATTCTGGGGTCAAGAAGGAATTTTTTTCCTAGCTTGTTGCAAAATTGTGCTTCAAATTGGGTTTTTTGCCTTGTTTTGGATCAACAGCAAAAAACAAATGTGAGGAAGGCTGAACTTGATCGACGCAAGTCTCTTTTCAGCGATGTAACTATGTAACTATGTAACTATAAAGAAACACTCCAGAAACTTTCAGCACTTAAGCTGAAAATCTTTATGTATGAAGAATGTGTCCTATTTTTAATTTTGCAGATTTCAATAGAAATGGGCACTTTTATAAATTAATCTGGTAACGCCCCCAGACAACAGATCCTGTTACTTCCTGGTTTGTAAAGTTCAGTGGAGCTAAACTCAAGAGGTGGCAATTGCCCAAAGCACCTGCCTTGCAAAGACTTCTCATTGAGCTGCACTGGGAAGTCTGTGATTGTAAGTAAAGACAAATAAGTCAATGGGACCTGATGGAATACACCCAAAGCTATTAAAAGAGCTTAGTGGTGTACTAGCAAAACCATTAACAGATTTATTTAACCAATCATTGTTAACAGGAGTAGTCCCAGAAGATTGGAAGTTAGCGAATGTTGTGCCCATTTACAAGAAAGGTAATAGGGAGGAGTCGGGCAACTATAGGCCAGTAAGCCTTACTTCAGTAGTGGGGAAAGTGATGGAAACCATGTTAAAGGATAGGATTGTTGAACATCTAAAAACACATGGATTTCAAGATCAGAGACAACATGGGTTTACTTCAGGGAGATCATGCCCAACTAATCTTATTGATTTTTTTGATTGGGTAACTAAAATAATAGATCAGGGTAGTGCAGTGGACATTGCTTACCTAGATTTCAGTAAGGCTTTTGACACTGTTGCACATAGAACGCTTATCAATAAACTGCAATCTTTGAGTTTGGATTCAAATATTGTTGAATGGGTAAGGCAGTGGCTGAGTGACAGGCAACAGAGAGTTGTAGTTAATGGAATATATTCGAAGCTTGGACTTGTCACCAGTGGGGTACCTCAGGGATCTGTACTTGGACCCATTCTCTTTAATATTTTATTAGTGATATTGCAGAAGGTCTTGATGGTAAGGTATGTCTTTTTGCTGATGATACTAAGATATGTAACAGGGTTGATGTTCCAGGAGGGATAAGCCAAATGACAAATGATTTAGGTAAACTAGAAAAATGGTCAGAATTGTGGCAACTGACATTAAATGTGGATAAGTGCAAGATAATGCATCTTGGACGTAAAAACCCAAGGGCAGAGTACAGAATATTTGATAGAGTCCTAACCTCAACCTATGAGGAAAGGGATTTAGGGGTGATTATTTCTGATGACTTAAAGGTAGGCAGACAATGTAATAGAGCAGCAGGAAATGCTAGTGGAATGCTTGGTTGTATAGGGAGAGGTATTTGCAGTAGAAAGAGGGAAGTGCTCATGCCATTGTACAGAACACTGGTGAGACCTCACTTGGAGTATTGTACACAGTACTGGAGACCGTATCTTCAGAAAGATATTGATACCTTAGAGAGGGTTCAGAGAAGGGCTACTAAACTGGTTCATGGATTGCGGGATAAAACTTACCAGGAAAGGTTAAAGGATCTTAACATGTATAGCTTGGAGGAAAGACGAGACAGGGGGGATATGATAGAAACATTTAAATATATAAAGGGAATCAACACAGTAAAGGAGGAGACTATATTTAAAAGAAGAAAAAATACCACAACAAGAGGACATAGTCTTAAATTATAGGGACAAAGGTTTAAAAACAATATCAGGAAGTATTACTTTACTGAGAGGGTAGTGGATGCAAGGAATAGCCTTCCAGCTGAAGTGGTAGAGGTTAACACAGTAAAGGAGTTTAAGCATGCGTGGGATAGGCATAAGGCTATCCTAACTATAAGATAAGGCCAGGGACTAATGAAAGTATTTAGAAAATTGGGCAGACTAGATGGGCCGAATGGTTCTTATCTGCCATCACATTCTATGTTTCTATGTTTCTATTGGACAGCCACAGAAAGTCTGGGTGGGGTTAGATGGGAAGTGCTTGCAAAAGATTCAGAAAACTGCAAGTTTTGCAAGTTGTTTTTTAATAAACCCCAATGAAAAAAATGGATAATCAAATGCATGTAAGTTTTCATTTTCGGTATATCTACTAAGCAGTGAATTATTTATTTTGTGTTTGGGCAGTGGGGTGTTCCTTTAAAAACATAGTTTATGTCATTATTTCTGGGTGTTGTAGATGAGATGTTAGCATTATAATGCTTCTCTTTAAGGAGAATTATACTGTAGGGTAGAGCTTACACAATGCTAGTCCATGGAGTCCATGGAGAAGCAGTAAATAGTCCTGAGATCATCTCCAAAGAAGGTGGAGCAGTGATCGTGGTAAGATTGGGATGACACTGAATGAGAAGTGAATTTAATTTGGTTCTTTAATTTATAATGGGGTGCCCTATAATCTGATACCACCAGGAACATACTAATATTACAAACTCATATACTTATTTATAACATTACAATGTCTATTATCTAAATCTCTAATCTAATTCATTAGCATCCATTATATATGCCACAAAGTTACAACTTTCCCTTTCTAAACTCTGGATTAAGAAATAACTCTGTGATGGAGATGATTGTATTAACAAAATCACTTGCACACTTTATCTGTGGCAGGTCTGCCAAAAAAGGGCTTATAGCTACCTACAGAGCATAATACAGAGTTAACACACCAAAATGTCCCTTTTTTGCCAGCACTTGAAGTTTTGCCAACATCAAGCATTGCCACGTTTTTAAAATCTCATATTATGGAATAAAATATGCATGCGTAAACAAGTAGAACTTAAAATAAAACAGTTAACAATCTTTTTTTTTTTAAATAAGAATATAAATTATATGAAATTTACTAGTGAAAATAATTCATTTTCTTGTTTTCATTTGGCACATTGCAGAGTAAATCACACATTAAAGCATTTTAGCAGGTGGCACACCACCTGTAGATGCTGATTTAGAGTACATACATACACAATAATTTATGTGTAATGCTACTGAACACTGAAAGCATCACATCTGTTGATAGGATTCAGTGGTTTTGAGGGCACATTTTACATTTCAATTGTATTTGCTATAGTAAATTAAATATTTCAACCAATAATTATGAAACCTTAAATAAAGACGGTATATACATTAAAATGCCTTCAAAGGAATATAATAACAAATCATTATGATAATTGAAGTGCAATAGGTTTAATGAAAGAGGTCACATATTGGTCTTTACGTTGTTTTAGTTTGTTTTTTTTGTTGTTTTTTTTTTTTAAGTGGCAGCCGAACCAAATTTGTCTCCTGTACATAAGTCTAATGCTATTAGATCCATTTCTATAATTATTTCTTAATAATGATTAATTGCAGGTTTTACCATCATGACCACACAGTTTTTAGTTTCAATCATGGCTCCAATCTTCAAAAGCCACTCTAGTATTGCCAGCAAATTGCAGGCAGCAGTGGGAATCTGCCTTGCAATAGGCACAGAATGTTTTTCTCTAACAGCCCGTAAGGAATTCTCGCTTCTAAAAGCAGAGACATAAGAAAATTAACCAACGTATGAGCCAGACATTAGGAACATAGTCAGCTGTTGTCAATGTGTAACTTGCAACAACAAACAATTATGTATTTTTGGTTTAATTATACGTGCTTATTACACACCTGCACTAGTGGAGACCGGCTGGTATTGTCGTTACTTGTGGTTTTTTCTATCAAAACAGGATTAGCATTATGAAGCTCATCAAATGTTACAGGAGCATGTCCATAGGCTTCACAAACATGTAGATGCATGGGTGGATGGATGGATGGATGGATGGGTGGATGGATGGGTGGATGGGTGGGTGGATGGGTGGATGGGTGGGTGGATGGGTGGGTGGGTGGGTATGGATGGATGTGTGTGGATGGGTGGGTGTATGTGGATGGGTGGGTGGGTGGGTGTGTGGATGGGTGGATGGATGGATGAGTGGGTGGGTGGGTGGGTGAGTGGGTGGATGGGTGGATGGATGAATGGATGGGTTGGTGGGTGTGTGGATGGGTGGATGGATGGATGGATGGATGGATGGATGAGTGGGTGGGTGGATGGATGGATGAATGGATGGGTGGGTTGGTGGGTGTGTGGATGGATGGATGGATGAGTGGGTGGATGGATGGATGGATGGATGGATGAGTGGGTGGATGGATGGATGAGTGGGTGGGTGGATGGATGGATGAATGGATGGGTGGGTTGGTGGGTGTGTGGATGGGTGGATGGATGGCTTGGTTTGGACGGGGTGGATGAGTATTTTGTTGCATTCATCTTTAAACTGATAGAAAATAAAAATTCCTTTTTTTTTATTGACAATTTGTAAAAATATTTGTTGATATGTATTACTCTGAAAGTATTATGACACCCCTAGCAGAGATATAAAGCATTCACTGCAACATATCCTGGTCACTAGTAAATAATTTAAAAAAATACTTAATGTTAATTTCTAATTCTTGTAATGCATGTAAATATCCTTATTCCGGAGTTCATCATTTACTCTAAGCCAGATGCAGTGTGATATTGACTCGCCAATGTGCTCCTTCATTAAACAATACATTTCTTCTCATTGAAATATAACGCCTTTAAGTCCCTTGTCTTCTCTGGGTTTGTAAAGTGCTTTAACATGGAATAACTTTTCAAGCTGTGCTTTTTGGGAAATCTATCAGTTTCTCTTGAAAGACTGGAAAGACTGACATAAGACTTACCAGAACCTGTTAAACTTACAGTAATAGTCCCAAAATGGGCAGTCCAGTCTCTCCAACAGAAGGAAGGTCTTAGTTAAGTTTTAAGTGAAAAGTTTAAAGAATTATGACAATGCTCCTCCGGGGAAGTTTAACACAGTTTCCAAATGTCCTGCATTACTCTATTTATACATAAAACCAGTGATACACTGTAAGTTTGCATATAAAGTCTGTAGGTGTTTATTCATTTATTGTCCTGGAACATGTATATGGATTTAAGGATATTCTTAGAGGATGGGTGCCCCAGCTTCACCAAGATGGTGTCTACACTGAATGTAATGACTGCAAAGATAAACACCTCATCTCACCATGTTTTGTGTGCGGCTGAATACTATGATTTGTGTGTAGTATGTCATTATCATAGTAATAAAGTCATGTATCCCAGAAAAATACATCTGCTTGCAATTTGACTATCACAATCCCATGTATCTCCATAGTGGAATGCCTGCCCACGGCACTGCTTGTTAAATAGTGCACATCAGTACCTTTATGTGCTGAACTATACTTCAACAAGGTCTTTTCTGGTAACAAAAAAAAAAAGTATTGAAAAAATATTTAGATAAAATGTTAGAAATGGTCACTTTTTAAAAATGTTAATTCTAAATCTGCATTTACATTTAAAAAAAGAAATGTTTCAGTATTTGGGTAAAAAACTGCCTGCATCCTATTTTCCAAATGTATGTGGGCTCACGCCTGTTGGGTGCAGAGAAAGAATATTCCTCTTGTGAGCTCCAGGTCACTCAGAGCATTGCTGTGAGTTACTACATGAATTCTCGAATACTATCTAATGCCGTAACTTACACTGCACCGAGCGGAGAAAAAGTTTAGAGTCCCTCTCACTAGACCTTATGGATCAGCATGTCACCCCTTCCTGGACCAAGGGGAATAAACTAAAATAAAACAAAAACACAGAGGGGCTAAAAGGGACAAAGATGCACACAGACAGGCTGGGTGGGCAAAGAGACACATGAAGAAGCTGGGGTGACAAAGAGACACATAGAAGGCTGGGGTGCAAAGAGATAGACAGAGGGTCTGGAGGGACAAAGAGATACACAGAGGGGCTGTAGGGACACAGAGACACACAGAGGGCCTGGGTGGACAACAAAACACACAGAAGGGCTGAGAGGGACAGAGAGACCCATAGAAGGGTTGGGGGGACAAAGAGACACACAGAGGGGTTTTTATTTTTTTAAAGTTTTATGTGTTTATATTTTGGCTATTTAAAAAAAAATTGGGTGGCAGGGGGTGCAAGTAGCTGGTCTTGCCTAAGGTACAAAACAGTTTAGCACCGGCCTTGTTTTTGTCAATAATATTCCTTTAATATACTTAATATGTTTAAATTAGATATACAAATAAAATAATATATTATGAATGTTTTATGGACCAACAATTGATATTAGAGATTACAAAATAAATTACAAACACTTTTGAATAATTTAGGGATTGCATTCACAACCCACAATCCATAATCTATCACCTCTTTTGAAGAAGTACAGGATTGGTGGATAATTTTCAATTCTTTCAAACCAAGCTAATATAGCCTAATGAATTTGATCCATCATCCTTGCCACAGAGGGGAATACTAATCTTTGAGAAAGTGCTACTATTAAAGTATTTAACATCAGAGGCTTCCTAGGGAAAAGGATCAGTTTCTCAATCAGAGAAACACATGTCATGTTGAACATAATACCACTACCATCTTGAAAATAATACGATTAAAATGGAACAAATAAGAATGATTTGTAAACCCCTATGAACATTGAAATTCTATTTGTCATTCCCAGAGGCACAAATCCCAGTTGTTTAAATGAAGCCTGATACTTTCTGTAAAGGTTTACGGCTGGGGCTTTGGAGTTGAAAACAGCACAGCATCTATTCAAAACAAAAGTATGACCTTACTATAATGTTTAGATTGTAAAATGTTCTATAGTCTTATATTTTTTTCTCAATGGAATATTTGTTGTAGTATAGTTGAGTGTAACCACATGTGTGTTTTTGTACTTTAATTCTTTAATTGAGGCCATAGAAAAATATTACAAATTTTTGTTATAATAATACATAAGCATAACCTTTATTTAATATTTTGCAAAAAAATTATGTTTGGTACATAAACTTGAAAAAACAGCTATTTATATGTGTTTATTGCTTTACAGTAATTACGGTAATTAATTATTTAAAATTTAACAGAACTAGCTGGGGCGGTTAAAAAGTTATTAGGAATTATACAGCATTCTTTATCTTAATTTGGGAGGCACTGAGTCAATTCTATTAGAAGCAGTAGAATCCCTGTCAGCCAATTCTACCGCTGCTACAGTAATCTCCCCATGATGATACCATAATCCTGTTTAAGGAGAAACAGGCTCCCAAAGTCTGTTGTTAGAAATAATTACAAAACGTGCATAACATCCCTTCACATGAAATAAGGAAGCATTTAAGCATGTCGTCTATGAAGTTATCTATCAAAACAATAGTAAAATATAATAGTTACAATATGTCAGCTCGCGGATAGTCAGTTGTCAAGGTCATTAACCAATGACTGCAAAAAGCATTGCACAGTCATCATTAATTGCCTGTGGTTCATTTGTGAGTGCTAGGTGACATAGGCCTATGGTTTGATATTACAGTGAGACAGTTCAGACAGCTCTATTTAGTGGTGATCTGTTGTCTAAATACTGTGTTTGTAATGTTCTATATGAGGTATATTAAGGTAAGAATTGGAATATTTGATTTCTGGTGTTGTAATTGGATCTTTAAAGAACTGTGAATGGATTAATTTTGCTAAAAACCTATTCAATATATAGTATATACACAATAAATATCCTGCTCAACAAGTTTCTAACATGTGCTAATGTTTTCACCTGCTTTTCCCAAATATATATAGCCCATAAAAGATGTGTAGAAAAAAAACAAAAAACGTTTATCACATGTAAATTTTTTTTTACTGGTAATAGAATTACAAAATGTATTGTGTATTCCATTGGAATATATGTAGAATCCAAGATAATCCCTTTTCCTAAGGGGGATACATACTTTATTGATACAATACTGAAACATTGTTTTTTTTGCAATGTATCTGTTTTATTGCAGATTTAACAAAATAATTGGACAGTATTTATGAAATATTGACGTAGAATCTTAAAAAATATATTGTTAACATATTTTCCACATTTCTACAAAGAGTTAAGATGAACACATAGGCACTTCGTATGGGTATATATAATTAACCTGCTGCAATTTTTGAGAATGAAGGTTCCTTAAAGTTCCACATGAATGTAACAATTAAGTTTAGATGAGATGTAGTCCCAGATACAGTTAGTAAAGTTGCCTAGCTAAAACTGAGCAACTGTAATACAATAATTTCTAATACAGACATGAGCCCTACATTGTGTGCAGAGCTTGCTCTCCCTCATCCACAGTTTCTAGAAAACAGTTACTTTTATGGGCCAGGCAAAAAAATAAATATTTGCATTGAAGACCTTCCTCCAACCTACACAGGATTCAAGATAATCCATTACTTATTTCCATTTTGTCCGAATTGAGAGCATACAGAAAGTCAGCTGACACTTTTCATATAGGAGAATGTGGTTTGGGGAAATTGAGGTTGTTCCTTGGCCAGTTTGTACATCTGCTCTTGGTGTGCAAGGAAATTAAACATAAATATAACTTACAAAATGATAGATCTCCAGTGCTATCAACTGTAATCCATTCTGGACTCTCATCCATCCCTACCCTCTCCTGTCCCTCTCTGGCTATCTCCTCATATAACGCTACCATCACCTCTGCCCTAGACGCTGCAACCCTGCTCCAAGCACGCACCTCTTGGAGAGTGCGCCTCCAACCGTGGCACACTAAGTCAAGATGCTACCTGCAGAGATGCTCCCATACAGCTGAACGTTGCTGGAGGAAGTCCCGCACCTTGTCAGACTTCCTCCATTATAATTTTTTTTGTCTTCATATAGCACAGCCCTCACCCTTGCTTAACAATCCTACTTTTCATCTCTTGTTAGTTCATGCTCACGTAATCTCAGGCATCGCTTTAATACCTTCAACTCTCTCCTTTGCCCATCTCAACCCACCCTTCAAATGCAAGATAGCCTTATATGCTACTTTACCGTCAAGATTGAACAGTTAAAGAAAGAATTCTCCCCCCTTTGTTCCTACCTTTCGCAACCACACATCGACTGTATCTTCCCTACCCTACAGACCTTCTCCCCAGCTACAGAACAGGAGGTAGTTTATCTTCTCTTCTCCTCTCGTCCCACCACCTGTCTGCTTGACCCAGTACCTTACCACTTTATCAGATCTCTCTCCCCTTGTCTTGTGCCATCCTTAACACACAGCCTAAACTGCTCTCTTTCATCTGGTGTTGTCCCTGCTCCCCTTAAGCATGCTACTGTCATACCCATCCTAAAAAAGCCATCCCTAGACCCGTCTTCTCCTTCCAACTATCATCCCATATCCCTGCTTCCTTTTTCCTCAAAACTTCTAGAAAGACTTGTCTTTACTCGTATGACTCACTTCCTAAATTCCAACTCCCTCCTCGATCGTCTTCAATCTGGCTTTTAGCCCCCTCCACTCTACCGAGACTGCTCTCATTAAAGTTACAAATGAACTAATTGCAGCTAAATCCAAAGGCGCCTACTCCATACTAATTCTTCTTGACCTCTCTGCTGCCTTTGACACTGTTGATAATGGACTCCTTCTCCTTACTCTTTAATCTCTTGGTCTCTGTGAAACAGCCATCACATGGTTCTCCTCCTATCTCTCCCAACCATCACATGGTTCTCCTCCTATCTCTTTTTCCAGTGTCTCTTTTTCCACCAACACCTTATCTCCTCATCCTGCCTCAGTCAGAGCCCCTCAAGGTTCAGTTCTTGGTCTACTTTTATTCTCTCTCTATGCTGCCTCTCTTGGCAAACTCATTAATTCATATGGGTTCCACTACCACCTGTACACCGATGACACCCAGATATACCTCTCCTCCCCTGAATTCTCCCCTGCTGTCCTACAACGTGTCACCAATTGCCTCTCTTCTATCTCTGATTGAATCTCCTCCTGCTTTCTGAAACTCAATCTCTCTAAAACTGAGTTTTTTATTTTTCCTCCTCATAACACTGATCCTCCCCCTTCCCTCCACCTGCAGGTTGACGGTACCTGCCTCACCCCATCCTTTCAAGCTCGTTGTCTTGGTGTCATTTTTGATCCTGGCCTCACCTTTGCGCCTCATGTCCAGTCTGTTGCTAAAGCCTGTCGATTCCGGCTTAAAAACATTGCCCGCAAATGCCCCTTTCTTATGATAGATGCTGCCAGGGAGCTTGTTCATGCTCTAGTAATCTCTCGCATGGATTACTGTAATTTTCTCCTAATTTTCAGACGTACTGCCCCCCTACAATCTGTGATGAATTCTGCTGCCAGGCTAATCTTTCTATCCTGTCGCTCCACTCACACCTCACCCCTCTGTCGATCCTTACACTGACTTCCTGTACCCCACAGATGTCAATTTAAAATACTAACCCTTACCTATAAAGTTCTAACTAACTCTAGCCCCTCTTACATTTTTTCACTGATTCATAGGTATGCCCCCTCTCGGTCTCTCCGCTCTACTGGTGACCTTCTCCTGTCTGCTGCACACACCCTTACTGCAAATTCACATCTGCAAGACTTTTCACGGGCTGCTCCTTTCCTTTGGAACAGCCTGCCTGCTCCTGTCAGACTCTCCCCTAGTCTTCAAACCCTCAAAAGTCCCTCAAAACCCATCTTTTCAGGATTGCTTATGGCTTCCAAAAGTAACTTCTATCTCTCAAACCTTCATCTTGCTCTCTCCTAAAGGGCCACACTCCACTCTCACCTCTAGTTCTGCTACTTTCCCACAATGTCTATTTGCTGTCTCCCTCAATACCCTTCCTATTGTGTTTTTATACCCCACCTCCTCTAGATTGTAAGCTTGTTTGAGCAGGGTCCTCAACTACCTATTTTTCCTGTTACATTTTGTTATTGTCTCATTTGGTAAGTTTCGCTCTTATTGTAAAGCGCTGCGGAATAAGCTGGCGCTATATAAATAATAACTAATAATAATAATAATGACGACATCTCTGAGTAGCATCTGTTAGGACCTTGGTGATACTGTGTGTGATCTTTAGGGGTCCAGTGGATTTGTAAATCATACCTATTAAAGCGGCACTGTCATGGCCGAATCCTGTTTTTTTTTAACCCCCCTCCCGCCTCCACTACATCTAACTGATCCCCTAGTCACACCTAAATGCCCCTAAGCCCCTCATATTACCTATTTTTAATCTTTATTTTTTGCCCCGATCTATATTCAGGGCGAGGCCATCTTTGTGTGGGTAGAGGAAGTCCCTGTGGGACACGTCATCTGCCCACACTAGATAGCACTATGAAATACCCGCACATGCCCAGTGAAACACTTGGGCATGTGAACGGGAATTTCATCTATCATTCATTCGTCAGAAAGAAAAATAGAAGACATCAAATGGTAAGTTTAATTTTTCTTTTACAGGTTAGTTATTTTATTCCCCCCCTCACTATTTTCTATGGTGAGGGGGGTACGTAGGGGGTAACTTTTTTTGGGGTGGGGGTGACTAAGGACTTGGGGACCCCAAGTCACCTTTGATGGGGGGGTTTGTATCTTTATGGCCCCCACCCACCGCTCAAGGATGGGGGCCGGGGGGAGGACAGCAGGTCCCCCCATTGTAATTTATGGCCCCCACCCACCGCGCAGGGGTCGGAGCCAACAGGGTTTTTTTTGTTTTTTTTTACAGTGAGCAGCCACTGGTTGCTCACTGTTTACTAGACATGCCCCTACTCGCGGTATAGCGAATAGGGGCAGATCATTTACTAATACTAAGTAATCTTTACTTAGTATTAGTAAATGTGGCTGAAAGACCAATTTAGGTCTTTCAGCCTTTTAGTATATAACTCCCTGATACCGTGGGAATTAGGGAGTTATCTACTAAGCGGCTGCAAGATGAAGCCGCGGCAACGAATAGGATCGGAGTTTCATTCATTCGAATGAAATTCCGATACTAAAAAAAGTCCAGAATTTCTAACACAAATGGAGAAACTGTTAGAACGCAATTTGGCAGCTTTGCTGGCGTCCTGTCTAAGTGACAGGAAGCATCGCGGGAACAGGGAGGAAAGGTAAGGATTGTGGGAAAATTGCTGTGACCACCGGAAACGAAGCACACTTTGCTCCTCCACTGGTCACTGCTGGTCACCGCGTAGGAAACCTCCAGAAGAGAAATAATCCCTACTTTTAGCATACAGGAAGAAATGAAGAACATATCCTGAGAGAGGGAGAGAAGAGGAATCGATTGGGGAAAGTTAAGTTCGGCATGACAGTGCTGCTTTAAAAAAGGAATCCCTGCTGTAATCCTCTTTTCATAAAAGGTGGAGAGTCAAACCAATCAACTGTGATCTGTGCAAGGGGGTATTACTATTATTAAAAAGTTAAAAGTTAAAATTAAAAAAGGGAATACCAGAAATGATCTACACTGCTCAAAAAAATAAAGGGAACACAAAAATAACTCATCCTAGATGTGAATGAATTAAATATTCTTCTGAAATACTTTGTTCTTTACATAGTTGAATGTGCTGACAACAAAATCACACAAAAATTAAAAAAGGAAATCAAATTTTTCAACCCATGGAGGTCTGGATTTGGAGTCACACTCAAAAGTAAAGTGGAAAAACACAACAGGCTGATCCAACTTTAATGTAATGTCCTTAAAAGAAGTCAAAATGTGTGTGTGGCCTCCACGTGCCTGTATGACTTCCCTACAATGCCTGTGCATGCTCCTGATGAGGTGGCGGATGGTCTCCTGAGGGATCTCCTCCCAGATCTGGACTAAAGCATCTGCCAAATCCTGGACAGTCTGTGGTGCAACATGACGTTGGTGGATGGAGCGAGACATGATGTTCCAGATGTGCTAAATTGGATTCAGGTCTGGGGAACGGGCGGGCCAGTCCATAGCATCAATGCCTTCATCTTGCAGGAACTGCTGACACACTCCAGCCACATGAGGTCTAGTATTGTCTTGCAGTAGGAGGAACCCAGGGCCAACCACACCAGCATATGGTCTCACAAGGGGTCTGAGAATCTCATCTCGGTACCTAATGGCAGTAAGGCTACCTCTGGCGAGCATATGGAGGGCTGTGCGGCCCCCCAAAGAAATGCCACCCCACACCATTACTGACCCACTGCCAAACCGGTCATGCTGGAGTATGTTGCCAGCAGCAGAACGTTCTCCACGGTGTATCCAGACTCTGTCACGTCTGTCACATGTGCTCAGTGTGAACCTGCTTTCATCTGTGAAGAGCACAGGGCGCCAGTGGTGAATTTGCCAATCTTGGTGTTCTCTGGCAAATGCCAAACGTCCTGCACGGTTTTGGGATGTAAGCTCAACCCCCACCTGTGGATATCAGGCCCTCATACCACCCTCATGGAGTCTGTTTCTGACCGTTTGAGCAGACACATGCACATTTGTGGCCTGCTGGAGGTCATTTTGCAGGGCTCTGGCAGTGCTCCTCCTGTTCCTCTTTGCACACAGGCAGAGGTAGCGGTCCTGCTGCTGGGTTGTTGCCCTCCTACGGCCTCCTCCAGGGCTGGACTGGGAGAAAAATTCGGCCTGGGCATTTTTTTAACACAGCGGCCCACTAAGAAGGGGGCGGGGCAGAGGAGGTGTGTTTTGTCATCACCAATGACAAACACGCCCCCTCTCAAAGTGAGCATGTTGGTTCAATGCTATTCCAGGGAAGACCATGCGCAGAGCTCTGCTGAAGAGCTCTAAGATGAGAAAAAGGCCCTGTATTTGTTCTGCACAGTGCAAGCAAATTTAATAACATGCTTGCACTGTGTTTCCTTGCAACTTGTCTCTGGTGTTTCTATAAATGGATACCAGGAGACAAAAATGCCAGGAAAGAGTATTGTGCATGTGTTTGGAGCCTGCTTGTGGTATTGCGTGTGTGTAGAGTGAGCTGATTGTGGTGTGGTATTGTGTAATAAGGTTGGTTTTACTCATGTTGTGTTTGTGGTGTAATGTGGTGTAATGTGATGCATATGTGGCTAGGGGCTGTAGAGAATGTGTGTATAGGGGATATAGCAAGTGTGTGCATACAGGCTATAGTGTGTGTGTGTGTATATAGGTGATGTAGTGTGTGTTTAGGGGTGTAGTATGTGTTTGCTTACAAGGAATCTAGTGTGTGTATAGGGGATCCAGAGTGTGTATGTTAAGAGTGTAGTGTGTGTGTATATATATATATATACACATATACATATATATTTGGAAGTATTGTGTATGTGTGTGGTGCAGTGTGTTGGGGGGGTTCTGTGTGTATGTGAGGTGTGCAGTATGTGTGTGTGAGGGGTGCAGTGTGTGAGAGTGCTCTGTGTGATGTGTGTGTGTGATGTGTGTGAGAGTGCTCTGTTTGATGTGTGTGTGTGTGTGTGTGTGATGTGTGTGTGAGAGTGCTGTGTGTGATGGGTGTGAGAGTGCTGTGTGTGAGAGTGCTGTGTGAGAGTGCTGTGTATGATGTGTGTGAGAGTGCAGTGTGTGATGGGTGTGAGAGTGCTGTGTGTGATGGGTGTGAGAGTGCTATGTGTGAGAGTGCTGTGAGAGAGAGTGCTGTGTGAGAGAGTGCTGTGTGTGAGAGTGCTGTGTGAGTGAGTGCTGTGTGAGAGAGTGCTGTGTGTGAGAGTGCTGTGTGAGA
Organism: Pelobates cultripes; assembly: GCA_933207985.1. Classification (NCBI taxonomy): domain Eukaryota; kingdom Metazoa; phylum Chordata; class Amphibia; order Anura; family Pelobatidae; genus Pelobates; species Pelobates cultripes. Next base: position 55,074,023 of record OW240915.1, read on the forward strand.
GAGTGCTGTTTGTGAGAGTGCTCTGTGTGATAGTGCTGTATAAATGTTAGAATGGATTGTGTGTGTGTAGGGGGGGTAAATAAACAAATAAAATAACAGGCATTATGTGCCCCCTTCCCTTCTTATCTTTAGCCTGGGAGGGGGGGACCGGCACGCTGGTACCCGGGACTGGGAGGCGGGGTGGCGGTGTTCCCTGGTGGTCCTCGTGGTGAGTGAACTCTAGCCTGCGGGCTAGAGTTCACTCTCGCGAGATCTTGTCATTGCCATGGCAACACGCCGGATCTCCTGAGAGGAACCCGGCGGAGCTGCAAGTTAGAGCTCTGCCGGGTCCTCTCTCAAGCCTGGCTGTCTCCCTCTCTCTCTCCCCACCGGCGGCCGCATTTGAGAGCATGTGGGCCGGTGAGGGAGATCTTTGATCTCCCCACCGGCCCTTTATGGAAAACAGCGGGGCCGGCGCTCGGATAGTGCCGGCCCTGCATAGACCGACAGGGGAGATCCTGGGACCTCCCTTGCCGACCTCGGGCCATGGCCACAGCGGCCCACCGGGCCTGGCCTCCTCTACGTCTCCTGATGTACTGGCCTGTCTCCTGGTAGCGCCTCCATGCTCTGGAAACAACGCTGACAGATACAGCAAACCTTCTTGCCACGGCTCGCATTGATGTGCCATCCTGGATGAGCTGCACTACCTGAGCCATTTGTGTGGGTTGTAGACTCCGTCTCATGCTACCATTAGAGTGAAAGCACCACCAGCATTCAAAAGTGACCAAAACATCAGCCAGGAAGCATAGGAACTGAGAAGTGGTCAGTGGTCACCACCTGCAGAACCACTCCTTTATTGGGGGTGTCTTGCTAATTGCCTATAATTTCCACCTGTTGTCTATTCCATTTGCACAACAGCATGTGAAATTGATTGTCACTCAGTGTTGCTTCCTAAGTGGACAGTTTGATTTCACAGAAGTGTGATTGACTTGGAGTTACATTGTGTTGTTTAAGTGTTCCCTTTATTTTTTTGAGCAGTGTATTTTTGAATTTCTCATCATATGTTCCTATAACACCTATTATTGTCTGGTGATACAGAGATTAGATTTATTGCCCCCCAACCCTCATTATTTTTAGGGTGAAGGGGGAGTAATACTGCTCAGTTGCTAGTTTTAGTAACATTTAACGTATATGCCCATATCTGCAGCCTGGCAATTGAGGGATTATTCATCCCTATAGTAATAAATATTATTTATTTTTTCTAGAGCTTTCGACTTTTAAAAGCACCCAACCCAGATTTTAACTTCAGCGTTCACAAATCTGGCTCATGGTGAGTAAAAATTGCTAAATCCAGACATTGTTAAATACTGTGATGAATGTCCATATTTAGCTTTCTGAATGGACCTGTTCAGATCCAGGTGGCTTTGCCCCATTCAGTACAGGAACATTTAGACTTAAGCAAATAGATCCATTTGAGATTAATGCAACAGCATCAGGTATATTAATTACAAGTGTAGTAAGTTGATTAATATAGATAAGAAATGGTTTAACCCCTTAAGACCGGAGGGTGTACTATTACGCCCTATTCTAAGCGTCTCTAAACGCCGCCGGGCGTAATAGTACGCCCTCCGGTTTTTTTCTACTTACCCAGTCGCCGGCGATCCCACGCCGGCGATCGCGGTTCGGGCGCTCCCAGGGAGCCCCCGCGGCATGTCCGTCCTCCTGGAAGCCCCCCAGCCATGTGAGAGTGGGGTCCCCCTGCTGGCTGAAAATAAAATTAAATTAAGTTAAAAGTGTAAAAAAAAAAAAAAATTATATACTTAGATCATATATATATATTATATATATATATGATCTAAGTATATATATACACATATACATACACACACGTACACCGTCTAGGTGTATTTTAATATTAATATATATATAATTATATATATATATTAATATCAAATTACACATAGACTGATACTGATTATTGTTATATATATATTTATATATAATATTAAAAAAATAAAAAAAATTTAAAAAATACATAAATAATTAAAAAATATATAGATGTGTGTTATTTCATTCTAACTGTATTGTGAAATTAATATATATATATATATATATATATATATCAAAATACACGTAGAACGAAATAATATATATATCTATATACATAAATATATACGTATATATCACTATTATATACCTATATATAAATACAAATATTTAAAAAAAATTATATAGATATATACACATACGTATATATGTATACATATATTAATTCTACATATATATTTATGTAATATTTTCACATAATTAGGTATCTTAATTAATTACAATTAGCGGGACCTGCCTGACAACCCATGCCAAAAGTAAAGGGAATTTAATTTGCTAGCACTATATTTAACCCTATAACTTTCCAAGACACCATAAAACCTGTACATGGGGGGTACTGTTCTACTCGGGAGACTTCGCTGAACACAAATATTAGTGTTTCAAAACAGTAAAGTGTATTACAACGATGATATCGCCAGTAAAAGTGACGTTTTTTGCATTTTTCACGCACAAACAGCACTTACACGGACGATATTATTGCTGTGATACTTTTTACTGTTTTGAAACACAAATATTTGTGTTCAGCTAAGTCTCTCGAGTACAACAGTACCCCTCATGTACAGGTTTTATGGTGTTTTCAAAAGTTACAGCGTCAAATATAAGGCTTGCGTTTCATTTTTTTCACATTAAAATTCGCCAGATTGGTTACGTTGCCTTTGAGACCCTATGGTAGCCCAAGAATGAAAATTACCCCTATGATGGCATACCATTTGCAATAGTAGACAACCCAAGGTATTGCAAACAGGGTATGTCCAGTCTTTTTTAGTAGCCACTTAGTCACAAACACTGGCCAAAATTGGTGTTTTTTGCATTTTTCACACACAAACAAATACTAACGCTAACTTTGGCCAGTGTTTGTGACCAAATGGCTACTAAAAAAGACTGGACATACCCCATTTGCAATACCTTGGGTTGTCTACTATTGCAAATGGTATGCCATTATGGGTGTAAATTTCATTCCTGGGCTACTATACAGTCTCAAAGGCAACGTAACCAATCTGGCGAATTTCAATTTCAAATGTAACGTGCTATATTTGACCCTGTAACTTCTCAAAACGCCATAACACCTGTACATAGGGGGTACTGTCTTACACGTGAGACTTTACTGAATACAAATATGTGTATTTTATTGCAGTAAAAGCAAACAGTATTATGACATTGACCGTTAAAATGTCATGCAGAACTAAAAAAATCAAACAAAATCGTATTTTCTCCCATTTTTTTCATATTAAGTTATGTTTCATAGCTAAATATTTGATATTAAATGAAAGCCCTGTTTCCCCTGAATAAAATGATATATAATAAGGGTGGGTGTATTTACTATGAAATAGGTGAATTACGGTTGGACAGACATGTAGCGCAAATGCCAGGTTTTGTTTACATTTTGTTTTGTTCACAACGTGTACATTTGGCTCCGTCCTTAAGGGGTTAAATCATTCTTAAATCCAATGGAACTGGAAATATTTTTTGAACTTTGGCCTCAGTTTAACATTGTTGGATAAGCATTTTAAATGATTTCATATTTTTGGATAAACTTATTAAATATTTTTTCAACATATTGAAATAAAAAATAAAAAATCATATTTAAAAAAAAATATCAAGATATCAAATTATAACAAAGCATTTCCAACAATATTACATCTTAGACCTTGGACCTTTTTAGCAAGCTTTCCAAACGATTCAATGAAGTTAGAAAACCTTCCTACACTTTTATTTACAAAAATTCCCATAGACTTGACTTCTAATGTTGACTTCTGAAAATAAATAATTTGGAATGTTTTCGTAACAGTATTGAATCATTTGAATAGCTTATTAAATCGAGGCCTTAGCTGTTTTTTGCTCAGTTTTATAACTGATGAATGCGATCACTGTTTTATTAATACACTTTAAAAAAAATTCAGATGAATAAAACTTTTTAAAATATTTGATCTGCATATTACTTCCTCTAGAACATGTACATATCTTTTTTATGTTATTCATTATGAACCTAAATTGTATTTTCTTGGAATTAGTTAATGAATCATTTAATGATTACTTAAAATAATTAATGACATAGTTTAGACCTGCAAAACAGTTTGAGATTTGTTATGCTACAAGTTTTTATTTTTTCCTTTTAACAATTAAGTATTACGCAGTAACATACTATCTGAACTTAGATGTTTACAGGAGACAAACTGTAAGAAAATAAAAACAGCACACTCTCCACCCTTGTTATTAAACACTCCTAAGGGATCAGTAAGGCAGATGTAGGATGGCGACAATAAATGCCTCATCTTGTGCTTTAATTAAAAAACATCATTATGTATACAGGGTTTACAATTACACATTACTCGTTTTCCGATAGTAGAGATGAGGGTTGGAATTAGAGTGCCTGGGTTTTATTAACATACCAAGAGTCTAACGCAGGCCAATCTTTTTTTCCAGTTTGGTTCACTTGAAGTAGAAGTATTTATGTCGTTTAAAATAAAAAATATATATATTTTATTGCCCTTTGCAATATCACTTTGAAAGATAAACTACATGTTACCAGTATTATAGTAAATAGTAATGAACCAGTTATTCTGAAAAGGTATTTATGGAAAGCAAGTTCTGTTGATTTTTGTGTGTGTGTGTGTGTGTGTGCTTGTGTGTGTTTATCTAAGTATAATTGGGTCCTTCACAAACATAATTTAGTAAACAATGGCCCAAAAAAGTCTTTACTTGTGTAGTGTCACTTTAAAATGACACTACTGCAAAAGTGAAAAAGGGATACAATTATCATATGAAGCAGTGAAAAAAAAACATAGTAAAAAAATACATATGGGACTGAAAAAAATGCCCTTTTTCATTCTCATATACCTTTCTATTGTGTTTTTCACTGCTTCCTGTGGAGCTGTTTGTATTCCTTTTTTTAAATTTTGCAATAGAGGCTTTACATCTTTTTAAGCTAATACTACGTAAGCAAAGAGTCTATTGGGCTGCCGTCTACTAAATTATGTTCGCGACTTCAGTGTGCTCAGTATGTTTCTGATAGTCTCTTTCCTCTGATGGTGAGATAAAAAAGGGTTTTTTTTGCCTTTATTCTTCTAATAAAAAATTGTGGAAGTGATCTGTCTGTGATTTTCCATTATACTGCAATATTGCCCAATTTCCACCATTAATTTCAAATGCGTCACTAACACAAAAGTAATTCACATAGCCGATATTTGGCATACCAAAAGCCCTGGCATTAAAAGCGATTCCACAAATAATTTCTGTATGTTTATATTACTAATTTCTGATGATTTATTTTACTGATTTCAATCAAGTAGAAGAATGGTGACACTATTAAAGTCAGACAGCTATTTAATTGGGAGGATTTCATCATAACTAGCATGTGTTAATGATAAAAAGTCAGGTGGGGGCATCAGGGCACCCCTAACACCATAATCACTATAGCGTGCTGTAGTGGTTATGGTGCATAGAGTGTCCCTTTACTTCAGTATTCCATTAGACCATTTAAAAAAAAATCAGATATATAGCATTAACATATGGCACAGTGATTCACAATTATATAATATTAATTCTCTTAATTTAACAACTTGACATTATTTGCTTTATTTAATGTGTAGATGTTGTAGAGAAGTTGAAATGTTTGTGGGAACAAGCTCAACTCTTTGTTGGTTTCAGCAGAAATTCACTGAAGCTTTAAGTGGATGGTCAAGGAATAAAACAATAGCAGCCATATTTACGAATTATGAGAGACAGACAATAGAAGGGAGAAACATTATCATATATTGTAAAAATTTCAGAACAGAGAATACCAAAATCGTTTTGATGTAAAGCAGACTTAAAATTACGGAAGTCCCATGCAATGGATAGACAGTAAACTAAGACTGGATTAGAAAAAGTAGACCCAAAAAAGTTGAAGTTAGTTCATGAAATGGCAAATACATTGCTTTCTGTGCATAATTAATTATGTCTCCAAAATCTGCAGTCTTTTATTTGATGAGTAAAAAACATTAACACAACTTGCACAACAAGATAAACTGTGGGAACATCTAAAGTTATAATTTGATACATCAGAGAAAGGGATTGTGAGAAAACTTACTTTGTTTTCGTTTTTTTTACCATTCGTCTATTTTAAGTTTTATTGATTCGGTAGATTAAACTACCGAACACCAACCACCTTCCTGGCTCATTAACTACAAAGAGAACCATCAATTGAGCGCTCTCTCTATGTGGCCGCCGTTCGTATAGTCGAACGCCACGTGGCAGAGAAAACGGCGGCCATCTTGTTTGCACGAAAGGAGGCAGCGGGACTTGGTCGTTGAGTGTCTGGAACTAAAATTGGACACTCGACTTCCCGAACAGCTGAAAACATATGAACCCCTGCTTCCTTTTGTTGCCAAACAGCTAGGAGAGCGCCGTTCGGTTCCCACGAACAAGGGGAACAGGAGGCCGTTTGGTTTTTATGCCTTTTCGAACTTGACCGACCGCACACCCTGAATTTGTAGAACTGTTTTGGGCAGGAGCCTTGTGTGCGGTCGGTGAACTAAGACTTCCACACTTTTTAAAAACCCCTGGACCGATCTGGGTGAAATTTTAATATGTTGGTCACCCAGATCAGGGCTATCAGGGGATATGCTATTTGTGGGGATACCATGTCCTTAAAGGGGTGTTCTAAGTTTTGGGGAAAATGTGTTCCCTTTGCCTGGAGATAATTGGGTTATCCCTTAGCTTACCCAATTATCTCACAGGCGGAGAGAGGGAGTGTTAAACTGTAATCCAGCAATGAGATTGGTTGTCATGTTTGTGTACTGTGGGAGGTCCTCTTGCAGGGGGACTTCCATAAAAGCCAGCGTGGCATCAATAAAACATTATTCCTGTTGTACCCTTCATCATGTTTCAGCTGGTGTTTGGGTAACCTATTGCTACTTTGGAGAATTTCAGTCTGAGCTCTTCGCTTACTTGGGATTAATAGATGAACGGAGAACCGAACGGTGTGCTATAATCACTCTTGCTCTCTGCCGTTCGGTTAAAAACTGCCGAACCCCTAGCTACCACTTCAGAGTTCGTTACAGGGATTTATTTATGTTGTAATTAAAGTATGAACACTAGCACCAACAGAACCTGGTCATAGCCAAACTGAATCTGATTCTGTTATCTGTGTTTTTTAAGTGGACACAGTTTATGTGCAATTGGTCAGTAGTAACACACACAAGCTACAGAAAAGCTAAAATTCTGGGGAAATTGTGTGAAGTTTTCTTGCCTGCACCAGTAGTTTACAACTAGGGATCGAGCGATTATCGGTTTTACCGATATTACCTGCCGTTATTCGGTATTTTCGGCAATATCGGTATCGGCCACTAAAGATACCGATATTGCCAATATTGGTAGAGTGAGAAATGCATTTCAACTTTTATTTATTTATATAGCACATTTAATTGCAAAGTTGTTGCCCAAAGTGCTTCACAGTTACATTTATAAAAACATTAGCAGGTGTACAAAAGGCCCTGTCTATGACATCACTTGCTGCTCCAGCCTGGCACAGGTCAGAGTATTTTGGCTGTTGCCATCTTCAAACGGTTGTATTTTAAAAACTATAAATCCTACAGCGAAGAGCTTTATATTGTGAGAATCACAAGACCCAGACCTACATTTTGATGTCTTTTTAGTATGTCTCTGAAGTATTAAAAATGAAGGCACAGTCACAGTTTAGAAATTGCCCTTCAAGTTTGAGCTGGCTAGAGTGAAGTTTCAATTAATGTCAATGGACGGCGTGAGTTGCAAACAAATGGTCATATTGTGACAACTATCAGGACTATGGCTTAGCCGTGGACATGAAATTTGTGTAGGTGGGCTTGAAAATGAGGGAGTGGTGGCAGTTTAGAAATCATGTCCTGATTTTTCAGCTTTTGCCAGCTCCCACTCTAGCTTTGAGCATTTTGCCATTCATTCCTATGGGACCAATTTCGCCACAAGAACGACGATATTCCGTGAACCATTCGGCGAAACATTCCACAAAGTAATTGCAATCCAATCGGGAACAATCCGCACGTTTCGGTATATTACTGTCTATGTAGTGTAAAAACTGTGGGAGGAGTTAAGGTGGTAAATTTGGGAATTTAAGAATATATATGTGAGATAACTTTAAGTGGTCTTGCTATGTAAGATCACTTAATTACAAACCCCTCGATTAGAACAGTATATCGAAGTAAACATTTATGAATACCCATGTCTTAGCTGTTACTAAGACTTAGAAATATGACTTCACAACTGCCATTATTTCAGGTGAAGAGCTAGTTTTGGCAGATGCTCTCTACAAGGTTATCTGCCAATCAAAAAAAGATGTACCACTTAACAAGACATAAAATTATCGGCATGCTTAATTAATTGCTCTCATCAAATGAGAAGATAAAATCAATCATCTTATCAATATTGATAAAATAGCATGATAAAAATCATGAAATGGTTATATTACAAGAATAGACTAAATGTAAAAATATACTAAATGGGAGTTCGATTTTTCCACATTAGAAATGAGTTGTAAAGGATGTGTTCTTCACGTACAAGCATGCAAAGATATTCACAAGAGTTTTGTGTACTGGCCTGGAACAAATAGACAGCTCAGAACCTTTCTAGAGAAATGTAGTATATGTCAGTCAGAGAAGAACAAGAAATGATGTAAAAATGGCACTAGCTCCAAAACAGTCATTTAAAAATGAATAGCTAATTTTAAAAGTCATGTCATTTAATGCATTCTGTTCTCAGGGAGTGTGGAATAGTTCTTTTTGAAGAGTTTAAAGATTTTATCAAAAGCTGAGAACAGAACACTTTATCTATAGAACATGCACAGAAAAAAAATGGAACGCAAAGTTTGCTGGAAAACAACAACGTAACTCAAGAGAAACAAAACTGAAATAATTATTTAAAGAAAGAGAGGAGGGGGGGAGAAAATATTGGCTGAAACACTAATTAAAAATTGAATAAAGTCTTCACTCCTATCAGACGATAGACTGCTTCGAGGAAATATTAGACATCTAAGAAGAACTACCTGACAGACCAGATGTCGACATGCAATGTCTACAATGAGACTTACCAACATACATTCTTAATGAATTAAATCGAGAACAAAAACAAGATGTCTATCAAGCAAGTGCTAATGACGTTTGAAAACAATATTTTAAAGATACAGACAATGCCAATAATTCAATAAAATAATAGCAAATCAGCTCATTAATAAAATATGTATGACTGTGGTTAAATTGACATATTATAGCTTGATTGACATACAGCTTGATTGGCATATTATCTTAGACCAGGTTTTGTTTGAGTAGCAAAAGTGACAACATTTATTATAAGCAATATGAAAGAGGTCCATTTGAGCAAGCAGCCTCGGGAACGTGTTAATGCACAGTAACTGTTATGTCATGACATCCTGAATATTAAATCAGTCTGTAAGTCTGTAGAAATATCCGACTGGTTTACTACGGCGTCTGCCCTAGAACTCAATCAAACAGGGTCAGCCATTATGATTATTGCAAGTGGTAAAATTAACCTATAGTTTGTTTCTAATGAAAAGAAGCTAAATAACACACACATCAAAGCTCTAAAACAAAGTGTGTTTGTTTATCTCAACAGGCCTTGTACAAATTATTTAAGCTAGGACACTGGTATTAGTCTTTTGTTTTCTCAAGTTAAATTAACAGCACAGCAGGGGTCAAATGGCTTTTCTCCTAGGGCTACTGATCTCCCCTTTGTTTTTCTTAGGTATGTGGAATTCATTGTCTATACTTTAAAGAAACTATGAAATCTCTTCTCTTCTGAAGCAATTTGTTATGCAAATACTTATGAAAGCTTGTAAGTATAGGGTTAGATATACAAGGACAAAAAAACAACAAATAATACCAGAAAAAAATATAAGACAGAGTGAACAATCCCTTTTGAGTCAAAGCTTTGAATTAATGAAGAGTTAACTAGTCTCCAAAATACCCCATGGTATTAAATCTGAAGTTAATACAAATATATAAAGTTAAGCCCTGCACTCAAACTCCCACTGCTCTTGGGCCACAGCAATGACCATAGTACACATCAGCCCAATACAATATATATACAGTCATGGGAAAAAGAAAGTACACCCTCTGTGGATTCTATGGTTTTACATATCAGAACATAATAACAATCATCTGTTGCTTAGCAGTTCTTAAAATTAGGTAAATATAACCTCAGATGAACAACACATGACATATTATACTGTGTCACGATTTATTTAACAAACATAAAGTCAAGATGGAGATGCCATATGTGAATAACTAAGTACACCTAATAGCTTTTAGTGCCATGTTTAGCAGTAATAACTTGAAGTAATAATTTTCTGTATGACTTTATCAGTCTCTCACATCGTTGTGGATGGATTTTATACTTTGCCTGATGTATAATTTCAGTTGAGGTCAGACAGCAGAAAGAGTTGAGAGTAAAGGGACGAGGGACTGAGCAATGCCAATTAACATTTTGTCTGAGCTTTCGGAAAAAAAGGACCATAAGATGAAGTCCAATTTATAACAATGTTTTTTAGACAAAAACTAAACAATAAAGACAAATTTAATTAAATAGATTTATTACTCTAAGAACACAATCTAGATAGAGTTAAGTTAACATATTGTTAACTTAATTATATGTGTATGAATTTAACCCCCTGAGAATAATCAGACCAAATATACGGGATGTGATCATTGGAGAAGACAGGGCTAGGAGCTTGCTGCCTGGAAGACTCCCATGAGGCTACAATCACACCCTGCAATCATTGGGGGAACAGTAACTGCATGATGCTTTCTACGCAATTCTCTCTCTCCGTCTGTCAGCAGACAGGCAGATTCATTTGCTCTATCTCCAGAACAAAAAATAAAGTTATACTGACACCTTGCCACTCTCTGACCACCAGACTATCCACTAGAGACAATTATGGGACGAGCGAGAAAAGGCATTTAATGAGTGAAACAAAGGTCTAACTAAGGGTTCTCCAAACCCTGGACCGCCAGATGTTGCTGAACTACAACTCCCATGATTCTTTGAATGAAATAGGTAGCCAGGGGATCATGGGAGTTGTAGTTCAGCCACACTTGGACGGCCAGAGTTTGGACAACCGTGGTCTAGCACAACAAAATATTTTCTAGATCACTCTACTCATACATGCTAACCTCTTCTACATGGCTAAGATAAAATATAAACACATTATCAAAGCCATTCAACTTTATTGCCATAAAACCTGTGTAATCTTCACAATTAACATATAACTTAACTTATGGTTAATATGTTAACTCTTACAGTGCTGCAGCAGAAAGTGCAGCCGCAAATCAACTATACTCACGGCTTGGCTATTTCGCCCACATTTGCAATCTGGTCCTAAATTCTGTGTTTAATTAATAAATCAAAAATAAAGAAATAATCAATCTGCTGACTTCAATGTGTTACAGCCAGCTCGAATGATGCACATCAATCCCCCTCTTTAATTTAAGGCTAACCCCCTAACCAGCGCATGTGAGTCGCAATGAAAAATAACTGACTTACCGATAACTCTCCTGTGCTCAGGCAGGTATATCGTGACTCACCGATAACTCTCCTGTGCTCAGGCAGGTATATCGTGACTTACCGATAACTCTCCTGTGCTCAGGCAGGTATATCGTGACATTTGGTGACATTTGGTGGGTCTGGAAGAAAGGTTTGAAGGATTTTGGCTAAGATATCAAACATGTCAGGGTTATTCACTACGGTGAGAATTCAGAGAGCATTTTAAATTAGAAGCCACAGCTGAACTGAAAGCATAACTTTTTCCAGTTGGCTATTTATACCGTAAATTCGATGAAATCACTTTGAATTCTTACTTTTGTAAATAAACATGAGTCCTTTCTTTTTATAGCTAAATTTGTAAATGTAGAAATGAAACGTATAACCACGTTAACAGTCTTTCTGATCTACACATACTTATGTCTAATTCTAGTATGTCAGCACTTAATAATTTCACCTTAACAGTTTTGTCTATTTTCTGCTGATTTCATTTTACACAGCTAACACCATGCCACCTTTTATTTTAAGGTAAATAGTGAGAAAACAACCATTATTGTTGACCTTGTAACAAGATGTCATTTTTTAAAACAAATTGGAAAGATAATATTAGTCGATGAGGTGGGTTTTTTTGTTTTGTTTTGTTTTTGTTAATTTCTTTTTTGTATATTTTTCTATAAATCGTCTTAAGTTGCGTGGTTGAAGAGTTAGACATCAGAAAGAACAGGCTGATACAAATGGTAAAATACTATGCGCCCTTATGTGTTTATAGATTTTTATAAATGGAGAGAGGTCAGCGCTCTACAAACATCTTTGTTGACAAGAAAATAAACCATGTCGTCGTTTGACATTGTTGTCGAGAATCTCCCTTCACCAAAGGCGCCAGTAGTTTCAAGATTCTCAGGGAACCCCATTCTCCTCCTTTCCAAAAACGTCATACTGACAGCCACTAGAGGTGCTTCTGTGTCACTAACCGACACTTTACTATGGGGAAGCATGGATGTATGCGTGGTGCTCGCCACACATGTGCATCAGGTCCCCAAAGTTTCTCTATGAGGAGCATTTTATAGCCTTATCACAGAGGAGGCCATACCTCATAAATGATGTTGTGGACGGTAGAGAGGTAAGCAAAAACATTTATTTATTTTGCACAAATGGGTCAGGGGGGGTGGGGGGGCTGCATTTAACTAGGAATAGTGACAATACACTGTTAGGATTACAGGTGTGTATTCCTAATGCTTTAGCGTTCCTTTAATGTGTATATGTATATCCCAGATGTAGATTTTCTCTAAGAAAATAAAGCTTACATGCAGTTTGCTATAAGGCATCTACCCTGCACCAGAGTGTTGCTAGATTGCAAAACTATCCAAGGTTTTACTCCATAGAAAAATTAGATGACCCTCCCTGGCTTTCCCAACATCAGCCCTTACAAATTTTGGATACAATACTTGAACCCTTAGTCTTTACCCAGTTGAATTTTATTTCCCCTGCTTAGACTACAAAATGTTTGTCCTTTTCCAGATTCTATCCCATAAATATACAATCACCATACAGAAAACACCTATCATCACTATATTCCCTACCACCATACCTTAGATTCTACCTTAATGTCACCATCTTCCCCTCTCCATTGTCATCATCTCATACCTAACCCAGGATCTCCTTTTGACCACCTCTAAGCAGGGCCGGCGCTTGCATTAGGCCAATTAGGCAATGGCCAGCACGGGCTGTAATGTTCATCTGAACACTCCATGAGTATATGCTGCCGTGTGCCTCCTCCCACTGTGATAGCTGCTGGCAGCGCCCTCCCCTCAATGCTTCTACTCTCCTCCTGACAAGTAGACTCTTTACAATGTTTTCAGAGTCCTTCTCTATTACACCAGTAACCCTGCCTCCATAACCACCCACAAATCATCAGTCCGACCTGCGGCCGGGTACAGGAAACAGAAGGTCCTGTCTTGCGGTCCTTGCCACACGACCACGCTACACAGGGAGGTAGGTGGACAAGGGGAGAGAGACCACCAGGGAAGGGGGGTGAGAAAGGAGAGACCACAAGGGAAGGGGGGTGGGAGAGGAGAGACCACCAGGGAAGTGGGAGGTGGGAGAGGAGAGACCACCAGGGAAGGGGGGGGGGGAGAGGAGAGACCACCAGGGCAGGGGTGGGAAAGGAGAAAACACCATGGAAGGGGGGGAGAGGAGAGGAGAAACCACCAGGGAAGGGGGGAGGGAGAGAGAGACCACCAGGGGAGAGGGATGGGGAGAGAGACCACCAGGGGAGGGGGGGAGAAAACACTTAGGGACAGGGGGGGGGGGACTCTAACGGAAGGAGGGCAGGGGAGATCACTAAGGGACACTACTCACACACCAAAACATACAGTGAATCCTACACATACACAAACACACCATGCTTCCCTTACATACACACCCTTACACATAATGCATTCATCACATACACAATTCATCCCTCACACACACACACACACAAACTGCTTCTTGCACACACAGAAACACAATGCATCTTACATACACTCAATGCCCCCCTTATAGACACACACTGCATCCCTTACATACACAGAAATACACCTTGCATCCCTTACACATACAAACACAGATTCACACAATGCATCCCTTACACACACACACACACACACACACACACATCAACACACAATGCATTCCTTATACACAAACACACACTGCCTTCTATCCCTTACACACAAACACACTGCATCCCCTATCCACACACACTACATCCCGTACACAAACACGTATTCCTATACACTACATTCCATAAGAACACACACACACTACATCCTCTACAATAACACACAACATATCCCCTAAAACATACACTCCACTCCCTGTGAGTGAACTCATGTGTGGGCCATGTAGGTGGACTTATGGGCGAGCCTTGTAGGTATACTCACGGTCAGGCCCTGGGGGCCCAGACTTGGAGCTGTGTAAGAGGCCCCAAAAAATGGAGCTGCTTCCTGATCGTTGATTATTGTGAGCACTGATACAAACAGCCAAGAGAGGCTGTTCTACACCAGACCAGTGGAGCCAGACTGCAGCCTGAGCCCATCATCATCTTGTTCTCATCTGGTGGTAAGTAGGCAATCCATTATATTATTAATGGCACTTATCTCTAATTTACCTCACATTAAAGGGCCATTATAGTCACCAGAGCCACTACAGCTTAATGTAGTGGTTCTGGTGTCTATAGCCTATCCCTGCAGGCTTTTTAATGTAAACACACTGCCTTTTCAAAAAGACACTGTGTGCAACACTGGTGTTGGCTCATATGGCAGATCATATGGGCGGGGTATTTTGATGTCACGTGGTTGGCAGAACATATGGGGGGGGGGGGATTTTTGTTTGCCTAGGGCAGCAAAACTCCTTGCACTAGCCCTGACTGGAAGCAGAAAGGTACTACAGTGAGTGACTGGGCTGCAGTCAGTGCCCCCCAGATTCCACTCCTGAGCATGTGAAGGAGGGCAGCTGGGGGTCGGGGGGATGGGGGTTAAGAGTGTGTGTGTGTTTTAGGCAATGTATTTGTGTAATAGGCAGTGTGTGTCTATTAGACAGTTTCTGTCTGTGTGTGTATGTATTAGGCAGTGTGTGTGTATTAGACAGTGTGTGTTGGGATGAGGTAGTTTGTGTGTGAGTATGAGGCAGTTGTGTGTGTGTTTGAGGCAGCGTGTGTGAGTGTAGGCATTAGGCAGTGTGTGTGTATGCGGCAGATGGTATGTGTTGGTGTATGTATGTCTTCGGCAGTATTTGTGTGTGTGCATTAGGCAGTTTGTGTGCATGTATTTATAAGGCACTTTCTGTGTGTGTATTTGGCTGTATACCTGTGTGTATGTATGTATGTATTAGGCAGTGCGTGTGTTTATATGTATAAGACAGTTTGTTTGTTTGTTTGTGGGTGTGTGTATGTATAAGGAAGTTTGCTAAGAAAGAGGAATACTCCACATCCTCTAAGTATTTCAGCAAGCTGAAATGCTTTGTATGTCTAGAGTTTGTCATTTTCAGTTTATAAAAGGGCTAATTTCAATAGAATTCAGACCTTTTATAACTGGGGGCAAAGACACCTCTCTCTCTGTCACACAGCTAGGAAGGATTTCTTCCACTTCTTTTAGCTCCATATAGCTAAGAGAAGAGGAAGAAGTGCTGTACTTTCACCTGCCTTCCCGCTTTCTCTATGAGCTGAACTAGAGCTCAATGGGAAATATAGAAAAGCTGTGATCGAGTGTGCATGCGCACAATTGCGACCCCAGCAAAGTGGATTCTCATTGAGAAGCCTCTGATTGGAGAGCTTGCAGGAAAAAATTAATATTATTTGGGGGTATATCTACTAAATTGTTAAACAACATTAGTGGGATGTTTTGGGGCGTTTAGTGAAAAAACTTGTTACACTAGGGAACTATCTAATGAGGGGGCGACAAAATTGATTTTTGCCTAGGGCGGCAACATTCCTTGCACCGGCCCTGCCTCTAAGTCAACATCCATTAATCCCATGGCACATTGTTCCACTTATTTTCTATACAAAGTGTTGAGATTGTCAACTCCATTCTCTCACTCGAATGTCCTATAGAAGTTTAAAATAATGTAAAATAAAACAGATAAAGGGAGCATGACATTTAAATTGGATTTATTTATTTATTACGGAAATTTATAAAGAGCCAACAGATTCCACAGCGCTGTACAATTGGGAAAAAAACAAACACAATAAGAACAAACCGATATACAACAGGTGGAGAGGACCCTGACCGTAAGCTTACAATCTAAAGGTTAAAATTGGGTGTTCAGATGAACATTACAGCCCCTGCTGGCCACTGCCTAATTGGCCTAATACAAGCGCCGGCCCTGCTTAGAGGTGGTCAAAAGGAGATCCTGGGTTAGGTATGAGATGATGACAATGGAGAGGGGAAGATGGTGAAATGGGGCGATGTAGCAGAGGAATTGTATGTGATGGCAGAGATAATTAATAGTATAATTGCAGTAACACGTGAAGGGAATGAGGAGGTGATTGACAGTGGTTTCAAACAGCTGGAAGAGCATGCTATATAGTTAGAAGGAACCAGGGTGGGTGGGTAGAGCTGGGTAAAATTAGATGGCCTTCTTTTTGCATGGATGGATGTGGGGTTGGGCATTTAAAGCTGCAATGTTCCAAATTAAATGATCTTCTTGTTGTAGGGATGAATGTGGGTTGCAGATTGAAAAAGGGGTTTTGATAAGAAAAAGTGGAAGCTGAGAGGAAAAGAAGGGGATGCAAAAAACATTAGGGTTCTAAAGTAATATATGAGATCCACTGTTCAGGCCATTCACCAGTCTTGGTGGCATGGTGAGTATAAGCAGCTAATTTATCTATAAGCATAATATAAGTGGGGGTTTTTCTGTCAATCATTTTAATGATTGACAGAAGTGGAAGAGAATTCTAAAGCAGCCTTTTTTTCAAGAAGTCAGAAGTAATTTAGAAACGTATTTTGTCTTGACTCAATTTCTGTAAGTGGAGATGATAGCGAAGAGACCCAAGAGTTTAGTGGAATAGGTTTACAGGAAAAACTAGGAGGTCAAATTATTTTACAAATTACTGTTTTTGAGCACTGTCACCATAAATTGTAATATAGGATGTAAAAAAGTTTCCATGGCTTAGTATTAAAGAAAAAAAGCCAGAAATAACGACAAATAATACACTGTTACAAAATGTAGTGAATTACTGTAATGGCTGAAGCCACTGTACTGCTCTGCAGAGTATAGAAGTGTTTTTTAAATAAACCAGTCACAATAATCTGGCAATTCATACTGCAAAGCTAAAACGTCAGCCTTCACTTCATAATAAAACCGTAGCTATAAATCTCATTCCCCTGGCTCTCCACTGATTGAGATGCCAGCAGCAAAACTCATTAGTGTTCCACTGCAAAATTGCTATCGTGTTAACTGTGTACTATATGGAGATTATATTTCAGAAATGTTTCAAGGCTTTCTATGACTCAAAACAAAACAAAATCCAACTATAGGGTTTATAGTGACATAATCAGTAATTCAAAGGATGCCAGGGGTTAAAGGGAAACTGGCATTTAAAAAAAATTATTACTGAAAATTAAACTTCACAGGCAATATAGCTCATTTATGTATTATTTTCATAATGAATACATACAAATAAATACCTTTTTTCACTGTATTTACAAGCGTATCTTTACTCTGTGGGAGCGGCCATCTTTGTATGCAAGCATTGTTTAGCTGACCAAATACCATGTTCAATTTGGGAAGCTGCAACCAGCCTCCAGTCTGTTTTAGAGATGTCTAGCACTTGCATGTGACATCGGGATTCATGAGCCAGCACTATGTCTCAGTTAGATCCATGGTCTTTGATTCTGACCAAAAAGTAATCAAAGATGGCTTCTCGCACAGCTCCAAGAGATAAACCGGAAAGATATATTTACTTTTATGCATAGATGACAAAAAGATACACACCAAAGGTTACATGTGCCTTTTTGCTAATAATAATAATAATGATAATAATAATAACACTAATAATGATGTGGGTTTCAGCACTGGGTAAGTGTCAAGATGGAGTAAAGAAACCCAGTTTAGGTTCAGCTATAAATTCTTATTACAACAATCACCAAGTACAGTTTTGCTACATTTTAGGAAGTAACAAAACCATATTTGGGATATAATGCTTTCAAACCCCGTTACTGCACTGTTACCAATGCATTATTTTCTGCAATGGATGCTTTGACTAAGACAGTCAGTTCCGGGGCTCCTAGTAGGCAGCTTCAATGGCATTATTCTGGGATACTACATGTTTTGCCATTCCTTATACATATCAGCGGCTTTTTTTATATGGAGCATAAGTTTAGACCTGCCACAAAGACCATTTGCATAAACCATGTGAGATATCCTAGGTAATTTTGACAAGTTTAAGCCTTTTAATACCGTATGAATATCGTTATCATGCTTAAATGGCACTCTCATATATGGCGTGCAGATAACTGCTGTATTGTACACAGCTGGAAGGGAGACAAATTAACCTTGTATACCATTTATACGCCATCTGTCACAATCTACTGTCTTTTGTTGGGCGGTACCATACAATCAAAGCCAAAACAAGGCATCCTTCCAAAACCATGCAACATACACCTTTACATTTCTCTCAGTTACAGGAGGTGGGTAAGCTGCTGTAGGTGATGCAGATGATACAGAAGCTTATGTACACCCAGGTCTTGTTGGTGCAGGTCTAGCTAGTGATGTCACAGACAGGCTGATAGGCTGCATATGAAATTATATTGGCCTCCAAACACAGATGCTTGCCTCTGCCTTGCTGCGGTGCTGATGATAAGTATGGTGTATAGAAGGGGTCCGAAAAGGACATGTGAATAGGGCCCCAGGATAAAGCCACTTTCTCTCGGTTATTAGGCCTAAATAACCATAGCTTGGCCACCAGATGTTATGCCATGCAATGGGTAGTAGTGTGCAGCCTGGGTAAAGACTGCATATTGGTGTGCTGCTTTCTCTCGGTAATGTAGCTTGTGAGAACCATTTGTTACTGACTGCCTGTCTTGGATTGTGTCATTTAATCTGCTGTAGGTTACAGGCAAGCAAAGTGGATTTGTGTTCTATGTATAGATCACAGAAGGCAGCTGGTGACTGTATGGGTATGATTCTGGGAGTTTCCCCATTGACATGCTAGACTGTACTGCAAACCAACCTATGTCAGTAAAGCAAAAGAAAAATATGAAGTAACCAAAAGAGATTCAATGTGGCATTCAGCTATATGCGAGGCATTGTGGGATGCCACGTTTACACTTCTGGGAAGAAGATGATGTAGGTCCAGCCACGGCAGCTGCCATGTTTGTAGTTTTCCATGTTGTGTTGATTGCATTGAGAATAAACAGCTAACAAATAATGTAGTAATTATATTTTATTATACGTTTCCTAGCAATTTGGCTAGCACAATATATAGATTATACTGTATTACCTCAAAATCAAGACATGCCATCTTTGCATAGCAGGTGCATTTTAATCTCCAAATCTTGTAAACCAGTCTGTGTGACAGCTCGGAAATAAATCAATGACACAAAGCACTTCAGGGATGTGTTGGCACTTTATTTATAGGCTTATAAAAGCATTTGTCAAATATAACATAATAGGGAGCAGTTGAAGCTAAATCACATTTGATTTGTCTTATCATATTTAAAAACAATATAGTTTTTTTCAAGAAATTAAGTAGTCCAAAACTTTTCATACAACTGAAATCCACTTGAAAAGAAATAAGTAATTTTATTTAAATAAAATAAATAAATTAACTTTTGTTACAAATATCTTTATATTTCTCTAGTTTAAAAAAAAGAAATTGGAGTTTGGATGCAGAGACTCATCTAATCATTTCTTGTAATGACAATGAAGGGTTATTATAAAAATGTTATCAATCATTTTTAATGCTGTAGTATACTTGGTGAAATGTGCAGAGGTTGTAGCACTATTAGATAAATGCAGGTAGATATATTTACTAATCTGTGTATTGTCAGGAAGTATTTACAAGCTTTGAATAGACCTGCTAGACCAGGGATAGGCAACCTTCGGCACTCCAGATGTTGTGGACTACGTCCCCCATAATGCTCTTACTCCCATAGTGCTGGCAAAGCATCATGGGAAGTGTAGTCCAAAACATCTGGAGTCCCAAAGGTTGCCTATGCCTTTGCTAGACTGTTGAGTTTGGAGACCCAGAGAAAGTAAAGCCAAGTCTGTTAAAAGCCATGTGCCCACAACAAAACATTAGTGTGGGTGTATGGTTTGCAACTAACAATTGGCAAATGTCCAATATTATTTTTGCTAGCATTCCATTCATAGATAATAAGAGTCTGTTTCGCATCACATGCAATGTTATTTATGTGCTGCCATAGTTTGCCAACTAATATATCTCGGTATAAAGATGCAATAAATTGCTTCAAGGAATCTTTTTTTCATTAAAAAAAATATATATATTTTCTTAAGTGAGAAAGTTAGAGCGAAAAACCTTGAATAAAACGAATAAAATTAAGCTACATACTGGAATATGGAATAGGACGGGTGAATAGTGATCGGCCATTTGCAGTTTTAGTTTCTCAAGAATGCTGCTACCAGGCATTTATCTCAATTAAGCATCTCGTAATATCGTCTTTACTCTAGCTGAATTTAGACCTGTTCAAACTCATCCAAACTGCTTTTACTACAGAATCAGCAGACATGATATTTCATTATATTGGAGGCACCTTGTAATTTAAAAAAAATGGCTTCCTCATACCAAAAGGTCGTCTTAAAAAAAAAGTCTGTTCTTCAGTTGGGAAACAAGAAAGATGACTGTCTACATTTCATTAAGGCAGTTCAAAGAATTCAGGTTTTATAATAGCCTCTTACTTACATTAGATTACATTGTGGAAACAACTGAAGGATAAATGTTGTATTGTAACATTGTCTTCATTCACCTGTTTGTGAAATCATTACAGGATATTCGCAAGGCAGTTTTATTAATTTTTTTATTTACTCTGTTTTTTTTTTTCCTGGTAGAGGGTGGGTTATTTACTAAGCAGTGACTTGTGGTTAGTTGACATCCACCTGCAAAATTTAAGTAGAATTAATGTAGTTTGAAAGAAATCTTCGATTCACCTTTGTAGGTCGTTTCATGTACTTTGGATATTTTGACCTATGGTTTGCAAATTGGTTACTGAAGACCATAAATCGTTGTTTAGTAAATAGACCGCTTGGTTTCACTATAATGAATTGTGCTAACTCAGATCAGCATGTTCATAAGAATCTATGGACTAAATATCGAGTGATGATTATGAGAGAGAGAGTGAATCTGGTCTCTGTTCACTAAAGTCTACATTTGAGAACAGATCTTTTTTTTAAGTGATCAATCATACGACTTTCTAATATGTTTGGTTTAGTGCTCGATGTACTAAACAGTCAAATGAAAATGTCTTATGGAACTTATATTTATGGTCCTAATTTTCATCCATTTAAATGAGTAACACAGTCAAATAGTTGATATAATTGGAGTTATAACATGCTATAAAAAGAGTGTAAAATCTATAGTAACATAAATGGGATATTGTCATATTTTTGCCTGTCTTGTTTTGGTAAGGCATTCTCTCTTGAGGACTTTTTTTACTATCAAGTAGAGTTTATATATGAACGAGTAGGTTTCACAACAAGGTCTCAATAAAACATCAATAGCATTATCTCCCCTTAATGCACACTGCATCATTATGTAACCCCAACAAATTATAACCAGCCCAGCCAGTAGCTTGGCTGTTTTTGGAATCTTCTTTACAAGCCTGTTTGCCAATTCTCAAAATAAAAAAAAAATTCAGTTTACTGAATAAACCCGTGACTGAATCTAGACGTAAGAAGTAATAAGTTATTAATGTGTAAATGCAAGTATTATTCTATTATTTAATAAATGCTGCCAATGACATATACACTGATAGCCTTTACCCCCTTCATAATTTAAAAAGCTTTCTAAATGAATTAATACCGTAACAAAAAAAACACTTCCCAAATTCCAAATACTGAAGTCACCATTAAATTTTTGGGGACTTTTTGTATATAAATCATTTGAAAAAAAAAATCTAATAGTATTGAATCAATTGGAAAGATATTAAATCGAGGCCTATCTCATAAAAAAAATGGGTGGCAATGAGTTTAGTGAATAGTTGCTTAAATTACCTCCACATTTGATCAAATATAGCATAAAACACTAAAATGCCCCATAAAGAACAGGCCGTCACCTTTAAGGATCTATGGTGAATGAGGCTCTTTCTCAATTCTATTATAAAGTGTCAACATATCTTACAGGTCGGTAAAGTGAGCAGAAGGACCATACACATTGAGAAATTAAACAGATAATGCAGAGAGTTATTTGTGTTTGAGTTTATAGTCTACAAGAACAGACAGGTGACTTTTTCAGTTTGGAGGTTATGGGTGATGATCTACAGTGGGTACCCCTTTTCACATTTGTTTTAAAAAAAATCTTAGAATGTACTCCATGTCCTTGTTATCCATTTATCTGGCAAGATGTAATGTAAAATAATAATTAGATGGTGATGGAGTGTTTTTATAAGAATAACGCCATCGTTAAGAGCGGATATGTCAGTATGTATCTTTACAAAGGAAGGGAAATAATATATATTTTTAAATTATTTTTATTCTTTTTTTTCATTTTATAAGTTATTTTTAGGATCTCTAATTAAATATTTTAAGGCCATACTAATTAGACTAGGCAGATTATTAAAAATTGAACTATGGTGACATAGAAGCTATATCAAGCCCAGTTCTAACATGTGATATTGAGAAACGGATACAGCTTATACGATGCTCAAATGCATCAAATGATCCACAAATATAGCACGTTTTTCTTTAAGTAGGAAATAAGAATTAGTATTTTAATTAATGATAAATCAAGTGGAATTTATACTTAACATGAATAGCAAATGAACCTATTTTGATTCACGCCATGGAGATGATAAAATTGATATTAATAGTGAAACTCTTAATATAAAGTGTTACCCAGTGCTAAGACCAACACCTCAAGTACAATTAACTGCTGTTTAATCACACATGGTTTCAAGAGTGTAGCTGGTCTAGATTTTAGGATAACTGTAAAAAGTGTTCTTTCATTGGAAGAAGCACATAAATATAAGTGGTTTGTTTCACATAAACTCCACTTCCAAATGCAATTCATTATCAGAAACAAAAAGCAGTTCATTCAGTGGTGAAAATATTAAAGCAGTTCTGAAATAAAGAATTGTCTTGAAAGAATTATTCAGCTACTGTTTCAGTATAATACGTATTGTCATAATATTAATAAAAAAAATCCAAAATGTCAGATGAGTAAGAAGCTGATAGACCGATTACATTCCTTTTGTTTGCATACAATAAGACTCACTAATGTTGAATATGTGCAGGTAAATATTTTAATATGCGTGTGTAGCATGCAAGCACAGATACTTAAATATATATAATGTATATATATATATATATATATATATATATATATATATACACACACACACACACACACACACACATTATATATACAGACACATACAAACATGCCTACAAGACAGAAAGATAGCTTAGCTATTGTAATCTAAATTGTTGCCGCATTCAGATTTCCATTAATTGCAATTTAGAATTTAGTAAGTAAACCCCCACATAAATACTGACATATATACATACACACAAACATCAAGCATAATTCTGCACTTACCTAGATAGATGGATAGATAGACAGACAGATAGAGGGAAGGACGGACGGAGATAGGTGGAAGGATGGAGTAACATGGATGGATGGATTTAGCCATACACTTTCACCAAGTTTATTCACTCACCTCCTTAAAATGCAGTAACAGCAGTTTTGTTTATTATTACATTGCAACCTTCTAAAGGTAATCTGAACTGCTCTCAATCTCATTAGAACATTTATGCACTTAAAAGTAACACATTGTGGCGTTGCATATTTATTGTGGATTTATCAAGACATGAAGGCATAAGTGGATTTAATCAGACATGTAATTATTTTTATGCCTACATCTCAAAATATGCAGAGATGAATTTACGTTCACTTGGCAATCAGAAGAAATAGTATTTATATATTTTGCAACATCTGCTTGCTAATGTATTTCCAAAGCAATAAAACGGCTTTTTACTGTGCATTCAGGAAAAAAAAAATTTTTGAATCTTTATACTGTTTTATCTGTTACTTGACTTTTTACAGATCTTCTGTCTTACCCACAAATAAAGTTTTACGCAACATTCCTAGTTTATTCTGACATTAATATATCCGACCTGGTTAACATAGCTCTCTGAATAGAGCATAGGGCAATTTAATTGTTTATTTATTTATTGTACGCAGTGGATCTCAGTAGCTTATTAAACACCCTCTCATTCCTAAATAAACTATGTTATGTGCTGGCAGTCCTCTTAAGTCATTTCATCTTTAGCTCTCCAACAAATTAAAGCAACAACAAACTGCATGGTTGATTCTGTGGGCCGCAAAGTATCAGTTGAATTTCTCATTTACGGTAAAGGTGTTCCTCAGAAAGTAAACATTGAGTCATGTTAATGGTGAAATCATAGTTCAAACTGAATGATTTATTCATTAAACATGAAACTGTAGTAAATTGAAAATGGTACTGCTAAATGTAGCCAAAAATAACTGTTTTGGAAAAATTCTCCCAGCGCGACAATTGTTCACGACTTACCTATATTAGCCTAAATTCTGTACTTTTTTAAATTCACCACATTTTGGTGTTTAGAAATAAACCCTTAGTATTTCTATTCATATGTTTCATTAAACTGTTTGACAATAACATGTTGGGGCGTAGCCGCTAAATTTGGAATTGTGGGGAACTGATAAAATAATTGCACATTTTAGACCAAGCTGGCCCAATTTGACAAATTCTCCTACTCACTTATTTTCCTGACCCCCTTTTTTTGCCTTAAAAAGGTTCAATGAATAAATCCATTTGATGCTTTATATTCGCTTTTAGGTTGGTCAGCTACATAAAAAAAACATCATTCTAAGTGTTTATTTTGATTCAATTAAATAGTGTAGATTTTACACAGTTTACAAAGAGGTAACTGGTCACTTATAGCGTGGATCAGGGCTGGGGAACCTTCAGCCCTCCAGATGTTTTGGACTACATCTCCCTTGATGCTTTGCCAGCATTATGGTTGTGAGAGCATTATGGGAGATGTAGTGCAGAACATCTGGAGGGCCTGAAGGTTCCCCATCCCTGGTGCAGATGAATGAACCAGATGTAAGTGTGCAACTAAGTTGTCTTATTCACTAAAGTGAGATTTGTCAGGAGTTCAAAGTCAATTCAAGCAAAGTTATAAATTTTTTTACTTCCAGTCCAGATTGGCTACCTTGAATTTAAAATTGAAAATGACTTTGAATTCCTGGCTTTAGTCACTTTAGTGAATAACCCTGAACATGTCAACTTCTAATGAATGCGCTGTAATGGTTTAAAGAACCAACGTTAAACAAAAAAATACATTTAAAGCAGAAAACGAGAATGTATTTTTCAGAACGATAATGTAACCATCCTAAAGTAATTTAGTAATGGTTGAAAGATCTAAATGTCATTAAAACTGTAAAAAAGGATTCTGCACCCTGTTTAACTATAGACATAAAAATAGCATCTATGTAGTGTGTCGTATGTTAATAAATAACTTGATTAATTATGATGCAGCAACGGAACATGGTTGTACAGTCAGACTATATAAACTTGTATTAAAAAACAAAATCACAGTCGTCATTCAGCAGCATAAAGGGATTTAACCTTTTCTCTTTACCAGTTCATGCAATTTCCTTTCATTAGGGTATAACGATCCTAAGATAAATAGAAAAGTACATAAACATTATTTGCTCAGTTACGAGAGCATTCGTTTCCTTAATAAAGTGACATATTTAAACTGTTTTAGACTATATACCTACTGCTGGTTTAGAACATTTTAAAAAACATAGAGCGCCCTCTATTGGTGGTGAAAAGTGTACTGCATTAAAGAATTCTGAAGAAAATTTTAAAAAATAGCTGACCCTTTTCCAATCTCCTTTCCCAATTAGCATTATTATAAATATGAAGAAAAAAAAAGAGAATTCTTAAAATGAACAATGTCATTAAATAAATGTTATTACTTAAATGAAAACAAGATAAAAAGTGAATGTACTTACCAGAGTTTCTAGCAGGACTCTAAAATTAGTGGAGAAATGTTGCCTTATCATATAATTTCATATGATCTTGTTAGAATAATTGATTATAATGAGAGTCAGCCTCTCGTTATTCGAAATATTCCAGGAAAAAATAAATCTGCAGTTTGAGATTTCTACTGATCTTTCAGCTTAAAGAAATCAACTCACTGTTTTTT
Source organism: Pelobates cultripes (assembly GCA_933207985.1). Lineage (NCBI taxonomy): Eukaryota > Metazoa > Chordata > Amphibia > Anura > Pelobatidae > Pelobates > Pelobates cultripes. Next base: position 55,100,549 of record OW240915.1, read on the forward strand.
TCCTCCAAGGGCTGATTTTCTCTCCTTTGCTATCTGCATGTGAGACTGGGAAATTGATAGTATGTTTGGCAGTAGAGTATCTTTTTTTGAAACAAATCCCTTTGAGGCTCATCAATCTAGGAAATGCTATAGCCACGTTTGAGCAATACTTCAAAAGAACATTTTTCTCAATCAGAGCATTTGTAGTGTGATGTTTTTTGTATTTAGATTTTTTTTTATGCAAAGTCCTTACAAGTTGTTGTTTTTTTGGCACCGTACATCTTGTTTTAAAAGAAAAAGGAGGTACAGTAACTAAAGTAGCTATGCAGGTGTCATAATAATGGGTTATAAATATACTGTATATACTTGTGTGAAGTATGTAAAAAAAAAAAAAAAACAACAACATATTATATTTGGCCTGAATTGAACATTAGGACATACTGGAGATTGCACACAATACGAGGTCATGTCTTAAATAAATCTGAAATTATATATTTGTTATTTGGATTTATTAGCTAGACAGATAATGGTGACAAGTAGGTGACATGTATAGTTCTGTATTTTTATGTATATGGATTCAATTATAGTTTTATCTATTTATTTCTTTTTTAAATTAATATATATATTCTTATAGTCTTTATACAGGGAGTGCAGAATTATTAGGCAAATTGTATTTTTGAGGATTAATTTTATTATTGAACAACAACCATGTTCTCAATGAACCCAAAAAACTCATTAATATCAAAGCTGAATATTTTTGGAAGTAGTTTTTAGTTTGTTTTTAGTTATAGCTATGTTAGGGGGATATCTGTGTGTGCAGGTGACTATTACTGTGCATAATTATTAGGCAACTTAACAAAAAACAAATATATGCCCATTTCAATTATTTATTATTACCAGTGAAACCAATATAACATCTCAACATTCACAAATATACATTTCTGACATTCAAAAACAAAACAAAAACAAATCAGTGACCAATATAGCCACCTTTCTTTGCAAGGACACTCAAAAGCCTGCCATCCATGGATTCTGTCAGTGTTTTGATCTGTTCACCATCAACATTGCGTGCAGCAGCAACCACAGCCTCCCAGACACTGTTCAGAGAGGTGTACTGTTTTCCCTCCTTGTAAATCTCACATTTGATGATGGACCACAGGTTCTCAATGGGGTTCAGATCAGGTGAACAAGGAGGCCATGTCATTAGATTTTCTTCTTTTATACCCTTTCTTGCCAGCCACGCTGTGGAGTACTTGGACGCGTGTGATGGAGCATTGTCCTGCATGAAAATCATGTTTTTCTTGAAGGATGCAGACTTCTTCCTGTACCACTGCTTGAAGAAGGTGTCTTCCAGGAACTGGCAGTAGGACTGGGAGTTGAGCTTGACTCCATCCTCAACCCGAAAAGGCCCCACAAGCTCATCTTTGATGATACCAGCCCAAACCAGTACTCCACCTCCACCTTGCTGGCGCCTGAGTCGGACTGGAGCTCTCTGCCCTTTACCAATCCAGCCACGGGCCCATCCATCTGGCCCATCAAGACTCACTCTCATTTCATCAGTCCATAAAACCTTAGAAAAATCAGTCTTGAGATATTTCTTGGCCCAGTCTTGACGTTTCAGCTTGTGTGTCTTGTTCAGTGGTGGTCGTCTTTCAGCCTTTCTTACCTTGGCCATGTCTCTGAGTATTGCACACCTTGTGCTTTTGGGCACTCCAGTGATGTTGCAGCTCTGAAATATGGCCAAACTGGTGGCAAGTGGCATCGTGGCAGCTGCACGCTTGACTTTTCTCAGTTCATGGGCAGTTATTTTGCGCCTTGGTTTTTCCACACGCTTCTTGCGACCCTGTTGACTATTTTGAATGAAACGCTTGATTGTTCGATGATCACGCTTCAGAAGCTTTGCAATTTTAAGAGTGCTGCATCCCTCTGCAAGATATCTCACTATTTTTGACTTTTCTGAGCCTGTCAAGTCCTTCTTTTGACCCATTTTGCCAAAGGAAAGGAAGTTGCCTAATAATTATGCACACCTGATATAGGGTGTTGATGTCATTAGACCACACCCCTTCTCATTACAGAGATGCACATCACCTAATATGCTTAATTGGTAGTAGGCTTTCGAGCCTATACAGCTTGGAGTAAGACAACATGCATAAAGAGGATGATGTGGTCAAAATACTTATTTGCCTAATAATTCTGCACTCCCTGTATAAGTGTTTAACGTATTTTAATTATTGCTCCTGGTCAATTGGTTTTTGACAATATGAGATACTCTTCTAATATTATAAGCCCTGGAATATACTTTGGTGTCTAAATCTGAATTGTATTTTAACTATGTACCCTTTTTTTACATCCAAGAATGAGATATTTAAGCAATATGCATTTCCAAACCCTCATTTATAGACCTAGTATATACCTTTGAGGGTTTTGAAAAAATATGTTCTTTGTTTGTTCTTTGTAAGAATTATGCTGTGCTATTTTTAATATTGTTCTTTTAACTTTGGCTTAATTTTGAATTATGTTGGATTATGTAGGAATGTGTGTGCAAATATTTGATAAATATCCAAGAAAGACGTTTAGGCGATATGTCCTTCAAAGTTTTTATAATAAGACTCATTAAGGACTTTTTGAATCAAAACCAATCATCACAAATGCTGCTAATTACAAATCAATGCAATGGATATAAATTCACATAAAGACTAGACCCAGAAACGTGATCCGAAGAAGCCATTCAGACGAAACACGTCATCACGCTGTCAGACGCACAACGCACGCCGTCAGGACGCACCGAGTCAGCCCGTATCCTTTGGAAGCCTTGTTCCGTGTTCCAGTGCCCGAACATACTGCAGAACTTTAACAAGGGTCTGAGGACTGGCCATACAAGGACGGAGCCAACGTTATTTTTATTGTATGCTGCTAATAAAGGTTTGAAAATTATCCAGCTGCTGTCCTGCTTACACTATCGTGGTCCTGCATTCTGATATTTTCTGGGCTATTACAGTGAGAGCAGACTTCTACTGCTCCACTTTTGTGAGTTGATTGGTTTATTTTTATACCATTTCTTCGCTTTTTTGTCAGTTTTACACTATGTATTTTTTCTTTCTTTTTATCTCCCATGTTTTACCTCCTGAGTCATGCAACATCTGGGAATATATATGTCCCCCTTTTTAAAAGTTGTCTATGTAAGTGCGTTGTATTTTTTGCACTTTATTGTATCACTTGGTCACTTTGGTAATACACTATATAGTGTATAAAGTTTTTACACTTGCAAAACACTTTTGTATGAGTATATGCTCATCAATGTATGCACAAATCTCTTAAAGGCACAGCACACTTTTTTTCTTTTCTATAGTTATTGGTGAACCAAAAACTAAAAATCAAGGTTAATATTTTAAAATTAGAAAGAAGGCAATAGTTTGGCTGAACTATAAAAACTTTTATGCTTCAACACAGCTTATTGTTTGTGTAAAAAAAAAACCTTATCTGTGTTGTAACTGTATCAGCTATGGCAGTTTGTTAATCACTTTCTCAGTTTTAAGAAAATAATCACCGTAAATGTGATAAAAATGTACATTTGGCCCTTCTAGATAATTGCAGCTGTACAATAATATATTATTACAACTAACACAATGCTGGAGATCTACTATGAGCACATCCCTGCAAAGTTATATTTGTGAGCAGTGTTTGTGTTTGAGTGTAAGAGTGTTTTTTTGTGTTTGAATGTGTATATGTATTTGTGTGTAGTGTTGACATTTGAATGCAGATGTATGTTGATATGTACTGTTGCTATTTAAAAGCAGTAGTGTACTTGTGTTTAGAGTTTGTGTTTGTATGTAGAGCTGACATTTGATTGCTGAGGTGTATACATATATTAAACATATATGCAAATATAGTGTTACCCACATACCTACTGAAACAAACACAGATACTCATACTGACACATACACACACACACACACTGACTCATAAACACACAAATACATACACAAACACTGACACACAAATGCACACATACACACACACTTGTAAACACACTGACACACACACACACACAAACACACTGATAACACATATACCCACCGATAAACATATAAACAAACAGCTACACACACACACACATAACACATATACACATATTGTCAGATAAACACATACACAAACACACACACACAGATAACAAATATACACACTTACATGCACACAGATAAACCATATACACAGAGATAACACATACAAACAAAGACACACACACACACACACAGATAACACATATACACACTCAGCTAACACATACACACATATATCACAGATAACACATTTACACACACAGATAACACATACACAAACATACAGAGATAAAACACATATACAAACATAAATACCATATATACATATACAAAAAGATAACACATATGCACGCAGATAACATATGCACACAGATAACACATACATACAAAGATCACATTACATATTTTTAGCCACCCCCCCGCTTCCATATTTTTTTGTGCAGGAAGGTGGCTTCCCTGGGGTCCAGTGGCATCTGGCTGTCTAATGAAAGTCTGGTCCTGGCTCTCAGTCTCCTTCTTCTCTGGTCCTCACCTCTCTTCCAAGTGGCTTATTGATAAGCTAGGAGGAAGTGACTTATCCTCACTTCCTCCCAGCCCCATGGATTGACACAAACCAGAGGGCCGGGCAACACTGTTAAAGGGCCATGGTGCCTGTCCAGGCCCCTGATCAATGATGGCCATTGGTTAGCCCCCTAAGCTTGTGGGCCTCACTGGATGTAAGTCACTCCAATGCTTACCCTTTGGAAAGCATTGGGAGGGTATTGCGCCTGCTCGGCAAAACAATGAGATGCGACAATCAGTATCTCCTCATAGAGATGCATTGCATCAATGGAGACACTGAACGTCAGTGCTGCACTGACACACAAAACACCTTTAGCGGCTGTCTGAAAGACTGCCACTAGAGATGTTACAAGTCAAGGCATGAATGTAAACACTGCCTTTTCTCTGAAATGGCAACATTTACATTAAAAAACCTACAGGGACAGGCTATAGAAACCAAAACTACATTAAACTGTAGTGGTTTTGGTGACTAGAGTATCCCTTAAGACCATCTGTATCCAAGACTGCTATTTTTATTACAGGCTTTTCTACAATACAAAACGGCAACATGATGCAGAAATATGATGTCACAATAAAGAATATGTACATAAAGTTTATTTTAAATAATGGAGTTCAATCCCCCCATGTTTGAAAGTTTAAGATGGACAGAACGTATGAGTGAGTGGGGTTGGAATGAGGATTGTAAGGAGAGATAATTTCCCCTTGCAGCTTCTTCCTTTTCTTTTAAGGAGGATAACACCCTTCTTCTCATTTTTGTCTTCTTATATCTTTATTTTCCTTTGTTTGGGCAGAAGTATAATTTAAGCGATAGGTCATAGGAGAAAGTTAGGAAGATGAATGGGAAGGAGGTAATATAGGGGAACAATAAGGATAAGAAACTCAATGCAATCCAGAGTGTCTTGTCGTTTTTTTTTTTAATTTCTGTATGTACAAATTGTTTATGTTTGTATTTTTTGTTGTACGTGATTTATATCTAACAAAATCAATAAAATGATTTAAAATAGAAAGGAAATGCATCATAGAAGATGTAGTTTCACTTAGTTAACTGTTTGTACCCATCGGAAGTGTTACTAGGTCCCAGATAATCTGCAGAAAAAGGACAAAATGTAACAAAAGAGCCATTAAACTTATGTTTTCATCAAAATTTGCACTTTCAGTGCTGGTACAGATGCTATAATTATATATTATATATTTGAAATATTTTCAAATTTAAGCTATGCTTAAACAATCTGATAAAAAAAAAATATCAAAATTGACCTTATTCCCAATGATAAATTCAACATTCATTACAACAATGATACCTAACGATACCTAAACTTTTTTTTTCTTTTAATACGTTTTTATTTAATTTCCAAAAAGAAAATACCCAACATGACAATAACCCAACGGGTGATTGATATCATAGGAGAAGATCAGTATAAATAGACCCAAAGTAGTAGCAAGCACGATGTCTAAACATGAAGCAGGTGTCCATCGCTGGTCCTCACTAGTCACAAATATGTTAACAGTCAGCATAGTTAACACGTAAATAAACACAATAGCTTACATTGCAAATCAATGTAGCTTACAGCGGACACAAATTATAAAAGTATAAATCAAAATTTAAATAAACTATCCAGCTGTTGGGTTTTCCAAGTACGGACGATGAGTTAAAACTACAAAACGTCATGGACTTTACCGTCATGGAATGTGTCAAGGTTAGGCAGAAACTCCATCCAGGGTCTCTAAAGTTTTGACAATAAATAGAGATGGACGTCAGAAGATTCTCCATCACCTCTACACATTCTATTCTCTGTATCCAAACACGAGTGGTGGAGGGATCGGGTCACTTCCAGAATAGGGGGTTTAATGCTTTAGCCAAAATCAGCAAGAGCAGAGTAGTATCTTGCGATATCGATGGCTAAACGTAATAATTATAATTATAACTAGAAATCTTTTAACAAAGTGTAGAATTACTAAACAGTTAGGGAGATTTCTCTCATGTAAGTATCTCTAGATTATATTTTAGGAATGACATTTCCCATATCACTTTTCTGTTTAGTAGGCATACCAATATTTCATGTCTGTCTAATAAACAGCAACTTGCAAATATTCAAAGTCTAGACCATAATAGATTAACAAGGGGAAAAAAATATCTAACTCTGATTTAATTTTTTTTTTGTTTGTTTCAAAAGGCCTGAGTTGTTGAGGTCAATTATAAAATAATCACAATTTTTTGCTTAATGACCATTGAATTGTGAATATTTAAAGATACCATTGTTACTCATCATCTTGAAATCTCAATTTTTTTCAGCTAAAGAATGTGCTAGTCGGATGGTAACTCATGTAATAATTATGATGCCTACTCTTTGATTTTAACCCAATTGCCAGATAATCAATAGATGTTACTATTGTCCAAATGAATTCATTTTATCAACCTTGGAAAAATAAAGGGACACATGGGGGCTGGGGGCGGGTGAGCTAATGGGACACATGGGGGATAGGGGTGGGTGAACTAATGGGACACATGGGGGCTCGGGTGGGGGAACTAATGGGGAGGACTACAAGGGGGAACTAATGGGATACATGGGTGCTGGGGGGTAACTAATGGGATACATGGGTGCTGGGGGGTACCTAATGGGATACATGTGCCTGGGGGAGAACTAATGAGATACATGGGTGCTGGGGGGTAACTAATGGGACACATGGGGCTGGGAGGAGGTATAGGAACGCATGGAGGGCTGGGGGGATATAGGGACCTATGGAGGACTGAGGGAGATAATAAGGCACATGGAGGTCTGGGGGGTAATGAGACAAATGGAGGGCTGTGGGAATGGATTGAGACACAGAGGGCTGGGGGGATGGATTGAGAAATATGGAGGAATGGGGGGCTAATGAGACAAATGTAAGGCTTGAGGGGGGAATGAGGCACATGGAGGGCTGGGAGGGGGGCTCTGACAGACTGCCTGGCACTCCGACCGAGTAACTCCATCAATCGCTGCTTCCTAGTACTGATGAGTACCATAAGCACTGCACTGGAGCACCATAACCACCGCTGACCCCACGAACCGCCGCTGCTTGGTTGTGGACCACTCTGGACCCAAGACCAGGATCCAGCTTCCAGTAGGCAGACCTCTCCTAATCCAGAGAGCAGGAACAGGAACAGCTCTTACAAGAGCTTAGTGATTATACTCTGGGGAGTATAGTGATTATAGCAATCCCCAGAGTGTAGGTCTCCAAACCAACAAACATGAGCCAAGACTTCATGAAGGTGCAAGATGACCTGAGCTTTAATGGTTTAGGTTGGCTTTTGTACAATTCTTCAGGCCAGAGGAACACCCCCTGGACCTGATGGGGTACAGGAACACAAAGGACACAAACCAATCAAAAGAAACATACAGTCTGTGACACGCCATGTACGGCACACAATCCCTCCCCTCTGCTTGGGAGATAATTGAGTAAAGTCCTGTAAGTAACTCAATTATCTCCAGGCAGAAAAAACATATTTTCACAAAGTTCAGGAAGAACCCCAAAACATAACATACCCGGTCTCTCTTTGTGGAGTAAAAAAGTACTTACATTACATAAATGGAGCCTTTTAAAGTGTATTCAGCAAGGTATATTGCAGGGCCCATAGTCACAGGGTAGAAAGCGAGCAAACAGGCCCCTCCAAAAACTCGTGGCAAACTCACAGAAAAAAGGGAGTTTGTCACACATCTTCCCTCCCAGGGGGAGACTAACCAGGTACCTGACCTCCTGTCAGTCTGTGCCTGAGTTAGTCAACTAGCCCACTGACAACAAACAATTACTGGACCTGATGACTCTTGTTGTCGGTCTCTGTCCGGTATGTCTCAGGTTGCTGATTGGGATCGGGCAGCTATCTGTGAGTATATGGTGGGCAGAGGCCAGCGGCGCAGTGGGTATTGCCTTCTCCTCCACTATCCCCAGAACCCGGTTGGGCAGCTGCTGCTGGAGAGGTTGTCCCCTCTCTCGGTAAGGTACATGGCCACTGGGGAATGAGACCGGTTGTCTCCTCTCCCTGTAACGCTGTTGGGTGTTGGGTAGTGGTGGTACCGACCATATCCACTCCCAGGGATGTTTGCTGCTGCAAGGACGAGGGACCGACAATCTCCTCTCCCTGTGATGCTGGCTGCCGCTGGGGAGAGAGACTGGTTGTCTCTTCTCCCTTTACAACACACTGCCGCTGGGGAGTCAGACTGACTGTCTCGACTCCCAGGAACACTGCCTGGTGTTGGGTAGTCGGGGGCGACCATCTCCCCTCCCAGGGATGCTGGTTGCTGCAGGGATGAGGGACCGACAATCTCCTCTCCCGGTAACTCACTCTGTCGCTGGGGAGAGAGATCGACTATCTCTTCTCCCAATAACACCCTCTGCCGCTGAGGGAGTCAGACCAACTGTCTCGACTCCCAGTAATGCTGCCTGGTGCTGAACTGCTTGCTGCTGCTGGGATGAGGGACCGACAATCTCCTCTCCCGGTAACTCATTCTGCCGCTGGAGAGAGAGACCGACTGTCTCTTCCCCCAATAACACACTCTGCTGCTGGGAAGCCAGACCGACTGTCTCAACTCCCGGTAACGCTGCCTGGTGCTGAACTGCTTGCTGCTGCTGGGATGAGGGACTGCCAATCTCCTCTCCCGGTAATACTGTCTGCCGCTGGGGAGGGAGACCGGTTGTCTCCTCTTCCTGTATGGTACACTGCCGCTAGGGAGTGAGACTGGTTGTCTCGTCTCCCTGTGAGATGCACTGCCGCTGGGGAGAGAGACCAACCGTCTCTTCTGCCGGTCACTCCGGCTGTAGCTGGGGATCTGGGCCGGCTGCCCAGCGACACTGTAGGGCAGGTGGAGAGACCTCGGCCCCATTTCGACCTGCTGTCTGGAGATCTTCCCAGGCCCAGTCTATGAGGATCCCCCCTTTGGTAGCTGGTAGGGAAGCAGGGGGTACCTCAGCAATGTTTTCCCAGCTGAAGGGTGGTAGATCTGGTTCTGCATGTCGGTTAGATTAGGACTGAATTGAGCTGAGCAGGTGTTGGTAGTTCTGCTCCAGCTCCCACTCCATTGTAAACCAGGTGGGTCATGTCTCGTCTCACCTCGCTGGCATCAGCCCAAGCATGCATGGCCACCCTGTAGTCATAGATGTTCAAAAATCTAGACTCCTCCGTGCTGCCAAAATCAATGTCTTCCTCCAGGGTATCCCAAAGTAGACCAGGGCCATCAAAATCGTCACCTTCGGGCCAGTTGTCCTCGGCCGTCCAGGGGGTCTGCCGAACTGTATACCAGCATAGGGCCTGGTAGGCGTTGTTTAGCCAAAGCTCCTGCCATACCCGGTGCTTGAGCTCCTTCACCCACTCCTCCAGGGGCTGCTCTCCCAAGAGACACATTTGCATCGCCACACGCTTCTTTAGCCACTGCTCGTCACTGGGGAGACTCTCGCTGCACCGACGCTGTACGTCCTCCAGGGCCTCATACCACACATCCTTTCAAGTGGCATTTCTCCAGTCCAGTATGCCCTCCTTTGATACAGGCCCATCCTGTTGGGCCAAGTGTTGCTGCAATCTTCAGAGAAACTCCTTCTCACATGGGGAAGCTGCACAGGTGCTAGCTCGCTCCATTCTCCCGAGTTTCTCCTCCTACTTGTCATGGAACGCTGTCTGGAAACTAGCTGATTCCATACTGCTGTGGCCAGGGGTGCTGTACGGATACTAGCGTTGCCCTCAATTAGAGTTCATATGATACTGGAAAGCAGGAAGAGGAACAGCTCTTACAATAGCTTAGTGATTATACTCTGGGGAGTATAGTGATTATAGCAATCCCCAGAGTGCAGGTCTCCAATCCCTCAAACATGAGCCAAGACTTCATGAAGGTGCAAGATGATCTGAGCTTTAATGGTTCAGGTTGGCTTTTATACATCCCCGGATAGCCCTGATCTGGGTGAACAACATATCCAAATATCACCCAGATCAGAGCAGGGGTTCAAAACTTTCATGGAAGTCTCTTTTTGACCGGCTGCAAGCATGGCTTCATGCCCAAAACAGTTCCAGGGAATAAGGGCCAGCGGTCGGTCTCTCTTTGTGGAGTACAAAAGTACTTACATTACATAAATGGAGCCTTTTAAAGTGTATTCGGCAAGGTATATTGCAGGGCCCATAGTCACAGGGTAGGAGGCAAGCAAACAAGCCCCTTCAAAAACTTGTGGCAACTTGTGGCAAACTCACAGAAAAAGGGGGAGTTTGTCACAGGAACTATAGGGACACATGGGGCTAATGAGACACATGGAGGGCTGGGGGTCTAATAAGACATATGGAGGGGCTAATAAGATACATGGAGGGGCTGAGGGAGCTAATGAGACACATGAAGGTATGGGGGGATGGATTGAGACACATGGATGTCTGGGGGATGGATTTAGAAGCATGGAGGGGTGGCAGGGGTAATGATACACATGTAAGGCAGGAGGTGGTGGAATGAGACACATGGAGGGGCAGTGGAGTAAAAAGGCACACGGAGAGGCTGGGGAGGAAAAAAGACATGAAGAGGTCTGGGGAGAAAGAGACAGAGGGGCTGGGAAAGGGGAGAATGAGACACACAGAGGAGCTGTGGGGAAAGAGACACACAGAGGTGCTGGGGCCTGGGAAAGATACTCACAGAAGGGCTGGGGAAGGGGAGAAAGAGACAGAGGGGCTGGGGCTAAGAGACACATGAAAGGTGCTTGGGAGAGAAAGACACAAACAAAATGTATCTTCATTTGTGTCTCCTGCTCTCCCTGTAATTTAGAGTCGACCGGTGAGAAAAATACCTCATATTAAAGGGACACTATAGTCACCAGAACTTCTACAGTTTATTGTAGTGCTTCTGGTGTCTATAGCCTGTCCCTGTATGCTGAGCACTGTAAATATTACCTTTTCAGAGAAAAGGCAGTGTTTATATTGCTGCCTAGGAACATCTCTAGTGACAGTCTCTCAGACAGCCACTAGAGCTGCTTCCTAGTCCAGTGCAGCACAGTGTGCAGCACCTATGTTGAGCATCTCCATGCTCTGCATGGAGGCGCTGAACGCTCCCCATAGAGATGCATTGATGCAATGCATCTCTATGAGGAGATTCTGATTGGTGTGGTGAAGCACAGCATTTTGCCACACAGTTTGCGTTGACTGAGATCATCTAGTTGTCAGACAAAGTGAAGAGCACACTCTTCAAAATAAACAAGATAACGTCATTTTTTTTACTGCTGTGCAATAACATACATTCACAATTTCAGTCCAATTTCAAAATTTTCCTTAAAATGTCAAGGTAGTTGGCTGAAACATTGATTATGCAAATGCACGTCTGCTTACAACAAATCCGCTCTTTTGTTTATTTTGAAGCCCTTTGACTGCTTTCTTTCATGTTTGAGTGATAGTTTTCAGTTTTAAGGTTTTGTTTTTGCACACTATGCTGGCGCGATGCATTATGGTGCTGGTATAGAATTTTTTTCCAGGGCTGCTTTTCAATCCCAGTCCGGCCCTGGTTCACATTTGAAACTCTTTCTGTTTAGGCCTCATCAGTGCTCTTTGTATAAGCACACGTTGCCTGGTGTACTTTGCAAACTTCAAAGCTGGTCAAGTCATCAGCACCGAAAGCACGGATTGTGGTCAGAGAAGGACGAATATTTAACGGGACCCTAGACAGGATACAAGTTTTGGGCTCCCCTCTTCCTCTTCATTCTTCACATAATCATAGGGGTCAAAAAAAAATCATGGTTCTGGGCCCTTGTTTAACTCCTGGGTCCTAGGCAGCTGCCTGGGTTGCCTCATAGTTAATCCTGCACTGGATGTGGCAGGATTCTATAATTTTACAGTCTAAATATCTCCTTATTGATACACTCACTCACAGTCTGGCTAGTAAAATGTATAGACGGGGAAAAAAAACAGGCGGTTTAAATTGTCAACAGACATCCTGGCAGCCTTACAAAGGTGTCTAGGGGCAGAGTACAGCTTTAAAATAAAAAATAAAAAACAAAAAAATTAAACCAGTTTTCTGATACAACACTGAACTTTAAATTATTTAATGTCATGAGGTCACATATCAAAGACCTACACCACACCAGCCAACAGAGATTCCTTCTTCCCACCCTCCTAAAAATGTGTTTACTCATTGTTTTTAAATAAAATAAAATAATTAAATCAAATATTTTCATCTAATGAGCAATCATCAATCACAAATTTAATGACAGCCTTTTATTGCAACCAATAAATATCTTCTTCACAAAGTCAGTCCCCGGCTATGTTTGCCTTTTGACACATATATGTCTATAGTATTTTCTAATGTTATCATTAGAGATGTCGCGAACTGTTCGCCGAACTGTTCGTGAACTGTCCGCCGGCGAACAATAGCGTGTTCGCGTTGGGCGAACATATCCGATTTCCGGTCCGCCCCCTATACGTCTTCATTGAGTAAACTTTGACCCGGAACCTCACAGTCAGCAGACACTTCCTGGGAGGGAGGGTCTGCTGCTGATTGGGTGGAATGTGTCTGCTGGCTGTGAGGTTCCGGGTCAAAGTTTACTCAATGATGACGTATAGGGGGCGGACCGGAAATCGGATATGTTCGCCCAATGCGAACACGCTATTGTTCGCCGGCGGACAGTTCGCGAACAGTTCGGCGGACAGTTCGCGAACAGTTCGGCGGACAGTTCGCGACATCTCTAGTTATCATCCTAAACACTTAAAGGTGATAAATAACAAACTTACCCACTTGGCATTACCACGCTGAAAATAAAGAATTAAAAATAAATAAATAACAAAGTCACCCCAACACACTTACCTCAAAGAGTTGAATATGTTGTTGTGTTGTTGCTCCAAATTGCTTCCTGCTTTGTTAGCCAGTGAATATGTAAAACTAGTATAAAGCATTGATACAGTAGCCTTGTACACAGAGATAAAATTTAGCTCAGTTGAACCATTTCCCCCCGAAAATAGAAATGTTTGTGGTACACCTGAATTTAGACTAAATGTCACTTTGGCATTTCAGAATTTTGGAATCCCGAGATTCCGATTCAGAATCGAAACAGAAGAATGAAGAATGAGTGTTTTATGTATCTATTTTGCTGTACGATGATAGGATAATTTTTCTGTCGTTTGTTTCACATATTTAAGAAACATTAACCAGTAGAGGGAAATTCAGGAGAAGCAAATAAGAAAAAATTAATACATATATATATATATATATATACAGACAGCCCTTGCACTCCAACAAAAAGAAAAAATCCATACCTGGTGCTCTGGTGGCTCATTCACAGGTAAAGAAAAGTACCAGCACTCAAGGATTTTCCAAAACTTACATCTCCATTTATTGTGGAAGGTTAATCGACGTTTCAGCTCCTCTAGGGAGCTTTTATCAGTGTCCTGATGAAAGCTCCCTAGAGGAGCTGAAACATCGATTAACCTTCCACAATAAATGGAGATGTAACTTTTGGAAAATCCTTGAGTGCTGGTACTTTTCTTTAACTAAATATATATATATATATATATATATATATATATATATATATATATATAAAATATAACATACACTGATCAGCGACAACATTAAAACCCCTGATAGGCGAAGTGAATAGCATTCATTATATCGTTACAATGGCACCTGTCTTTCTAATTTTTATGATTTAGGTTCCTGTATATTTATGGACGGGAATCTAAGCTAAACAAAGGCCATCTTTTTATGCCAGCTTATTAAATTGTTCCTACATTCTGAGTTTGTTTTTAAGTGCAACCAGTGCATTGGGAGAGTCCATAGTTTCCACTTGGCAGGGACTGTGTTCAGGATCCTGATTGGTTGAGGCTAAGTTTAAGTGCAGTTAAAGCTCTAGTTTGCTTATCAGTGACCTTGTCTGCTACCTTGCAGAAGGGAGCTGCCCTACCCTGTGATAATAGGGCCAATTAATGCAGTCTTGGTATGAGCTGTAGTTATCACAGGGTCCACAGGGATTTATAGCCATTGAAGAGGTAGCCAGAAATACCCTACCAGTACTTTTGTAAGTAACCATGTGGAAAGGAGTTGTTTTGCCCTGTAATCTGGAGCCCAGTACTGTAATCTTAAAGTGAAGAGAAGTTATCCAAGGGTCGATGGCATTTCATGGTGTCTAGCTATCCTAAATCATTGTCCTTTTACTACTATTCACTATCTTTATCCTTCAACAGTCACTTAACCTGTTAACATTAATTAAACACCCCTCAATATTCTACAGAGTACATGTCATCCTATGCTATCAAATATAGCTAGTTTGTATCCTCAAACAAGTTCAAGTCAGTTGTAAACGTACCACCAATTCTTATTGAATCGATCGCCGAGAAATTAAGATCTAGACACATTTATTTAGATTTTTTTTAAACAACCATGTGCATATTTTCAAATAGTTGTACTCAGCACAGAACTTGGCCAAAGGGGGGGGGGAATGAATGAATTAAAAAGTGCTTGAGATTTTAGGCGTTTTCATTGTGTTTCCCTAAAGTAAAAATTTTGAAATAAACTGTTTAATTGTATACCATGCAGCTTTGTTGTTTTCCAGAACACATCCCAACTTAAATGGACTCCACGGGGTGCCATACACTTAAATGTGGGAATCAATTTCCACTGAATAGTCCTGCACATGTATTTTAAAATGTGAATGATAATTAGCCCAAAAAGAGGATATATCTGATTCTCCCACCAGCACACACTGGGCAGAATAAATGAACCAATTGTTTGTGCTCATTTTTCAAATCGTTGCTAATGTTTTCTTTGCTTTACTGAGCTGTGTATGAACACATGGAACTGCGTAATAGTGGTGACAACGATATGGTCTTATCCCTTTAAACAACAATGATTGCATTGTATGGTCTGGCATCAGAGACCCAGAATGGGTTTTGCTTGCGTGTTGTTATAGTCAAATGTTATTATCATTAAGTGAATGGCAAAACTAATCTGATTCCATGGTTTGTTTAAGACTCGCAGGTCAAGAATATTTTTTTTTAAAGGAAAAGAAGCACATTTTAAAATAATCATGAACAAATCTTTAAAATTACCCTGATCTCTGTAACAATCAATTTAAACACGATGCATCAATGTACAACAATACAGAACTATAATGAAACCAAAACCTTGGTGTTTCTGACTATTACTATGCTAATGCGTTACTTACGTTTAATATTAAAAATAAATTAACAAACTGAAAATGGTTACATTTCCTGACACATTCTGGAAATGTATTTTTAAAATTTGGTATTTATTCTAGATTTTTTTCTGATTAGCCCTTCCGGAAACACCCCCACACACTCCCCTAAATGTAAAGAGACCCTCTTTGTCCATTTAAAATGTTTAGAGGTACGCAACTACTATGGACTTTACCAATATATTATTAGTTATTAATGCGATTAAATAGAGGATCAAAACAATGAAACATACATTTGCATGATAAAAAAAACAGTTTTTCTCTATCTCTACACCTTCTATCGGTCCCTATCTCTCTATTCTCTCCTTCTCTTTTTCCCTATCAGTCTATTGCTCTTTCAGGTCTATTCTTAGATGAATCATACTTCTGTAACTAGCCATGATCTGTAACTAACCATGGTCATTATAAAATAAATAGTTTACTTCTGCATGCATCTTCCTTTCTGGCAACAACCTCTAACAGCAGTAAGATAATAGGCCGTATTTATACACACAAGAACCACTGAAAACAATATGAAAAAGTTATAATTATTGAGTCGCATCTATATTGCTTACTGATAACTGCTTAGCAATTCTGCCAATATCAGGTTTTATATAGCACATCCGTTAAAGTTATATAATAATACTTAAGGAGCTAAGTGGGGAAATAATTGAACCTCTGTATTTAATTTTTTAAGATTCTTTTGTTTCAGGTATCATACCAGAGGATTGGAGGAAGGCAGATGTCATTCATATATTTAAAAAGGGTTAAAGAACTTTGCCCGGAAATTATAGACCTGTGAGCTTAACTTCTGTGACTGGGAAAATATTTGAAGGGCTATTAAGGCATAATCAGGAATTCATTGGGAAGAACTATACTATTAGCAATAATCAGCATGGTTTTATGAAACATAGGTCATGTCAAACTAACCTAATTGCATTTTACAAAGAAGTAGGTAGAAGTATAGATCAGGGTGTTCCAGTGGATGTGATCTACTTGGATTTTGCCCATGCATTTGATACGGTTTCTCACAATAGGTTAGTCTTCAAACTAAAATAAATTGGTCTAGATGAATGTTCTTGGGTAGAACATTGGCTTAAGGACAGAGTACAACGAGTTGTCATTAATGGTAAATTTTCAAACTGGACAAAAGTGGTAAGTAGTGTTGTTCAGGGTTCTGTTTTGGGACCGCTTCTATTTAACATATTTATAAATGATCTTGAAATAGGCATTGAAAGCCATGTATCAGTGTTTGCAGATGACACGAAACTTTGTAAAGTAATAAAATGTGAGCAGGATATTGCTTTGCTGCAGAGGGATTTAGATACATTGGGGGACTGGGCACTAAAATGGCAGGTTAAAGGGACACTATAGTCACCTGAACAGCTTCAGCTTAACGAGGTTGTTCAGGTGAGGACTATAGCTCCCTGCAGCCTTTCTCATGTAAACACTATATTTTCTGAGAAAATACAGTGTTTACATTGAAAGCTAGGAACACCTCCAGTTGCAGTCACTCAGAGTGAACCAGAGGGACTTCTGAGTTGATGGAGGCATAATATGCCTCCATCCACTCAGATCTGCTGTGCACAAGCATCCTGTGATTCAGTATCTCCTCCCACTGCATGCAAACAGTGAATTTTCCTCAGAGATTCATTGACTCAATTCATCTCTATGAGGAGATGCTGATTGGCCAGGGCTGTGTTTGAATCATGCTGGCTCTGCCCCTGATCTGCCTCCTTGTCAGTCTCAGCCAGTCCTATGGGGAAGCACTGTGATTGGATCAGGCTATCACATGTCAGCAGACTGCTTGTTTTTCCTGAGTCTAACAGCATGCAGATTTACAGCTTCTGGCTTGAATACAGTAAGATTTGTACTATATTTATCTAGGCATGAGGGGCCCAGGGGGGCTAGATGGTCGTGTTAACACTATAGATTTAGGAATACATGTAGTTGCACTGGTGACTATAGTGTCCCTTTAAATTTAATGTAGAGAAATGCAAAGTTATGCACTTCGGGGTCAAGATTGCATAAGAAACTTACACCCTAAATGGTAGTAAAATTAGGGGTAACCACACACAAGAAGGATTTGGAAATTGTTATAGACAACAAATTAGGCAGCAATATGCAATGTCAATCTGCAGTTGCTAAGGCCAGAAAGGTTTTGTCATGTATAAATAGGGGCATAAATTCTCGGGATGAAAATATAATTTTGCATATTGATAAATCGCTGGTAAGACCACATCTTGAATATGCTGTGCAATTGTCAGCACCTGTTCTAAAGAAGGATATCATGGCACTAGAAAAAGTGCAGAGACGAGCTACAAAATTGATAAAATGAATGGAGCATTTTAGTTATGAAGAAAGCTTAAAAAATTGAAATCTCTTTAGTTTGGAAAAAATAGCGCCTCAGAGGGGATATGATAACATTATACAAATATATTCTGGGCCAGTACAAACTATTTTCTGGAAATCTATTCATAAACAGTGCTATACAAAGGACACAAGGTCATGCATTTAGGCTGGAAGAAAAGAGATTTAATATAAGGCAAAGAAAAGTTTTTTTTACAGTAAGAACTATAAGGATGTGGAATTCTCTGTCTGAAGAGGTGATTTTATCAGAGTCCCTACAGATGTTTAAACAGCAATTGGATAAATACTTGCAAAAACATAACATACAGGGATATAATTTCTAATTAGTGGGCAGGGCCGCCTTCAGAAATTTTGGGGCCCTTAACACTGCTCAAGGTCTGGGCCCCCGGGGGGCCGCCTCCAAGCACACCCCCAAATCCCACCTTGAAATCCCGCCCACAGGAATACACAAACACAGACACAAACACACACACTCATACAAAAAGGACACAGATACACACACACATACACAAAGATACACACATACTGACACACAGGCATACTAACATACACACATACTGAAACAGAAACATAGACTTATACAGACACATACTAACATACATACAGACACACACACACGCATAAGGACATACATACACACACACATACTGACAGACATGCATACATACAGAGAGACATATACATACATCCTGACATACATACATACACACAGACATACATACTGACATACATACAGATATACATACATACACATACTGACATACATACATACATACAGATACATAAAGATATACAAACACAGACATACACACACAGACAGACAGACATACTGACATACAGACAGTTACATACAGATACATACATACTGACATGCACACACACACACATAGCTCATTTTTCTTACCTTTTTTTTTTTTGCAGGAGGGTGGCTGGGGCTGATGGGAGTCGGCGTGGCTCTCCTGTCCTCGCCGGCCCGTCTCTCTTCCCTCCCTCGCGGAGGGAGCTGGGAGGAAGTGATCGGCCATCACTTCCTCCAAGCACTTCATACGACTGCAATTTTTTTGAAGAGGCCAGGTCGCGCTATTGCACAGCCACTGCGTTGACTGTGCCCCTGAAGATATAGGGCCCATCGGGTGGCCCTAAACTCCTTTACTGTGTAAACCTCTACCACTTCAGCTGGAAGGTAATTCCATGCATCCACTACCCTCTTAGTAAAGTAATACTTCCTGATATAATTTTTAAACCTTTGCCCCTCTAACTTAAGACTATGTCCTCTTGTTGTGGTAGTTTTTCTTCTTTTAAATATAGTCTCCTCCTTTACTGTGTTGATTCCCTTTATGTATTTAAATGTTTCTATCAAATCCCCCCTGTCTCGTCTTTCCTCCAAGAAATACATGTTAAGTTCCTTTAATCTTTCCTTGTAAGTTTTACCCTGCAATCCATGAACCAGTTTAGTAGCCCTTCTCTCAACTCTCTCTAAATTATCAATATCCTTCTGGAGATACGGTCTCCAGTACTGCGTACAATATTCCATGTGAGGTCTCACCAGAGTTCTGTACAATGGCATGAGCACTTCCCTCTTTCTACTGCTAATATCTCTCCCTATACAACCAAGCATTCTGTTAGCATTTCCTGCTGCTCTATTACATTGTCAGCCTACCTTTAAGTCATCAGAAATAATCACCCCTAAATCCCTTTCCTCATATGTTGAGGTTAGGACTCTATTAAATATTCTGTACTCTGCCCTTGGGTTTTTACGTCCAAGATGCATTATCTTGCACTTATCCACATTAAAGGTCAGTTGCCACAACTCTGACCATGTTTCTAGTTTACCTAAATCATTTGTCATTTGGCTTATCCCTCCTGGAACATCAACCCTGTTACAAATCTTAGTATCATCAGCAAAAATACATACATACACATATTGACATACATACATACTGACATACACACACACACTGCTAACTTTTATTACCTTTTTTTTAAGGAGGGTGGCTGGGGCTGATGGGAGTCGGCGTGGCTCTCCCGTCCTCCCGGCCTGTTTCTCTTCCCTCCAGCGCGTAGGGAGCTGGGAGGAAGTGACCGGCGATCACTTCCTCCCAGCACTACTTGAGGCTGCAATTTTTTAAAGGGGCCCGGTCGTGCTATTGAACGGCCGCAGTGCTGATCGGGCCCCTGAAGATATAGGGCCCATCGGGTGGCCCTAAATGCTTGGGCCACCCGATGGGCCCTATCAGCATGCGAACTCCGGTGTAGGTGTACTGGCGGCAGTTTCGCCGCTACACGTGGAGCCCAGGCCGCCGGGTCCCCCAGGGCCGCCTGGCCCATGATAACCGTCATGATTGTCACCCCCTGATGGTGGCCCTGATAGTGGGGTAATAGCTGCTTGATCCAAGTAAATATCTGACTCTAATTTGGGGGTCAAGAATGAATTTTTGATGCAAAATTGGAAGCGCTTCGGACTGGGTTTTTTGCCTTCTTTTAGATCAACAGCAAAAAACAAATGTGAGGAAGGCTGAACTTGATGGACGCAAGTCTCGTTTTAGCTATGTAGCTATCTAACTATATTATAATAAGAAGTATGGTTTCTCCCATATATTATCCACATACCCACAAGAAAGGTACCCAGTTAGCACACATATATTTTTAGAATTACCACTACCCTTTTTTCCAAATTGTATCAGCTGTAATCAGCCTGCATCTTAAACCTAAAAAAAGCTACACAATTATCACGCAGCCACCTTACAATACCTCTCCCTAAAGATATACATGCAACAACACAAAAAGAAAAGGCAAAGAGAAAATCATTATATTCCCAAGTACAATAAATACAAATGCCCAAAAAGTGCATATATACTAGTAACATGAATATGAGAAAAAATACAACTTGATTGGTAATGTTTCCTCCAGAAATATTCAGTATCAAAAAGATACACATTGAAATGTCAAATGTACAAAATTGCATTTGCCCTTAATGGGCCAATAAGCCTCCAGCCTTATCCACCACACTGCTTCGGTAGTTCAACTCTGGTCACAACAAATGGATCGTTCCTCTGTAGACTTCTTTCAGGACCTTTGTGGAGAATTACTAAGCCTCAGTATGTAGGGTCATGATACTCCGCTCAACATGTTTTGTCTGTTTTCCATACAGACGTCTTCTGGATGTGTATAATGCTCTGGTATAAACCAACTTAAAAAGGCACCACAATAATTGGTTACTCCCCAAGCAAACACAGCTCTTCAAACTGCCATGCCACCGTATCACGTTCATATAATAAATTACTACTCTATATTGATATTTTTGATGCTGGATAGTGCTTGAGCAAAGATTACCAATCCGGTGGTATTTATTCCCATATTCACGTTATTAGTATAGGGACTTTTTTTGGTGAGTTTTATGTATAATTCTTAGGAATATATTGGTTTTTTTTTGCTATTGAAGCCAAACTGGTCAGCTCCTCTGTAACTTTAATGTGGCTAGAGATTTAATTACTGTTTGTGGTGTTCTTAACACTAGAGCATTATGATTGCCACTTGATTCTTATCTTCTGTGTGAACGTTTCCTCTAGGGATACCCAATCACAGTAGAAAATACATGAATGGAAGCACATTATTTTTAAAATCTATGAGAGGTTTAGCACAAGGCGGCCAGTAAAAGTATGTTTGCAATAGGAGTAGTATGAGCCCTTTGAACTTCACCCAACAAAGAGGGAACAATATTTATCAGCAAAGTGAACCAGACAACTGTTAATACTTGTATGATACAGTGGAAGTGTCTAGAAGCAAGGCCAGCTCAGTAGTTTGGATGAGAACACAGCATGTGCATAGAATGGGTTCTAAAGAAACGATAGCTCATACATTGTCTGTCTTCTGATACAAACATTTACAACAAGGTCCAAAGTGCTACTGGGAGCAATATCAAACTACATTGAAAAGTACAGAAGGTGCAGAAGTTGATTTAAGGCCAAGCAGAGACAAACAGTTCCAAGAACACCCCATGCAATTGTGTTACCTGTAAAAGTGTTCAGTTAGGCAGTGTTGAAAAGGACTTAGAGCTTCAAATCTTATGCTACTAGCCAGGCGGTAAATGTTCCTTCCTTCTGCAAGCCTAGAAGGTCCATGGCACACTTACCAGGTGTGAATTTCTACTATCTGGGGCTACATTTTCAGTCACCAATGGTTAGTGGTGAGTTGAATTTTGCATTCTGCAGAGCCAAGGGAATACTTTCTATGAAATCGTTTTTTATTAATCATTTTTAATAATGATTTATTATAATGATAAATTATATTGGGGAACGGTCTCTAACCATTTTAGCACAACAATTCAAGCATTCTCAATGTGAGGACGATGAAGAATTGATTTGTCAAGACCGATGTGGAAGAACAAGTCTGATCAGCATAGAGCGCTGATTTCACCCCATCAAACATCTTTAAAATGAATTTTAAGGCAGCTGAGAGCCAGACCTAACAACATACATGTGCCCAACCTTTAATCATTAAATGTGTTCTAAATTCTACTATAATTGATTATTGGTGTCACTATTTTAATGTGCCACATTTCTACATGTTTCTATTGGTGAAAGTTCAAATGATTTATTAGTCATGTCTTTTAATACTATAGGAAATATTTATTTTGCCAACATGTTATTCTTAAAGACAAACTGTCACTTTCATTCAGAGTGAAATTCATGGAAAACAAGTTTCACTTCACAATGTGTATCAATTCACTATAGCATTTAGGCTTGTAACCAATTTCTTTTTTTTCACATTGAACAGTCACACTATGCAGTGATTTGTGGAGCATTGAATACATTAGCATAGATTTGCATCATATGTATACAGAAGCATTTCATAACATTCTCATTAAAAAAATTTTTTATAAATTAATTTTAAAAACAAGGAAAGCACAACCAATAACTATTTTTATTAGTTACCCAAATAGGCCTTAACCTAAGACTTCATGATTACTAAATGCTACTAACGTGTTTCCATGAATATCCACTAGAGGGCAGTCACAACTGAATATTATTTACATGATTTTTCTTTACACTTTGATAAACGGTGCTGTTAATAATGTACTTAATTATAGCTTTTCAATATAATGTTAAATGCCATTAAGGCAAGGAAGAAAATCTTGCTTGCTTAACAGTAATTATAAACATTGACTTAACCCCCTCTTATTCTCACAAGTTACAAAAGCTATTTAATAAATATAGATCTTGAAAATGTGTTTTATTAAATTGTGTACATTGATTGTGGTTCATGGGGCCTCGACCGTCTCCTCCAATACAATTAATAAGTCACATTTTTACTACTAGATAGTCACCCATGGCAGAATGTTTTCTATCACCATAAATATACATGAATGCTTACACACATTGAAAGAATGTATCGTCAAGTAAATGCGGGATTTCAGCTGACTGGGGATTCTGTTTTCTATTGTTGAGCGGGTGATTTACTCTCAAAATATGAAAACAGTACTGAAATAGTTAAAGTTGTACTATAATCACTATACCGATTATAGATCAGTTTGGTGCTGCCCCCATATCTGTGTCACAACATTTTTGAACAGTCTGACGAAATTCAAGGCTTAATAGGTTTGGCATCGTCAATATGCTATGTAGGTTTTTGCATGTTCAAATATTTATAGTTTTTGCAAAAAAAAAAAAAAATTTTGCAGAATACTCTACCATATGCCTGCCTCGTTAACCACAGGCAACCACTCCAGAAAAAGTCTTCCTTGTAAATAATATGCACACAGCTAATTCTCTGACAACACTGAGTGATCTAATCGTTAGAAGGAGACTACACCCAGAGAGACACATAGTAACGACAGCACTACCTGTTTATAGTTTCTTTAACTGTCTGCAGCCAGGCTGTGAATTAAAAACAGTTCACTTAGTAATGTTGGGGTTCGAGATCTGTGAATATATTTGAGAAGGAAGTCTTTCTGTAATAAGAGGGCTTAGTTAGGAAGCACGCTGATGGTGCAGCTTTTTGTAAAATATTATGAAATGAAGATGCAATACACTTACCTAATCAGCTACCAAAATATTTTGTTTTAGTCCAATAAATAAGGTGTTACAAGATACTGTGATCATCTCTGATTTACAACCTGGATTTCTTGACTAACACAGCTACACCTGAAACTTTGTGAAAGAAATAGCGAGAAATATCTATGCCGGCAACAGAACTCACTCGTTGCCCAGTAGAACTTTTACAGAATTAGTTAGAAAACATACGAAATAGCAGATCACGAAGGAGTTTAACACATCATGCTTTGACAATATTTTTTATAAATGGCTTCAAATGTATTATTTTTAAACAAACTGTTAAATAAATCTAGTGCCATGTTATAACCATTTTCATTTACGGTATCTATCTGTATTGTTTATTTCTATTTATTACAACTGTGTTAAAATGCAATCTTTTTTAATGACTATATGCTTTTTGGAGTAGAATAAAAAACATAAGATCTTCAAGTAAGTAGGTGTTCAAGGGTCACTCCAAACATCATAACCACTTCAGATCACTGGTCCTGTTTCCT
The DNA here is from genome assembly GCA_933207985.1 of Pelobates cultripes. Taxonomy (NCBI): domain Eukaryota; kingdom Metazoa; phylum Chordata; class Amphibia; order Anura; family Pelobatidae; genus Pelobates; species Pelobates cultripes. Next base: position 55,125,227 of record OW240915.1, read on the forward strand.
AATAATAAGGGAGTCCATTATGTGACAGCTTGCCATCTTACCTGGATTTGCAGAGAACAAAGGGTCTTCTGTGGCCAGTGATATGTATTTGGCTTCTGTACATCTGCAGATGACGATCTTGCCTACCATTCATTGACTGAGAGCATCGGCTGATAGGGACTCTCCCTCCTAAATACTGACACTTGGGAGGCATGACTTGACTATAGAGTTTGGGGACCTTTATATGACTATCTTCCCACCATCCAGAGGTCGAAGGAAATGGTAAATGCCCAAATGCAGTATTTCACTAAACTTCATAATTACTAAGCTGTACTGTTCGTGGTACTTTCTTTGTTTCTGCCTTTAGTATTTCCTAGTATAATGTAGTATTTCCAATGATCCATTTTATTCAGAGAGGTGAGAAAGCTGCTTGGCTGAGGTCCCACAGTGTCCCCCATATATCTTATCTTTGATATTTTTTGGCCTTTCAGCACCCCAGAGAAGTACTTTGCACTCAGCTATGCATGCCCACTAAGGCTATGTTATGTAACCATAATTTTTTGATATCCATTAAATAAATGCCATCTAGTAAAGAATTTAAATTACTTTTTTACATTTGTCTTCAGTAAAGTTTTGTTTACAGAAATGTACACTAGTCCAGTGGTTTCCAACCCAACACATCAACTGTCCAGGACTTCCCAGTTCTGTCCCAGTGGGTATACTCACAAAACCTGAACCTCTGGTGTTCCTCGAGGACTAGATTTGGAACTTCTGCACAGGGGAAAGAGAATACATTAAAACGTTCTCATTAACGTTTTGTTTTGTGGTTGTTGTTTTTTTCACTAAAATGCATTGTTTTTAATTTTATTTCCTACTTGTAGAAGAGAGCTTACACAATGATTAGCTGGACTGATTTCTGAGATTATGCACAAAAAGTAGCAATCATTCAAATCTCCACTATTTCATATAACTGACGTAGGTACTGAATTACTCTAAAATATCTGACCTGTTTGCATTACGATATTTGATTCTGAAATGCCATTAGTAGTTGAAGCAATGTAAAAGTATTAATGTTGTGTATTTAAAACAAAAGAAATTGGAAGAAAAAACATATTTCTGGGTTAGTTGAACCTTGTCTTGAAAAATCTCCTAAAATCTTGCATTAATGACAAATAGGGAGCAGCAGCACAGGGGTCATTTTCATTTGAAAAAAAAGGGTTTAATAAAAATAAAAAGTGTCAGGCAGAGCAACCACTACAATGAAAGGCATCCTAAAACAATACAAACACCACAAGCAGAACATGTCAAAATACCTTTTTCTTTTCCTACAAAAACTTAGATTTAGATAAAAGATGTACCACACACAGGCAGAGTTCACTTGTGTAGTAAACTGCCACATACTGTCTATTACTAAGGCAAGAAGTTCAAGCAGAGGCACTTAGATAATCTGTCACAATAGATAAATAAATAAAAAAATAGCAAATTAACCAAACAATTGTGAATCAGTGAATCAAAGTTGCCATATTTGGAATTTGCAGTAGCAGCTAGGAAAGAGAAATGTTTTATTTGTTTATAATTTTTAATTTACCAGGTGATGAGGAATCTGACTGTCCCTGTCCAGCCTGTCTTTGGAAACTAGTGGCACTATCCTCACCATCCCCCCTGCTATGCCCAGGGCCGCCATCAGGGGGTGACAACCATGACGGCGGAACTGCGGCGGCGGAACTGCGGCGGCGGAACTGCAGCCGGGGCAGTTGCACCGAGGCCCACATGCTGTTGGGGCCTATCGGGTGGCCCACGCACCCACGCAACCGGGCCCCTTTAAAAACAAAAACAAAGCACTTCCTCCCAGCTCACTCCGCGCGGGAGGAGAGCCAGCCAGCCAGGCAGTGAAGAGGGAGGGCCACGCCGACTCATATCAGCCCCAGCCACCCTCCTGCAAAGAAAAGGTAAGAACAGGAGGGTGGCTGAAAAATGAGCTCTGTGTGTGTGTTTGTGTGTGTGTGTGTGTCTGTCAGTATGTATGAATGTATGTATGTCTGTATGTCATTATGTATGTCTGTATGTCATTATGTAGGTCTGTGTGTCTGTATGCATGTATGTCTGTATGTCATTATGTATGTCTGTGTGTCTGTATGCATGTCTGTATGTCATTATGTATGTCTGTATGCATGTATGTATATATGTATGTCTGTATGTCATTATGTATGTCTGTATGTCATTATGTATGTCATTATGTGTGTCTGTATGCACGTCTGTATGTCATTATGTAGGTCTGTATGTCATTACGTAGGTCTGTGTCTGTATGCATGTATGTCTGTATGTCATTATGTATGCCTGTGTGTCTGTATGCATGTCTGTATGCATGTATGTATATATATATGTCTGTATGTCATTATGTATGTCTGTGTCTGTATGCACGTCTGTATGTCATTATGTATGTCTGTATGTCATTATGTATGTCTGTATGTCATTATGTATGTCTGTATGCATGTATGTATATATAATCACACAAAAATAAATTCAGCACGGAAGCAAAGTGATAATAGTCCAAAAGCAGCTGGAACACCAATACAGAGTCTCTCTTTTCCGATCAGAAAATTGGATAAAAACTGGGGGGTAGGTGCAGCGCTTCAGTAATCCTTGACAAGGTATATGTGGAGAGAACCAGAGAAGAAATAATAGTGTAGCATTTAAAACTGTGGTGGTGATAAGTAAAATAAAAGATGTGCACTCACACTTTCCTGGAGCTTTAATACAGCTCCAGTGTATGCGCCTGGGCGGAATAATCCACGCCTATGGATCAAGTGCAGAGGCAATTCTTCAAGTTATAGGTGTGGTAGGGGGTATCCTAAAAACAAACAAATAAAAATTGTATATGGTGAAGTGTGTAGAGCTATGAAGTAAGGGTAGGTAAAAACTATAAAATGTGCACTCATATGTAAGTATGTTATTATTATTATTAATATTATTATGCTATTTATATAGCGCCATCAAATACCGCAGCGCTTTACAATGGATGGACAAACAGACATGTAGTTGTAACCAGACAAGTTGGACACACAGGAACAGAGGGGTTGAGGGCCCTGCTCAAGGAGCTTACATGCTAGAGGGAGTGGGGTAAAATGACACAAAAAGGTAAGGATAGTGTTAGACTAGTGACAGATGCAGAACAGGAGACAGTCGGGAGCTATTAACAGTTTAATTGATACGCTTTTATGAAGAAGTAGGTTTTTAATGATTTTTTAAAGGAGTGGAGACTGGGTGAGCATCTAATGGAGGAGGGAAGCGAGTTCCACAGGAACGGTTCAGCCCTCGAGAAATCTTGAAGGCGAGCATCAGAGGTGGGAGTACGGACAGAAGATAGACGTAAGTCTTCAGCAGATCATAAGGGCCTAGACGGGACATACTTGTGTATAAGGGAGGATAGAAAGGTGGGAGCAGCATTATGTAGAGATTTGAAAGCAAGAACCAGAATTTTAAATTGAGCTCTATATCTTACAGGAAGCCAATGTAGGGACTGACAGAAGGGTGAGGCATGGGAGGTGCAGGCGGACAGGAAGATGAGCCTCGCCCCCGCATTCATTATTGACTGTAATGGTGCAAGTTGGGAGCATGTAAGACCACTGAGAAGCGGATTACAGTAGTCAAGGCGAGAAAGAACAGTGGAATGGACCAGCACCTTAGTCGCATCTGGCGTTAAGTAGGGGCGGATGCGCGCAATGTTTTTGAGATGGAAATGACAGGATTTAGCGATAGACTGAACATGAGGCTTGAAGGAGAGGTCGGAGTGGAGCTGATGGCAGCACCGTTGACTTGGAGTATGTGTCTGTCTGTCACTATGTATGCCTGTGTGTCTCTATATGTGTGTATGTCTCAGTATGTGTGTGTCAGTGTGTATGCCTATATGCGTGTATGTCTGTTTCAGTGTGTGTGTCTGTTAGTATGTATCTGTGTGTGTGTGTATCTGTGTCCTTTTGTATCAGTGTGTGTATTTGTGTCTATGTATTTATTCCTGTGGGCGGGATTTGGAGGCAGACCCTGTGGGTGGGATTGGAGGCAGACCCTGAGCTGAGTTAGGGGTGGCAGCCCTGGCTATGCCCACAGGTAGTTGTAGTAGTGGAGAAGATACTGCAGGTGGTAGTTGCTGAGAACTGTGTAAAATCAGTTCCAGTACCAATGGACCTGCTTCTTCCCTCAGCAATACAGGTTTGCATTGTGTTTTTATGGTCCTTTGATAAAACTTCTCACTGCTTTGTACTTTTTACTAGCTTTTTAATTTGATGATCAATTGCTCACAACTTTTTTCTCAGTGATTTATTTTGCCTTCTTCTTCCTTTATCCATTATCCCTCTGTGATCCTCTCCAAACTCCAACTGTGTTTAACCCCCTGCCCCCTTGCACCCAAGTGTCTCTTAATCCCTCACACCCCTTTGTCTCCTCTAACTCACATGCCATTTTTGTCTTTTCTAACTTCCTAACCCTCGTTACCCTTTGTTACCCTTGTGTATCTCTTAACCACAATTTTGTCTCTTAACCCCTCATCTCTCTATCTCTCCCTTTATCCATCCTTACCTCTTGTCTTGCCTCTAACTCTCCCCTTCTGTCTCACTTATCCCCTCTACCACACCTACCAATATTGTAGGCCGGCTACGCAGGACCATGGGAGGGAATGAGGCTGTGCATGTTTGTCTGTCCATTTCTGCAGTGAAGGGTTGCTGTGTGCACATGATCCTTCCTGTCACTATGGGGCACACTACCTCAAGACTGCCCATCACTATATTCCATTTTAGATAGTTTAGCTATAACTATGAATTACAGATGTGGCGTGACTCACTAAAAAACTGAAAGTAATTGTAACCTTTAGAAGCTTCCAACAAGGGTCTAAAATGTAGGTTTTCCTTAGTCCAATAAAGATTGGGAACAACTGGTCAAGAAACTTTAGAAACGAAGTTGAGAAGTGTCCTTCCTTCTCAAAGATAGAAAGTTGCAACTCTGAAGGGGATTTAAATATTTAAGTATAACATGCACAAATGTATCTTCCGTTAAATTGTTAGATATCAATGACATTGGAGGAGTGTGACAAACTGCATGCAGACCAAATCGCTGTTGTGGCATTGCTGGGTAAACAAGTTGGAGGTTTGCTATTAGCGAAGAGCAATGAATAGGAATTGTCAGTTCTATTGTTACTCGTAATAAACAGAATTCTAAAGAGCTATTCACCACTTGCTTGAACCTCACAAACCATTTTTGTACAGTTCTCTTCCAAATAGGAAGAGCGTGTTTCCCAGCTCCAATAACCTTTGTATCATGTGATTTTACAGTCGGCACAAGCCTTGATATCTCTGACAGTATAATCACATCTGATTTTCCAAACAGACTGTGTCTTATTGACAGTGTTCTCAAAAATGTTATTTTGATCATAAGCAAATTATGAAGATAGATGGCAATTTTTTGGGTGGGGCAGGGGGAAACATGAATTTATTTGTTTTGAAAGAACACTACTTTGAAGTAAGTAAGTGCTCACATCGTTACCCATAGAACCGGCAAATCGACAAAGACGGCAGTTTAGTATCAGTTAAATGACATCTGTTATTTTCTGAACTACAATATAAAGTGCACAGTGGTATATTTCTTGAACATTTATGGTCGCAAAGCAAGTGAAGCCAGTTGTTTTGTAAGGATGCTTACATATAGGCTTGCTGTTAGTCTAATAGCCAGTGAATATATGATGGCAGTCTTTTAGTAACAGTCAAACGGACTCTGTTATTTTCTTATCAACATTACTAAATGACACGTTGTTTCTCCATCCTTCTATAGTCACAAAGCGATGGCATTCTTCAAACATTCAAATATATATATATATATATATATATATACACAAGGCATATATAAGGGATTAGATATGTTTGGGGAGTTCAACATTTAGTAGTAGGAGTAACACATTTCTTTATCAAAGCCAGATATAATTTGACATCCAATTAATATTAACTTTTTATGGACCAATGAATCTTACGGAGCAGAGTTTTAACAGGAAGGAAGGAAAGGAGAAGGACCCAAACAGGTTGTCTGACTTGGTAATTGTGAAATACTATTATGCGTAATATATAAAATATACTGTCTAGGGGAAAATAACTCCATATGAAAAATGAGCCACAGGCATTTGCTAAATTAGTTCATTTCAATTTTAAATATTAAAGCAAAGACCCCAGAAACTGACACATCCGGTGTGGATCCGGTGGCCGTGGGGTGAGGTGAAGTGAGCTTTACTTATCTCAGGAGGTCCCTTGTGGCCGCTCCTGTTTTCATGCCAAAGGTCCTTTTCAGCTTCTGCCAGGAGGCACGTCAGTGCTGTACTATCACGCATGCGTGAGAATACAATACGGAGATCTATGGAGGATCCAGCGGAGTCTTCCATAGACGGAGCCTGAATCCCACTGCAATCATTGGCGACGGCGGCTGGGATTTGACAAAAGTTGACGTCAGACCTCTGCCTTTTGTCAACTTTTGTCAACCTCAAGTTTTACCATAAGACTGACTAGTACTTACTTAGTCTTATGATATCCTTGCATTGCATTGGAATTTCAATTAAATTCCTACGCAATCTTAAGATTAGATTTTATGAAATACAGTAAAGTGACAGATCCGTTTTAAGCACTTAAACAGGCAATCATGCAAAAATAAAACTTTATGACAATTTAAATAGTATGTTAAAAAAACAATCATCCACATGACTACATATAAGCACCAACAAAATCCCCCCCCAAATAAAAAAAAAAAAGCAACAATATAGAATGGACTTTCAAACAATGCTAAAGCAGAACATTTTCAATCAATAGAACTGATCAAACATCAGACACCAAGAGATTAATATAGTAGCACAGTATGTGCAAAAATAGTGAATCAAGAAGTTTGTAAAGTTCGTAAGTTTATGTGCTTTGGAATGTTTTGTGCATATTTTGTGGCCTTTATACCCAACAAGTAGCTGCTTAAACCAAGACAGTCTGCAAGGCAGAACTATGTGCAAGCACTACAATCCTGCATCACTTGCAACATTACATACTCCAGCTGCCTCATTTCCCTCTGTATTAAATGTATCTTCTAAACCTGCAGCCAATGGATCTACGGCAGGTATTTCTGAATCTTCTCAACTCCTGGTTCTATATGTCTTGAATTAACTGATTTGGAAACCACCCACCTCCACAAAACTTAGCTCTATATATCTGCCTCTACAATAGCACCTATACACCACCAGTTAGAGACTCAAATGTCCATACATATCTTGGCAGTGATAGACTGAGAGAACTGGGGGTGCTTAACAGCTTATAACGGCCATCCACGTAAGAAAACAATTTGTCGGAAAAACAAAAGTGGGTTGTGCCCAGAGACACTAAGCTGTAGTATTGGCATAAAGCAGACGTATAAAATGTTTCTGGTGAGCTGCAGTCAGTGTTAGGTCATGCATACAGAGTATATTTGGTGTGTTTTAATTAACATGAAGTGAGGTAGAACGAGACTCGCCATTGTACTTAATGTATTTATTAAAGATACATTGAGTATAACATTGGAAAAATGAAACGCAGAAATATGTGAGGGAAGAGAGCAACAAACTAGAAGGCTTGGTATTTAGCGTGTTATGAAATGAGCATATTAGTTCAATTAGACAGATATAAATAGAAATAAAGGGAATAATGTAAAAGAAAACAAAGGGGAAAGGTGAGAACACTTTGACAGTGTCCCTAGAGGTCAAAATTCCTCCATGCAGATATGTTTAGGCTGTCAGCAATTTCAGGGGGCGTGGCTTGGACGCCAATGCAAATGGCCGCATAGTTCTTGAGCTCCCTGCCGACTCACAGCTAAATCGGATTTTAGCTTCACTTTTCAGCCCAAATGGGAAAGAATACAAACCCAATGGGTTCCCAAAGAAACCCCAGAAAATCTAAAGGGGCTACAACATTGTCTCTTCATTAATATCCAGTGACCCAGCTGGACCTCACATTGCAGGCTTCTGAGAGCTTGCACATTTCAAACTGCTCCTGCCCGAAATCACCTCTATCGGTACTCCATCACATCTGAGCTGCACATATTGCGAACAGAGATGCAAGGCCTAAACACTAAGGTTGCCCACATAGAAGCGGACTGCGATAACCTCCTGGAGGCTCAGACCTCCACTATTGAAACCATACTGCATCAAACAACTTAGCTGCGCAACATGGCCTTCCATATTGAGGACCTGGATACATAACACACAAAGAACATGCATACAAAATGTTGTTTTGTTGGTACTGTTGGTACCCCACAGTGTCTAGCAATCATGCAGGTTTTGCCCTTAAATCTGTGTTGGAAGTGATGTAAGGAGGTGGGTACCTTCCTGCACTGCTGGTAGTAAACCCAATATCTAAACCACTATGGACGGGAGTTACATCTCTACTCTCTCAAATTCTTAAGTAACCATGCCCAATGGATCCTTGAGCTCTCCTGCTATCCAAAACTTTAGACCCTTTCAGAGCAGAAAATAAATTGAAAGTAAAAAAGCACTATATACTTGCAGGACAATATTAGAGAGGTCCACTGTAGATATCGCTTCCATGACTAATATAGTTAACAAAATATGCAAAGCTATAGAAATGGACAAATTCACACAATAACTACATGACACCTCTAAATCCTTTCATATAGTCTGGGATCCCTTGATAGAGATGACACTTTAGCCCTGCAGCACAATTCACATTTTACTCCAAGAGGCAACAGATTATTATTATTATTACTATTTATAAAGCGCCAACAAGTTCTGTAGCACTTTACAATGAGTGGACTAACAGACACGTATTTGTACCAAGACGAGTTGGACACACAGGAACAGATGGATTGAGGGCCCTGCTCAATGAGCTTACATGCTATCGGGAGTGGGGTAATGTGACAAAAAAGGTAAGGGTAGGGCAGAAAAGTAGGTTGCTAGGATAGTGTTCATTGAGGGCTTAGTGTTTTGTTTTGATGACATTGGCAAATGCGGAATCAGGGTACGGGGAACACCAACAGAGAGGGATTGGGGAGAAGAGGCAGAGCTAGATAAAGAAATTCCCTTTACAACCCTACTTCTCTACTAACTACACTTTCATTTTATCTCTTCTCATTAACTATTCCCTACATTGGGGCCTGGTCCTGGGCTCCCAACTCTATTCTCTTCTTATGATTTCTTTACTGCACTGCTGTTCACGTTATAACCCCTTCCCTTCCATTTATAAAAAAATTTTTTGTCTCTTCTTTCTCTGCATTCCTCTTGTGAATCATATATCTTTCCCTGCCTCCCTCCTTTGATTACCACTGGCCTCCCTCAGCTAACCCCACACTCAACATTTAGGTCACAGCTGGGGCGTGAAGGTACAATTTGGATTCTTTACTCCTTACACCCCTCTCTTTTAAGCGGAGGACCAGCTTTCTCCATGGAACCTTCAGGACTGATTTTTTTTTTTTAACAGTTTTTTTTAGATTTTACTGGAAGTTACTGGTAAAAGTATAATTCTGAAAGTCACAAACGACATTCTAATTATTGAACCCAAATTATTAATATTCAAATCTGTAAATCCAACATGACACAATGAATATCTTTGCAGCCCGGCGAGCCATGAGCTTGCCATGCTTACTAAGGCAGAGTAGGCACTTGCTCTGGCCACATTGCAGGTGCCTACTCTGATCAAATAAAGTCTTCTTGCTCCTCACTGCTCCTTTGCGCATGCTGTCTGTAGTGATGCCGAGTGCCGGAATATGATGTCATTCCGGCACCCGGCATCACTAAACTGCACGCGTGAGGGTGGAGGAATGGACACCTCCCGAGAGAAGATCCCCACTGGACCCCAGGGAGAGGGCCCACACCAGCTCCCAAAGGTAGTGAACAATCAATAAAATTATGTGTGTGTGCAAGAATGTGTAAATGTGTGAGTGTGTGAGTGTGTGTGTGTGTTTGTGTGTGTGTGTGTGTGTGTGTGTGTCTGTCAGTGTGTGTCTGTCAGTGAGTGAGTATATGTGTGTGTCTGTCAGAGAGTGTGTGTCAGTCAGAGAGTGTGTGTGTGTGTGTGTCTGTCTGTCTGTCAGTCTGTGTGTGTCTGTGAGTGTGTGTTGGTCAGTGAGTGAGTGATTGTGTGTGTGTGTGTGTGTCTGTCTGTCAGAGTGAATGTGTGTGTCTGACAGAAAGTAAGTGTGCATCTGTCAGTGTGTGTGTGTCTGTCAGTGTGTGTCTGTCAGTGAGTGTATCTGTCAGTTAGTGTGTGTCTGTGTGTCTGTCAGTGTGTGCGTCTGTCAGAGAGTGAGTGTGTGCGTCTGTCAGAGAGTGATTGTGTGTGTCTGACAGAAAGTGAGTGTGCATCTGTCAGTCTGTGTGTCTGTCAGTGTGTGCGTCTGTCAGAGAGTGAGTGTGTGTGTGTCTGTCAGTGTGTGCGTCTGTCAGAGAGTGAGTGTGTCTGTTAGTGAGTGTGTGTGTTGGTCAGTGTTGCGATGGCCAAGGCTGGACAGTGGAGGAACACAAGGCCATGTCAAATTCCAAAGTGCCGTCAACATGCTCCACCTTCACACAGTGGCGTACACACAATTCATGGGGCCCCGGTGCGAAACTGATCTGTGGGCCCCCCTCCCCTGATCCATGCCCCCCCATCCCTCCTGACACAGACACACACACACAAACATACACACAGACAGACACACACACACAAACATACACCGCTCGACAGACAGACACACACATATATACACACAGACACACACACACATACAGAGAGACACAGACACATACAAGGACACACACACATACATACTGGGCCCCATGGTTTGTGTGTACGCCACTGCATTGATAGACACACACATACAGAGACACACGTACATACAGAGACACACACAAATACATACAGAGAGACACAGACACACATACATAGACACACACATACATACGGGGCCCCATGGATTGTGTGTACACCACTGCACACATAGACACACACACACACACATACACACACACATACAGAGAGACACAGACACACACATACAGAGACAAGACACACACATACAGAGAGACACAGACACACATAGAGACACGAGACACACGTACATACAGAGACACACATATAGAAAATGTTTCCTACCTTGTGGCTTTCTCTGGGGTCCAGTGGGGGCTTAGCCTGATGGGAGTCAGAGTTGCCACTCTGACTCCCTCCTCCTCCTCCTCCTCCTCCTGCTCCTCCTCCTTCCTCCCGCGCGGGCTCTCAGTATGCTGGGAGGAGTAACCGGGGAATCACTTCCTCCCAGCGATGATGTCATCACAGGGGGCCCGGTCGCGCTGTTAAAGCGCCCAGCACAGACCTGGCCCCCTTACAATCCATATCCATCGGGTGACAGCATGGGCCACCCGATGGACCCCTCCATATGCAGCCCCGGCGGTTTGCCGCGCGGCCCGGGGCCGCAAAATGTGGCAACTGTTACCCGGTCGCAGGGTTTCCACAGGGCGGCCGGGCCCCCTGGAGTGCCGGGCCTGGTCGCAGCTGCGACCCCTGCGACCGCGGTATGTACGCCACTGCCTTCACAGGGTTTCAAGGAATAGCGGGAGGATCCGCTTTGGCACAGGGTGTGGACGGCGCCATTGGGGGTATACCAGAGGCTGGACTCCGGAGTCACATACTGGCAGTGGCAATGTAAGTGGTGTCTGCTTGTTAGCTAATATTGTTTTTTGTTTTGTTTTTAAACAAGGGCAAGGGGTTTAGTAGAGGGGAAAGTTGGTACTTAGTACAGGGGGGCTGACTGGGATTTAGTGTAGAAGGGGGGATTCGGAATTACTATAGAGGGGGGACTGGGGTTTAGTAGAGGGGGATGCTGTTTTTTCTTTAGTGTGCCTTTCAAAATAAACCTACGTTTCTATGAAAATTTGGGGGGTTTTTTGCGGCCCACGTTAACTTAAACCTTGTTTGTTTGGTCCGTGCTAGCCTTTGAGTTTGACATGCTTGCTGTAAATAGTCTGTATGTGTCTGTATACATACATTTTATCTTTATTGAAAAAAATATATATGCATTTTCCTTGTATCTGGGATAATAGCATTCTTCCTGTATCTGACGGGTAATTTCTTCATGCTGCTAATACGCAGAAATAGAAGATCATCAGTGCTCCTAGTTAGCTGCTTGATGAGGTAATCCTGTTTGTGCAACACTGTTCCTGGATATTAGGTAAGCTGTCCCTGTGGGCATCTAACAAAAGTCCAAATAAATCATCTGGGAGAAGCTTAACCAAAGTTGGAAAGCCTAGTTGTGAACACTCCTTCCCGCAACATTGTAAGTATCATGCCAATCACAGGAGAAATTTAGGCAACTCCAGAGATGGAGATATACCACCCATTATCTCCGCTATATTTCTGAATTCTATTAGAATCTTTATAAAATAAGTGGCGTTCTAACACCTAGATCAAAGGTATCCCCACAAATGAAAAAAATATCTGCTCAACATGTTCATGGATGAAATTTTAATCACAATAACAGACCAAACTTCCTTTGTGCAGATATTACGTTGAAGAATACCTACAGGGTTACTAAAGTGAAAATTAAAAGTTAATTCAAAGTGAATTTAAAATTTAAGGTAAAAGTAGCCAAAAAGACAGTCATGCTTCATGCGTCTTTGGCCTTAAGTTTGAAAGTGACTTTGAATTTTCACTTTTCTAAATAACCCTGCTAGTGTCCTTTTATAAACATCTTTAAACGGGCACTCCACTGCCCAAATACATTTTTTTTTTAAATCACTGCTTAATAGATAGACCCCAAATGAAAACTTGCATTTAATTATGCATTTTTATTTGGGGATATATCTAAAAACAGCTTGCAAAAGCTGCAGCTCTCTTGTCTGCTGCCTTTGCAAGCATTTCTCCTTCTAACTCTACCCAGACATACTGTGGCTGACCAATCACAGACTTCCTTATGCAGCTCAATAAGAAGTCTACACTGAGCTAACCAAACCAGGAAGTAATAGGAACTGTTCTCTGCTTGATATCCAAGGGGGTGTAACCAGGTTAATTTATAAACGTGTTAATTTCTATTGAAATCTGCACTTTTAGCAAAACAAATAAAATAGGACACACTCTTCACGCATAAAGCTTTTCAGTAAGCTAAAGTTCTTCAGGAATGTCCCTTCAAAATTCAAGCATTACAGATTAACCTCGATAGCCATTCTGTGGGCTATGTGAAAAAAATTATTCCTAAATCTTTCTTTAAATATAACTGCAACTAATATGGAACAGCCCAAAAATGGTTATTTTCTGCATAATTTTTTATCTCCTAGTCTGTCAAAATAGAAATAATAAAAATAATGGTATTATCTAAAATATTTTACTTACTCTATTATTTTGTCCTTTTTGTTACCTATGTTTTGAGAAAGTTTGGGAGAAGATTGCGTTCCTACAAGCAATTTATATTGAAAAAATATAAACACCTATGACGTCTGTACTCATACAAATGTATTTCATGTTGATTTGTTTTTCTGCTATGAGGAAAGGAGTGTTACTGTAAAAGCAAACCACAAACTGTGAGTCTTTGAAATTCAATTTGCTTCCAACTGGAGTGTGTGAATTACCTGAACTGTAATGTTTCAAATTCAGCTTTAAAAGTATCTACAAATGTAAAACAATATATATATATATTTCTCGAAATGGACCAATAATGATTTGACATTTTCAGCAGCCGTAGTGTTGTCATTTTAGGCAGGTTATAGTTTACATCCATTAACATTAACATTTAAAGGCCAAGACAAAAAACCTTTTGCGCAAAATATTGCCTTTTCATAAGTTGTACATATCTACCTAAAAACTTAGGGGGCATCTATCTTTTTTTTTTCCTCAGAAAAATCTGCAAATGTGTTTCCAGAGAAGTGAAACATTTAAAAAGTATTTTTTCTTTTATTTACTGATTATTTGTTTACAAATGTCAACTTTCAATACCCAGTAATCACAAATTAATTTTACTTTGCTTTCCATTTTTCAAAATATTTTTATTGTACATTTTGGCATTTTATTATTTCTATTTATTTATCCTTTAGAAATGCAAATACAAAAATAATGCTACGTTTAATCCCTTAACAGGACTGAATCTCTTTAATGCCTTACATTGATAAGTAGTTAAAAAAAATGCAAACAGAAAAACATTAAATAATGACATAAAAAATTATTTATATTTGAATTGTGCTGCAAATCACTTAACTTTGCAACTTGTGCAATGAATTTTCCCCAAGCAAGGAGGGGACTCCTCTAGACTTGCCCACTTAACGTTCTTTAACACGTTTGAACTTATTCTATAGGCAGAACTTAAAGGGATACTAGAAGTGCCAGGAATACAAAGCTGTATTTCTGGCACTACAGCTCCCTCTGCCTTCCCACTCCCTCATGCTCCCCCCACCACGGGAAATAAAGGGTTAAAAATTCTCTATTTGCTTGTCTGAACCCAGCGCCGATATCCCTCGGCGTTAGGTCACGGCTCCGCCTCCTTCTGCATCCTGCAACTATGGGCACTAATGCGCATGCGTGGCAAATGCCGTACGTGCATTAGACCTTCCCATAGGAAAGCATTAAATTGATGCTTTCTTATGGGGAAAAATCAGTGTTTATTAATAGGGCTCAGGGACGTCTGCAGGGAGTTCTGGTTCCCTGTTTGGTGCTTTCGAGCCATCTTTCCTCACTTCAACCGTCCAACCACCATTTCCTGGATTCGAACGCGCATAAGCACATTTAATTTAGTTAGGTTTTTCCTGCGAATGCAGCGTTTTGGAGTTTTTCCCACGAACGTTTAGGTCGCCTCATATGAACGACTTACATGTATTATGTTGTGAATGCTCTATTAACCTTGCGATCATTTCCACGAACACGCTCATAGAATGTGATGGCAGATAAGAACCATTCGGCTCATCTAGTCTGCCCAATTTTCTAAATACTTTCATTAGTCCCTGGCCTTATCTTATAGTAAGAATAGCCTTACGCCTATCCCACGCATGCTTAAACTCCTTTACTGTGTTAACCTCTACCACTTCAGCTGGAAGGCTATTCCATCCATCCACTACCCTCTCAGTAAAGTAATACTTCCTGATATTATTTTTAAACCTTTGTCCCTCTAATTTAAGACTATGTCCTCTTGTTGTGGTAGTTTTTCTTCTTTTAAATATAGTCTCCTCCTTTACTGTGTTGATTCCTTTATGTATTTAAATGTTTCTATCATATCTCCCCTGTCTCATCTTTCCTCCAAACTATACATGTTAAGATCCTTTAACCTTTCCTGGTAAGTTTTATCCTGCAATCCATGAACCAGTTTAGTAGCCCTTCTCTAAACTCTCTCTAAAGTATCAATATCCTTCTGAAGATACGGTCTCCAGTACTGTGTACAATACTCCAAGTGAGGTCTCACCAGTGTTCTGTACAATGGCATGAGCACTTCCCTCTTTCTACTGCTAATACCCCTACCTATACAACCAAGCATTCTGCTAGCATTTCCTGCTGCTCTATTACATTGTCTGCCTACCTTTAAGTCATCAGAAATAATCACCCTTAAATCTCTTTCCTCAGATGTTGATGTTAGGACTCTATCAAATATTCTGTACTCTGCCCTTGGGTTTTTAAGTCCAAGATGCATTATCTTGCACTTATCCACATCAAATGTCAGTTGCCACAACTCTGACCATTTTTCTAGTTTACCTAAATCATTTGCTATTTGGCTTATCCCTCCTGGAACATCAACCCTTACCATCAAGACCTTCTGCAATATCACTAATACAAATATTAAAGAGAATGGGTCCAAGTACAGATCCGTGAGGTACCCCATTGGTGACAAGCCCAAGCTTCGAATATACTCCATTGACTACAACTCTCTGTTGCCTGTTATTCAGCCACTGAATTACCCATTCAACAATATTTGAATCCAAACTTAAAGATTGCAGTTTATTGATAAGCCTTCTATGTGCAACAGTGTCAAAAGCCTTACTGAAATATAGGTAAGCAATGTCTACTACACCACCCTGATCTATAATTTTAGTTACCAAATCAAAAAAATCAATAAGATTAGTTTGGCATGATCTCCCTAAAGTAAACCCATGTTGTTTCTGATTTGAAATCCACTCCTGGTTCTTCTACTTTGATTTGTGTGTTTTACCGTTTGCGACAGACATTTTCTTGTTTTTTTCCCGTGTCCTGACCCTAGTACTGCCCCCAATTACCGGAACTCGGAGTTGGGCTTTGGTTGTAGTGGCAGTCGGACGGCTCTGGTTTTCCTGCTTATAATTACTACTGTTTTCAATTCCTGTAAATAAAACATTTTCCTTTCCACTAGATCCTCTAATATCTCGGTTAATCAACCTTTCCCCTAGGTTATATTTTGTATTATTTTTTGTATTAGTGCTCTTGTCAGTTCTATATATAATAATGCCATTTGACAAAGATACTTCAGCACCCTCTGGGTCTACTGCTGAGTTTGATGCTTCTGCTGAAATGCAGACCCTGATTGATAATTCTATGTCAAAAGTCATGACTAAGTTCCTAATGTCGGCTATGGGAGTAATGTCTGACTCCCTGTCACAGACATTTGCACAAGCCTTGATTCAGGCACAGAGATCAGCTCAGCCGACTACTACCCAGGCTTTGCCTTTAAAGACTCCTGTGCAGCCTCATTCTGGCCACAAAGCCCTTGCTAAAGTTAAGCACTCCTCCATATCACAGAGGGACAGCATTACACTGTCACAGATGGCACAATTAATCTGCCACAGTGCAAAAGAGCCACTAGCCAGCAAAATTGGCTAGACTATGGAAGAGGGCAACAACCCAACTAGATTCTGTGTCAGATCTCAGCGATATTGAGGAGGAGTCCTATATGGACGATTTGGAGGATCCATCGAATTCTGATTCTGACATTGGAGTCAAGGAGTCTGACCCTTCCCAAGACACTAGTATGGTTAAACCCGTTAACATTGACATAGAGCATGGGGCCTCAGGGGACATAGTTAAGGTTTTGGATCCCCATGGCGAACCCCTATTTGACCCCGATGATCTGTGCCACCGACGGTCAGCAGTATGGTCTCCCTCAGACCACGTAGAAGATATATAGCGTCACAAGTACACAAGCCTTTAGATAAGGTGACCTGAGATAAATTATGGGCAGAATACCCACGCCCTACGGTCCAAGATGATGCTTGCAGGTCACCTGCAGTTGACCCAAAAATTATTACATTCCTTGGGAAGACGGGCTAGAAGCCTAATAAAGGCCTAGATTTTTCCTTGAGCAACTGCCAGGATAAAGTTTTGGATATCTTGGGCCCAGCAACCAAGATATTTGAAGTGTCAAAGACAACCGAAAGATAGATCATTCCACCATACGTGGTTGGATCCAAAGAGTAATTTTCTTAATTGGCAATGCCAACACTGCGATGGCCACAGAGCATCTCAAATCTATATTATTGAAAATTTAACCAAAACTGGTAAACAAGGCTCTAAACGAGCTGGGAGCTCAAGCCAAAGGTCTCCTTTTCTGAGACAATTTTTTCAAAGAGCTCAGTTCTTTTGTACATATGTTCAGTGCTCTGGATAAAGCACAAACAAATATGCGCAAAGTGTTTAACCCTAGGGTTTTTGGTGTGGCCGGAAGAGCCCAGAGCCATCTGTCGGCCGTGTTAACAGAAGTTTGTTTAGGCAGAACCAAGGCTCAAATACAGACATTATCATCCTGGTTCAATCTATTCAACTCATCAAGACCCATTGGTGCCTGGAACGAAATTTGGCTCCTCTGACCTCTCCACTTCCTAACCTCACTATTTGATGATGGTAAAGCCTAACGGACAGTGAACCTCTACCATTCTTCCATATCTGCTGGACACCAAGGTGTGGATGGAGCCCTGGTCGGATGCCATCCTATGGTATGTAGATTCCTACGTGGTATCAGAGTTGCACATCTTCCGTTGCCACGTTATTCAGTATTATAGGATGTTTCTATCATCCTCAACTCTCTCGAATCCTGGCCAACTAAAACCTCTCTATCCCTGAAGCAACTGTCGGCAAAACTAGTTATGCTCCTCTGTTTAATTTCCTGTAAGGGGGTTTCTGATGTCAGAACTCTGGATGTTATCACTTGTTCCTATACTCCAGAAGGTGTACTTTCCGAAAAGTTTTATATCCATCTTTCCCTGACAATCCACTCTTATGTCTGGTCGCATGCCTACGAACAGATGAACTTCGCACCTCTTCATTACGAGACCCATCAAAACACGAGCTCTTTGTTTCCTTTCAGAAACCGCATCGGCCAGTGTCTACTCCTACCCTGGCTTATTGAGTCAAATGGATTATGTCTCTAGCTGGTATTGATCCCTCACTATTTTCTCCTCATTCAGTTCTAGGGTTTTATGCTAGGATATTACCATATTTCTCCTCTCTATTACAGCTTAATTTTGACATTGTATCCTTATTGGCATTCTCTTTGTTGGTGTTCCCTTTTCTGTTTGATGGTTGTCCTTGTTCGGAATCGTAAGAAAGAGGAAACAGTTTATTGGAAACTGCCTATTATGCTGGAGAGTGGAATCTGATTGGCTGTTCCTGTTGCTAGGAAGATATACCTCTCAGACTATTTATTGTTACCATATTGTTTATGTTGTATTTTTTCTCTGCTGCTGAGGGAAATAAAGAAAGAGTGCAGTATAATACTCGCCTCGTGTTGTTAATAAAATCATGACTTTACGTCATGTTAATGGTAAAATCTGTGAATTAACCCCTGTCTTGGCAATGTTCCATACTTTATTTCACTAAGAATTCTAATGTAGCTTGTGTTTACCCTGTCTATACAGGTAAATGCTGTCATAACAGTATCATCGAAGCATACCACCAGCGTACTGACTGGCAGCAATGATTAGTATAGGAAAAAGAACTAAAGACAAGTGCATGCATGTATTTAAAGCACCAGTGCCTTCATTTGTTACAGTGACTATGAGTATAACAATTGTAATAGTTCTTCTAGTTCCCTTCAAATATCCATTCCCTTAACAGTTTCTACAGACTAATTTTTAAATCTACCTTTGCACATTTGCAATTAGTCTTGAATTTGATCCATTTCTTGACATATATGCTTTGAAACGTAAAAAAAAACCCAATAATATCATGACAATCCTTGCATGTTATCTGTTATGAAGAGGTTAAATGAACACTGTCGTAAAAATCTTTTAATAACTTAACAAAACCCTTATGGTATTTCAAAATGGTGTGCTCTTTCTGCCTGTAGAATTTTCTGACAGGTCATTTTGATAAGCAATGGACAGTTGTAAAATAGTAAGCTTTCAACTACTGCCTTTACAAAGATACTTGAGGCTTTAGGCCTAGCTCATTCTTAATATGTTCCTATGTAATATGTACCAGGGACTAAAGCAGCCAGCAAGCAGGTCCAAAGACTCTTCTACTGGAATCCCTAAACAAACTAGCTAGGACATACAGTTCCCAATGGAACTAGCATGTATTGCTTTATTTACACTTAGTATTAGGCCCTATCCGCATTACATTAAACTTATGGCGAAACATTTAATCCAATAAATATTACCAAATCTAATGGGAAATCAAACAGGCACTCAAAAAATACAACACAATATTTATAAAGGGGTGTGGGAGACAAAGACTAACATAAAATATGACCCCTGCCTGCATAAACCCTAAATTGCAAATCTATTTGAATATGCAGATTAACTGGTCTAGCTATTGAGGTAGTGCACATAATTGTTGCAACCAACAGGTGGCGCTACACAGGCCCCAAATCCAGACAGCAGATAACACAAGACATTCTCCAAATAACATTACAATACTCACCCTGCACCTAAGATGGGTACAGGGTGACTTAAACATAAGAGTTATCCAGGGACCTACATGATGTGTTAGACATATGCTCTCAGTGATTGTGACTACTATCACAGACATATTGACAGCTTTAGAGTTAGTATTTCACATGTAAATGTTATATTGAAGCAATAGATCAAATTACTTTTGAGATCTCAACTGTATCATTATTATAAAGATGTCAGGGCCCAATTGGGACAGGGAGGTGGGGGTGTTTGTGGCCTCTGCCATATGTTTCTAGCTGAAGCTAGTCAACATGTCATATGTTATTTGTATTTGTGCTTTTTAATTATATCTATAAACATATGTTTCCTATCCTTTCATTAATTTTTAATGTATTAAGTCAAGAGGAATAGATTTTTATTTTCATAAGTGGGGGAAGGGGTATTTTTTTTAAAAACATTGATTTACATATTACCCATTTATTCAGATTAATTATTATTGTAGTTATTTATAAAACAGAAAATAACGTTGTTTTGTTTGTCATGTTTTTTTTTTCCCAATGCATTCTTTTGTAAGGCAAGCCATTCACTGAGTTTATCGGGAACATAAAAGAATTGATGAGTGACGTGTCATATTATATAATAGTTATTTTGCCAGAACCGTGGCATAAACACTGGGACTACAAGCAACAAAAACATACAATTTTAGTAGTAAATGAAAAGAATATTTTAGGAGCTTGTTTTTTTTTTTTGTTTTTTGTAAGACACGCATCTTTGAAGCAAAACAACAAATTACTTATCAACATGCATAAAATATATAAAAAAAATTGAAAAATCATGAACTTCGGAATTTAAAACAAAAAGCAATAGAAGAATAAATAATACAAAACAAGAGGGACAATATGAATGTAGCTTACAACAGAAAGAAACTGTCCTTATAAAAAATGAAATAAACAAGTGCCAATTTCTGTGACTTGGTGGTTTTATTAGATAGCACGCTTAAGTTAGAGAAAATTACTACAAAATAACTACAGCAATCATTTTTTGCTTTATTTACAACTCAAAGAAGTATAAGAACCCTCATGGCATTTCTCCTGTAATTTAACCATATGATGGTTGTTTTTTTTATCATGAGTGGCTAATTTTAAAAAATGGATACATTAAAAAGAAAAATATTCTATGATATTTGTTGCATTTAAAATATTTAATATTATGACATGGTTTCAGTTTAATTTTTTCCATTTCAGACGAAGAACATGAAGAAATTTTGGGGTTTATTCGCCAAGCAATGATTGGTGATTTGAAATCCAACTTGCAAAATGGAAGTTAAAATAGACATTTTGGAATAAAAACACAAAAATCAACTGAGATATAAATCTTTGTTTAATTTAACGATAATGTACCATTTGGCTAAAAGAACAGCTGATTAGTCCCATTAAAATGAATTTGAAATAAAATAAATTGCCTCCGTGAGTTTATTCTTTTAACAATGCAGAATAAAATTATATTGTCACATTCATAATAGTTTGAATGAATAAAATAACATGTCATAAAATACCAACACTAAAGATTGACATGTGTTGTGGAAAGTATCTAGTATTTATTATATGTTAACCATATGAATTGTCCTGCTATGTAATGTTGGAAGTGGCCCTTTGTTTAAAGGTGCCCTAATTTAGAAACATGTGCCTATCAATTATACAATAAAGATGTTTTTGTTTTTTTTAATTACCATATAAGAATAAAAATGCAACACATATGTTCACTGATACATTTTTAAATTTGATCATCACATTTAAACCCGTAAATGGCCATTTACAAACAATGTATCTCATGATACAATTAGATTAGCTTGACCTATTACCAGAAAGTGGTCAAAATGTGTTTTAGCAGTTACATAATTTCTAGAGCTAAGTTCCCTACAATAAACACTTTCACAAACTCCATTTTATTGAACCAGAGCTGCTTACTACAAGATATATTAGCACTATAGTCCAAAGGATGGGTAGATTTAGATGGCGACAACCAAATGTGCTTGCCTACCATAGATTGGGTGCTTCTTATTTAGTCATGATAAGTGAAGCTAGGTGTTCACCATAATTTTCTCTTGGTATCACTGACCTATGGTAGACCATAGTAATGATATTTTTCTGAGACCTTATAACTTTCATTCTCATGTCCTCCCTTCACCATTAATGCAACAATTTGCGTGAGAGCAGAAGACTCATTTATTCTGCAGTTTGTCACCAGATAATTATGTGAAAAATGTACACGGTGGTGTGATGAAGCGACAATGAGAATCTATCCAAGGAGAATGAGTTGGCTTCGGAAATAAATCTTCTGAAGGGCTTCAAAGATCAATAATAAAACCACAATGTCAAAGTTTACATTAGATGAAAATTGACCTAATATTACTTTCCCCATGCAAGTATTTTTAAAGGCAATTTGTATGCTTGTAAATGAAGAACACTTGTACTTCTAGTATATTTGATAATAGTGGGGTCTAAAATTTCAACTTCTAAGCTACTAGCCGGAGGCTAAAAAAGTTACTTGCTACTTCAAGAATTGGAGGTTCATGTTACACACACAAAGGCCAATGGCAAGCAGAGAGTGAACATTTCGGCGCACATTGCATTTCGTACACAAAAAAGTAATATAAACATATAAACAGTATGGTACAATAACACACATATAAAGATAATACCACCATTTAAACAAAACAATGTTTCACTAAAGACTATATGTTTTTAGAACGTGTAAATCCCATACATTTATATTTGAACACAATTATTGTTACCTTTTATGTTGTATCGCTTGAGCATTTTCAGTCTTTAATTAAATACTTGAAACAGTAAGATCGAACCATCACAATGACGAACACAAAAAGCAAAAACGTAAAACTGCTTTACAAATGCAATAAGTAAAATAAAAAAGTTAACTTTTTTTAAAGAAAGTTTGTTATCAAAATTGTAAAAGAAAGCAAATTTGGTAGACATCAGACAGACATGGTGATGTTTGATAGCAGCTGGTACTTCTAAGGCTGACTAGGTTAGCAGGCCATGATGAGTTTCTATGTCTACATGCTGAGTAACAATGTATCCTTTTTACACAGACTGATTTCTAACCACGGTTATTGTAATTTAAAGACACACATTATTGTGAGTATTATGGCTGTGGAGCTCTGTTATACACTCAGACACACCAACAATATCGAGCTCATAGAAAAGACAGACACTGGCATAGAAAAGAGAGACAGAAGGATCTCAACCCCAAATAGGGACTGCACTTCCTCAAAAGGTAACATTGGGAGGTATGCGTTGGAACTGTTCATTGGCAATGCTCAATTATGCTGTGCTGGTCTGATGAAGGTTGCTTGGATACGTGATGTCACATCTCCGGGGATAGAGGATTTCACATCATACAACTCCAGCAACTGCTGTCAAACCCATCTAGTCGATGCTCAGTATGGGTAGAACCGTCCACACAAAGATATGATTTTGGTTTTCGTACTCCCCAGGCCAAAAGTTGCAAACCCTCCACTGCACCACGTGCTGTTAACAGACTCATGAATTGCAAATGAAATGAAATGATTGTGTGTTTAAGAACCCAAGAGCTCCTCCAAGTAGTTGACGCCCTGTTTGTGCAGTGCTTTAAATAACAAAAAACAAAACAAAGACAGCGTCTTTATATTTAATAATTGGCATAGAAACCAAGGAAAATCTGGGGGGGGATCAGTCTTTGATAATATTCCCAGCCCCACATGTCATCTTAAGAGGTGCACCCAATTTTTTGGAAGGTATTCATTCCCCCTATTCCCTCCTGGTTCTTACACCTGCTCACATTCTTGAAAAGGTTTTGTGAGCATGACATGCATAGATACTATGTGTCCCCTCCCCATTATGTACATTTTTCTTTTTAATGTGATAATAAAACACATTGCTGATTAGGATGGATGAATCTAAAAGGTGATTTATGTAAAATTTAAATTTTAAAATGTTTGTTGCTAAACGAAAGGGGTTTCTGTTGCAACTTAGGTATCATAATTGCAATGTCTATGCTACTGGTCAGGCTGGTTACTCAGTAAAATGTGTTAGAAATAAATTACTGGTGACAAATATAAATATGTTTTGTGTGTTTGAATGTATGTATGCATTTATTTGCTTGTAGTGTTGACATTTGAATGCAGTTGTAGGTATATATGTACTGTTGCTCTTTAAAAAGCAGTTTTGTACTTGTGTTTAGTGTTTGAATGTGTTTGTATATAGAGTTCATGTTTTATTGCTGGGATGCATGCACATACACAGCCCTGCACATACGAACTGAAACACACACAGACACATACATACATGCACTGACACACACAGATATACACTGACTCATACACACACCGATACATTCACACAATAACACACACAGATACATGGACAAACTAGCACACAGATACATACTGATGCCTACAGACAGATACACAGTGACACATACACACAAAGATACATAGATGTTCACATACACACACAGATGCACATATATACACACAATAGCACATATACATAAATGGCATATACACATATAGATACACATATATAACATAAACACATTTACACACACAGATAGCACATACACACACATTTACACATGCACACACAGATAACACTTATACACAAATATACATATAGATATACACGCAGTTAACACACAAGGGAACCTGGTTGCCCTGTTAGTTCCTGAGCGGGCCCATGATCAAAGATGGTCATAGGGTGACCCTAAGTGCATGGGAAGTACCGTCTGTCCCCCCATTACTCCGTTGGTGGGTATAGTTATGTGTTTCATGCTATTGGATTAATTTTATCACGTACATACAAAATTTTATCACGTACATACAAAACTTAGAAAAGTTATAAAGGATTAAGCACCGGGCTATATTTGTTACTGCCTAATGTTGCATGCATACTATTACCACAGGATGTCACCTCATTCCTCCCTGGGGTTACACTCATCATTGTTACCTTAATAATTTTTAGACATTACTAAGAATAATTCATAAAATTACATTACTGCTCTGTTGGGAAATAGCACATGTAATACTGCATTTTGCCCATTACAAATTAGGCATTCAGGAATGTATTTATTAAATAACATTTCATGCTATCACTAATATTTAAAATTATTGAAAGTAAATCATTTGCCTACCGTTTCACATATTTCTAAGCTTCAAAACATTATTTTCCTGGATTCTACATTAACAAAAACTTTTACAGAAGACTAATCATAATTTGGTAATCCAAAAGGCTACGCTGCCAACAGGACATTCATTTGCACGGCTTGATAAATCAGAACACGGCTCGGTTGTGCAAATTCATGAATGTCATAAACATGCCCCTATAGGGAATTTGATGAAACATTTAATAGCATAAATCTAAGTACAATTTCGGACATGGGTTAATAATATGTTGCGTAAAAATTCACCGCCGTGCCTATACCCATTACAATGATGACACTTCACAGCAATTTAAAACATACTTTATTTTGTCTCTGTTAAAAATAAAACATTAAAAATACAGTGACCCAGTATTAAGAGCCTGTGTTCCTCTGAAATATGCAGTGAAACAGTTAAGCTCGAGATCTATTCTTGATGTGGGGTGCAGCTGTGATTTTTACACTAATTTACATAGCAATTTGGGACCACTGGGCTTATACCTTTACAATACTCTATAATTTTGATCTCCAAAAATAGCATTGTTTGCTTCAAGTGAGAAAAAACTAAATTCAATACAATTTTCTTTTTTTTTTTTTACATTTATGCTAATGAATGCAACCTTCGTTTGTCTGTTATGAATATTTTTTTAGAAAAGTTTTAGGTTTGTTATAGTAACTGTGCAGGAGCGTTTCGATATATATCTTCGTGAAATTGTTTTTTGTATTGATATTGGACTTAAGGGACTGATTTAAAGCAGTTATGTGGGGCTTCCCTGGGGCAACTCATATTAAGACATCTTTTAGTCCCTTAAGTTATTTGTCAAGTACTTATTTCTAATACGATTGGGACTTCAACATATGTCATCATGCAGACAGTAAATGATTCCAAGTTATAGAATTGTCTAAGATAATTCTCACGGCACTGTGGGTTATTCATTACCATTGTCTGGAATAAAAATCCGACATTCATTTGTCATGTGTCTTATATGGAAATATACATTTAATTTATAATCAATAAGAGATCGTTCTTAAATGCCCTTCCAAAAAAAGAGGATGAGTTTTAATATCATAAAAAAACTAAATGTAAGGGGCCTATTATTGGAATGTTAAATACTCATTCTACTAATAAACATACACATTTTCAATATCTTTCAGGTGTATTTCTTCCTGAAGGTCAGTAAAAAAAAAATTCTATTTTTTTTAAATTGGGTGAAAGAAAACAATAAATTAATAAAGTTGATCCACAGAACAATGAATAATAAAAGAGTATGATATAGAGAAATATTTCTGTTGTGTGACAGTCTCCAAGTATCCACCAATGATTTTCTTCTATAAAAAGTTCTTGAATATGGTGGTACTCTATAGCAGGGGTTCCCAACTCAGTCCTCAAGTCCAGAATTTAGGGGTTACCCTGTTGTGTCTAATGTGTTTTTGTTTGTTTGTTTGTTTGTTTGTTTTTACCAAAAACACCATAGACACAATTGAGTAATCCTTAAATCCTGGACTGTTAGGGGGTACTTGAGGACTGGATTGGGAACCATTGCTCTACAGGATATAAAACAGAAGAAAACAAGAGAATTCTAATAGTGTCTAATTTTGAAACACCAAACGTAAGACTTTGATAAAAACATTTAATGGAGCTTAGCATTAGATCCAATAATAAAAGCATGCAGTGGTACAATCCACATGTACGGATATACAGCCAGCAAAATACTCCAATGGATTATATGTAAAGAGGCACACAAACAGAGAGAATCTAAAAACAGGAGTTTCAAAGCTGGCAGACTGTAATAGGTTGTTTTTTTTTTTGGGGGGGGGGGTTTAAATGCTGAATGTATAAACTGTAAAACTGTACATAATTTATATATATGTATATATTGTACAGTTTATACATTAGCGCTGTGGCGCTGTAACTAAATCCCCATTTTTATATAAATATAAAAATAGAAAGTTACATTTATTTAAAAAATAAAATACCAGTATACATCTGATTTGAAGATTAAAATATAGAGAGAGTATGTTTCGATATGAGCTTATAGAACATCACGTGGTTGTCTTAGAAGAAAACAAATTCTCATGAGATATGAAAATGACAAATATTATTGACCATAATATCCATTAGCAATTGAGAGAATAAAGCTACAGTGTTTGAAGTATGTTGTTATATTCTCATGTGACCAAAGAGTAATCATAAGGCCAAAGAGTTAAAAAATATAGTGGATATTGCTCACATAAAACAATAACAATTCCAACAAAATACCTAAATCAGGGGTAGGCAACCTACGGCACTAGTGCCAGGCACGGCACTCGAGGTGTCTTTGCAGGGCACTCAAGGCTGCTAGAGCCAAATGCACTCTGGCCTATCAGGAGTCCCAGTAAAACTTCAGATATCTGCTAATACGAAGAGGTGGTGAAGGACAAACCTCAATTTATGCATTGCAGCACATAGAGGAAGTGATCACAGATCACTTCCTCCCAGCACTTGTGAATGGGAATCCACACTTTAGTAGAGCAGCCCTCGACAGCTATCGCAGCTCCTGTCCTTGACCTGTGCCTGGCCAGCCTGGTCCCCACTGGAAGCCAGGGAACCTCCTCACACTGCTAGATATACACAGAAATGTAGAATAACACTCCCTTCATACAAATAATATGAACAGCCCACACACACACACAACACACAATCCCCACAAACGCATAACACCACTAACAATATACATACATACATGCACACAACCCCACATGCAGCCTCTCACATGCAATACCCCAAACAGCCCTCACACACTACCAAACATACAATGTGACATATCCATCCTCATACACAGCCCACATTCATATGTATCATACACGATACCATAAACTACTAATGAACATATACAATATAGTAGCTCATATACGCACAAATAAAACGATAGAAAGCAATTACAGTAAAAATAACACAAGCAGAATACGGCAGCATACACACCTCAATTTAAAAAAAATAGGATCGGCACGCTACGGGACATCACAATCCTATATCGGCACAGTGCTGCTAAAAGGTTGCCTACCCCTGACCTAAATTGTGATAGTTGTGATATTGGTACACTCCCAAAACAAGCATGTATTTGGGGAAATACCCTAAATCAATAGTAGGAACAAATGCTCGAATATTACACAAGTGAAGATAAGTGATGTGTGATGACTTGATCATCACTCAGAATAAAATATATGCTAACTTTAAAAAAATAAATGTAAAAAGTTAGCATATATTTTATTCTATGTGAAGATCACCTGACCCCTCACTTGTGAAATATTTTCTCTTTTATTCAAGTTTTATTATTAACTTGTCAACATGCTACACTATTAGAATTATTGTGTGTGATATGTTTGTATGATTCTTCTGTTGGAATTATTAGTGGATGCCTGGAGACAGTCACTCATCAGGAAAAAGTTATCTGTATAATCCTGGTGTATTGTTCAGTGTTCTGTGGTGCAACCTTATTCATTTATTTTCTTCCTCTACTATTTGTGTGGGTATAGAGGGGTTTTTGCCGCATCTTTCTTCTACTGCACTATAGTACTTTTAGAACTTTTTCGTTTTTTTTTTTTTTTTTTTTAATTGGGTAAGTCAGAGAGGTTATGACAGAGAAGGGGCTGCGGCAGTGTTGAAGAAATAATATTATCATCAACATCATATTTTATTTCCAGTGGATGAAAATTCCACAATGCCAGAGGCATTAGGTAAATGACATAATTAGTAAGATACGAGATACAGTATTGGTTCACCCAATAGCATTAACACTCTATCCTGAGTAACATCAGGTTCTGCACCCAACAAAGCGCGTCATGTGAACAGGATTGCGCTTTTAAAACTGCGCTGGCAACTAGAGTAATTGGTACTACAAAGAAAATGGAAAGACTACTAAAAGCGGGTAAAAACAGAAACAATTGATACTCCATTAAAATCAGGAGCGAAAGGGGATAAGAAAACAAGCATTAAGTGCTCCGGCAAAGAGAAAAATACTTACCTGAAATCTATATGTAATAGCGCGCCACTATGGCTTAAATCTCCTAATGCATTTTGTGCCACAAGGCATTTAGTCATAGTGTGACCGCTGATGTATAATATCCCTTAAATGCCTTTTATTGGTGTGGCATAATAAAAGAATATTGATTTTTAAGGAGATAGTGCTCTCTGCTACTATTATGTCTCATAAAAGAAACAGATCATTAATTCTATGTGAAACATCCAAAAATCATTGATTCTATAGGGCTTTTTTAATAGTTATAAAGTTCACAAGACTGTATAAACTTTACTATACATGCTATAAAAGCTGATACAGTTAATGAAGAGGTACCGTTTATCTTACATTTTTTTTCCCACAAGTTATGAGAAGGATTATGAGAATGAATAAATCAGAAATATCGGTTTAGGACAGTGTTGGCATCTCGGCACCCCAGATCAATGTGAACTGCATTTCCCATAATACTCGGCAAACATGGTGGTTGAGCATCATGGGAATGTAGTTCACAAGCAAAGCCTATGTTAGCAATCACTAATTTAGGAGCTGGTGTTTCTGTTTTGTCTTTGTCGCTTACAGATAAGCAGGTTTAAATTATACAAATATGAATATGGATGATTTAACTGATGTATACAATTATGAATACATACAATATACAATACTTGTTTATGGGCATGGAAAAATTGCAGAGGAAAGGATCCAAATTTGTGCTTAAAAGTATATCCCTTCCATAATATCCTGCTGTTTGAGAATGAAAATTTTTTTGCACCTTACTGGAACAAATGTAAAAATGTTGAATCTATAAGAACACAGCGTGCTGATTATAACAAACAAGCAAGATTAGAACGTGCCAACAAGAGGGATACGCTGAACTGGAAGGGGACATTCAATCTTTACATAGAACAGCAGGTGTGTTTAGAAATTAGTTGCGTCTTTAAAAGTTGACATGACAAATGTAGGCATAATAAATAGTATGGAAGAGGAAGGAAAAAAAATATTAGATATGAGGAACAAGCTGGAAACTGGACATAATTCTAAGAAATGTTTAATATTTTGCGCATTAGCAATACATACCAACTGTGATGAATCTGATGAAGGACTCCAATGCAGAATTTGAGTCTGTCGTCTAGAACTAGAAATATTGAATCTGTGGTCTAGAACTAGGAATATTGAGTCTGCAATCTAGAACTAGGAATATTGAGTCTGCGATCTAGAACTAGGAATATTGAGTCTGCGATCTAGAACTAGGAATATTGAGTATGCGATCTAGAACTAGGAATATTGAGTCTGCAGTCTAGAACTAGGAATATTGAGTCTGCAGTCTAGAACTAGGAATATTGAGTCTGCAGTCTAGAACTAGGAATATTGAGTCTGTGGTCTAGACTAGGAATATCGAGTCTGTGGGCTACAACTAGGAATATTGAGTCTGCAGTCTAGAACTAGGAATATTGAATCTGCGGTCTAGACTAGGAATATTGAGTCTGCAGTCTAGAACTAGGAAAATTGAATCTGTAGTCTAGAACTAGGAAAACTGAGTAAGCAGTCTAGAACTGGGAATATTGAGTCTGCCGTCTAGAACTAGGAAAATTGAGTCTGCAATCTAGAACTAGGAAAATTGAGCCAGCAGTCTAGAACTAGGAATATTGAGCCTGTGATCTAGAACTAGGAATATTGAGCCTGCAGTCTAGAACTAGGAATATTGAGCCTGCGATCTAGAACTAGGAATATTGAGTCTGCCGTCTAGAACTGGGAATATTGAGTCTGCGATCTAGAACCAGGAATATTGAGTCTGCGATCTAGAACCAGGAATATTGAGTCTGCCGTCTAGAACCAGGAATATTGAGTCTGCAATCTGGAACTAGGAATATTGAGTCTGTGGGCTAGAACTGGGAATATTGAGTCTGCAGTGTAGAATTAGGAATATTGACTCTGCAGTCCAGAACTAGGAATATTGAATCTGCGGTCTAGATTAGGAATATTGAGCCTGCGGTCTAGAACTGGGAATATTGAGTTTGCAGTCTAGAACTAGGAAAATTAAATCTGCAGTCTAGAAAACCAAACGAAGATACATGGGAGGAAGATATTTAAAAAACAAAACACAAAAACAATGGGGGCTATGTGTAAAGATGCAGCACCAAATGGAATCAAACTCACTGCAAATATTACCAAGCTGAGATCAGTGTTGTTTAGAAACTTCATAATATTTGATTGCTTAAAAAAAAAATTAAAATACAGAAAGCTATCAAAAACTGGTTGGTTTGAAGAAAATAAACCATGAAGATGTACTACAAAGACATGCTTGAACATGGGGTGATAATGATAATCCAAGTGCTTACAAATGCCACCATTAAAGTGCTAAAAGGTGAACATTAAAGTGATACATACAAATATAAAAGGAAATAAAAATGGAATCACAATACTCTATGCAGAATAATCATTCACAGACTATCATGGAAAAGCGAAACAAATTGCATTGGGTACTTCTACACTGTGTTAAGTTCATAGTGGTATTCAACAATATTATGTTCCCAGCAATATAATTCTACCAATTTTCAATACTAATATTTGGTACCATTTGTTGCTATATTATTGAATTAGAGGTACTTTTGGGTGGATTCCCTCGATACCAGCACTCATTCTAACTAGTCAGTTGAGTGATAACATTTTTGTATATTTATGTGTAAAGATGGCCACATTTGCTTTTTTCTTTAGCCAGTTTTGTGCAACTGCATTATTTTCTTATGGACTGAAAGCTTTGAATTTGCTAATTAGCTCTCTCAACCCCTTTAGTGCTGTTTAAACATGGCCAATAGTTTGTAGTCCATAGGCTACAATGAGAGCAAGGCTTGACTGATTCGAGTAATATGATGGGAATCTTCCACAAGTCAGCAATTTTATTAAAGTGCATGTTTTACCTTTTACTAATTTGGACTAGTTTGACTTACACATTTTAATGCATTACCCCTACAATCTATTAATTCCAACCTGGAACGGCTATTTTTAGTTATCTATTCACCAAACGGTGCGTTGTGGCTACTGGCCATCTAATAATGAATTTCTAATTTTAGCTGAAAAGTTCAGGCTGCTAAAAACCCACTAAGTTACATTAATCAATGTTATGTTGCTATGGGTAATACATATATCACTGTATTTATTTTTATAGGACCATGATTGAAAAAAATATGCTTAATGCAAACTGCTAAAAAAAAAGCTCTCTAGGACTCAACGTATGGACCCTTTTCTTAAGGCCCACCTAAGGACCAAGGTTCAAAAATTATAGAATTGTGTCCAGACATCAGTAAAGTCTTGAACATTTTTTTGTTATTGATGAGTGTCTCAAAGCAGTGGTCTAAGAAATTGATCGTATAGTTTATTTTATACGTACATATGAAAGTCCAGCAGGGGGCACTAGAACATCTATACACATTCTAATCTCGTACTTGGTTTGACCTGTTCTAACACACCCTTACAGGTACCTCACTAATTGATGCAACATAGTTAGAAATCTCGAGTATAATTAAATATAAACCTCAAAACCAACCATTTTTCATTCAAGTTGAAGTCTTGCTAAAGTATATATGCTAAAGTATATATGCCATTTGTATTTAGGAAAATGGCATGCAATTTGTCTAGTACATTATATGGCTACATATATGACTACTTATCTTTTCCTGACCATGTACACATCTCCTAGCATTGGACACAGGGCTTTGCTCAATAGGGTGAGCTAAGAGAGAGCCTTTTTCTCCCTTCCATGCCCTCAGGGAAGGGAAAAGGTACAAAGGTATGGGGGGACCACTAAAAGAGAATGAAGAGGAACATTAAGGGAAATGGGGGGGGGGACTAAGACAGGTAAGGGGGGGAACACTAATGGACATGGAGGGGAGGAGAGAGGAACACAGGGGGGGCTGAGTGAGGATAAAGACACACAGATGGGCCTGGGGGTGAGAAAGTTTACAGAAGGGCTGGGGATGAAAGCGCCACACAGAAAGGCATGGGTGTGGAAATACAAAAGGGCTGGGAGTGAAAGAGACACAGAGGGGCTGGAGAAGAGGAAAAAGAGACACAAAGGGGCTGGTGGTGTAAGAGAAACACACAAAGGAAGTGGTAAGAGTAAAAGACACAAAGAGGCTGGAAGAGAAGACACACAAAGGGGATAGGGGGAGTAAGACACACAAAGGGGGGTTGTAAGAGATACACAAGGGAGGTGTAAGACACATAATGAGGAAAAATAGGGGATAAGATACACTAAAGGGGTTAAGACATTTAAAAAAAGGGGGATAAGAAAAAAAATGTGGTGAAGATGCTTTTGGGTGGGTGGGCGCCAAAATCATTTTCGCCTGTGTACCCGAAAATCCTTGTACCGGCCCTTCCTAACCCTGGACAAATGCATGTAGAGTGTATCTGTGCACCTCCTAATAAACAAAACGTTAGTTCAATGCTCTCTCCCAGAGTGCTTATCTAGGTTATTTAGCAGCCAGGGCAAAAATGTAAATTAACACCCCCTCATATCACTCTCACATATAAACACACATACTCACTCACAATCACACTCATATGCACACACAAACACTCATAAAGACACTGTGGCAAAACCGACCTCGCCACGTGTCCTTGGAGGGGGCTGCTTGCCCGCCTCTTGCCTTTGGACTATGGCCCTGCAGGTTAAACTGTTTATTTTCCCTGCAGAAAGGCTTATTCGTGTGATCTGAGTGCCATTCATCTAATAATGTGCAGTCAGATCCAAGCTATCTGGGGATATGTAGAAATGTGTGTTTTATGTACTAAATGTGTCAGTATGTAATTTTATGTCTTTTACTGTCTTTTTGTCTGCCATGTGGGTAATGGAGTTTGGCTCTGTCTTTGGAGATAATTAGATTCCTTCTCCAATTATCTCCAGGGCAGAAGGGAGGAAGCCAGGATGCATTGTGGGGATGTTTTACTTTTACTGTTTGAGCCAGGGGGAACAAAAGATACTTTTACTAACTTTTGAACCCCTGGTCTGATTCATGCCTAATAAAAAGGGCTGCAAGCTAGCAGCCGGAGAGTTCTATTTTTACCCTCAACTTGAGTCCTGTCTCTTATTGGGGGAATCTGCTACAAGGGATTGCTATGCTAGGCATATTCCCTTGCTATAATCACTGAGCTCTTGTAAGAGCTTGTTCCTGCTTCGTTCTGAAGGGAGATAGCTGCAGCCTGCGGTGCTTATGGTGTCTGGTGGAGTGCTTGGAGTCCTCTGGAAGCGCTAGGAGCATCTTTCAATGGAGGTACCCAGTCGGGGTGCCAGGTGATCCGTTACAGACACATGCTCACAGTAATGCAAACACATTTATATGCACGCACGCTCACGTTTCATATACACATATTAAAATTAATACACACACTTGCATATTCATACACACGCACATTCTCATTCATATGTATAGACACATATTTACACGCACACTTATATTCATGTTACTCGTGTTCATATACTCCCACACATTTGATATTTAGATTCCTGGTGTCCAGTGGTTTGCTGTTGGACTCAGTCTTTGCACTGAATGCACAGCTCCTTGCAACTGTGTACTGATGCTGGAGTTCCTGGGAGCTGCGCAGTGAGAATACAGACCTTTTCCAGACCTTTTCCTCTCCTGCTGCCCGCCTTGCCTCACTGAGGTCTGAATGTGCAGAGAAGGCACTTGCTGCTACCAATTGGCAGTAGGTAGGTACTCGCTCCGGTGACAGGGGTTGCTCTATGGACCCCACTGCCACCTGTAACCTGGGGTGGACTACCTGTCGCCCACCAGGTAAGTACTGATCCCTCCAGTTCCTGCTCTTCATTTGAAATGCGTAGAAATCAGTGGGTTTGCATGCTCATCTACTCTTATCTAATATACATATATATAGCTATAGTATACATTGCCAAGTGCTATTAATACAGTGTTAGAATTATAATGCAAAGCCTTTACCCCACAGAGGTGCTCGAGGAAGAGCCATTCCCCCTGGCATTAGGTCCAGGTTAAGGTAAAAGTATCATTCAAGTTGACTATTGCAGCTGAAGCTCCAGGCCCACATGTTGCCATAGGTTCAGGCTGCCTTATTTATAATATATATATATTTTATTTTTTAATTATTATTATTATTATTATTTTATTTATTTTATTATCTGTTGCTGCCATGCAGTGCTGGGCACCATTTCAAAAGTAGTTGACCAAGGAGGCATCATGACTGCAGCATTATCTCCTGTAAGCAACAGGTTCATCAGTGTGCTTTGTGCAAATTCATGTGTCCTGATGGGCCTGATATGGGGTGTATGTAGTAGATGGACAACACTTCCAACTATGGCGCTGGGGAGAAGATAAATAACTCTGATTAATGGCCTCAGATTAAGCAGCTCTGTCACCTTCTGGGGTCTTTGCATATTTTGTGCACGTAACTTTTTTCATTGTTTCATATTGTATGTATTGGGGCTCATGTGTACTATAGTCATTGCTGCAGCCCAGGAGAAGTGGGAGTTTGAGCACAGGACTTAATTCTGTATTTCCTGACTAATCATGGCAGCATCACTTATGGGTTAGCTCTGTCCCCAACAGGAACAGGACAGGAAACAATGAATTAATTAGAACCAGACTGTAGGCATAAATGGTCATTCCTCCCTCTATCCTAGTCTTTTTTTCTGTCCTTAAACAGGACAAACAGGAATGTGTCTCCTAAGACAATTTTTTTGAGGCCACCTTCCCATGTGCACCATGGGTTTTACAGATGAAGTTCAGCCTCTCTTCATCTGAAGAACTCAGTAATCAGACTGGACTAACTGAGTTAGGTACATATTAGTATATGTACCACAGCATAAGGAATCCTTTAAATGGGCTGTAAATAATTACAATGAAGTGGGGTTGGTGAAACATTAAAAATTCCCCCTGTATGCATCAAATAACCACTCTGATCCTGGGGCAGAGAATTGGGAGAAGCCTGCGTGTTTAAATCTCTTAGCTTTCATATGTACCTGAATCATGGGGCTTTCCATGTGTATCAAGAGAGCATGTTGCTTGTGGCTCTCTAGGAGCAAGAATGAGCGTTTGTCGACGGCTTCTCTGGTCTCTTCTGATGTCGGTATGTGGAGCATGCGCAGGAACATTGGCGTCCTGAAGATCCGTTTGTGTATGCGCGAGCCGCCGAGTCCTTAAAGAAACATCACGCCAAAATCTTAAAATACCAGTAACCTTAAAGGGACAGTTCTTTTTCGGTATACAGTATCTCTACAGTCATTCGGTACCTGCATAGTTTGCTGGAAGGCTGCCCTAGAAAGGAAAATTATCTAATAAGGTAAAATGTATACTTTATTTGTAAATTTTAAATCCTTTTCCATCTCTTAAGGAATTTTAAATCCTAGAAAATCCTTTGCATTCTTTTAATAGATGGCTTCTCACTCTGCCTCAAGATCTTTATCTAGAAAGCATAGATGAGCCTCAATAATTATTATATAGTGGAGGTGGGGTAAAAGAGTGCCACTATGGGCCCATAATACATTATTATATTGGCCTATTTCAGCCAAAGCAATCCACAAAAGGATTCTCCAGGAAAACACAAAGATAAATCCAATAGATGTGTAAACTGCAATCAACTAGCACCTAGTGGAAGAAATCTTTGTAAAGAATGTCTGACACAAGCTGCTGAGGTAATGGATAAAAGACAATTACCTCAAAGAGATTTAAAGAAGTGGATTACAGAGGCAATAGCAGAAGGGTTCAAGTCCACAACAAGTATGATGACCTCATCCAAACGCCTTAGAAGAGAAGATAATTCCACAAAGTCAAGTGAAAATTCGGACATAATGGAAGATCTGTCAGACGAAGAGGAAGGTGAAGTAAACTAAGCCTCAAGAATGTTGGATATTACAGTCGATAAACTAATCAACATCATAAGGGAGACTGAGATTCCCAGAGGAGAAATATGAGATGAAAGAATCAGACAGATATTTAGAAGATCTGAAAGCTAATAGGCCCAACGTTTCCTGTTCACTCTACCATAAAGGAAATCATTTCCCAGGAATGGCAGAAACCAGAGAGAAAAGTAACTCTAAAAAATAAAGCATTCAGATTATATCCCTATTCAAAAGATGATTGCAAATCTTGAAACTCCATCCCTAAGATTGACGCAGCAGTTATCCATATGGCTAAAAAGACCACTCTACCTATTGACTCCATGGCTTATCTGAAGGAGCCTATGGAAAAAAGGCTGGATGCAAATTTTATCAAGTCATATCTAGCATTAGGATCTGCACTACATCCAGCAGTAGCTTTAACTACTTTGTCAAGAGTATTTAAAGTTTGGTTAGAAAACTTAGAAGAAGACATTGCTAAAGGAGTCCGGAGAGAACTCTTTTGGACGGACTAAAAGAATTGAAGTTGGGTACTGAATTTTGTTCTGAAGCCTCATTGGATGTCACTAGAATGGTGGCTAAAAGTATGGGCCTGTCAGTTGCAGCAAGAAGAGCGTTATGTTTACACTCCTAGGGGGGAGACTATGCCTCTAAAGCCTCCCTGTGTGCTCTCCCATTCCAAGGAGATCTTCTATTCGGTAAAATCCTGGATGAAGCTATTCACAAGGCAGCTGATGGAAAAAAACTTTTCTTCCACAAGGAAGAAAATATGGTTCTACCACATGGAAAGATAAGAGTTACAGGGACCGTTCCTTTCGAGAAAGCAGAACATATAAGCTAGGAAAGGAATATTCCAGACCTAACTGGAAGAACTATCAGACACCTTCCAAATCATCTAGAGGAAGAGGATCATGTATTCCAAGTAAAAACTTCTGAACCTTTGCCAGCCCAGCCAGGAATCACAGGAGGAAGACTTCATCTCTTCTATCCTGTCTGGGTCAGATGTGTTATAGACTCCTGGGTTCTATCGATTTTGGCAGAAGGATACAGGATAAAATTTCAAACTTTTCCAACAAAAGATTTCTTCATCCAATCTCGTGTAGCAAAAGGAGAAAAAGAAAAGGCTATGAGGAGCTGCATATCAAAACTTCTGGAAAACCGGGTTATAGAAGAAGTCCCAGAAGAAGAACAATCAAAGGGCCACTAGTCTACGGTTTTCCTGGCCCCAAAACCACAGAAGAATTGGAGATTTTTTCTGGATCTAAAAAAATCTAAATTCCAGAATAAAAAGACGGACGTTCAAGATGGAATCTATTTCAACTCTCATACAAAATATAAAAATGGGGGACTGGATGACTTCAATCGACTTGAAGGATGCATATCATCAAATCCCAATCAACAAATACCACCGCAAGTTCCTTCGGTTCTATGTGTTTGGAAGGCACTACCAGTTCAAAGGGCTTCCGTTTGGGTTAAGCCTGGCACCGATGACATTCCTCATCCTCAGGTGACAGTAGAACATCTAATAGAACATGGGTGGAAGTTGAATATGGAAGAGTATGATGATACCTGCTCAGAAGATGATATTCCTAGGTGCAGCTATAGACACTATCATCGGGACAGTGAATTTATCAACGGAAAGAATTGAGAGGATTCGAGTAAAAATCCAGAATCTTAACTACAAAGTACACATAACGGCAAGGAATTTATGAGCCTATTGGGCTCTCTTACATCCACCATAGGATTAGGCAAATGGGCACAGTGTAACACGCGTCCAATTCAAATGAAATTCTTAAAAAACTTCAAGAAACGAGAGTGCAACTGGGATCAGAGAATTCTTCTCACTCAGAAAACATTAGATGACTTATCTTGGTGAACGAAAATAAAAAAAAACCCTATCTCTGGGCTTTCCATTAGAAGAACCACTATTGAAGACATTGACCACAGATGCAAATCTCCAAGGATAAGGTGCACATTTGGAAGAGAATTGGATACAGGGTACATGGACATCAGAAGAGAGGATGATGCATTCAAATCTAAAAGAACTAAAAACCATATACTATGCCCTTTTGGGGTTTCAGCAGTGCCTAAAGAACTCTTGGGTAAGAACTCAAATGGACAACAGAGCTGTGGCATCATATATAAATTGACAAGGTGGAACCCGAAGCAAAGCTCACTTAATAGAATAGTTCCACTTATGGAATTTGCTCAAGACAGGATACAGGGTCTGAAAGCAGTCTACCTCCCAGGACCGGAAAATGTTTTGGCAGACTATCTTAGCAGAACTACGATACTAGCGGGAGAATGGAAATTGCACCCAGAAGTATTTCAAATGATATCGTTAAGGTGGGGCACGCCTCAGTTCGACTTGATGGCTTCGAACCGAAATGCTCAAGTCCCGAAGTGTTTTTCTCTACAAGCGGACTATCGATCAGCAGGACAAGATGCCTTTTCCCATCCCTGGGACTTCGATCTGGGATATGCATTCCATCCCCTGCCTATTATTCACCGATTATTGAGGAAAGTTTTGAAAGAAGGGAAGATGGTTATTGCAATAATTCCGATTTAGCCAAGGAGACCTTGGTTCCCAATCCTGAACAGAATGAGTTTGGGTCTTCCATGACCACTTCCTCAGAGACCAGATTTGTTGATCCAAGGTTCAGCATTTCATCACTCCAAACCAGTTGAATTTGGGGGCTTGGCACTTGAGAAGCAGAGACTCATAGAGCAAGGATTACCTGACTCTGTGGCTGAAATGCTTTTGAAATCCAGAAAAGGTTCCATTTCAGCGTGCTATCACAGAATATGGGATGTTTTTCAGTTATGATTAGAGCAAAACTCCATAAATTTCCAGCATCCTACTAATATTGATGTTCTGAAATTTCTACATGCAGGTCTGGAGAAGGGTGTAAGCCATCGGCTTTATCTGCACTGTGTTACACCTCATGGGCATCAGATCCTCTGAAAGCGAGGTTCTTTGAGGTAGCTAGCATGCAGAAAAGTATGCTTCACCTTGGGATCTTCCTAGGGTACTGGATGTTCTGTCAGACACCCCCTTTGCTCCTTTGGATGAGTTGGGTATTAATATTCTGACTTATATGACACTGTTCTTAGCGGCAATCACCACGGCTAAAAGAATGAAATTCAAGCCTTCTCCAGTGATGTGAATCATGTACAGGTCTTCCACAATAGAATTGTCTTAAGACCTAGAGTGGAATTACTACCTAAGGTGGTTTCACGATTCCACATTGCACAAGAAGTTGTCCTGCCTTCTTTTTATCCAAACCCTTCCTCCTCAGAAGAATTTAAGCTCCATCAATTGTATGTTAAGGAATGTCTGATGAAATAGCTGGAGGTCACTAATCAATTTCGGAAGTCACAACATTTATTCATTCTTCCATCTGGCTACAGAAAAGGTGAAGAAACATAGAAACATAGAATGTGATGGCAGATAAGAACCATTCGGCCCATCTAGTCTGCCCAATTCTCTAAATACTTTCATTAGTCTCTAGCCTTATCTTATAGTTAGGATAGCCTTATGCCTATCCCACGCATTCTTAAACTCCTTTACTGTGTTAACCTCTACCACTTTAGCTGGAAGGCTATTCCATGCATCCACTACCCTCTCAGTAAAGTAATACTTCCTGATATTATTTTTAAACCTTTGCCCCTCTAATTTAAGACTATGTCCTCTTGTTGTGTTAGTTTTTCTTCTTTTAAATATGGTCTCCTCCTTTACTATGTTGATTCCCTTTATGTATTTAAATGTTTCTATCATATCCCCCCCGTCTCGTCTTTCCTCCAAGCTATACATGTTACGATCCTTTAACCTTTCCTGGTAAGTTTTATCCTGCAATCCATGAACCAGTTTAGTAGCCCTTCTCTGAACTGTCTCTAAATTATCAATATCCTTCTGAAGATACGGTCTCCAGTACTGCGTACAATACTCCAAGTGAGGTCTCACCAGTGTTCTGTACAATGGCATGAGCACTTCACTCCTTCTACTTCTAATACCTCTCCCTATACAACCCAGCATTCTGCTAGCATTTCCTGCTGCGCTATTACATTATCTGCCTACCTTTAACCCCTTAATGACACATGACATGTGTGACATGTCATGATTCCCTTTTATTCCAGACGTTTGGTCCTTAAGTGGTTAAGTCATCAGAAATAAACACCCCTAAATCCCTTTCCTCAGATGTTGAGGTTAGGACTCTATCAAATATTCTGTACTCTGCCCTTGGGTTTTTACATCCAAGATGCATTATCTTGCACTTATCCACATTAAAAGTCAGTTGCCACAACTCTGACCATTTTTCTAGTTTACCAAAATCAATTGCCATTTGGCTTATCCCTCCTGAAACATCAACCCGGTTACATATCTTAGTATCACCAGCAAAAAGACATACCTTACCATTAAGACCTTCTGCAATGTCACTAATAAAAATATTAAAGAGAATGGGTCCAAGTACATATCCCTGAGGTACTCCACTGGTGACAAGCCCAAGCTTCGAATATACTCCATTGACTACAACCCTCTGCTGTCTGTCACTCAGCCACTGCCTTACCCATTCAACAATATTGGAATCCTAAACTTAAAGATTGCAATTTATTGATAAGCCTTCTATGTGCAACAGTGTCAAAAGCCTTACTAAAAACTAGGTAAGCAATGTCTACTGCACCACCCTGATCTATTAGTTTAGTTACCCAATCAAAAAAATCAATAAGATTAGTTTGGCATGATCTCCCTGAAGTAAACCCATGTTGTCTCTAATCTTGAAATCCATGTGTTTTTAGATGTTCAACAATCCTATCCTTTAACATGGTTTCCATTACTTTCCCCACTACTGAAGTAAGGCTTACCGGCCTGTAGTTGCCCGACTCCTCCCTACTACCTTTCTTGTGAATGGACACAACATTCCCTAACTTCCAATCTTCTGGGACTACTCCTGTTAACAATGATTGGTTAAATAAATATGTTAATGGTTTTGCTAGTACACCACTAAGCTCTTTTAATAACTTTGGGTGTATTCCATCAGGTCCCATTGACTTATTTGTCTTTACTTTTGACAGTTGAAATAGAACCTCTTCCTCTGTAAACTCACATGTAATAAACTATTCATTTGT
Source organism: Pelobates cultripes (assembly GCA_933207985.1). Taxonomy (NCBI): domain Eukaryota; kingdom Metazoa; phylum Chordata; class Amphibia; order Anura; family Pelobatidae; genus Pelobates; species Pelobates cultripes. The sequence continues at coordinate 55,167,195 of OW240915.1, forward strand.
CCTTTTTCCTAACTGAGGTCCCTTTCCTTCATTTTCAACTGTAAGTACTGAACAAAAATATTAATTGAGGCAGTCAGCTAGACCTTTATGCTCTTCTACATAACTTCCTTCTTCTATTTTTAATCTAACTAATCCTTGTTTTACTTTCCTTTTTTCATTTATGTAACTAAAAAATGTTTTGTCCCCTTGTTTTACTGACTGTGCTATTTTCTATTCTGTGTGTGATTTGAAAGCTCTTATAACTTGCTTAGCCTCTTTCTGCCTAATCTTATAGATCATTCTGTCTTCCTCACTCTGTTTTTTTTTTATAATAACTAAATGCTAACTTTTAGTTTTTTACTATTTTGGCCACATCTGAGGAGTACCACAGTGTTTTCTTGATTTTTTTTGCTTTTACTGACAAGCCTAATGCAATTTCCTGTTGCCTTCAGCAGTACAGTTTAAATAATCCTATTTCTCTTGGACTCCATTTAAATTTCTCCAGTCTGATAATGACTCCTTTACACAAATTCTAATTTTAGAACAGTCTAAAACTTTTGTTTTTGTGTGGTGTGACTCAGTCACTGTTCTTATATTAAACCACATTGACTGATGATCACTGGATCCTAAACTTTTACCTATAGTAATATCTGATACCAAATCTCCATTTGTTAACACTAAATCTAATATGGCCTCCTTACGAGTTGGTTCCTCTACGAGTTGTTTTAGAGACAATCCCAGTAGGGAGTTTAGAATATGTGTGCTCCTGGCACAAGCAGCTAGTTTTGTTTTCCAATTCACATCAGGAAGATTAAAGTCACCCATGATGATAACTTCCCCCTTCATTGAAGCTGCTTCTACCGCTACTTTAAGGCGTTGGATCTCAAACACCATAAAAAAGACTTATCATGTTAAGAACCTATCTCCTCCAGATAAAATAAAGACTCATTTAACTAGAGCACTGGCTACCTCCTGGGCTACTTGGGCAGAGGTTTCATTTGATGACATATGCAAGGCAGCCACCTGGTCTTCTCCTACGGCATTCATCAAACACTACAAGCTGGATGTAGCTTCTTCATCTACTTCCTTTGGGAGAGGAGCTTTGTCCTATGTTAATTCTCATGTATAAAATATTGTTGCAGCAGACTAATAGTATCCATTTTTTTCTCCCTCACATTGGTCTTAGCTTGGCTATTACCCATAAGTGATGCTGCCATGATTAGCCAGGAATATAAAATAATTTCTCCATATTTACCGTAATTTTCTTTTCCTGGCTATTATTCATGACAGCATCAGCAACCCTCCCATGTTTTTTGTTTTACAGCTTTAAACTAGACTGTGGGTTAGAGGGAGGAGGGACCTTTTATGCCTACAGTCTGGTTCTAATTAGTTAATTGTTTCCGGTCCTGTTCCTGTTGGGGACGGAGCTAACCCATAAGGGATGCTGCCATTAGTAATAGCCAGGGAAAAAAAAATTACGGTTAGTATGGAGAATATTTTCTATAATTTGTATTTGCTTTTGTATTACACAACCATGTTACAGTGCTGCTGCTCACCCCATGTGTTCCCTATTAAGGGTTAATAAGTGTGTAGGAGTATAGAAAAATATCCCTCTCTGCCTCATTGGAGATTTTGCCTTTTAACTGAGAGCAGCAAGGTGAATTGTTAGGAGTCACCAAAGAGTTTTTGCCTTGATGTGGCAAGTGAACTTATACTTTAATGATCATTGGGGTGATACTATAAAACCTCCAGTTTTCTTAATGTGTATCGGGATTTGGGAAAATGCACAAGTACTTTTTTCTTTGTTTTTTTTTAATTTATGTATTGGGGCTGATTGGTACTATAGTCATTGCTGCCACCTAGTAGTAGTGGGAGTTTTAAAACGGGGCTTAATTATGTATGTTTATATTTTGCAAAGACCTCTGATAGTGACATCACCATGTATGGTTCGATGACCCCTTGCACACAATCTTCTTTCTTCACCTCCTGTCGCCTTATCCTCCAGGAACCCATGCCAGTGCTGTACTCTGGCACATGTGCAAGAGTTCACCACAAATGTCTATGGAGGATCCACAAGACTGCAGGAGCCTCCATACATATTATCTCAAAATGATCCAAATAATGCCTTATTTTGACATTTGTCAAGTGGAGGATGTTACCGTAAGACAAAGTAGTCCATTTGATCTGTTGCAGAACTAATGTAGAGAGGGCCCTGGTGCAAGAAATTCTTTTGGAGCACAATCTAGAGCAAAAGCGGCCCAAAGAGTCATACAACTCTCATGATGCTATGCCATCTGGAGTTTTACCGTTTGCCCATCCTTGCAGGGTTTGTATTTGTGAGATTGTATTATTATTATTTTTTCATTACTGGCATTTATAAAGCACCAACATATTCCATAGATGAATGTAATTATGTTTTTGTACAAAGTATGTATGTACTGTTGCCATTGAAATGCAGTGGTGTACTTGTGTGTAGTGTTTGCGTTTCAATGCAGGGGTGTGTTAGTATGTTAGTATCATGCATTATCACAGCATTTGGGCTTGCAGGAGCGTAGTCCGCTTCTGAGTTCGTCCACCCTGATCAGCCGACGCCTGCTCTGGAGGCTTAATGGATGGGCCAAGGATAATGGCAGCATTGATTCCTCTGTGAGGTTCTGCGCCGTGCTTTGGAGTGTGGGGCCTTCTGATGTGGCATTGTCTCTCAGATGGGGCCATATGCTTGTGAGAGGCACGGTGAGTGGGTGCCCCTGGAGTAAGTCTGTGTTGCGGCTTAAGATGGTCATCATCTCCGGTCCTGGGTGCTGCTGTAAGGTATGGGTTGTGTGTGCCGGGCCAGATGGTGTTCGTATACTGCAGTGGACTCTGCGGTTTGGTTCTTGCTCACTCGGCCGCTGCCATCTTAGGTTGGGCCCTGGGCCTGCACGATGATCTTGCAGTGCCTCCAAGTGTGACTTTGGGGCTAGGACCGGGATCACCCCCCCGGTACAGAGGGGGAGGGATCAGGACCGGGTCTGCTGGTGTTCCGTGCGCTTGTCTGGCTCCGTTGGACAGGATAGTGGAGCATCGGCCGTCCACTCCACTCACCGCCAGGCAGGCCCCCACCTGGTGTAGCAGGGACCTCTCCTCCAAGGGACTTAAACTCCAGCAGCAAGCCTTTCCCTGGCTCCGGTAGCCCGTGTGCATCAAGGGTCGTGGATGGTGATCATTTAATTTTCCCCAAAAAAGCCGATTTATGGGTCCATTGGGTCATGTTGTGCGGGAGCTGGTCTTTCCTGTGATCGCTCTGCTCGGCGGCCCGGCCCTGCCCTCCCGTAGTGTTCGTTTTTAAATGCAGGTGCATGGGCTTCCGTGAAGGGGATTTTTCGGCTTGTGCTGCTCTTTTTCATTTGTGTGATAATAAACTGCAATACCGGCGCCAACCAGTAGGTAGCGCTGTGAATGGAGAAAGGCAGGGATAGGAAGCTACAGCTTATCCCTGCTTCTTTCTCCTGACTGCATCCGCAGGTGAGCAGAACAGAGTGCATCCAGCAAGCATGGGGGGCAACCTACAAATCAGGTAAGTGAGACACGGGGGGCAGCCTACAGAGCAGGTAAGTGAGACATTGTGGCGGCAGCCTACAGATCAGGTAAGTGAGACATTGTGGGGGGAGAGCCTTCAGATCAGGTAAGTGAGGCATGGGGGGGCAGCCTACAAATCAGGTAAGTGAGGGATGGGGGGGGAGACAGCCTAGAGGAAGGTAAAGTAGAAGGGGCAGAAAGGTTCTGCAAGGGGCAGGAGGGGTCAGCAAGGAATAGGAAGAGCAAAAGGGGCAGCAAGAAGCAGGAAGGGGTAGAAAAGAATTGCAAGGAGCAGGAGGGTGAAGAAGAAGGAACAGAAATGAGCAGGAAGGTGCAGTAAGGAGCAGTAGGGGCCAGCAAGGAGTAGGAGGGGGCAGCAAGGAGCAAGAGGGGTCTTCAAGGGGCAGGAGGGGTCAGCAAGGGGCAGGAGGGGTCAGCAATGAGCAGGAAGGGTCTTCAAGGGGCAGGAGGGGTCAGCAAGGAGTAGGAAGGGTCTGCTAGGGGCAGGAGGGGTCAGCAAGGGTGTTATAGAAGATTAGGGATCAGTTTTAAGGCTTTTATATAGATGACAGTGTTATTTCTCTGCTTAGCAGTCTAGTACCTCTGAGATAAGGGGTCCTTTATATCATTTTGGGTAGGTTTTTTCTTTGGGGCATCTACAATACTTGGCTCCTATACTTAATGATACCCACTCTCTTTTTGCCTCCTTATCCCTACCTAGATTTATTTGTAGGCATCTTGCTTTATTACATTTTTTTGAAGGTTATCAGCTTAACCATTTTGTTTTTACTTTTCAAGTCCCATTGACAATATCAGTCAATTGGACTATTCTATAAGTTTAAGCAATGGTATTATCTTTACCTTTACACTAGCTATTTGAGGGGGTTCAGTATAGTGTCCTTTTTGGTTATTTCAATGAAGGATTTAATAAAGATTTTTTGTTTGTGAACAAGGACACTTTATGGTATTTTTGGAACTTATATGTTAAATGTTCCCTCCCCCCCCCCCCAATAGCTATCTATACTAGCTAGTCCATTTCATGTACTGTTTCTTCACATGTTGTCCATTTATATATTTTTTTGCCAGCACCCTCAGATCTCCCTAGTTGGAGATTATCTTTATTATTTTTCAGTCATAGTTGTGAAAACACTATTCACCCTGGCTTTATGTGATAATGACTATGCCCCTTCCCTTTCATGACACTATGAAAAAGGGGCCAAGCATGGATGTCATTACAATTATGCCCCTCCCTGGAAAAATTCCTGCAGACACCCATGTGCAGGTGTGCTTTTGTATGTAATATTGGTGGCTACATGAATAGGTGTTTATATATATATATACACATACAGTCAGGTCCATAAATATTGGGACATCGACACAATTCTAATCGTTTTGGCTCTATACACCAACACAATGGGTTTGAAATGAAACAAACAAGATGTGCTTTAACTGCAGACTTTCAGCTTTAATTTGAGAATTCTTTCCGTGGTCTTCTGGGTCTTTTGGTGCTGCTGAGCTCACCGATGCATTCTTTCTTTTTAAGGATGTTCCAAACAGTTGATTTGGCCACACCTAATGTTTTTGCTATCTCTCTGATGGGTTTGTTTTGTTTTTTCAGCCTAATGATGGCTTGCTTCACTGATAGTGACAGCTCTTTAGATCTCATATTGAGAGTTGACAGCAACAAATTCCAAATGCAAATAGCACACTTGAAATGATCTCTGGACCTTTTATCTGCTTCTTGTAAATGGGATAATGAGGGAATAACATACACCTGGCCATGGAACAGCTGAGCAGCCAATTGTCCCATTACTTTTGGTCCCTTGAAAAGGGGAGGCACATATATAAACTGTTGTAATTCCTACACCGTTCACCTGATTTGGATGTAAATGCCCTCAAATTATAGCTGAAAGTCTGCAGTTAAAGCACATCTTGTTCATTTCATTTCAAATCCATTGTGGTGGTATATAGAGCTAAAAAGATTAGAATTATGTCGATGTCCCAATATTTATGGACCTGACTGTATATATATATATATATGTATAATTTTTGCGTTTTAATACAGGGTATATTTGTATGTTATGTTTGTTTTGGATATAGGGGTGTGTTGGACTTTTAAATGCTGGTGTACATTGGTGTGTAGTTTTGGCGTTTGAATGAAGGTATGTTTGTATTTCATGTTTGTGTTTGACTGCATGGGTGTCTATGGTTGCTGTGATATATGCACATACACACATAAATAATAACACAGATATGCATACACATTGACACACACATACACACACTGACACATACAATCACACTCAGTTACAAACACTGGCACATAAACACACCCTGATGTACAGATACACACACTGACACATATATATTGATATACACACTGACACATACTCAAACTCAGATACACACACCTTAAGACACAGATATGCACACTGACACGAGGACTGACATACACACACTGACTCACGCATAGATACACATACTGAAACATACACCCAAGGACCCTGCCCGTCCGCCCTCATCCCCAATCCCCACACTCTGACGCAGTGGCAGAACAAAATTAGTAAGGGCTCTGGTGCAAGACTTTTTTGGGGGTTCCACCATTGCAAGGTTGGCCAAAAAGTAGATCCCCGATCTGTCATGCAACTCTAACAATGCTTTGACACTTGGGTTCTACCATTTTCTCATGCTTGTAAGGTTGTGTTTAGTATGGAGCAGTGATTGTGTGCTTGAATGTAAGCATTTTTTTATATGGAGTATGTTTGTGTGAATGTAGGGGTGTGTTTGTTTGAGGTGTTTGCGTTTGAATGCAAGCATGCATTTATGTGTAGTGTTTGTTTTTGAATGAGGGTGTGTTTATAATTAAGTATGGTAATTAACATAGAGGTGTGTTTGTATGTAGTGTTAACATTTCAATGCAGGAGTGTGTTTGTATGTAGTGTTGACATTTGAATGCAGGGGTGTATTTGTGTGTAGTATTGGTGTTTGAATGCTAAGGTGTATAGACATACATGCAAATACATACACTAATTACATATAGATATACAGAGATACACTAACACACATGCACAACTTGGTGCACATGCACAGACACACAGATACACACACTGACACACATGCAGATACACAGATACTCATACTGACATGCATGCAGATAAACAGACACACACGCTAACTACATATAGATACACACAATGACAACATACAGATACACACGGACACACATACAGACACACAGATACACTTGCAGATATACAGATACAAACGCTGACACATGTAGATACACAGATACACACGCAAATACACAGATACACACACTGACTATATACAGATGCACAGATATACACACTGACACCTACAAACACATATACACACACACACTGACAACATACAGATACACTAATATACACACTGACAATATACCAGATACACCCAGTGTCAGCAGGGTAAGAGTCTCCCCAGCGAGGAGCAGCGTCTACAGGTACGTGTGGCATTGCGGATGCCTCTCCTGGGAAAGCAGCCCCTGGATGAGTGAGTGGTGAAGCTCAAGAGACTGGTATGGAAGGAACTGTGGCTCAATGATGCGTACCAGGCACTATGGTGGTACACAATTAACTATGATCCCTGGATGGCTGAGCACAACAGGACGGAGGGAAAGGATTACAATGGCCCTGGTCTGTTATGGGAGGCCTTTGCCAAACGGGAGTGTTGGAGGATCTCGATTTTGGGACATACGCGACTATAGGGAAGTCCGGCTGGATCTTCCTATAGATGGCGACCTAGGGCCAGACCTGATCTTTCTGGCTGATGTACCACCTGCTTCACTACCAGCTCCAGAAGTAGGGGACTTCATCAACTGGTCCTGGTAAGACCCCCAGTCGGCAAGTGGAGATGGGACTGAGGTCTCTCCACCGACCCTACAGGGATGTTGGGCAGCCGGCCCAGATACCCAACTGCAGCTGGAAGTACCAAGAGAGAGGACAGTCAGTCCTACTCCTCAGTGGCAGCATACCGTACAGGGAGAGGGGATAATCATTCACCCTCCCCAGCGGCAGCTGGAGTTACAGGAGGAGGAGGAGATGATCAGTCCCTCTACCTTAGAGCAGCAAGCGTCCTGGGGAGTGGAGGCAACCGGCCTCACCCTCCAGCAGCAGCTGGAGGTACCGGGAGAGGAGACAACTGGTCCTTCTCCCCAACTACAGGGGGACAGAACCCCTGACCCCAATGGTGCAGATGGGACTGCGGTCTCTGCACCAGACCTCCAGGAATGCTGGACAGCCATCTCGGATCCCCAACAGATATACCAGCAGGAGGAGGTGGACGATCCCTCCCCACAGCTGAGAATTCCCAACCGGGTCCTGGGGTAGTGGCTGAGATGGCAGTATCCATTGACGCCATTCCAGCATAAGAGCTGCCATCAGAGCAGAGTGCCGCTGGCCTCTTCCATTCCTGTCCCCTTGTTACAGGGCAGGTCTATGCACCAGTCCCCCAGCAGAAGCACCAGGGCAGAGCACAGTTGGCCTCTGTCCTCCCCTTGTCCTTAGTCCAGGACCTGACAATGATCTGCTCTACCCAGCTGTAACACTGGCTGCGAGGCAGAACACTGCTGGTCTCTGCCCACCGGGTAACCCCCAACTCCAAGTCGGAGAGAGGCCGGGAGTACCAGATGCCCACTTAACAGCTGGGGGGACACAGGACAGAGTCGGGCTACAGAAGTCACTAGGTCCAGTACTTGTTTATGGGTGGGCTACTCAACTAACTCAGGTACCGACAGACAGGAGGTCAAGTACCTGGTTAGTCTTCCCTTGGGGGGAAAGATATGTGGCAGAAATGCCTCTGCCACATGTTCTTGGAGGGGTCTGCTTGCCAGCCTCCTGCCAAAAGACTATGGGCCCTTTAAAAACTATGTGAACAGACTTGGTTCGTGGGATTTTATATTTGGTTTGGGAACCGAACAGGCGCACGAACCAGAGACCACCCGGGAGCTTGTTAAGCTTAATTGACAGTTTGTAACACTTTCCACCACAGTGCTCTAAGTGTTCGTCTGGGTGGCCGCTGTTCACATAAACAACCACGAGGTGGCGGCCATCTTGTTCCTGCGAACGCAGGCAGCAGTGTTTGGTTGTCGAGTTCATGGAACTGTTTTCGGACAGTGAAACTCCTGAACACCGCTGGACTTCCAGGATCACCTGCGTTCGGTTCTACGCAACTTAGAAGGGCACTGTTCGGTGGAAACGTTCCCACGAACAAGCTCCAGGTTAAGAACATTGACTATGTTCGGTAGTTTATTCGTTTTTTTTTAAACTACCGAACTAGACCGACCGCAAGTCCTGATTCTCTGGAACTGTTTTAGGCATAGCACCATGCGTGTGGCCAGTCAAATTATGACTTTCAGGAAATTCCTGAAACCCTAAACTGATCTGGGTGATTTTTGGTTATGTTGGTCACCCAGATTGGGACTATCAGGGGATGTAACTTTTATGGGGGGTTTGTGTGTTTAAATGTATTTTGGGGGTTTTGTAAAAATTTATGTTTTCTGTGCCTGGAGATAATTGAGTTTAATACAGTGCCTGACTCAATTATCTCCCAGGCACAGAGGAGGGATTATCTTGTTTTATGTGGGAGTGTCCTGGATCTCAGAGCCAATGTAATCGTGTGTATGTTTTTACTGTAGTCTACTCTCAGGTCCAGGGGGGGTGCCCCTTGCATGGGAACTTGCATATAAGGCCAGTTGTGGCTGCCAATAAAAAAAAAAGTTCCTCTTCGCCCTCAACATAGAGCCTATTTTCATTGTTGGAGGGAACAGCTATATTCACTTTGGGGATTGCTATACTCATTATACTCCCTTGGATTATGATCACTCGCTCTTGTAAGAGCATCCTGCTTTACTCTCTGGATTATGAGAAGTCTACCCACTGGAAGCTGGATCCTGGTCTTGGGTACAGGGTGGGTGGAGGACAACGAGACCCCAACCAAGTTGCAACGCTGGCTGTGGGGACTACGGTGGTTATAGTGTCCGGTGCAGTGGTTATGGTACTCAAGGATTACTACCTTACCGGCGGATTTCTGCTCTGCACTTTACTCTATCACGATTACTTCAAGACATTTGTTTTTTTTCATTAGAACTTAAACATTATGTCCTCTGCAAGAGAGATAGGCAGGGCATTTGCATGACTTTCTTTTTCCCATATTAGTGCTTACCTTAGACTAGCAGACAGTTTCTTATAAAGATTAGGTGCCATTGAAGGCACATCTTAGCAACTCACAGTATGATCGGTGAACAGCACTATTTGTGAAAAGAGTCATGCATTGAACAATCCGATTTTTGTATCTGACAAGAGACTTTCAGGCTGAGTTCCTCTCCTATAGAGTGTATAAACTAGCACAGTTACACTGATAGTTCCCTTTAAGGGAAATTGATACAATAGTATACTAAACTATAGTTAGTGGTTATATTTTACTCTATTGCTATTTAGTGTCTCTTATAATTGCCAGCTTCATTTTCACTGGCATTTCTGAATGTACACTACTCATTACTTATACTTCGACTCAGTAATAATTAGGATTATTCTATAATAGTCTTTTATTTTATTTTATTTATACATTTTTATTTTTGTCCTTTGTTCTACACTATTAATAGTTTTAGAATTTAATAATAATATTTGGTTTATTTGCTGATTATCGACAGCAAGCTTTTAAACAAATTTATTAAATGTTATGTTTTAACCAATTGACACCTGTAGGCAAGCACTTTCCTATTTAATTACTACATACTGACAAACACACAGACAGTTACACACACATATACTGACAGACACATTGACACACTCCGACCCACATGCAAAATGTACTTTGATAGCCACCCTCCAGATTCTTTCCTTTTGCAGGAGGGTGTCTTTCCTGGGGTCCAGTGTGCTGGCTGGGGTGACTGGGAGTTAGGGTCCGGCACTCCTGACCTGGCACCCTCCGCACTGCTTTCTCTGGGATCTCCTTCCTCCCACGCGGCTCAGCATTAACTGGGAGGAAGTGACCGTCACGTGATCCTAAAATAAATTGTTGTGGATAGAATGCAAACAGGCAGCTCCTTTGAGACCCCAGGAGCAGCTGCACCATTTGCCCCACATTAAAGACGGCCCTGACGGGCAGTAGTTCCGCCACTGCATTTGATATCTTTTGCCTGCATTGGAATTGCAATGAAATCTCAACTCAGTCTTCATCAGCATTTCATAAAGATTTTATCTTCATAAAATGCTCTTTTTTTTTTCTGGTGACAAAAAAAGCAACTCCTAGGGGCACTGTCTTAGACTTGTTCATGTTTTGTTTAATATTGAAACAGAGTTCCACAGTGCTAAATCTTATAGTTTTATTTGCAGACCTATTGTTGACACAGTGCCATCTCATAACTCTTCCTCTAATTATATCACACCCACCCTGTCTCTGCTCTTCCTCTCCCTTTATCATACCACTCATGCCATCCTCCCTCCCCATTCATTAATAAATACCTTATAAAACAATGACAAGCAATATAGAGAAAGAAGTGTCGGATGCACATCGTAATAAAATGTGCTATGCATGCTTATGCTTGTAACTTGTTCTCCTAGCAGAATTATCTACACTTTGGTCTGCTTGTCAATGTGGATAGTTTTATAATGCAGGGGTGTGTTTATATGTAGTGTTGACTTTTAAATGCATGTGTGCTTTTGTGTGTAGTGTTGATGTTTGAATGAAGGGATGTTTTCATATAATTTAGTGTTTTAATACAAGGGTGTGTTTGTTCATAATGTTTGCGTTTGATTGCAGGGGTGTGTTTGGGTGTAATGTTGGCTTTTAAATGCGGATGTACATTTTTGTGTAGTATTGGTGTTTGAGTTAAGGGGTGTGTTTGTATATATATATGTTTGGAGTTTGAATTCACAGGTGCGTTTGTATATACCGTAGTATTTGTGTTAGAGTGTGTTTGTATATTGTGAATGTGTTTGATTGCTTGGATGTGATGCCGCCTTCCTCCCACAAGGAGCTCTCCTATGAAGCTGGGAGGACGTGACTGGGTGCCAATACTCTAGGGGTCTGGTTGAGTTCTTAGAAGGCCACAGCACTCGACCAGGCCCCTGTTTAGCTCTAATACCCATCAGGTGGCCCTAAGTGAATGAGCCAATCATTGCCTCCAAAGCCTGCAGGCCCCCGGTGCAGCTGCCCCGGCTGAAACAGCAGTAGTTTCCCCATTGCTCACTGTTACGCTTATAGGATATACAGTAAGGACAATGCAAAGTGACCCCCCCACCCCCCATAGATTTTAATGTGGGGGGGGGAGAAATTAATATTTATTACAATGAGGGAGCTGGTAGAGCTGCCGGCTCCCTCCTTGCTTTTTTTTTGCGCATGAGCAGTGATATTTTCTCTGTGCTGTGGGGGTTAATTCCCTTGCAGCACAGAGTCTATTAAGCAAAAGAAATGAAAAGGTAATGCATTTGACATTTGACCTTTCGGTTAGTTTATATTTCGTATGTAGGGCTTTATACGGAAAAAAAAAAACTGAATTTTCAGACAAAATCGTATTCGTACGAAAACGAATGCACAAGCCTATTTACAACTCAATTGGACGATTTGGGAAGAAGATATTAGGCGTCAATATCATATTTAGTTCTTTTTCCCAACCGGTCACCAAACATTGTTACATATTTTTATTGTTAATTCACTTTACATTGCATTATGGTTGCTAAATAAGGCACTACCAAAGCCAAAGGTACAGTTATACTTATTATTGTACAATTTCTTTAAATTATTTATGATTTTTCATTTTTAAATAGTGTTGGATGATTAATAGTACTTGTACTATCTACCCATATTCCTTGTTGGTTATTATCATCATCATCATCATCATCATCATTATTGTTTAGTTTATTTTTATATTTAAAACTTTCAATAAAACATTTGAAAGAAAAAAAGAAAAGCAAGGACAGTATTTTAATATGTAGAGAATGATCCTTGTAAATTTTTGCCAATCGGAGAAGCTGTCATGAAGGAAAACAATTAAAGAATTTAAATCATAAAAATAAAGATTTTATATCAGTATACACTGATCAGCCACAACTTTAAAATCACCTTCATAATATTGTGTAGGTCCTCCTTGTGCTGCCAATACAGCTCTAATGCATCGAGTTATGGACTCCACAAGACCTCTGAATGTATCCTATGGTATCTGATATCAGGACATTAGCAGCAGATCCTTTAAAGGGACACTACAGTGCCAGAAAAAAAAAAAAAAAAAAAGGTTTTCCTGGCACTGCAGGTCCCCTCTCCCTCCCACCTCCCTTCAGTTACTTACCTGTATCCAGCACCGATGTCCCTCGGTGCTGGTTCAGGATCCGCCCATGCTCCTCCCACACGCATTAGACCTCCCCATAGGAAAGCATTGAAAAATGCTTTCAATGCTTTCTTATGGGGATTTCAGCAACGCTAGAGGCCCTCACAAA
>OW240915.1:55180304-55403997 GCA_933207985.1 Pelobates cultripes
GGATGCATAAACACATAGAGTCACATCAATAATGACGCCAGACTGATGCAACACCAAACTAGTATAAGTGCTTGTGGAGGTATAGCATACAGTGTCAAAATTGATGCCAAGCGCGAGGGAGATGGCCCTAGCACGCATGATAGTAGCGTGGCTGGGCTTTTCATAGTGACTTAACTCTGCTATTCTTTCAGGATACACTAATATGCCCAACAGGCAGAACTTAACTTAAGAAATAATAAAAACTCTAAGGCGTATTACTGGGCCTTAGAATGGCCGGATTTAACATATAAATAGAAAAGTACAAGACAGGCTGAGGTCAGGAATACAGAGTATACATAAACGATATGTAAGCCAAAAGGTCAAGGAATATAGAAGTCAGAATAGTCAGGAGCCAAGCCAAAGTTCAAGGGATACAGAGATCAGAATAGTCAGTAAGAAAGCAAAGGTAAAAATACACAAGAAACAATACCAGAAATGCGCTCTCGGATAACCAGAATGGAAACCACGACAGGGAACAGAGAAATGAAGAAAAAAGGTTTAAATAGCCTAAGGTGCTCCTTGATTGGCTGCAGGGGAACATGTGATAGTGAACTTGTTTGTGTGACATCACACACATGTTCCCAGTAGTTAGGCACTAAAAGGGTTAATTAAGAACCTTAAAAGGTTCTTACTTGCAGCGGCCGGCGTCTCTAATGATTATAGACCCGGCCACTGTGTGAGGGGAGGAGTGCCTGTCAATGAGGCCAGCAGGCATGGCAGGAGGAGGTGAGTGATCAGCGGCATTCCTATTACCACGTGGGTATGCTGCCGCAACGAAATGTGCCTGCCGGGTTCCAGTCCTCTCCCAGGCAGGATCGGACCCGGTGGGTGCCTTGATACAAGTTAATTATTCAGTGGCATTCCCCTGGCGATGTGGTAATGCCGCATCGACGAGACGTGGCATGACATATTTATTCTGCACAGCATGAACTCTGAGACTTTTCTGTTGCGACTGTGTTGAGTCACAGGGATATAAAACTACATCATACCCTTTTCTTGGTCTCCCATACGGTGTTGCCATGCACCAGAGTCTTACTGTTGAGGCTGAGCAGGGCTGGTGCAAGGATTTTTGGCTACACAGACGAAGATGCATTTTGCTGGCCCCCCCTCCCCTCCAAAAAAAAATCATCTTCACCTGTGTGTCCCTCAATCCCCCTCTCAAATTTCTTACACCTTTTGTGTTTCTTATCCTCACCTTTTTGTCTTACACTCTTCTTTAATAAATCTTACCCCCTCTTTTTTTCACTCTGTACCTCTTACACCCCACCCTTTTGTGTGTAGCTTACTTCCCTCCAGTCCATATGTGTGTCTCTTTCTGCCCCAGCCCCTTTGGGTGTCTCTTTCTCCCTTCAGCCCCTTTGTGTGTCTCTTTTTCAGCTTCTCCTGTCTGTTTCTTTTGCCCCTTCCCCAGCCCTTTTGTGGCTCTTTGTCCTGCATAACCCCTCTGTGTGTCTTTCTATCTACAGCTCCATTTGCTTGTCTGTTCCCCCAGTACCTTGTCTCTTTCTCCCCCAGCCCCTCTATGTCGCTTTGTGTACCCCTCTATGTATCTCATCTCCCCCACAGGTCTCATACCCACAGCCCCCATGTGTCTCAATTCCTCAACCCAAGTTCTCCATGTGTCTTATTCCCCACAGTCCCCCATGTGTCTCAATTTCCCCTAATCCCCCCTACGCATCTTATTCCCCCTGCCCCCTCGTGTGTCTTATGTCACGGCTTACCTTAGTTGGGAGTCTGTAGTGCAGATATGTGCTCACACTTACAATTAAACACATGCCAAGGTGTTCAGGTAAGAACTCACCTGCCTGTTAGTCTGTGCAAGGGGGCTGTGCTGGATAATGCTCCAAGTCACAATACAGATACAGACACAAGCAGGAGAATCATCGTGGGGGGTAAGCCAAGGTCAGGAATCAACTAGAGAACACAAACTGCAATACGGGAACCAGAGTTAATGAACTGACATTGCCCTCTGGGAGAGGCAGTGTCTTATATCTGGCTAATGAGGCCAACAACTTCAGGTGTGCTGAGAAAATTGGAGCATCCACAGAAAACGTCCAGCCCCCAGTGCTAGATACAAGAAAGGATTAGACTACAGGCTTATCCTATAGCTGTATGGTGGCTCAGAGGCAAAACAGCAGACCCAGGACTGCAAAGTAGCCAGGTTCAACTCCCTTGTTGGGTACTTCTGGGTCGACCTAGTCTGGATGTCGTGGTGAGAACTGCGGTGAGGGACTGGAAGCCTTTCCATGTGTCTCAATTCCTCCCAGCCCCTCATGTGTCTTAATCCACCAGCCACCCATTTGCCAGCCTTCCTCCCCCATGTGCCTTGTCAGTTCTCCTCCCCCTATGTACCATGAGAGAGGAGCCTGTTTCCCTCTCCCAGGTCTGATATGAAGCAGTTCGGCGTTCTTAGTGAGCAATTTCTGTCAGACTGGGCACGCTCAGCCATGCTACACTACACATAGAGACTGGCTTTGCAGTGTGCTCTCCTCATTTAATTGGGGAGAGATATGGGGTGTGACTTTCTGATGTGACCTATAAGTAGACAATTATTATAGGAAAAATAGTAGGAGGAATAACTCCCGCATATAAACGGGAGAAATCCTCCCACTAAAGCTACCCCCAAAGAGACATATATATTCTTATAGAATAACACAATGTAATATATATATCTAGAATAATCTTTATTGTAAACACCACTACCTCACAAACTCTATACACAAAGTGCAAAATCCCAATCCAAATACCAAAAAAAGGGAAGAGAAATACAAGCTAGCTAGATTGATCTGTAACAATATGAGTGTAGCAAACTCAAATTGTTACATTGACGTAATAAGTGAAAACAATGTAGCGATATCTATTTGAAAGATCAAAAATCTGCAGGGATGTAAGAAACAAGCCAAAATAGTACTATGCTGTGACCCTATGTATACCAATAAATGAGGCACTAAAGTAATCCCCCCTATATAAATGGAACTATAGATCTAACTACATCCCCATATATGCACAGCTATCCTGTTAATAGTAAAAAGGAAATCGAAAGGATAGCAAGATGAATAGTAGGGGAAACTGATAGGTAGAAGTAGAGAGAATAAGGAAATCAAACTGGGGGTCCCAGAACTCAAAAAGAAAAAAAGAGATTCCTCCACTATAAAGGTCTCTTAATACAAATATAGATGCCCCAACTAATCGAGTGACCGGCCGGTCGTATAACTCCTATGGGCACAGCAAAAGTACAGAAATAATAGTTGTATTAGTGTGATGCTAAAAGCATGTCTGCATCGGAATAGCCCGACGCGCGTTTCGGCGAGTAAACCGCCTTTCTCAAGGGCACACAATGGAGATCCCCCGCTCACACTCACCCATTAAGAGGCTCATTGCTCCTCCTACCATTCAACCGAGGACCAATCCTTACCGCCGATCGTCCAAAGGGGAGTGTCAATTGGTCTCCCATCCAAGGGGAATAAACTACGGTATATCAAAAGGTCCAATTTCCCGCGTATGAGAGGGAACTTAGAGACAAAAACCAAAAACGGTACATAGGTAGATACAGACCATGTTGCACAAATCTAAACTTAGAACTATACAAGATAGACCAGACTAGTGCAAATAAAAGGGTCTTAAGTGATATCTGAATAAGAAGGTTTCTGCCAAAGCTCCCAGCTATCTAAATAAAGATATATATATATATATATATATATATAGTAACTCCCTAAGTATGAAATAGAACCGATTAGTATGAGGAAGTATCTATTATATTATAACTTCAGATTAATCCATTCTACTGTCATCTTAATTTCAAAAGAGTACCAGTTATTATATCATTACAAAAAAGCAGCATCTTTATCAAACGATCCAAAATTGAACGGATGACGGGGGGAAGAGGGAAAAAAGGGAAAAAAGAAAAATTAATAGTGATAAATCTTTAATAACAGTGCAAATATAAGACAAATAAGCCTCCACAATGCGCAAGTGGTCTTCATATATGAAAATTCAATTTCGGTTGGCAGGCTAAATTAAAATAAAATAAAACAAATTAAATTACATGGAATTAGATCAATTATGGTTCAAGATGGAGAGTCCGATACAAAATTCATATAGAATTACTTCTTTAATGATGGTTAGATAAACGGGGCAAAAGAGAAGCCTTCGTTCAGACCCAAAGGTTGAAGTGTCTTAATTCGTATATCCACCTAGACTCCCGTTGTCTTAGAATCTTATCAAAATCTCCACGTCTAAGATTTCTCTCCACTAGTTCCAATCCACAGAAACGAAGATTATTCGAGATACCATGATGATATTCTTTTAAGTGTCTAGAAATGGGTGTCTCAAGACGATTCCTAGGGGATCTTACATGTTCCATTATTCTATCCCTAAAGGCTCTAAAGGTTTTTCCCACATATTTTTGTCCACATGATCATGAAATCAGGTATACAAGGCCCTTGGTATTACAATTAAAAAAACTCTTAACTTTAAAGGCCCCTTGTCCTATGCTGTCACTTATTGTCTTGGAACGATTGACACTCCCCTTTGGACGATCGGCGGTAAGGATTGGTCCTCGGTTGAATGGTAGGAGGAGCAATGAGCTTCTTAATGGGTGAGTGTGAGCGGGGGATCTCCGTTGTGTGCCCTTGAGAAAGGCGGTTTATCCGCCGAAACGCGCGTCGGGCTATTCCGATGCAGACATGCTTTTAGCATCACATTAATACAACTATTATTTCTGTACTTTTGCTGTGCCCATAGGAGTTATACGACCGGCCGGTCATTCGATTAATTGGAGCATCTATATTTGTATTAAGAGACCTTTATAGTGGAGGAGTCTCTTTTTTTCTTTTTGAGTTCTGGGACCCCCAGTTTGATTTCCTTTTTCTCTCTACTTCTATTTTTACCTATCAGTTTCCCCTCCTATTCATCTCGCTATCCTTTCGATTTCCTTTTTACTATTAACAGGATAGCTGTGCATATATGGGGATGTAGTTAGATCTATAGTTCCATTTATATAGGGGGGATTACTTTAGTGCCTCATTTATTGGTATACATAGGGTCACATAAAAGTACTATTTCGGCTTGTTTCTTACATCCCAGCAGATTTTTGATCTTTCAAATAGATATCGCTACATTGTTTTCACTTATTACGTCAATGTAACAATTTGAGTTTGCTACACTCATATTGTTACAGATCAATCTAGCTAGCTTGTATTTCTCTTACTTTTTTTGGTATTTGGATTGGGATTTTGCACTTTGTGTATAGAGTTTGTGAGGTAGTGCTGTTTACAATAAAGATTAGTTTAGATATATTTATTACATTGTGTTATTCTATAAGCCTATATATGTCTCTTTGGGGGTAGCTTTAGTGGGAGAATTTCTCCCGTTTATATGCGGGAGTTATTCCTCCTACTATTTTTCCTTTTTTTCTTAATACTGTATGTAGGGTCAAGCCCGTCCCGCTACCCCTCTAGCCCCTTCTTTGTACTCCTGGTCAGAGTTTATATTTTTTATTCTCTGCTTGGTAGTATTGTTTATGTTTAGACAATTATTATAACTATGGAACATTATTTTGCTTCTTAATGCAAACTATGTCCAAAAAACTTTTAATTAATGATTGCAAAATATATGCATAAACCAAAAGATTCCACTGACAGCTCTGTAGAAATGCTTCCATGGCGGTTCATGGTGTAATCGCAGTCGCTTGCAGTTCTGCCACTCTGTGAAAGAGTCAGAGTGCAGGCGCTGGGTTTTCCAGTTCAAGGTTTTTTTTTTGTATTTTTAAAAGGAGACAGGAAGAAGCACACAGTGGGAGGGAAGGGAAAACTATCTTCTTCTGCAAGGGGTGAAGAAACAAACGTATTCCTGACACTGCATGTCTAAATATCCATTAAGGTGACTGCCTCCCCTTGTCCCCTTTTTATAAGGTGATTTACCCATCTTTTTCCAACACCGTCAGTCTCCTCTGGGCTGATTCCACCCCCTTGGCTGATGTAACGGCACCCTCAGCATAAAAGGGTTAAACCGCCGTTTAGTAGATCTTTCCCATCCAGATATACAGGCACAGCTACTGCAGAACACCAAACTCCCGAACCGCATATAAGGGAATGCTCTAAACTCCCGAACTGGATACAAATTAGCACTCCAAACTCCCGAACTGGAACCATACAAATAGCTGCTAGCAGACGAATAGGAGAAGCACCCAAGCGGCTTACACTCCTAGCAATCAGTCTCTATCAGCATACAGTAAATCCCCCAAAGACGAGACAGAGCTCCGTGTTGAGGGTCAAGCAGTGGTCTGTTTTAATGAGGGCTACCTGCCCAGTATTTATGCAGGTCTCCCACCCGGTGGACACTCCCCTAGGGGACCAAATGGGAGACTGTGACAAAGGACAGACAATCAGCAATCTAGGACACACAGTCACATTATATTCCCACAATGCATCCTGGCTTCCTCCCCTCTGCCCTGGAGATAATTGAGAAGTAATTCAATTATCTCCCAGGACAGAGGCAAATTGCCATTATGCACATGGGGATACTAATATAGAAATTACTGTTAAAATTCCCCATGTTGGAACGGTTACAATAAAGATTTACATTTAACATATCCCCAGATAGCTCAGGTCTGAGCACACATTATTAAGCGAATGGCGCTCAGACGACACGGATACAGTTCAATCGCCATGGAGCCAAAGTGTTCACAAAGTCAGTTCTCATACGAATGAGCTCCATGGGATTCCTATCTGGGGTATGGTGTAGTCAGGTACAACAACCGAATATAGGGCCGTTCGTGCACTTCTACCAAACAAGAAGGGAGGTTGGCGGCTTCAGCGGTGTTCACGCCAAACTGTATCCGTTTTCAGTTCCATGGATTAGTCGTCGAACACCACTGTGCCTTCGCGTGGTTTAAAATGGCCGCGACCTCGTGTTCGGCTTATGAATGGCGGCCACCCAACTACTGTATCAATCAAGAGGTGTCTGCGGTTAACCTCAATGTTCGAATGGGGCCGAGAGGTTAATCAGCAGCACACTTCTCTACTGGGTGCCCGGCCGTTCGGTAGCTTTGTTCGGTCCTAAAAAGGGAATGCCATAGAGTCCACAGGAATGAGGAAAATGAATTAACCCCTTCCCGACCGAGGACGGTTCAGGACCGTCATCGGGATTTTCCCATTGCGGACCGATGACGGTCCTGAACCATCCTAACGGTTTCCGTTACTTACCTGATCGCCGTCGTTCCCCCGGCGGCGATCAGCGTTGCTCCCTGTGTGGGGAGACTGCCTGCAGCCCAGACAGTCTCCCCACACTGATTTAGGACCCCTGGGGCCATGTGATCGCTTAACACAGCGATCACATGGTCACAATAGGTGTCCATAGTGCTGCCTGCAGGGGGACTGCCTGTGCTGACAGGCAGTCTCCCTGCTAGTGTAAAATCAAAAAAATAAATAAAGTTAATGTTAATAAAAAAAATAAAAATAATTATATATGTGTATATATGATATATAGACATATATTATATCTATATAATATATGTCTATATATCATATATATATAATGTCATACTAAGTGTATTTTTATATTAATATGTACTTATATTAATATAAAAATACACTTATAATTAAATTACACACGTATATATATAATATATATAATAACTATATAGATTGTATATATATATTATTATAAAATATAAATAATAAGTAATTTAAATTAAATAAAAATTTTTTAAAATAATAATAAAAAATTTTAAAAAAATTATATAGCTATATGAAATTTTATTCTAACTGTATTTTAAAATTAATATATATATATTTATATCAAAATACACTTAGAATGAATTTGTATATATATCTATATATATAAAAATAAATAAAAATAATACGAAATATACATATGTCCATATACAAAATTACATAAATAATTATATAAATATACACGTAGACTTCAAATATATAAATATGCATATATATTTAAATTCTACGTGCGTATTTATGTAATATTTTTACATAATTCAGTAATTTTATTGATTGCAATTTGAGGGACCTGCCTGCCAACCCAGGCCGAAATTCCAGAGAATTTAATTTGCTAGCACTGTATTTTACCCTGTAACGTTCTACGACACCCTAAAACCTGTACATGGGGGGTACTGTTTTACTCGGGAGACTTCGCTGAACACAAATATTAGTGATTCAAAACAGTAAAACATATCACAGCGATGATATTGTCAGTGAAAGTTACTTTTTTTGCATTTTTCACACACAAACAGCACTTTTACTGATGATATAATTGTTGTGATACGTTTTCCAGTTTTTAAACACTAATATTTGTGTTCAGCGATGTCTCCCGAGTAAAACAGTACCCCCCATGTACAGGTTTTATAGCATTTGTGAAAGTTACAAGGTCAAATACATGGGTCAAATATTTTTACATTGAAAATGGCCAGGTTGGTTACGTTGCCTTTGAGAGCGTATGGTAGCCCAGGAATGAGAATTACCCCCATGATGGCATACCATTTGCAAAAGAAGACAACCCAAGGTATTGCAAATGGGGTATGTCCAGTCTTTTTTAGTAGCCACTTGGTCACAAACACTGGCCAAAATTAGCGTTCAATTTAGTTTTTTTACTTTTTTCACACACAAACAAATATGAATGCTTACATTGGCCAGTGTTTTCGACTAAGTGGCTACTAAAAAAGACTGGACATACCCCATATTGAATACCCTGGGTTGTCTACTTTAAAAAAAATATGTACATGTGGGGTGTTATTCAGAGATTTATGACAGATAATAGTGTTACAATGTCACTATTGATAAATTTTAAAAATGCATGTTTTGAAACCGCAATATCCTACTTGTACCTATAGCCCTATAACATGCAAAAAAAAGCACGTAAACACTGGGTATTTTTAAACTCAGGACAAAATTTTGAATCTATTTAGCAGTTTTTTTCATTCGCTTTTGTAGATGAGTAAAAGATTTTTCAAGTAAAAGTCAAAAAACATGTATTTTTTTCAATTTTTCATCATATTTTTTTATTTTTTTTAAATTAAAATACATGAGATTATATAAATAATGGTATGTAAAGAAAGCCCCTTTTGTCCTGAAAAAAACAATATATAATTTGTATGGGAACAGTAAATGAGAGAGCGGAAAATTACAGCCAAACACAAACACCAGAAAAGTGTAAAAATATTCCTGGTCGCAAATGTACAACATCGCAAAAACAGTCCAGTCCTTAAGGGGTTAAACAAACAAACGAGCCATACGGTAAGTTCAGTCCAAGTCAGAGGGATCTGTCACAGAATCTACTGAACACTGGGCAGAAAAGGCATGAATAAGCCTTTTCTGCAGGTGAAAAAGATGTCTTTTAACATGGGGCCATAATCCAAAGGCAACAGGCGAGCAACCAGGCTTCTCCAATGCAATGTGGTGAGATTGCTCTCGTCACAGCTGAGTTTATCAAACTTGATGATTTCAGCCAATCCAATGATTTCCCATATTAAAGCACAGGGAGGCTATTGCACATGCATATAAAAATGCTGCACTGAGCCAATCAGTTACTCCTTATAGAGAATCATTATTATTATTATTATGATATTTATATAGCGCCATCAAATTCCACAGCGCTTTACAATGGGTGGACGAACAGACATGTAGTTGTAACCAGACAAGTTGGACACACAGGAACAGAGGGGTTGAGGGCCCTGCTCAATGAGATCACATGCTAGAGGGAGTGGGGTAAAATGACACAAAAAGGTATGGATAGTATTAGATTAGTGACAGTTGCAGAAGAGGAATCAGTCAGGAGCTATTAACAGTTTAATTGATACGCTTTTATGAAGAAGTGGGTTTTTAGTGATTTTTTAAAGGAGTGGAGACTGGGTGAGCATCTAACGGAGGAGGGAAGAGAGTTCCACAGGAACGGTGCAGCCCTCGAGAAATCTTGAAGGCGAGCATCAGAGGTGGGAGTACGGACAGAAGATAGACGTAAGTCTTCAGCAGATCGTAAGGGCCTAGACGGGAAATACTTGTGCATAAGGGAGGATAGATAAGTGGGAGCAGCATTATGTAGAGATTTGAAAGCAAGAACCAGAATTTTAAATTGAGCTCTATATTTTATAGGAAACCAATATCGGGTCTGACAGAAGAGTGAGGCATGGGAGGTGCGGGCGGACAGGAAGATGAGCCTCGCTGCCGCATTCATTATGGACTGTAACGGTGCAAGTTGGGAGCACGTAAGGCCACTGAGAAGCGGATTACAGTAGTCAAGTCGCATCTGGCGTTAAGTAGGGGCGGATGCGCGCAATGTTTTTGAGATGGAAATGACAGGATTTGGCGATAGATTGAACATGAGGCTTGAAGGAGAGGTCGAAGTGAAAGAGAACACCTAGGCAGTGAGTCTGCGTGGTGGAGCTCATTGTAGCACCATTGACTTGGAGGGAGACAGACACAGGAGTAACAAAACTTGAGGGAGGAAAGACCAGAATTTCAGTTTTTGGTCAAGTTTAGTTTAAAGCGGCACTGTCATGCCGAATCCCGTTTTTTTTTTTTAACCCCCCCTCCCGCCTCCACTACATCCAATTGACCCACTAGTCACCCCCAAATACCCCTAAGCCCCCCAGATTACCTCTTTTTAAATCTTTATTTTCTGCCCCGATCTATATTCAGGGCGCCGCCATCTTTGTGTGGGTAGGTGAAGTCCCTGTGGGACACGTCATCAGCCCACACTAGATGGCGCTGTGAGATTCCCGCACATGCCCAGTGAAACACCTGGACATGCGAACGGGAATTTCATCTATTCATTCATTCATCAGACAGACGAATGAGTGAATATAAATATCAGCCGAACAAACAAACACTATGTATCAGTGTATGTTTGTTCGTGCAGGTTATTACAAGGAGGGAGCTACCAGCACGCAGCTCCCTCCTTGTAATATGTAAGTATAGAAGCGGCAGGGAGCAGTGCTCCCCACCACTTCATAAGCCCCGCCAGGTCCCCCTCTCACTCTATGGGGATCAATATGACCCCCATAATAGCACAAGTGAGATTAAAATCTCCCAAATACCCCTACTCGCTATACCGCGAGTAGGGGCATGTCTACTAAACTAAGCCTGTGGCTGCTCACTGTTGAAAAAAAATTACATAAATTACAATAAGGGGGGGCGGACCTATTGTCCTCCCCCCCTCCCCCACCCTTAGCGGCGGGTGGGGGCCATGAAGATAATGGGGGGGGGGACCTACTGTCTCCTCCCTGGCCCCCACCCCTGAGCGGTGGGTAGGGGCCCTAATAAAACAATAAGGGGGGGAACCTACTGTCCTCCCCCCCGGCCCCCACCCCTGCACGGTGGGTGGGGGCCCTTATAAAACAATAAGGGGGGGACCTACTGTCCTCCCCCCCCTGGCACCCACCCCTGCGCGGTGGGTGGGGGCCCTTATAAAACAATAAGGGGGGGGGGACCTACTGTCCTCCACCCCTGGCCCCCACCCCTGAGCGGTGGGTGGGGGCCCTAATAAAACAATAAGGGGGGGGACCTACTATGATGGGCTGAAGAAAGAAGATTTTAGAAAAAATAAGACGTCAAATGGTAAGTTTAATTTTTTTTTACAGGTTAGTTATTTTATTCCCCCCTCACTATTTTTAGGGTGAGGGGGGTAGGTAGGGGATAGTTTTTTTTGGGGTGGGGGGGTGACTAGGGGCTTGGGACCCCTTGTCACCTTGATTGGGGGGGGGTTGTTTCATTTAGGGCCCCCACCCACCGCTCAGGGGTGGGGGCCGGGGGGGAGGACAGTAGGTCCCCCCCCTTATTGTTTTATTAGGGCCCCACCCACCACACAGGGGTGGGGGCCAGGGGGGGAGGACAGTAGGTCCCCCCCCCTTATTGTTTTATTAGGGCCCCCACCCACCGCGCAGGGGTGGGGGCCAGGGGGGAGGACAGTAGGTCCCCCCATCTTTATTTAGGGCCCCCACGGACAGGGGGGTGGGGAGTATTAGTTTTGTTTTGTTTTTTACAGTGAGCAGCTATAAGCTGCTCACTGCTTACTACACATGCCCCTACTCGCGATATAGCGAGTAGGGGTATATTATTTACTAATACTAAGTAATCTTTACTTAGTATTAGTAAATGTGGCTGAAAGACCAATTTAGGTCTTTCAGCCTTTTAGTAGATAGCTCCCTGATACCGTGGGAATTAGGGAGTTATCTACTAAGCGGCTGCAAGATGCAGCCACAGCAATGAATAGGATCGGAGTTTCATTCATTAGAATGAAATTCCGATACGAACAAAGTGCCGAATTGCATTCTAAAAGAAACGAACAGACTGTTCTCATTCAGTTAGAACGCAATTCGGCAGTTTCGTGTAAAATGACAGGAAGCATCGTGGGAACACAGAGGGAAGGTAAGGATCATGGGAAAATTGCTCTGACCAGCGGAAATGAAGCACACTTTGCTCCTCCGCTGGTCAGAGCTGGTCAAGCGGAGGAATCCTCCATAAGACAAAGAGTCCCTACTTTGTCTTATGATTTTAAAGAAAACTAAAGAAGACAGGAAGAAAAGAATAACAGATCCCGAGAGAGGGGGAGAAGAGGAAGAGATTGAGGAAAGGTAAGTTCGGCATGACAGTGCCGCTTTAAGGAAGTGGGCAGCCATCCAGTTAGAAATAGCAGAGAGGCAGTCAGAGACACTAGTCAAGAAGGACGGGGAGAGATCAGGAGAGGACAGGTAGATTTGCGTGTCATCTGCATAGAAATTATATTGGAAGCCAAAGGAGCTAATGAGTTTACCAAGGGAGGCAGTATAGATGGAGAACAGTAGGGGACCAAGGACTGAACCTTGGAGAACACCAACAGAGAGGAGTTGGGGAGAAGAAGCAGAGCCAGCGAAAGAAACACTGAAATAATGCTGGGAGAGTTAGGAGGAGCATCAGGAGAGAGCAATATCTTGTAGACCGATATTGCGGAGGATGAGAAGAAGCTGTTGATGATCAACAGTGTCAAAAGCCGCAGACAGGTGAAGGAGAATTAGGATAGAGTAGTGACCACAAGATTTTTGCAGCGAGTAGATCATTGGATACTTTGGTCAGTGCCGTTTCCACAGAGTGCTTATTCAAAGCACCCTTTTTGGCGCGTACAGTGTCTCCATGCAGAGCGAGGAGAAACTGAACATTTGTCTGAATGACTGCCACTAGAGGTGTTCCTAGGCAATAATTTAAACACTGCCTTTCCTTTGAAAATGTTTACATGAAAAGGCCTGCACGAACAGGCAGTGTACACCAGAACAGCTACAGTAAGCTGTAGTTGTTCTGGTGACTATCATGCCCCTTTAAGATTTTTTTACATCTCTCGCCAGTGCACTGTGTGCGCTCACGACAGATGTTGCAACTAACCACCAGCACATAATAACTCAATATGTGCAGTGTTTCAAGAAGAAACGCTGCAGACACAAACTCCCATCACAATGACCACTTCAAATCACGGAAGTGGTCATGGTGTTTGGAATAACCCATTATTCAGCTGCTTATTATTTTGTGGCAATTATTCATAGGCCTAGCAAAACAAACTGAGAAAATTGAAAGTTTGAAAACTGAATTGAGCATGGCCCTTATTTGGCACTTTAGCTTAAAAGAAAAAACTAAATATGAGGAACAATACCCCGGGGATGCAGTGAATATTATTTATTTTGCATTAGCACACAGGTTTAAAATTATTTGCAAAATGCAATGTTCCAGGTGTGAAAAACACAAAAGAATAAAAATATTTGTATTATACATTTTTTGCAGAAATATTGTACTGCAGTACAGAAATACTGTAGTGGTTGTGGTGCTTGGAGTTTTCCTTTAAGCTGTTATTGTCCCGCCAAGTTTGTATTAAAACAGTAATGCTTGCAACTCCTAGAAAATAGCCAAAATTTTTGGGCATGTGAGATCCACCCAAATTCAGGGCAAACATACGCATCTAATTTGAGGGTATTTTCCTCAGTCTGAAGTAGCTGTGTACGCATAATTATAGACAAAACTGTGAAAAACACATATAGAATCCTTAACATTCTTTTTCTTTTTATTTCCAATACATTCTCATACATAGAAAAATAGCATTGAGAGTCTTGATAGTGAAGGAGTTAACCCATAGTTCATATTCTAAATGAAAATAAATATCCTGAAAAAATGACGGATGTATCGGTAAATTGACAGGTCTCCTGATGCTTCTGTCAGTGTCAGCCTGACACATCAGTATGTTTACCAGTGTCCGGGTTACACGAGGAAAGGGAGGAAGCATAAAAAAAAAAACAAAAAAAAAAACAACTCCCTCTTCCACCACCCCCTGGATCAGCTGTACTCCCACAGTTGACAGCGGGCCCGCCTTGGCCATTCCTCCCATACCCATACACACCTCAGCCCAGCCTGCATGCTAAACTCCAGTGCATCCAGTGCATCAGCAACTCAAACTACAATCCCAGATTGCATTGTGGCAGAGCTCCTTGTGAAGCTCAGTAAGAGAATGCAGATCATAAGGCTAAGCTGGGTTTTTGGTTTGTTTTGGTTTTATTCGCCTACAAAGCACCTTAAAAATAGTTTGTTAAATAAGGGGAAAAAGCAAAAACATTCTGATTTATTATTAAAAGTATTCTGAATTACTTCATTTTGGAGAGTGAGCGATGCTGTTTTGAAATCATTAAAAATAAAATAAAATTGCATTATTGGTAAGGTGTGTATTATTAACTCCTTAAAGACTGGTTTTACTCCTTGCTGGTTATTGGTAATCTGATGTCAGTATTAAATGACCTGCTTAAGGGGAAACGTCACTAGTGAGGTACTTGCAAAACTGACCGGCTAACGCAAATGTTCTTAAAGGAACACGCAACATAACACTGCATTGGCCCTGGCATCTCCCATTGTTAAAACGTAAGTTTGACTTCTTACTTGGGATCTACTGGGCACTGCCCAAGCAGGGGCTTTGATTACCTCTCCTGAGATCATAGGCTGAGAGTGCCAGATGATATTTTTTTGGTCAATGAGCAAAGTCCTGCACTCCAAAAGTCTTACCAACTATAATTCCTTTCTGGGATCTAATTAATATTAAACCCAAATCTGCTAATACTGAATCTGTGTCAAGATTGTGTCTATCAGCATGCATATCATGCTAGCTATTGACGACCAATGGCATGCGTCTGGGACATCCCTCCTCCTGCAATAAGGAGTGATGTCACAGACGGTGCACCAGGCTGCGGGGAGAACTTGGTCTCGGCATGGAAGCCTGTGTCAGCAAAATTATGCAATAAAAAAAAAAATGTTTTTATTTAAAACAGTTTTTTTGGTTGGAGTAACCCTTTAAGCACTTGTGGATTCCACATGTGTTGGCTGTGAACAGGACAGCGGCAGTTATGCCAGATGGAATAGCGGTAAAACCTGCTGTCTTCAGTGGAATCTCTAATATGACATATGCAGAGAGTTACTCACTAAACTGTGAATTGTGGACAGATGTAAATTGCAGTTTTTACACCAAAATAACCTAGAAACGTTTTACAAAGCAGCACTTTTTGCCAAGATATACCAATTTGGTTTTCAAATGATTACAATTCATTGAACAGAGACTAAAATCCTTACAGGGTTACTTTATAATGGTGATTTGTCAGGAAATTTAAATGTTAGGCTACAACAGCAGAAACTGAAAAATCTCCAGGTCATCTATGTTAATAGTTCAGATATAGTAGCCTTAAATTTAAAATTCACTTTGAGTTCAAAGTTGGAGGGTATGAATATGGACCAGGATGTTGGGCAAGCTATGAGAGGTGTGGTGACAACTTGACTGGCAGCGGGATCACATAGAAAATTAGTGATCTTTTCCAAAAAGGGGGCAAGTCATCCTGGCGTACAAGTAGGCCATGCTCACAGGCAGCCACTTAGGATAGCCCCAATCAGAGCAAACTATGCATAGAGCGTCTATGACATGCTCCTACATGGGCTGAATACCAAAGTGCACTTTGAACAGTCCAAGTGCATCTATTGGAGACTTTTCTCTTGTGTCCCCAGAATTGGGACATCAGGGAACAAACTGGGAATAGTGTGACAGAAACCAATTGAATCCCCAATTGTTGGGAGGTATTTGTTCTACATTTTCTACATCTTGTTCCACTTTCACATGCTCCATCCCTTTTGCAATAAAAGGGCATCACTGGAGACATACAAAGTACACACAAATGTTATAAATTTAAAAGCAAACTACATTTCGGCTATACATTGTGCTAGCTGGATTGCTAGTAAATGTTTAGAGTGTGAACAAAACCTATTCACAAATAGGCTCCAGCCCTAGCTGTCAATCAGTTCTTCAGCACTATATCGAAGACCGACTGACAGGGAGGGCAGGAAGGGCAGGAGAACCCTCCTATAGGATGTCCCCTATCTCAGAAAACAGCATGCTGTGTGGTTTCTATGGTTACTCCCTGCCCAGTACTCTAGCGCTGACTAGAGAAGTATAGGAATGGAGTCACTCATGTTACTCTGATCTAGGCAGATGTTGACATGCTGATAATGAAGCCAGTGTGTAAGCATCATGGAGGTTTTGCCAACTTTCCCGAGCAGGGCAAACAGAGCAGCGTGCATGGAGGACCTGAGGTGGATGCTACAGTAATATAACTCCCAGCAAGCCCCGGACATGGCGACGCTGGGACGAAATTAACTAATCAAATTTTATATTAAATGTATCATTTATTTCGAAGATACATTTTATCATATATATATATATATATATATATATATTGATTTATTTTAAAATGTAGTGGGTAAGGTTAATGTGACTAGGTGTGTAGATGTATTTGACTGTAAGGATTTCTGTAACAATGTAACAGTGCGTGTGACTGGGTAAATGTTACTCGGTGACAGGTTTGGAGTATGTGACAGGGTGCATGACAAGCGAATGTAACTAAATCAGGGCTGGTGACAGACAGGCTAGGTTCACGTTAGAGACATGCACACTGTTAAACTACTTGGGTAGTAAATAGAACACCTATGTGTGGCTGACAGAATAAATTAAAATACTTGGGTGCACTTCACCTTATTATTATTATTAATATTTATAAAGCGCCAACAAACTTTGCAGAGCTGAGTGGAGTAACAGACAAATATTTGTAACCAGACGAGTTGGACGCACAAAAACAGAGGGGGTTCAGGGTCCTGCCCAAATGAACTTAAATTCTAGAGATCAACCTTCAGACCTATAAGTCTTTTGGTCGCAGTGGCGCCCAGTTTGAATACAGTACCATAAAAAGTTAGTGCAGTTTTATCCTCGTAATAAAAGCATTTTTTTTTTTTACTTTACTGCTATTAAACAGCACAAGGTAAAAAGATAACAAAAAGTTTAATGGCTCTTTAATCACTATAATGACACAGTACTATCCATTAGACCAGGGGTCCTCAAACTGCAGCCCCCCAGATGTTGCTGAACTACAACTCCCATGATTCTCTGGCTATCTATGTAATTCAAAGAATCAAGGGAGTTGTAGTTCAGCAACATCTGGAGGGCCACAGTTTGAGGATCCCTGCATTAGACAGACAGATGAATTCAGAATTACAGTAATAGGGTATTTTTTTACTATATATTCTACCAAATTAAAAAGGGGATAAAATCCTTCTTTTTATTTTTTTAAGATGTCAATTTTTAGGAATTTTTCAAATACAAGGAGCAGTGAGGTGAGGTTTGTATTTTAATACAGGTCCCTGTTGAGTGCACACTAGCTGAGTGTGAGTCCAGATGACAGCTAAGCCTGCTGTGTACTGTGTATTTAGGTGATGGGAGGATGGGTTCCAGCCCAGGACAGGGCCCTCCCCTCCATCTCCCAGCAGTGGGGAGAGAGAGAGAGAGAGAGAGAGAGGGGGAGGGAGCAACCTGCGCCATTACCGCCCAGCTCTCTCTGCCTGGGGGAGGGAAGGGGGAAGGAGGAGGAAATTGGGGGAGGAGATTCAGCCAGCTGCTGGGGAAAAAAAATAATAATAATAAAATAAAAATTAGCCCCTCTACCTCCGCCTGAAAATTATCAAAGCAGGCTGGTAGTGATGGGGAAATAATAATATCTGTGGGGGGGCACAGTGCAGAAAGAATTACAGGAGAAATCAGATTAAAAAGCAGGAAGGAGAGAGAGAGCAGGAGGAGGAGGGAGAGAGGAGGAGGATCGAGGCTCGGCCGCCATCGCTGTGTGAAGGAGTGAGGCCGTCTGGTAAGAGGAGGGTCCCGGGGAGGAGGCCTCGGAGGGGGCTGACAGGGGCTGGATGGAGCCGATGGATCCCGTGGCGGGATGGCTGGGGGGGTGGGAGATGTGGGTGTCCGCTGGTGCCGCCCCCTCTCGGCTCTCAATCAGGGCGGGGGGGGGGGACCTGGGGGGCCCGGCTGCGGGGAGACGGAGCTGCTACGCCACAACCCCCTTCTCCAGCCCAGGCACCGCCGCCATTCGTGCAAAGGGGAGAGAGAGCCAGGCCCCCCCAGCCATCCATCCACCCAGCCATCCCTCCTCCTCCTCCTCCAGCATCCTGCCTCCCTCAGCCACAGCGACCGGCCTTTTTATCCACCCCCAGTCCCATCCCCAGTCCCATCCCCTAGCCTCTTCCCTTCCTCCTGATTATCCCTGCCACGAATAAGTACTATCATTAATTCACCATGAGCGGTATGTAACCACCCCCTCACCCCCCCTTTACCCCCCAACTCCCTGCCAGGTCTATGGCCCCCCTCCTCCTTCACATGCCCTGCTTTAATCTCCCCCCCTCTATCATGTCCTCAGACCCCACTCTGGTGACAGCCTCCTGTGGGGTGTGACTGTACCCATAGGGTCGGGTTTAAGGAGCATGACATGTGTTTAGATACAACTGTTACCATGTGGGGGGTGGGGGGGGAGAGAGGGGAAGGTTTGTATTTTTATAATTATTTTATATGCCAGGTTGGCATCATGCACAGGTACGGTTGCCCCTGGCTACTGACTTGCACTATGGTGGTGTGTTTGCCATTGGTTGGGGTCTATGAAATTGAAATCTAGTTACAACACCCACCCGTAGGCAAATATGACCACAAAAAAAAATAGTTTTATGATGTGCCATGGTAGCCTATATTCTGCGTCTTAATCCAGCGTAGTTGTAGTCTACTTTTATTCATATAAAGGTTTTTTTTTTTGTGTAAGACATATGTCAGTTGTCTTATTATTTTCCAGATCAGACAGAGGAGACTATGGCGAGCGAAGGAGGAAAAACAAATGAATCTGAAAGCAAAAAAAAGGGCAAAGCTTCAGGTTCACAGGTAATGCACAATTTTTATTTATTTAACTGGCTAATGTGTGGATGTCAGGTGCGCTTGATATTTTTTAAGGGAATTTGTACCACACATGCACACTTTTTTTTTTTTTTTTATTCATTATTTACAACGTTAATTAGTTAACTGTAAATAATCTGTTTCCTGTGTTGTATATCTTGACTTTGAAGATGGTTTGCAGGGGCAACATATACGTTTCTGAGAATGTAACCACTTCCTGTCAAAATAGTTAAATGTCTTAGAACTGTCAGAAGTGAACACACCCATTTTGTCTCTAAACCTTCCCACTTTTATCTTGTGACTAGGACTCTCAGCCCTCTCCTCTGGCCTTGCTGGCTGCAACTTGCAGTAAAATAGGAACGACTGGAGAAAATCAAGGTGCTGGACAGCAGCAAATCATTATAGATCCAAGTCAAGGCATAGTACAGCTTCAGAACCAACCACAGCAACTGGAACTAGTGACAACTCAGCTGGCTGGCAGTGCTTGGCAAATTGTTGCTACTGCTCCTCCTGTTTCGAAAGAAAACAACATTTCACAGCAAGCAATTTCCATTGCTGCTAGTACAGCAGCATCATCCAGCAACAACAATGAAAACACATCCCCTTCTAAAAGCAAAGCTACGAATTCAGCTACTTCTCCAGGGCAATTTCAGGTTATCCAGGTACAAACGCCAAGTGGCAATGTACAGTATCAGGTCATTCCTCAGATTCAGACCGTAGATGGCCAGCATATTCAGATTGGCCCTGGAAACGCCACTGCACTTCAAGATCTGCAAGGGCAAATACAGTTTATTCCTGCAAGTAACAATCAAGCTATCATCACAACTGGCAACAGAACATCTGGAAATATTATTGCACAAAACCTGGCAAATCAAACCGTTCCAGTTCAGATCCGACCAGGAGTCTCTATACCGTTGCAGCTGCAAACCATTCCGGGTGCTCCTCATCAAGTGGTGACAACCTTGCCCATAAACATTGGAGGAGTGACTCTAGCTCTGCCTGTGATAAACAGTGTGTCTGCAGGAGGAGGTTCGGCACACATAGTTCAGCCTACAGATGGTGGGGTTTCCAATGGAAATCAGCTGGTGTCAACACCCATCACAACTTCCTCTGTTAGTACTATGCCAGAGTCTCCCTCTTCCTCCTCCTCCTCGACTTGTACAACCACTGTGGCTACAACTCTGACTAGCAGTGATACGCTTGTCAGTTCAGCTGAAACAGGCCAATATGCAAACACACCAGGAAGTGGTGAGCGTAACACAGAAGAGTCCCCAGCATCTGTTACAGATTCTGAAACTCAGAACAGTCAGCTTCAGGCAAATGGACTGCAGAGTGTTTCAGATCAGTCAAATTCTCTGCAGCAGGTGCAGATTGTTGGGCAGCCTGTCTTACAGCAAATACAAATCCAGCAGCCTCAGCAACAGATCATACAAGCCATACCCCACCAGTCTTTTCAGCTTCAATCAGGACAAACCATACAGACTCTTCAGCAGCAGCAACTGCAAAATGTCCAACTTCAAGCACTTAGCCCCACTCAAGTTCTCATTAGGGCCCCAACATTGACCCCATCTGGTCAGATCAGCTGGCAGACTGTGCAGGTCCAAAATATTCAAAGCCTTCAGAATTTACAGGTTCAAAATGCACCGCAGCAGTTAACTATAACACCAGTCTCTACGAGCAGTGGTACCACTATAGCCCAGATTGCACCAGTTACAGTTGCTGGCACACCAATTACTCTAAATGCAGCTCACTTTACGTCTGTACCCAATCTGCAGACCGTAAGTGTTGCAAACCTGGGTGCAGCAGGAGTACAAGTTCAGGGAGTTCCAGTAACTATCACCAGCGTTGGAGGTAAGTTTGGTGTGTGTAAAGTTGCAGTGTTTTATAAAAATAAATAAAAAATAAAATTCTTAAGGTTGTGTAGTTTCAGCTGTCTGGGTGTTGTTGGAGTATAGTTCCAATCACTCACGGGCTGGCCAAAGCTGTTAAAATTCTGTCCCAAAATTCTGCCTTTTCACAGTCATAGTTGACCGTTTTGCTACCAGGAAATCATTGGAAACACCATCCACTGGCATGCAGAGTCCTGTGGCACTAAAATAATTAAACATGGAGTTTTTAACACAAGAATGATGTTTTTTTTTTTGTTTTTTTTATTTATTTTTTTTTTTATGAAGATTATTTGTCAACGAAGGTGCTCTACACTGTGCTTGATGCTGCACAGGTCTCTAAACATTATTTCATAATATATTAACATTTGAATGTACCTTTTACTAAATAGGTAATAGCAATTAAGTTGTTTGGGGTGTCAAACTTTTTCGCTTACAATTTGTAACACAAACTGACTTGTATTATGTATAGTACCAATCCTTTATTGTGTTACGAGTAGCAAGTCTAATTTTCAGAGGATATTGAACCTACAAATAACTATCTTGTACTAGGACTCTGGCATAGGCAACCTTCGGCACTCCAGATGTTTTCGACTACACATCCCATGATGCTTTGCCAGCATTATGGGTGTAAGAGCATCATGGGAGATGTAGTCCACACCACCTGGAGTGCCAAAGGTTTCCTATCCCACTAGGATAACGCTTAGCAAATGCATTGATTTGCAGATCTAGTAAAAATAAAGTATGTACGCAATCCAGTTTCTTCCAAACAGCCGCAAAGTTAATAATTGTGCACCTGCGTCTCACCAGACCTCAAGTCTTAAAAGGACACTCCACTGCCCAAATACAAAATAAATCTCATTGTTTAGTAGATATACCCCCACATAAAATCTTGCATGCATTTTTTTTTTTATTATTTTTTTATTTTTTTATTAAGTGTATATCTAAAAACGGCCTGTAAAACCTTCAATTTTCTTGTCTGGAGTTATTGCAAAACCTCCCCTTCTATTCCCGCATAGACTTTCTGTGGCTGTCCAATCACAGACTTCCCAATGCCGTTACATATAGTTACATAGCTAAAAAGAGACTTGCGTCCATCAAGTTCAGCCTTCCTCACATTTAGTTTTTTTGCGGTTGATCCAAAAGAAGGCAAAAAAAAACAGTTTGAAGCACAATTTTGCAACAAGCTAGGAAAAAAATCCTTCTTGACCCCAGAATGGCAGAAAGGTTTATCCTTGGATCAAGCAATTACCCTACATTGAATATTCTGTTTTTGCAAGTATGCATCTAGTAGCTGTTTGAACATCTGTATGGACTCTGATAAAACCACTTCTTCAGGCAGAGAATTCCACATCCTGATTGTTCTTACAGTAAAAAAACCTTTCCTTTGCCTTAGACGAAATCTTCAATGAGAAGTCTTTACTAGGCAGGTGCTGTGAGCAATTGCTGCCTCTCGAGTTTAGCTCTACTGACCTAACTTAACAAGGTAGTAACATTACCTGCTGTCTACTTGATAGCCAAGGTGGTGCAACCAGGTTAATTTATAAAATTGTACATTTTTATTTGAATCTGCACTTTTTGCAAAATGGGAAAAAAAGTCACACTTTTCACACACAAAGTGTTTCAGCAAGCTAGTGCTCTAGGGGTCTGGAGTGTCTCTTTAAGTAAATCTGGCAGGATTGAATTGCACAAAGCTGATCTATCTCATAATGCTTTGCCTGTGTGTGTAAATACTACTCCCTATTCCTGCAAATATACACAGAGAATTTTGTCACTTGGTTATCACCGTATGTATGTAGTTATTTATATATTAAAACTGACTCATACTATGCATGACAGGGTTGCTTTAACCCTTTAGAACAAGTACACTTTCTGGTACTTGTATAAAAAATAAATTAAATGGGCACTCCAGGTGGGAATTTATTTTATTTCTTACTATTAATTGCTTGTAATACAATTCCACTGTATAATTGGAAAGTGCTACAGAAAATGTTGGCACTGTGTAAATGCTAATAATAATTATCCATTTATTTTCAGTATATAAATAATGCATAAAAATATAGAAAACAACCAATTCATGATAGCGGGGAAAAAAATGTTTTTCTTTGCATCCAAGCGCCAGTGATCAGAACTGGGTTGTTGCACTTCCTCAATGAAAAAGTCAGACTGAAGGAGGACCACTGAAAAGGTTGAAACAAAACAGTCTGTTCCCTAGTCTCCTCCTCTCTGCACTTAAGAGACAGCTTTTATTTATTTTTTTTTTAACTAACAAAATTGTATTTTACTAGAGAAATGCAATTCTTAAAGGGACGCTATAGTCACCAGAACCATTACAGCTTAATGTAGTTGTTCTGGTGTCTATAGCATGTCCCTGCAGGTTTTCAATATAAGCACTGCCTTTTCAGAGAATTGCTGCCTAGTAACACCTCTAGTGACAGTCATACAGCCAGCCACTAGAGGGTCTTGGTGTAGCACGTATGTTCAGCGTTTCCACGCTCTTCATAGAGGCACTGAATGTTGCCCATAGATATGCATTGTAGGGATCGGCCGATAGTCTGTATTTTCAGCAATATCGGTATCGGCCAATAAAGATACCGATATTGCCGATAATGCAGACCAGGGCCGCCATCAGGATCCTGGGGGCCCAGCACACTCTTATTTACCTTCCCAGCAGCTCCCCAGTCAAACTCTTGCGAGTCTTGCGGCCGTCAGAGCGTTGCCACAGGTTACCATGGCAACGCTCCGCACGGCACACATGCCTTGAGAGTTGGACAGGGGAGCTGCTTGGAAGGAAAGTAGGAGTGTGCTGGGCCCCACAGGACCGCTGCGGGTCCCCCCTGGGAATGCCATATCCCCCCTCCCTGGCCAGTTAAGAAGTAGGGAAGGGGGACTAAAACAAAATGTTAAAAATCCCCCCTCCCTCCTATTTTACACCCAGCTTCCCTATCTTTTGGGAGAGATGGAGTGGAAATTTCCCTGGGGTTCAGTGTGGCCGCTCTCTAATATTCCTGCAGTTCCCCTCTGCTCTCTCTGTAGTGATTCTGGGGCCGAAGGGATGTCCTATTTCAGCTCCCGGCATCATTAAACAGCGCTAGGGAGCAGATAGGAACTGAAGGAAGATTACTGCTCCCTCGCTCGCCGCCTCCTTGCTGCCTAAGCCGGCTGGTTCAATGCTACGCAGGGTGATCGACTCCAGTGATCACTGGGATGGTCTCCGCCACGCTCCCCTGGGCGGCTGCCTTCTCTAAAGGGCTGACAAATCCCATTTGTCGAGCCTTGAAGGAGCCAAACTGGAAGCACAGAATTAGAGACTTTTTCCAATTCAGCTGTTTTGACCTTAAATTTAAAATTCACTTTGAATTCCCACTATAGTGAATAACCCTGAAAGTGATAGTGATGAAAACTGTAACAAAAATTAACATTTTAGTAAAGACTGACTAAAACTAAATCAAAATTTGCTGTCAAAATGAACACGGATTCTTTCCAGCAGTAGTACAAATATTTAAAATATCAATGAAAAGAACTGGCTGTAAGAAGTGCCGTAAAACCCAACTCTTTAGGAAAGCTTACGGCCTCCCAGAGTAACCTCTACCTCACATACCTGTACCTTGCTATCTCCTAAAGGGCAGCACTCTACTCTCTCTCTTCCACCTCTGCTTCACTCCCACCTTATTTGATTGCTATATCCTGTCTTACTGTGTTTTACACCCCACCTTCTATATACTGTAAGCTTGTTTGAGCAGGGTACTCTTCAACCTATCGTTCCCCTATCGTTCAACCTATCGAGTTTTTTGTAATTGTCCTATTTATAGTTAAATACCCCCTTTTTAAAATATTGTAAAGTGCTATGGAATCTGTTTGCGCTATATAAATGGCAATAATAATAATAATAATGCTAATGCACATATTACCTGTACCTGGATATAGAAAAAAAAAATTTCTGTTTAAAGGGATGATTTAGCGATCTTTAGGCACCCTAAAAACTTCATCTAAATAAAGTTATGATGTCCTCTTAGCTGAAGGGGTTAAACTATACTCTAACAGTTTAACCCCAAAGTTACCTCCAGCACCGATCACAACTCACCCCAGATGGCATCCGATTTCTGAAACTTCACTTTCAGGATGCATGTAGTGCTGCTGATTGGCTAAGAGTGGTCAACTAAGACACCAAGATATGAACCATGTGGTAGAACTTGATGTGTTGCCTAGTATATGTAGTAACGAAAACTTACTATAGAATAAACTTTGTCAGTTTGCTTTTTCTGGTACATCTCTGAGCTAGTAGAGTTTTTTTAGCCACCATCCTTTCCTCTTCCCAGACCTCTAAACCACCCATCTCAATTTCACATGAACTAGCCATGCATGAGAAACCTTGTGCATGCTCATGACTTTTTCTTGTAGCCCATTCCAGCTTTGTGTAGGTCTACAATCTTGTCACTGACATCCTTGGGCAGCTCTTTGGTCTTGGCTATGGTGGAGAGTTTGGAATCTGATTGCTTCTGTGGACAGGTGTCTTTTTTTAAATAGGTAACGAAAAAAAAGCACTACCTTAAAGACAGTGCTCCTAATCTCAGCTCGTTACCTGTATAAAAGAAACCTGGGAGCCAGAAATCTTGCTGATAAGGGATCAAATACTTATTTCACTCATTGACATGCAAATCAATTTTATAACTTTTTTGGCATCTGGTTTTCTGGATTATTTTTTTTAACTTTCACTGTTAAATACACCTATCATTAAAATTATAGACTGATCTTCTTTGACAGTGGGCAAACATTCAAAATCAGCAGGGGATCAAAAACTTTTTTTTTCCCTTCACTGTATGAGATATTTTGTGTGTGGGTGTAGTGGATGTAGCGCGTGTGTGTGTTTGTATATAGAGGCTGTAGTTTGTGTGTTTAGGAAATGGAGTATGTAATGTATGTATGTAAGGTATGCCTTTTGTTACATAGTTGGTTACATAACTGAAAAGAGACATGCGACCATCAAGTTCAGCCTTTCTCACATTTGTTATTGCTGTTGATCAAAAAGAATTTAAAAATAACAGCGCTTCCAATTTTGCAACAAACTAGGAAAAAAAATCCTTTTAGACCCAGATGTGGAGTCAAGCTATTGCTGCACAGTCGCTAATCCAATAAAGAGGGATTTACCACAAGTACCCCATGGTGGGCCACCTATTACTATATTTAACAATAGAGGGGAACATAGCATCCCCCTCCAGCCCCACCCAGTGAGTGTGTGCTATTGAACTAAAGGGGGGAACCTATTGTATCCCGCAGCCTCTACCCATTAGCGGCAGGTAGGGGCCCTAACTAATAATGGGGGAGACCCCCAGCCCCCACCCATTAGAGGCGAATGGAGACTAATTGTAAAAATAAATTCCCCCCCCTCTCCCCCAGTGACAAGGGGTCCCTAGTAAGCAAATACCCTATCTCTCTCACTCCTAAAAATTAATCCCATCAAATTAACACAATTTTAAAAAATGTCACAGAAAAAAAAAAAAATCCACCTTCACCCAGCAAGGGCTCTACGCAGACTTAGCTTTGTAGTGCAGGAAAACGCTTCTAAAGAATATGGAGAAGAGGTAAGTATGATGGAAAAACTTTTTGACACAAGAAGTTCAGCTTACTTAAGCTCCTCCTTGTGTCAAAGAAAGTCAGGCGTAGGAAAAATACTTAAAGCGGCACAGTCGTGGCCGCATCGTTTTTTGTTGTTGTTGTTTTTAACCCTCCCCTCCCGACTAATACATCTAATAGCACCCTGGTCACCCCCAAATGCCACTAAGCCCCCCATATTACCTATATTTAATGTCTCTTTTCTGCCCTGCGGAGCTCAGTCTCCGCGGTGCCCTCGCTGGGAATAACATGCGTTATTGTTTTTGCGCTCTGGACTTTTTTTATTTTATAAATTCGACAGGCTTTATGGTTTTTTTTTTTTTTTTATTTTGCCCTTTTTGGGGGCTGAAAAAAGACTTCAAATGGTAAGTGTTTATTTTTATTTACAGGGACTTGGTTTTATTGTCTCCCCTCACTATTTTTAGGGTGAGGGGAGTAGGTAGAAATGTATTTTATTTTTTGGGGGGCGGGGGAAGGACTAGGGGCTTGCAGGGGGGTCTTTTTTGCAACAGTGAGCAGCCACTGACTGCTCACTGTTTAGTAGACATGCCCCTACTTGCGGCATAGCAAGTAGGTGCAGATTTATTACTAATACTAAGTCATTTTTGCTTAGTATTAGTAAAGTTGGCTGAAAGACCAGTTTTGGTCTTTCAGCCTTTTGGTAGAAAGCTTCCTAATACCATGGGAATTAGGGAACTATTTACTAAGCGGCTGCAAGATGCAGCCGCGGCACGAATAGGATCAGTTTCATTCATTTGAATGAAATTCAAATACGAACAGAAACTACCGAATGCCATTCTAACCCGAATTAACGGACGGAATTCTGTAGTTTTGCCGGCGTTCTGTCTACATGACAGGACGCTAGGGAATAATGAAAGTAAGCATCGCGAGATCAGATGAGAATTGTGAGAAAATTCCTTTGACCGCGAGAAGTGGGCCAAAGCTGGTGAAGCGTAGGAAGCCTCAATAAGACAAAGTAGTCCCTACTTTGTCTTATGTTTTAAAGAAAACTAGAACTGACAGGAAGAAAAGAACAACAGATCCTGAGAGAGGTAAAGAAAAGGAAGCGATTGGGGAAAGGTAAGTCCGGCAGGACAGTGCCACTTTAACACAAAGTAGAAAGACCAGATAGGAAAGAGGAAGAGCAGAGGAAGCAATTGGGTAAAAATATGTAAGTAGGAAACCACCAAAATAAATAATATTAATGTGTATGTACAATATCTCAATGAGGCAACACAAGGCCACTGTTATAATTTCAGAGTGGCCATTGGGTGATCATTTTATTTATTGTAATGTCTAGTATTTGGGAAACAGGAAAACTGTTCATAGACAACTCAACACAATGTAAAGGCTATGTAAGTTTATGTACACAAAGTTGTATATGGCCTAACTCGACAAAATTCCTGCTCCTCCCAGCATGTGGCTGCACATAGACAGTGAGTGCTGGGATGTGACTTCATATCCTCGCACTCGTTATCTGTCTCCAAGAAAACGGTTAGTTACTGCAAGCTGGTTATACAACATATTGATTTTTTTTTTTTTTTTTCTTTGCCTGATTGCTAGAGTCAAAGCAACTTTTCCAACCTCTGGTTTGTGATATCAAAATAAATATTTTTAAATGATTCAGAAGTTTCATTTGTGTTTACATTTTCTGCCTCTTGTTCTGAGGAGATTGTATTTCCTAGCAGGCACCTGGCTTCCCTATCTTAATTGGCCGCTCACTGTCCATCATTTTGAAAGTTTGTCACCTACAGTATAAGAGGAATGCAAACTGCACATAGGAATAGGTTTAGATGACTGTCTAAAATAGCCCTTGCATAATGACTTTCACAGTGGGTAGTCTTAAGTCTGTTATTAACAATGTCTCAAACAGTTGAACCGTTAGACAAATGTTAACATGTACACTTATTTTTTACGTGGGTTTTTTTATATTTGTGTTTACTTGTTCTTTTTTGTTAATAGTCCACCAGTATGTTCTGGTAATTTCTTTGGAAAGTGTTTTAGTTTTGAAGATATTTCTTATAAAAAATTCATACATATCTGCTGTTATTCCATGTATGCACTGGCCCTTTTGGCACATGGCTAAACCACCATTAATTTTATTGTATTTTTTTTAATGCGATTTAATACAACAAAATCACAAAGTTATCTTTTTAAGGTGTTACTTCAAGCATCAGTAACACTTCAGTGATTTGAATATAACCAAGTATATTGGCAAATTGTTGCTAAATGGTTTACCCCATTACATGGAATAGAGACCAGGGTACTGCTGGCATCATAACCACTACAAAATGCTATAGTGTTTATGATGCTTGCAGTAACCCTTTAAGTGTACATTTAACTAATTTACAGCTGAAATAGATACTTAATGGCCTTTGTTAGTGATTGACCAGAAAACTCATTAATCCACTATTGGCTCTAAATGTAATTAAGAAACCGCTTAGCTAAACCCTCTGTGCTGTTAATAAATATCGAGGTAATTATGTCCTACCTTAAAGGGTTACTCCAAGCATCATAAATCACTGTAGTGTTTATGATGTCATGAGGTCCCAAGCCTGTTTTTTGCAACAGTTTGCTCTGTTACTTGGGTCTCAGTCATGCACAGAGGGTGCTCTATGGCTGGTAAGGTGCATCTGGTTTCTACAAAACTGCACAACACTGATGCCGGATCTGCTTAAAAATAATTGGCTGAGAGTATCAGCTGACCTCAGCCAATGAAATGCAGCTGTGTGCATAGAAATATGTGCAAAATTTAAATTGGCCAACCCAGAACTGTTTCTAGGCTGGCTGGTGGTGCTCTAACCCAATGATGTTGCCAGGGGAGGAGTTACATCTCCAGAAACAGAGGGATCAAACGTTGTATGTGTAGTGTTTCATTGTGAAACACTGTGCATACAGACTACAGGCACCGTGGCTACTTGAAATAAATAAAATGGTCATGTAGTAACCCTTTAAATGAACACTACAATCATCAAAACCTCTACCGTGCACTGTACAGCAAGCTTGATTTGTGGACCCAGGACATACTTGAAAACGAGAGAAATCTCAATGTATCTTTCCTGGTAAAATATTTTATAAATAAATATCTATGGAGTGTTCCTTTAAAATTGTTTACTTGCCATGTCTGGTTGAACAATAAAATAAAAATTTAATTAACTCAGATTTTAAAACAAAGTGTACAACCACTACCTTTTACTTATCTATTGTGCAAAATCTCACGTGGCCTTTCCACTGTAACCAAATGCAGTTTTACTTTTCTATAATCAGTATGTTTAAGTAGAACACGCGCACACACATTTGTTATGGTTGGAAGAATGCCCAGGTGCTGTCTGTCTTATCTTCAGGGGTTAAACAGTTTTCAATACCGAAAGCCCCTATGCACCTCAGCCTACATCCCTCCTCTCTGCACTACAATATTAAGAATGTTTAGTTTTTTTGTTTTTTTTTACAATTTGCAAAGAGTGCAGGATTTGGTATAAATTGACACTTTTTTTTTTTTATAAATTACCCTATTTACACCTCTTGGCTTTCAATCAGACAATAGGCCTTGTCACTTCCTGGTTTAGTTAGCTCAGTGGAGCTAAAGT
Organism: Pelobates cultripes; assembly: GCA_933207985.1. Lineage (NCBI taxonomy): Eukaryota > Metazoa > Chordata > Amphibia > Anura > Pelobatidae > Pelobates > Pelobates cultripes. The sequence continues at coordinate 55,210,696 of OW240915.1, forward strand.
CAAGAGGCAGCAACTGCTCAGAGCACCTGATTGGCATAGATTTCTCATTGAGCTGTATTGGGAAGTCTGTGATTGGACAGCCACAGAAAGTCTGGGTGGAGTTGGAAGGGGAAGGTTTGCAGAGGCTGCAGAAAAGAGAACTGTAGGTTTTGCAAGCTGGTTTTATATAGATAGATAGATATAATCTCAATGAAAAAATACATATTTAAATATAATCAACTTTTCATTGTGGGGTATGTCTACTAAACCATGGTAGGGGATAAGTCATTACACATTCCTTGACCTCTAATTATGTTCCCTCCTCTCTACCTGTGAACAGTAAAGTTGCTAATGCTTTCCAGAACATCAGTGAAAATATAGCTGGGGCGAAAAAAAAAACCTGCTACACAACTAGGCATTCAATGTGTTCTCATCATGCTACCTAACTCATAGCATAGTTTTTAGCAAAGTTCTGACCTGCAGCACATTCTCCCAACAGTCACATGGGTGCACTACACTTGAAGTTGCCTTGCAAAGCATTGTACACGTGATCATTCTTTTCATGTCGGATAATTGCATTGACAAGCAGCTGCCTGATGTCAGTTTTAGAAATAAAAAGCATTAATAACTATCAAAGTCTTTAGAGATCTGGGTCTAAAGAGTCCTGTATCTGGTCTTCAGCCCCCAAAGCGCACTCCCAAGCAACACCTATGATTGAACTAGCCTCCTTAGCCACCCCCTCTCAAATGAATGTGTTCTTTTTAGTCAGTCCCTCAATGAAACTGAATCTTTTTTAGCCAATGAAAATGGAGGCATGTCTTCTGTAGTGTAAGTAATTATCACAGCACAGACTGCACCATAGTGATGAGACTAGAGCCCATCAGTGCTCCTCTTCCTCCCTACATTCTCCTCCAGCCCCTATCAGCTAACCTGACTGCCCATGGTTAACCCCTTCCCTCTCAGCCCGCCTCACTGCCCACTGTTAACCCCTTCCCTGCCATTACCTGTCAGCCATCATCTCTACCCACTGTTATCCCCTTTCCTGCCAGTCCCTGTTAATCAACATCCCTAGATAGAGATATAGATAGTTAGCGATACACACATATATATATATATATATATATATATACACACAAAGATGAGTGCACTCTGGAGACTGTAGTAGTAAAGTAGAAATGCTTTTATTTTGCACAAATAAACATCAACGTTCCAGTCCTCCTGGACTTTTCTCGAGACAAGTGCTAAGTGCCAGATAACGGTTATATATACACAAGCTGTGAGATACTTGGAGGGTGAACAGGTGAGAGCAAGACTGGTGATGTCAGGTATGATGACATCATCATACCAGGTTTAACCATGTGAGTGAAGGTAAGAAAAAATATGTACAAAGAAACCATTAGCTCTATAACATATGATAAGTGGAGACCAGATAAAAAGAAGACTGGATCAACAGAGAGAATTGGGGTGATCGTTATGTGAGAACAGAAATGATCAAAGAACATAATTCAGTGATTGTTCCAGTCATGAAAAGGAGGGGGAATCTCACATTAACAGGCATAATTAATTGCAATGTAAGTTATACGAGTATTGCAAAAAAATGTTGGTATGTAGCAAACAATATAGCAATAAAAATGAAACACATGCAGATAAATTGCTACAAGTGATACGATACAGTGGGCAAGCTGAGGTTCACTGGGAAATTAGTTCTAATCCATTAGAGTCTGGGAAGGAAACAATATAAAAGATTTTTCTCATTCAGTCCGTGTGGGGCTAGTGTTCCCAAGGTATAAATCCAGTATGCCTCCCTTCTCAAAAGTTGTGCATCTCTGTCACCACCTCTATGGGATAGTGGGACATGGTCAATGCCCATGAAGCGTAACATCGGTAAGGAGTGCCCAGCTTCCAAGAAATGTCGTGCCACTGGAGTATTGGCAGAACGGGTGTTCAGGGTGATACGAATTGCTAAGCGATGACCTCGCATTCTTTCTCTTAGGTCATTAGAGGGTTTCCCGATATATACAAAGCCACATGGGCATGTAATGCGGTATACTACACATGTAGTGGTGCAAGTGATGCGATGTCTGATGTTAAAAGTTTTTCCCGAGTGAGGGTGGCAGAAAGTCTTTCCAGTAATCATCGAGGTACATGCTGTGCAACTCAGGCACCGAAAACATACTCTCACGATGGGACTTTTTTTTTTTCTTGTAGGATGAGGTTATGTTGGTCAGTATGTACCAGCATATCCCATAGGTTTCTTCCTGTCCTGTAACTCATGATGGGATTATTACGAAAGATAGGTGGTAGTGAAGGGTCTTTTCTAAGGATATCCCAATTCCCTTGTATTATAGATGTTATTTGACGGGAATGAGTGTGGTATGATACAGGGTAGATTAGTCAATTTATCGATTGGGTTTGATGGTCGTTCATCTGCTTTCGTTTATTGTGCTTGCTGTAGTGTTTGTCTCAAAACTTTTTAGAGTAACTTCTTTGCAAGAATTTGGTAAACATCTTTTGTATTTGTACCTCTGCTTTAGAGTGTTCCAAATTGTTGCGGAGAACTCTGACAAACTAAGAGATGGGTTGAGACTCTATAAGCTTCTTGGGGTGAAAGCTCGAGGCATGTAGTATGCTGTATAGTAATAGTATTTCTATCCGGGGGCTTAGAGTAGAGTGTATAGCTCAAACGGTTGCCTGTGACAAATATTTCAAGATCAAGAAATTCGATACTGGTGGTACTGTACTTGTATTTGAGTTTCACTGGAGTAGTTAACATATTCAAATTTTGTATCATAGAGCATATTTCATCCTCACTACCAGTCCAATTGAGGGGGATATCATCGACAAATCTCTATATATTTGACTATATGTGCTTTATATTGATTCAAAATGTATTTGCTCTCATACTGGGCAACCTTAAGGTCTACCTCCGGCATGGCACAGGCCATATCGGGAACCATAGGGCATGGGCACTCCGCCCTAAGCTTTTTTCTAGTTCTAGGCCTTATCTATGGCTTTCCTAATCCTCGCTGCAATGTACTGGGCTACGTGGTCAGTGGGGACCATTCAGCCAACCTTGGGTTTTAGCAGGGCATCGGGGTCAAACAGGGGTTCCCCCTTCGGGTCGAGCAACCTCCTTGGCACTAATAACTGGCTTTGCAGACATGCTGCGGTCAGGAGATGAGTTCTCCGAGTCAATAGAGCCGATCACCGACTTGTCCGAAACTTCCTCAGAATCCGATCCAGAGTCGGAAGAATCAGTCAGGGCTTTTGCCCTTTTCCTTGTCCGCACTGCTTTTGCCTGGCGGGTGGCTCTTTTACATGGGGGCACCTCGTCCTCAATAGTAACAGGACGCAACCTGTCCATCTGTACAGTTTTGGAGGTATTTTTGCCCACAAAGTGGGTCTTTTTGGTAGTCTTACGGGTGCTAGGGACCACTGGCTTATCGTCAAAGGCCTAAGGGAGTATCAAGCCAGGAGCGTGGCTAGATGCTATGATGACAGTTGTAATAGAGTGAGACAAATTGTCCGACATAGCACCCATAGCAGTGTGAAGGGCCTGGGTGACCGATTTGGTCATGGTAGCATCCAGGAGCGAGTTAAACTCCTCCGAGTTCATTTGCTCCAGTGACGCTTCTTCCTCCCCAGACCGGGTGGGGTTTTTTGTAGGTATACGGGGCAGGCGTTGCTCACTGGCACCAACAGGGGCAATAGAAGTATTAACCTCAATATTAAAAGGGGTCTGCATGATGTTAAATACAGGTGACTTTTTTTTACAATAACTTCCCACAATAATGACACTGGTAACAGATCACAATCTGGTACAGAATAGTATTGTAGGGGCTGAGATCAGGGAAGCTGTCACAGGCAGGGGCAGAGCACAGCACAAATCACAATAACACAACAGTGGGCTAGCTTACTGAGAGTTCTCTCAGGAATAGTCTCTGGGGAGCACTGGTAAGCAGCCCAAGTGTCCAGTGAGCCAATCAGCTCACGCCCGCCCCCACATGAGCGGCGTGAACAGCCAAAAAAAAAGCCAAACTTTCTCCACACTCATAATGGCCGCCATGATGAACAGTCATGAAATGCGCGAGTGGCAGTTATTGCGGAATAGGCCGCAACCCGCGGGCCTCCAGAGAGACGTGCCATGGGGTAGTAGGGAGAGTTATAAACAACCCAAAAGTATGATAGGAGGAAGGACAGCCGCTGGTGGGGGAGGTGGGAAAATCCCTGTGAGGAAGCTGAGAGATGGAGGGGGCCAACCAGAGGGCCCTGGTCAGCACACACAATAGTGGCAGTACATATATATACAGACATAAACTAGCAACAAAATAAACTGGAATAAGACATGAATAACAGTAACTAGTAGTCCAAAAACAGACAAATACAGAGCAAAACATATCTGAAAATTCACCATGACGTCACAACACAACAATAATAGACGTTCTTCAGGGTGGCAAAAGCCAAAGCGTTCTCCAATGGCACCACTAGTAAATTGCTTGGAAAGGAGACTCACCGTCTAATCTACATTTCAACAGGTAAATTGATTCAAAAACCGACGTGGTGGAAATTCAGACATAGCTAACATTATTATTGAGGAACTGATTAACTAATTCAGGAGACGGCAATACATGAAATGCCTAACCTTGGTCATAGTAGATGTAGCCTAAAGGCTAGTCTACTACCATAATTTTTAAATGAGCCTCAGCCTACCATTGAGTAGTTCTTTTAATGACTGTTGCTGTTTGACTTACAATATGTAAGGCTATGGTAGATGGTCAATTTCCCTGTTGCTCGGATCGGATGGTACAGAAGTGAGCTTTTGGCAGTGAAATGAATAGCGTGCTATAGCTTAGTGCTTCTCAGCTAGGCATTCACTCAACTTAAACTCGCGGTGATGATGAAACCAATGTGGTACACCCCTCAATCATCCATCAGCAGTAGCCTACAACTGTGTTTTTGCTTTTTAATATCTTCCATTGACATTTGATCAGTAGCCTACCAGACACTAGACGTTCTGTCTCTTCCTTGTATAATACTTTTACTTCAGGCAGTGACTGGCAATGAGTCTGATCTTCAAAAGAGACCTTAAGTTTACTAATATTGGTCTCGAATTTCCCCAGCTGAAGATAATTATGCTCTGCTATGATTTTGTAGATGGACAGTTTTGAGAATAAATTAAGCCAAGTTGAAGAGCAAGCAGGGTTGGCAGCATAAAGGTAAACGTTGGATGAATCATAATTTAGGGGATCATTACGATTTCCTCTTAGCAGTTTTAATATTGGTTGTTTGCACATTCTTCCAGTCACTCTGCAATTTAACCTAACCCCTTTTTTAACATTGAACACCAGGTACCTGTCAGAGCAAAGCGGAGTAGAGAAGTTACTGCAAGGAGAGGGAGCCCAGAGACAGTCAGGAGCATCCAAGCCAGACAGAAAGAAGGCAGGCAGTTGCTTTCAGAGACAGAATGAGAGAGAGACAGAAAGTTTTCACATGAACTATGTCTAATCTTTCTGCATATGTTCTTCAGTTGGACAAATCTGATTCTAATAGGTACATTAGTAAACTGAAGCTCTCGTTTGAATATCAGATTCTGTCTTTGCCAGATCTATACAGTCACGTTTTCGTCATCGTTTCAACTTTGATCAACAACGTTTTTAACTATGTAACTATGCTTATAGTAGCCAGCTGGATCTCTTCAGGTCAGTGGAAGCCGCTTACATTCTGCCACCCGGAAGTTTCTTGGTGCCTATTGTTTACAAACATTCTGAAATGCGCTATTGATGGTACTTAGCTGAGGCAGCAGCAAAGAAAGAGGAGTGGCTTAGGGTCACACGGGAGTATATGGGATGTGGACTGCTCTCAAGATTTTGGGGTTAACTCTCTGAGGGTATTTGTTTTGCTTTTTCTATGAATATCTTAATATAATTTCTTTGCTGCTGAGGAATAAAGAAAGAGATAAAGCATAACATAAGCCTCCGTGTCATTTAATAAAATCTAACAAAATAATTAGCTAAATGCAGCTAGTACTAGCAATGTATGTTTCAAAAGCTTTTCTTCACTTTTAACAATGGCCATTTTGTAATAATTCCTCCAGTTAAACTAATTTAACGTTATCACTAAACACCTGATAATTAAACATCTGTACTTCTAGTAGCATTCCTCCGGTTTCGCTGTCTAGAAGGGGCAGTCCGTATTTGAACCCATATCCTAATGTCTAATCAGCAGTAATTCTCACAGTAATATGTTTTTAAACAATAATATATGTTTAGAAATCAAACTGTGTAAATGAGATATATTGTTCTTGTACATTACATTTTAGGTGCATAAATTGTTATTAATAAGTCACCTAAATTTTCTAAGCGCAGCCCTGCCCCTGGCAACACCCCAACTCACACCCCTAAAATTAAATTGCCCCTCTCTGTCCATTTGAAATGTTGGAAGGTAGGTCATTCTGCTGAGAATGTATTATAGCCTGCTTTGTGAACTTGTGATTCAAATTTAATTATTCTCTAATTCTGAGGTCACTTTTTCCCTGCCTTACATGTTTGGCCTTCACAAGTCATCAAACCACCCTAAGGTCCTCGCCTTGTAGTCACATCAGTTATAGACATCAACTTGGGGAATGCCTAAAAGGCTTCAATCGTTGTCCCGCTCATTTCAGACCTATAATTGACTTGGATTATAGACTTCAGTCTTCTTATAAAGCGTTTTTGTTTATTTTACTTAAAGCTGCTTTATCACTTATAGGGAGGTGATAAGGGGTTGCACTCCAGAAGCTGAAGACAAACTTCAGGAAGAAGATTGTATCCGTTAGCTTCTCCACTTTTCCTCTTCACATGAAGTAGGCTTATAACCTTTGGGGGGCCTTGCAAAATGTGCAAAGATGCTGAAGAGACATTTCTGAATGCAATTCATGTGTAATTACTAACATAAGTATTTGGAGACCTGGTTACAAAGCTGAAAGTCTTGCCTTTGTCCCTTCCATTTTTTTTTCTCTCCCCCACTCAATTTGCATTTTTAGAGATACATTGGAGCTAGAAGAGATAATGAATAAGAATTCAGTCAGCTTGTCCTCCCATTAAAAGTGCTATAGTTTGTCAAAAAAAGAGCATTGGCACTAGGGTGATGTTAGCCACATACATTAGGGTGATATTAGTCCACCACTACCAATTTGCATAAATTTTTGTGTAAATTAAACGAAGCATCAGTCCTTGCCAGATAGCTCTATTCATGAGGGATCGGAGAGCATATAAGCAATACTAAGGACACAATCTAGGCATCCGCACTACAAATTCCTGTATGTGTAAAACGTGTTTGATCAAGGGTTTTAGCTTCACTGATGAAGACTCGTGACCTCTCTGCATAGTAAACTATATAATGAATATCCCTTATTAACAAAACAAAAATAAAACCTAAGACAAGATAAGCAAAATAATATTATCCTCTGAATTCCAATAGTTTGCAGCAAATCTGCAGATTTTCCATAGAACATGAAATGGTTAAGTTTCTCTTAGACAACCATTGTTCTTTGTTTTCAGTAGCAAGGGTGAGAGGTTTATGACATTGGTGCCCTGGTTACCGAAATATTAAATGTTAAAATTAACAAGATTGTAAACAAAAACTTGTTGAAATCGCACATTTTGCACCCATATAACTTTGTAAAGCAAAGTTGCATAGGCCTATACTTCAGGTGGCCTTTCTGGTATGTCAAATTAAAAAAATAAGTGCCTCTTCACTGGTTGATTTTATATGGATTGACCATTGTAGTTCAGAAAATGCAAGTACTTTATGGGAAAATAAATGTGCATGATTCTGCTCTGCAGCAGCGGTGCAGACTGTATAAGTTTTCAAAGTAGTTTTCATGGATGAACCTAAAACACGACGTACACAGCCTTGTATCCATGGATAGAATTTACTTTGCTGCATTGATTGCTCAATTAGGATTTGACTAAAGTGGAGAGATGAAAGGGAGAGTTTGTTGCAACATACCGTATCCAAGGAATTTAGGTTGTTATGGTACTTTGTATGTGCAATTAGAGTAAGGTCTGTCTTTATATTTTGAATCCAATTGCTACAGCAAATCATGCATTATCTTATAGAATTATTCTGAACTGGTAGTTCTAAAACTTGTAAAGAATAAACAAAAGTTAGTCATTTTTAATGTTCTTATGTTGGCACAATATTTATTGGCACTGTTAGATTGTTGTGGAGGTGAATTGCAAATTAAATTGGCAATTCAAGGATGAGCACTTCATTGTGCTTTTGGGGGGAGGGCAGTGTTTTGTCTTTGTTTTGTTTTTCTCAAGTGGCACTGTCAAGTCAGTACCTTGAAAATAGAAAATGTTCAGTACAGGACACTCTTAGCACCTTCACGTCTTATGTTCCATGAATAGATTATAGTGTAATGAGATCAAACTGTCAATGGAATCACAAGTCAGTCAGCAGAAACTTTAAAACCAGGGATTTACAGGAAAATCAAATGTTTGCTTTTGCATGTTTTTTGACTGCAATATCTACAAAGTGCATTAACAAATTTCCTTTTTGAACAATATTGGTAATGCCTATAAGTAGAGATAAAGACTTGCCTTAAGAACCTTTTAGTGACAGTGGTACATTACAACAGAGTTTGGTACATTCTGGTCCCTAAAGTGTTAGAGAACACCACCTGAACCTGAAAAATGTCTAAATTATTTAAGATGTTCAACTTAACTACTGCTTTGCAGGTCAGCAGCAAGGAGCGGATGGAGTGAAGGTACAGCAAGCTACAATAGCTCCTGTTACAGTATCAGTTGGAGGCATTGCTAATGCCACCATTGGTGCTGTCAGTCCTGACCAAATAACACAAGTGCAGCTTCAGCAATCTCAACCATCTTCTGACCAGGAGGTACAGACTGGCAAGAGGCTAAGAAGGGTGGCATGTTCTTGTCCTAATTGCAGGGAAGGTGAAGGAAGGTAAGTAAATATAGTCATGTTTTCTTGTAGAAAATTTTGAAGGGGAAAAAAAAGATCTCATTCTTCCCAACTTTCATCTCTTTATGGCCGTTATTCATTTTAAGACTTTGTCCCATTCACTTTATCTGTTTGTGTGGGAAACTCTTCAAAGTATGAAATACATGTGTGCCATTAATTGAGCAATAGCACGTTAATTAAAACCAAAACTGCATCTCAGATTGAAGTCAAGTAGATATCCACTATAAATGATTAACTTAACTGCATGACCATGTTCAGCACATACAACATCAGCTGTATATTGCATCAAAAGTAAGACTTCTACAGTTATCGGTCAGGTTTGATTTTTAATGTTGATTTAAACCTGTAGAGGTGAATGTGAATCATATTGCAATTCACAATATTGTCTAACATCACTGGTAATACATTGCAACAGCCGTGTAAAAAAACAGCCTCGCTAACAAGGAGAAGTATACTTGTAGAACAATGCGAAACACTGTCTGCACATCTGTTAGAATTTACAGACTACTCTATAGTGCATTGGACTGATAGTTAACGTGTAATCTCCACGGACACCACTCCATTGTTGTTACTGATAGCTTTTCTTTATAGACCTTTGCTTCAGACTTACTGCTTATGTATTTGCTGCTGGTTATTCTTTGCCACTATTGTGCACTGTCAAAACTAAACCCGTTATCTTGTATTCTTTTGCAACTCTTACAAAACAAACTAGAGTGTCGTAAAATGTCGTTTTTATGTTTACTTTTTGTTTTCTGTCTTCACTTTAGAGGGAGCAGTGAACCTGGGAAAAAGAAGCAACATGTCTGCCATATTGAGGGCTGTGGAAAGGTCTATGGGAAGACCTCTCACCTCCGTGCTCACCTTCGTTGGCACACCGGCGAAAGACCATTTGTGTGCAACTGGATATTTTGTGGCAAGCGATTTACTAGGAGTGATGAATTACAGAGGCACAGAAGAACTCACACAGGTACATCTTTCATTCTTTTATTTATACATAGCTAGGGTTTCTTTGTGGAGTACTGCACTATCCCACCTTCATAAGCAGATATGTTTCTGCTGTCCTGTGTGCACAAATCTCTATGGTTCACTCATTGTTCTTGATTTACATTCACTATCCTTTCATTATTCATTCAACTTCACAAACTCAGTTTTTCTTTTCCATTTTCAATTACTTCCTGTTCTCTATTCCATAATAATATTTCTGTTGTTTGTTTCATGTGTCCATTTTATTTTTTACCCTGAATACACCATATTTCCATAATATTTTTAGCTGCCCCATGTTTCTCTCCTCCTCCCCCCATCTTTCTTCTCTCTACTCCATTTTTAGCCTGTGAGTTCATCTTTCTCCAGTCCAGTGTATAGTTAAGCTTTATCAAAGTGTTATAAAGTGATGGAAAAAAATCCCTTTTATGAAGTTTAATAATATACATGAGTTGAATTTTTCCTATGACAATTTTAGCAACATGCCACAGTACATGCACATAAGATGCTTGCTTCACCCATGGAAAGAAATAAAAAGCAGAGGATTCTCTGAAGATTTATATGGGAAAATCATCTAAGAAGGCATTATCTATATAATGCATTAAAAAGAGGATGCTTAAATGGAAACTATAGTCACCAGAACAACTACAGCTTATTGTATTTGCTTTGGTGAATATAATCATTCCCTTCAGGCTTTTTGCAGTAAACTCTGTCTTTTCAGAGAAAGGGCAGTGTCATTACAGCCTAGGGATACCTCCACTGGTCACTCCTTAGATAGCAGTGCTGCACAGTGTGCATTCAGTGTCTCCACCCTCTGCATGGAGACGCTGAACATTCCTTATAGAGCTGCATTGATTCAATGTATCTCTACGAGGAGATGCTGATTGGCCAGGGCTGTGTTTGACTTTTGCTGATCTGCCTCCTTGACACTCTCAGCCAATCCTTTGGGGTAGCATTGTGATTGGCTCTGACCACCACTTCTGATGATGTCAGCCAAGCAGGCAGATCGGGCAGAGCCAGCAGCAGCAGACTGGAATAAAAGTAAGATTTTACTATATTTTAGGGGGTAGGGTGGGGGACGCAGGGGGACCAGATGGTGGGTTTTAACACTATAGGGTCAGAAATATGCTTGTGTTCCAGACCATGTAGTGTTCCTTTAATCGACGCAGGAGAATCTCTTAATGTTTTTTTTTGTTTTTGTTTTTAACTTCAGAATAACGGGAAATTAGGTAGTATCATGGGGGTCTATCTGTGACAACACAGCAGATTGCTATTCAAAATTGAATATGTGAAAGTGCTCTGTTTATGCATTTCATGCAACAGGCTGCAGTATTCATCTGCACAGACAAATAATACACTTGACACTGAAAATGAAAGCTATTGCAATCTTTTTGGTGGCAGTTTGAGCACCTGGTACAGAACTTTTATTTATTTGTTTTTCTCTTTGCCTTTTAATTACATGATTTCTTATGTGATACATGTAATGAAGAAAAAATAAAATATAGATTGCAGAATTCAAATTATTTGTGCTGTTTTGTAATGAATTACATTGTATTCTGTTTTTTTTGTTTTTTTAGGTGAGAAGAGATTTGAATGTCCAGAATGCTCAAAGAGATTTATGAGGAGTGACCATCTTTCCAAGCATGTTAAAACCCATCAGAACAAGAAGGGAGGTGGCACTGCCCTGGCCATCGTAACTTCGGGAGACCTGGATTCGTCCGTCACAGGAGTCCTTGGTTCACCAAGAATTGTCACAGTTGCCACCATCTCTCAAGATTCCAACCCAGCAACTCCAAATGTTTCAACAAACATTGATGAATTCTGAAATACTTTTCAATGGAGACTCATGCTGCTGCACTTGACGTATGTAATTAGCAGGATCGTGATATGGTGTGTAGAGTGGATTACAGGGGAGATATCATGTTTTAAATTTTTTTACTATTAAAGAATAAAGAAAGGGGTTGGCATGAATCTGTGAACAATATCCATTGTTTTTCTATCATTAGGTCATATATTTAAAAGGCAAATATTTTATCTGTATCATGTATATTCTACATTTTGTAACACCGATTAGCTTCCACTATGTTTAAACTTTTCCTCATTCCTTTCTTGCAAAATCAAGATGCTAATGTTTTAAACCACATCACGAGAAGTGCATCATTGGCTTCGGACCACAAATACTGCAAACTCCTGATTTGTAAAAAGGCCTTACAGTTATATCGTATTTGTAGAAAATGCTATGAGTCTGCAATCATCTTTGCAAAGAAATGATTTTTTTATATGGAGACATAATTTAAAATATAACATTTGGATAGTTTAAGGAAGTTATTTATATAAAAAATGCAGGGTACATTGAATTTCATACATTGAATTTCCACTGGGCCCCTTCTGTACTCATGGATGTAAAGGCATGTAAATATGGGTAAATCATCGCTCTCTCCTTAAATTTCTCTGTGTGAAATGAATATTTGAAAGTGTAACATGTTAAAAGGGCGGCAGTCGGTTAAGTCCACATTCCATTGAGTGAGTTTTGATTTTAAATTATTATTTTTATTTTGTATCTCCTATCTTGGGTAAATCTAATGTTTATCCACTCTATATTTAGACTTTAGAGAATTGTAGGATTTGGATTTAATATTGAGTAATGCACTAAATAAGGGATTCTCAAACCTGTCTTTAGTACCACTATTAAACCAGATTATAACCATGAGGACAAGTCATTTAAATCTTTAGAGTGTCTATTTAAACAAAGAGCAAACGGCATCATGAGGCACAGAGTGTGTGTGTATACAGTATATGCATGTAGATATACATATTTAAAGATATATACATTTTTAAACAGAGTTGTCCATTTTCTAATGTGCTGCATTATTCCCTACTGTGGTGCATTTTGATATTTTGCTTAGCTTTGGTTGTATTACTTTTAGCATTCTATAACAAATGATAGTTATGAAATACTTATTTTTGCTCCATATTAGTTGAAATTCAAAGTTTTTGCAATATTCAAAATATACATAATTATTATTATATCAACTGGTGTTACAGAAAAAGACTTGGTAAGTCTACAGACTAGATGTATAGCACATGAATAACATCGGTTTACCATTTTGAACTAGTAAAAATTCTAGCTATTCCACTAAATCGTATACTATATAATATATTGAGGGGATGAGTTGAGACAATTTAAGTTTTTTCAGGCAGTTTATCAACAGTGTGTTGCAATTTGATATACTTCTTGAATTTTTTGTACGCCAGAAGGAACTCTCTCTACCTGTAAAAAGCTGAAGTGGTGTACGCATTTGTGTGTATTCCTTCAGACGCTATGAAACCATGGCATTTATTTGTATGGCATCTTGTGGTTCCATGCCTCAGGTACCCGTAGCTATTTACAGACAGATGTATAGATTTATTACACACAGTAGTACAATACTTAGGCACTATTGATACATTTTGAATATTGGCAAGTAATTGGAGCCAAGCACTTACAGACGTAATTTGAGAAGGACAAAAAAATCAGATTTGGGAATAATTCTAATGTTAGAATTAAAATTTCTGGTCTATCCACCCTCTTATTCAGGATGCTGGCTAGATACATACAACCAATGATGCTGTCTTGTTTCTGTCTTTATCTATTATCTAGAAATTACTATGCATTAATAAATGCTTCCTCACAATGTGCCTCCCTGTTCACTGCATGAGTGCTTACAATTAATTTTAATTTTTAATGAATGAGAAGCAGCGAATGGTTCTATTTGTGCAGATCTGTACTGCTGTACAACACTAGTAAGCCCTGACTTTGTGTCTCGTTCACTGGAATGATAAAACATTAGCACAGGGATAAATGTGTGAAATTTTCAGCAGTACTATTAGTGGTACTTAAAGGCAACTTTTGGGTTTCCCTGTTATAGTGCATCAACTTTCATTAAGTTGTATATGTCTTTAAATAAAACTAAAAAGCACTTAAATAATACATGTCAATTTTAGACAGAAGAAAGTAAGATTGCAAATGTCCAGTTTTTGAGAAGCACAATTTTTTCCCTCAAAACTACAAGCAAACAAGAGTGACAGGGCATGTCACATATTGCTAGATTTGGTCACTAGTCATTTCATAATTGGAAACATTTTAAATCGTAATCTTTTAACATTTTGCAAGTAGTTAAAAGATGAATGAAGTTAACACATTTTCTGAATAACTCAATAAGTAAATTAACTGGTTTCAGGTCTCTCTCTAATTTAGAAAGAATACCAGTTGAGCTTGTTGTATGTTTTTGTACATATGTTAGTGACTGTATATGTATACATTTATATATACACATACTTGTATGTTTTAATTTTGGTTTTAAAATGTCCCATTAATGTGTGTTGTTTTTATCATTTATAGAAAATAACATTTTGTTATGTCAATGCCGCGATCAGATCTTACTATAAAGTAGCATAAAATGCAGTTTCATGTCAGATCAGAGATTTATGGAATATGTTATTTATTATTATTATTATTATTATTATTGAAACCAATGTAGTTAATCAATTCTCTGCAATGCAGTATCAATCTGGATCCACAGATTGCTCCATTCGGTCAGTATGTATAAATAAAGGGACATTACATTTGTCAGTTTGAATTGTGCACGTATGTGTAAATATAGATATATACCTGTATGCACATATGTTGGTAGGATTTTTTTTTCCACTTTATTAATACACTTTCTTTTTGAGCACTTAAAATGATCTTATTTCTAGCTGTTGAGTCGGACTGCTTACAGTCAGTAGACATTAGCGTAGCTTTGTTTTTCTTTTTGTTTGTTTTTTTAAGTTTGTGCACAGCGGCTCTTTTTCATGATGTTTATTATAAATGTTATTGCTTTGCAATTTGTAACAGTGTTTTCGGCCAGGTCTAAAAGTTTGATGTATGTTTATTTATATTGTTTTCATATAAAGCTTTATGTAAAACATTAACAATGCTATATTTATTGCTGACAGATTTTGCCAGTGGTTGTATAATAAACCATGGTGAACTTGCCTATATCTGTGGCCTGCAGGCTGTTCTTCAGCCCCTTTGGGATTCAAACAATTGTCTTTTTTATTTCCATTTGTGTAGATCATACAGTAGCCACTGACAAAAAAAAAATAAAAAATAAAAAATTGTAATTTAAAGTCCAAAAATTTCTTTAAACATTTCTAAACTGAAATTAAAGTAAATGCTAAATTTTACATAATTTCACTCCTCAGTTGTGTATCTACTAAATGAAGAATTCAAAAAGGAATGTAATCTAACTGCTGTGGTATTCAAGATGTGCAGTTGACAGCAATATTTGGTTTGATGTCATTTCACTGTTGGTCAATATGCCACTGTTTTACAAAAATGCTTTGATGTATTTGTTTATTTGTAATGTTAGAATCGCAGTGTTTTTCATTTTGCTAATTTAAAATCTGTGTTCGAGTAGTAGATGTAGATGTGCTTCAGATCTCATTAGAAAATTACATTAATTTATAGATTTTCTGTTTTAGGATGATAGGGTTGATTGTGAAATGTGAGAAAGCATGTTAGGTCTAACTTTTCAATTTTAGGACACTTTTATTAAAACCATATTTGTATATAGTTTTAATGCCTCGTGCTTCGTTGTGCATCTCAGAACAAGAAATTCATTTGATATGCAAGACAAAGTATTCAATTGGACATCATTTAATAAATGAAATGTTAAAACAAATTGTTTCTAGTATCTACAATTCATTTTTGAGGGGAAAATAACTAATTGGGGGGAAAAGTTGCAAATTCCCTCAAATTTTGCCAGCCTCCACATTTGTCAATTTTACAGTGCTGATTTGTATAAACCTTTGTTCTTTATTGTGGATTTGGAAATAAAATTATGTGAAATTTGTTGTCCAAAATTGTTTTGTAGAATATTATTGTCTGCTCTGAGATCTGATCAATGTCTGTAAGATTTTTGCAGTACTGCTAATAGTGGTGCAATGTTAAAAGTTTTAAGCTTATAATAGTGTAATGAGGTTGGTAAAACCACATAAGGACAGACATGGTAACCTTGGAGAAGTTTCTAAAACCTGAGGGCGTATAGTAATGTCTGGTTTAGAACCTTTAATCCTTGGAGAAACATGCCCATTACAGTCTGCTATAAGTCAAGTGTTTTTTGGGGGTTTTTTTTTGTTTTTTTTAGCAGGTGTGTTTGTCTCTGAAGCCTGGTCACTTTTATCAAATAAGAGACTTTAACATTTTATTGCAAACTATTTTACTGCGGTTTGCTGGTTTAGTAAAAAGCTCTAGTAAAAGAGCCCTGCCAAGTCGTGTGACATTTGTACATATCTATCATACAGACTTGTAAAGTATCAGATCCTCATTTTAACAACTAGATCTTTAAAAACATCCCAAACCCCCCACCAAACTTTCTCTTGTTGGATAAATAATGTGTGTTTCATGATAGAGGAGGTGCCCTCTAGTAAAAGTATGTAGAAGACCATTTGATGTTTTCAAATAACCTTTTCAGTGTTTCCCTAGTGTTTGGTCTTGCAAGTTTAATATAGGTATACCAGGTCTGGAAAAATGCCTGCCTTGTCATCTTTATGTGACCTGGACTAAGGCAAATCCATTGACATGGAAGAGTTTACTTTTCAGTAGACATACAGTTGAGGCCTCAGGCATGCTCAATTTATGCAAGATCAACTTTCTTACAGTAGACTTAAACATTTCAAATCTAGCATTCCTTGGCAACCTGGGAATTTATTTTAGTTATAAAGCTGCAATGTATTTTGCAGTGCTGTACAATGGATAAACAAAAATTTTAAAAAATCCTCAAATGAACATGTCACCTAAAAGTGTTGATTGGTTTATCTAGTTAAAAAAAAAAAAAAAAGGTAAAATTGCAAAGAGTATCAACTATGTAAACTGTAAAAAGAATGTGGACATATATGTAGGGGTGTACGATCAGTAAAAGCCAATGGAGAGCTGAGACACGACTAATATTTTAGGGAGGAAATGTGACTTCACGTGCATGTTGTGAGCAACTTTGCCACCCTTTTATGCCTGGGAAATTTTAATAATGGACAAACTTGCTATAGCGTGGCCATCACAGTTAAAATTAAGTAAAAAGAAATAAGTGTGTGTATAATATATTTATATTTGTGTTAGGGGCAAAAAAGCTGTATAGAGTGATAGAGAGCAATATAGGAATAGCGTAATACAGAATGGAAAAGGTCGGTTGAGGTGTGCCGGAACCGACACTGGTGGTAGGCCTGTAAAATAAAGAGGGCAAAAGGGAGAAATACTGTAAAATCGTAATACAGTCCACAATCAACATACATAATTATATCCAAGGTTATATGATAATGCTTGACGGAGGTCCAATACTGGTTGTGGAATATACTGTGAATAAGCAGAGGACTTACAATGACCTAATGTTTAATAATGTGTAGTGGTATAATTCTGCTTGAAACCATGGATGCCGCCCCTAAATAGTGACCAGAAAAATGGAATGGTTAAGGCCTGGTCTTCTTGACTAATGTTCTGACATAACTCATGAGCGAGATATATTTGATGGTTGTGTGATAATTAAGTTTAAGGTGGCAAAAGGAAAACCGTAGTAAAGAAATCATGGCAAATATGTCGTTAATATACTGTACTAAACTTATAGAAAAACATAAACCGGAAGAGCGTAATTGAGCATGTATTATAATTGCAGGAAAACGGTTGAAAGTATACGTAGGGTGGACCATGCATGGGTCAAACATAAGGAGTCAAGCCTCTTGTTGGCCCATGCATATTGTTACATAAGAGAGAAAAACATGTATGTTAAGGTGCGTGCCCCGAAAGGAGTGATAAGGCCGAAGATACCTGGTTGACTGAACTAACCTGTCGTGATAAACATAGAGGCAATGAAAGAACCACTTACCTGTGACCTGAAATTAGTAATGAGCGGAGAGACTTAGGTGACAACAATCACTACGAGACCACTAAGGGTCTAACTTAGAATACCTTATAACATGGAGGAGGAATACCGTGTACATTGATAATCTGGAATCTGCCATACATTGACTAAGGTAATTGTTATAGAAATCTAAGAGACTAACCAATATAAACCTTGCAAACAATTGAGTAGTTAATTCGGTAGCTGACTGTGGGAACACTGTAAAACAAGTTTAGTATAAGCCATTGGAATAAACCAGATGGCCTAAATGTGATTAACGGCATATAACATGAACTTAACCTATTAGTATTGAGACATAGATTAAAATTCTACTAGTGATGGAATCTCTTGAAAGTATGCAAATTGTGAATCTATCACATAACCACACTTGTTGTCCGGTAATTGATGGATACCTGAGCAGATGTTGCCTGAAAATTAATGGATAGCCCAGAGACAAATTAGTGGTGAACATAGATAAGTGATGCACACAGCAGTGGTCAAGTTGATAAATCAACATATATGGGAAAATTAACTGCGAGTACAATAGGTGGAGAAACAGAATAGTAGCAATATTGTATAAACCAGAAATTGTAAGTAACTAGGATCAGTATTTACATAGACCCTAAAATGGACAGATAAGTTCAGTAAAATTACAATTAAACTAACTAGTGAATTGGAAACCAACCACCAACTCCTAATTAGGATAACTAAACCAAAGTAACCTGCTTTAGCAGATGAGCCTCATGAGGGCTACACAAGATGTATGTACAGGTTAATATTGTATTTCTTAATCCTATGTATCGATTTAAGTATGAGCATAAATTCATATAGTTAATTGCAATACCTGCTATGTAGGGGAGCCAAACAGAATTTCGTAGTAGTTCGTAGAAAGAGTTAAATAAGCCGTGGTTGGCCAGCCATAGTGGCTTCCATGAGTATGAGGAGGGGTGGCTTAACTAATGAAGACATGGAATTATAACAATTTATCACCCTGAAACTGATAAGCGTGGTATCGCAACTTGTCTGTATGCTAATTCCCTTATAGCAATAAAACCTCTGGAAAAAGGACAGATAGCATGTCAGAAAGTCGATATTCCGTTGGATATCATGAAACGTACCGGAACACGTACTTGATATTGACTTATGTAATGTATGCTCAACTGCGTAAGGACGTAAAGGAGAACCAGCGTGAGGCCTTGAATATGAACGTGGATGAAATGTAACATATATATATATACATGTTTGACTAGTAAACCAACGCAACTGAACGCACCTAATATTAGTTAAACACTACATGACTTTTAATGCATATTACTGAACAGAAGGAACTACCTTTCCTCATAGTGCCTGCCACAATACTGCTTTAATACATTTCATTGTGCAGGCATCACAGAATAATGTGTAAGCCCTTAAACCTGTTTATAGAATAATAAAAACAGCTTAGCGGTACATATTTATATTTGTATATTTATATATATATATGTATTTATTGTTATTGGGAAATTTTGTTATCTAGCTGTTGGTATGTGCCATTTAACCATGCTGCTGTGTTGCGAGAGATAGTCCAATAGAAGTGGACTAACTATATTCCCTTTGTGTATCTGACCTAGAATGGGAGTGACAGGTGAAGCCCTCTCTATGCCACCAATGCGAGGCAGCTATCTATGAGTTGGGCCGATGGGCGTAGTACCTTCGAGTATGAGGATGGGTGTTGGCCTCGTGGGACCACTAACCTAAGGCGCAGAGGCCTGTGAAATTATTAACTATTGGACTCCTATGCCCTGTCAGCCAGTAATGAAGCTAACTAAGGGGAGAAGGGTATGGTACGTATAAGGACGTGTAAATTGACGTACCTGAGAAAAGTAAGTCAGTCATGCGGTTTAATATAAGAAATGGATAAAAGCAGACTTATAGGGGTTAACGAGATAGTTGTAGGAAATGTGGTATGTGACGTAAAATAAAAAAAATAGATATCATGGTATACCTATAGGATAAGTAGCACAGTTAGTTGCTACCATAAGTAGGAGGTTGCAGAAATTAGTAGATACCTAGCGCCTAAAGATGCAATGATGTAACATACATGTGTAAATTGTAAGGGCTGGCTCGTGGACTCAATTTAAATAGTCTGTAACATACTTATCTAACTAGCATAGGGGTTTCCCTAATCCTGTGCACCCTGTAACCTGTAAATAAACATAGTATGAGTATTGCCCTTGAAACAATCATCCTGTAACCTTTGACCCATTTTGAAGGAAAACTGCTATTTTAAACGGAAGTGAAAGCAGTAGTCCTAAATGATTAAACTAATAGTGTGATGCGTATGTACGTGGCCCCCGTAACATATTATACAAATTTGTAGTTTCGTCTGAGCCCCTATGTGGCCAAATGACCTGAGACCTTCATAAGGGAAGAAACCAGATTCAAGATAAAACAAAAGTCCTGTTTAAGGAACATAAAACATTGTAACACAGGCAAGAGAGTATACTAAATAGCATTGAAGTAAGCAGTTAGGGAAGCCACCAGCAGGTGATTTGGATAAGGAGCCCAACCTTAGTAAATAATTTTGATTATACACAAAGTCAGAAATTAGGTAATGTACTATACTGAACTAGTGATAGTGTCTCATCCCTAGTTAAGTGTCCAGATCCGGACTTCCCTGCATGTTGAAACAGATACAAGAAACAGTTTTCCTATATTTAGAAGTGGAATAGCAGTAACATAGGTGCAGAGAGCATAGAATATACTGTGTTGATCCCGGTGAAGCGGTAAGAGAATCTGACCTGCAGGTGATTTAGGTTAAAGAACCGAGACTTAGTAGTATGAGTATAGGAATAAACCAGATGAGTGTTAGAGGCGTAAACGAGTGAAACCTTCATGTAGAAATCACATTTATTTAAGTGAACCATATAAGAAGATTGATGAGTCCTGTAAATTGATAGTAAAATTTAGGCCCCAAACAAATTAGGGCGACCAATACAGGGAGGATAATTCCTAGCTTGGGGAATATGCACATCATATAAGAGAACAATGTTTCATGACATTCAAGCTAAACCAAGGGCCTACACCAAAAGAGTGTTTAGAGGCGTATCATAGTAACTGTCAGTGGTGTATCCTGGTTTTGTGCTGCCCTAGGCAGGACAAAACTCAGGCACCCCCCCCGCGCCACCCCCACCCGCGCAACCGCCACCCAACCTTCCCCCCTGCTCCGCCTTCTAAATACACACACACACATTCACTGACAGATACGCATTCACTAGCTAACAGAAACATACACTCACTAACAGACACACACTCACTAACAGACACACACACTCACAGGCAAACACACACACACACTAACAGGCAAACACACACACTAACAGACATCCACACTAACAGACACACACACACTAACATACATACACTAACATTAACATACACACTAACACTAACAGACACACACTAACACTAACATACACACACTAACACTAACATACACACTAACACTAACATACACACACTAACATACACACACTAACAGACACACTAACATACACACACTAACAGACATCCACACACACTAACATACACACACTTACATACACATACTAACATACACACTAACAGACATCCACACACACACTAGCAGACATATACACACTCACTAGTGTTTTTTTTATTTTTTTTATTTAACCTCCCCCAGGCTCCTTACCTTTGGTAATGCTGGGGGGGGTTCTTCCTCTCCCTGGGGTCCAGTGGCTGCAGGGCGGGCGGGCGGCCGGCGAGGGAGCTCTTCCCCTGAGCACTCTGCTCAGCTCCCTCGCGCGCCGCCAGCAGAGTGAGGCTGGGAGCCGGAATATGACGTCATCAACCCGGCTCCCAGCCTCACTCTGCTGGCGGCGCGCGAGGGAGCTGAGCAGAGTGCTCAGGGGAAGAGCTCCCTTGCCGGCCGCCCGCCCAGCGCTGCAGCCACTGCCGCCCAGCGCCCAGAATGTCTGTTAGCCGCGAGGCTAACAAGACATTTGCCTTTTGCATTTGCGTTTTTTGCCGCCCCCTGAAAAATGCTGCCCAAGGCAAATGCCTTGTTTGCCCCGCGGCTAATACGCCCCTGGTAACTGTATGCAGAATTACCATAGTTAATTAAACCAAACATAGTGTATCACAAGATATACAAACATACACGTAGTTGGGTTGGGTCTAGCCATACTATTTTGATAACTAGCTATTTATTTAGAAAAATTACATGTTGTAATTCATGCAGTAAATGAAAGTGAATTGCAAAAATGTGCGGTTAAATTATACGAATTTTCACACAAAATGCTCTATCCAGCCATACGACTCTATGCACAAAAAGCTCTATCCGGCCATAGGGCTTTTCGTGCTGACTAACGAAAGGGTGATTGTGACGGACCGCCTGGCAACCCAACCGGGTTCCTCCATCAATCGCTGTTTCCTAGTACTGGCGAGCACCATAAGCACTGTACTGGAACACCACCGTAAACCACAAGAACCGCCGCAGCTTGGTTGGGGTCTCGCCGTCCTCCACCCACCCTGAACCCAAGACCAGGGTCCAGCTTCCAGGGGGTAGGCCTCTCCTAGTTATAAGAGCTAGTGATTATATTCAGGGATGTATTGTGATATAGCAGAGTGAATGTAGTTCTCCAATCCCCCAAACATGAGCCAAGACTTCATGAAGAGGTAAACAAATCTATCTTTAATGGCAGCCACACTTGGCCTTATATAACAATTCCCATGCAAGGGGTATACCCACAGGGACCTTGTGGAGGACTGATTTGCAACTTCACAGACCAATAACAATAAAGTTACAAGGCACGACAGTCCCACACACAGCACACAATCCCTCCCTCCTAATAGTACATACTTCACATGAACAGAGCCTTTTAAAGTATTTTAGCCAGGTCTATTGCAGGGGGCATAGTCACAGGGTAAGAGGCTAGCCAGCAGGCTCCTCCAAGCACCAGTGAAGAGATTCAGTTTGTCACAGTGATCGTAAGTTGAAAGATACCAATTCTTGCAAACCCATGAGAACAGTCATTCGTATGAATGGCTGTAACAGGAATTGAATTGAAAAAGCGTACGAACAGATTAAAACAACCGTTTGGGAGTTTGAAACCGAACTGACCATTAGCATAGAATAGTAACCTTGTGAAGCAGACTGAAACAAAATCGTTCAGTAGTTAAACACGAAATGATAGAAACATGAAAAAATACACAAAAGGAATATGCGAACTGTATAAGTAGTTGAGATAGACCTGACCCATGATGACGCCGTGGGACTGCGACCACGGCGTGACGGTTAGGTCAGTATCTTACGTTTTGGCACATTCCTGGATCTGTCCACAGAGCTGCCGGCCTGGAGGGCTGAAAAGTGGATGTTTGTAACCAAGTGCTGTGGACCAGTGGAAACAGCAGGAACAGGTAAACCACGTGGTGAAACAGGTAAGTTGCAAGATTGCTACCTGCATGTGACCCGGAAGTAGTCACATGCAAATCGCTAGAACAAGAACGGTGTTGAGCAAGGTAAAGAGTTCCTTTATGTAGGGAAATCATGCCCCTCCCACAATTACAGGCAAAAGCCTTAATACATATATATATATATATATATATATATTATACAGCTAACCTAATGGTTGCATGGGGTGTAGCTCCTCTATTTCCCCCAAAAAAACATTTACAGGCATGCCTGCAGGATGACGGTCCAATCTGATACTTCTCATAGAGGAGCATTGAGGACCATAGGCTAATCCACCAATGATTCTGTCGTAGAGAATCATTGAATGCAATGATTCTCTATGACAAGCTGTTATGTCACGGTATGCTTGGGTATGAGAGCCAGTTAAATATGTTTCCGTCTCTCTTATACAGAGAGCTTTCAGGTGTGTTTTGAAGACGTGCCTCCAAGCTTTCCAACTATTAAAATAAAACATTTTGATGGCAAATTAAAGGGGGAACTACTGTAGGAACTATAACAATTCAATAAGATTAAGTTGTTATACTAAGTAGACGTGCAATTTGTTTCGGTCCGAATGTGAATTCGGCTGAATTTCAGGCAATTCGGACATTCGGGTACTTCCAAATGTCCGAATAGCTGAATTGCCGAAGTTCCAAAATTGCAGAATTTCTGAAGTGTCGAAGTTCCGAAGTGCTGAAGTTCAGAAATGCCAAAGTTCTGAAGTGTCGAAGCGCCGAAGTTCCGAAGCACAGTATTGCCTAAGTACTAATATACTTACCCAGTGGAAGAATGAAAAATGTTACACTGTATACAAGTTTAAATACAAAGTATACAAACATAGTCAGGTTTCAACTGTAAGCATTTGCAACACTTACAATAATCAAGTAACACACATTCATATAAAATGTAAGTTACTTAGGCAGTCAATGGAATGACAGTCATTAATAAGTTGATAACTCCCTAATTCCCACGGTATTAGGGAGCTATCTACTAAAAGGCTGAAAGGCCTAAATTGGGCTTTCAGCCAAATGTACTAATACAAGGAAAGATTACTTAGTATTAGTAAATTATGCCCCTACTTGCTATACTGCGAGTAGGGGCATGTCTAGTAAATAGTGAGCAGCCTGTGGCTGCTCACTGTAAAAGAAAAACAACAAAGAAAAACACGTCCCCCCCTCCAGAGCCCCCACCTGTGCCGTGTGAGTGGGGGCTTCTAACCTGAAGGGGGGAACTATTGCCCCCCCCGGCCCCCATCCCTGAACAGTGGATGGGGGCCCTAAAGTAAAATAAGAAGGGGGGACCTAATGTCCTCCCCCTGGCCCCCACCCATGAGCGGTGGGTGGGGGCCCTAAATTAGAATAGGGGGGGGAACCTATTGTCCTCACCCCCCAGCTCCCACCACTGAGCGGTGGGTGGGGGCCCTAAAGTAAAATAATGATGGGGTGGACCTATTGTCCTCTCCCCTGCCACCACCCATGAGTGGTGGGTGGGGGCCCTAAATTAGAATAAGGTGGAGGGAACTATTGTCCTCTCCACCTGCCCCCACCCCTGAGCAGCGGGTGGGGGCCCTAAAGTAAAATAATGGGGGGGACCTATTGTCTTCCCCCCCGGCCCCCACCAATGAGCGGTGGGTGTGGGCCCTAAATACCAACTGGGGGGGGGGGGACCTAATGTCCTCACCCTGGCCCCCACCCCTGAGTGGTGGGTGGGGGCCCTAAATACCAATAAGGGGGGAGACCTAAAGTCCTCTCCCCTGGCCAACACCCCTGAGCAGTTGGTGGGGGCCCTAAATTAGAATAGGGGGGGACCTAATGTCCTCCCCCCTGAGCGGTGGGTGGAGGCCCTAAATACCAATAAGGGGGGGACCTATTGTCACCTGCCTCCCAAAAAAAACTAACCCCTACCTATCCCCCTAACCCTAAAAATAATGAGGGGGAGACCATTAACTAAGTACCTGTTAAAAAAAACTTACCATTTGATGTTTTCTTTCTTCTAAAATCTTATTTTTTCAGCCCCCAAAAAGGCCAAATAAAAATATCCGACGCACTTTAAAATAAAAACAAAAAAAAAACCTGAGCGCAAAAAAAAAAAATCCATCTTCACCCATGGAGGGCTCAACGCAGACTGAGCTCTGCAGGGCGGGGGAAGGCTTATAAAGCCTTGCCCCACCCTGCAATTAGGCTCAGAGCACTCTGATTGGTGGATTTCAAGCTAACCAATCAGAGTGCTCTGACAGGTAAATGAAGAGAGAGACAGTCACAGTACTCTGATTGGTTAGCTTGAAATCCACCAATCAGAGTGCTCTGTGTCATTTTACACAGCGTGGGGAAGTTCTTTGGAATTTTCCCACGCTGTGTAATTTGACTCATAACACTCTGATTGGTTACCTTCAATCCACCAATCAGAGTGTTGTTATTAGTCAAATTGCACAGCGTGGGAAAATTCCAAAGAACTTTCCCACACTATGTAAATGACACAGAGCACTCTGACTGGTGGATTTCAAGCTAACCAATCAGAGTGCTGTGACAGGTAAATGTAGAGACTTACCAGTCAGTCACTTCATTTACCTGTCAGAGCACTCTGATTGGATGGCTTAAACCCACCAACCAGAGCGCTCTGAGCCTAATTGCAGGGCGGGACAAGGCTTTATAAGCCTTTCCCCGCCCTGCAGAGCTCAGTCTACGCGGAGCCCTCCATGGGTGAAGATGGATTATTTTTTTTGTTTTGCGTCGGTTATTATGGATTTTTATTTGCCATTTTTTGGGGCTGAAAAAAGATTTTAGAAGAAAGAAGACATCAAATGGTAAGTTTTCTTTTATTTTATTTTATTTTACAGGCACTTAGTTAATGGCCCCCCTCATTATTTTTAGGGTGAGGGGGATAGGTAGGGGTTAATTTATTTGGGGGAGGGGGGTGACTAGGGGTTTGGGGACCCCTAGTCACCGGGGGGGTTACATTTTTATTTTGGTCCCCCCCCTTTTTGGTATTTAGGGCCCCCACCCACCGCTCACGGGTGGAGGACAGGAGGTAGGACATTAGGTCCCCCCCTTATTCTAATTTAGGGCTCCCACCCACCGCTCAGGGGTGGGGGCCAGGGAGGAGGACATTAGAACCCCTCTTATTTGTATTTAGGGCCCACACCGCTCGGGGGGGAACTTAGGTCCCCCCAATTGGTATTTAGGGCCCCCACCCGCCGCTCAGGGGTGGGGGCCAGGGGGGAGGACAATAGGTCCCCCCCTTATTGGTATTTAGGGCCCCACCCACTGCTCAGGGGTGGAGGACAGGGGGTAGGACATTAGGTCCCCCCCTTATTCTAATTTAGGGCTCCCACCCACTGCTCATGGGTGGGGGCCAGGGAGGAGGACATTAGAACCCCCCTTTTTTGTATTTAGGACCCCCACCGCTCGGGAGGGAGGAACTTAGGTCCCCCCAATTGGTATTTAGGGCCCCCATCCACTGCTCAGGGCTGGGGGCCAGGGGTGAGGACATTAGGTCCCCCCAATTGGTATTTAGGGCCCCCACCCACCACTCAGGGGTGGGGGCCAGAGGAGTGGACATTAGGTCCCCCCTAATTGGTATTTAGGGCCCCACCCACCGCTCAGGGGTGGGGGGCCAGGGGTGAGGACATTAGGTCCCCCCTTATTCTAATTTAGGGCCCCCACCTGCCGCTCAGGGGTGGGGGCAAAGGGGGAGAACAATAGTTCCATCCCTATTGGTATTTAGGGCCCTCACCCGCTGCTCAGGGGTGGGGGCCAGGGGGAGGACAATAGGTCCCCCCCTATTATTTTACTTTAGGGCCCCCACCCGCTGCTCAGGGGTGGGGGCTGGGGGGGGCAATAGGTTCCCCCTTTAGTTTAAAAGCCCCCACTCCCACGGCACTGGCTGCTCACTCTTTAATAGACATGCCCCTACTTGCGGTATAGCGAGTAGGGGAAAAATTTACTAATACTAAGTAATTTTTACTTAGTATTAGTAAATTTGGCTGAAAGACCAATTTAGGTAATTCAGCCTTTTAGTAGATAGCTCCCTAATACCGTGGGAATTAGGGAGTTATCTACTAAGCGGCTGCAAGAGAAGTGCTGAAGTCCTGAAATGCCGAAGTTTCCGAAATTCGGCAGTTCCGAAGTGTCAAAGTGCCGAAGTGCCGAAATCCCGAATTTCGGAATGCCGAACTAAACCGAAAATTTGCCCCATGCACATGCCTAATACTAAGTACAGTACAGTGTTCCATTAAGGTCAACATAAATCTTTCAAGTCATGCTAGTCAGATCATATAAACTCAAACAATGACTAAACTTTTGAGATTTAGTTAAAAACAGAATCAATAGGCAACAGGAGCAGGTTGTGTCAAAAATTGGAACCAGAATGGGATTAATTTGCTGATTGGTGAGGATGTGTAAAAACATAGAATGTGTCAGCACATAAGAACCATAAGAAAACAAGGAACTAGACCAGGATGTTGGTCTAGTCCAAACAATAAAAGTAGTTGAAGGTTAAGAAGTCAAGATTAAGAAACAGATAGCAGCTAGTGTCTGAAGCAGCAGAAAGGTCAATACAAAATTAGACCTGTGAATTTAGAATCATTTGCGTAATTGGTCACTTTCATTAGAGATGTTTTGTAAAATTATGCTGAAAGAAGAGGTCCTGAGACTACTGGAAACCCAGTGGGTCAAGCAAAGAGTTAGATTCAAAGAAGGTAAGTAAATGTGTGTATTCAAACCATCTAATAGTCATGGAGGAGAAACAGAGTTGGAAATTGCAAATTTTAGGACAACATTACGGAGTTCTAATACATTTTAACTTAATGTATTATTTTTTTGTAAGGTACAGATGTTTTTAATAAAATCTTGGCTACTTTCACTAGTTTTGAATAAAGAACTGTCAAATTTTGGGGAGGGAATTAATTCACAAATAATGGTGTCATCTCCCTGGTTAAGTCCCCTGGTGCAATCTTTAATATTCAATGCAACTTTGTGGTATGTGTTCATAGCACCAGGGAAATTCAAAAAAAATTACACTTACAAGACATGTGATCACATAAAACATTGTGTTTAATATTTAATTTAAAATGTAACTACTTACCACTTAGACCAAAAGTTTGGTGCAAAAGTGCCAAAATCCAACAATTACAATAGCCAATAAGTTGCTAACATTATTTCATCCTACATGCTTCATGCCTGTATCAGCACTTAGAGGTGGAGTAAGCTCTTTAAGGTAATTATTGCAGTTTTTTTAGAAAACTGCAATAATTTAATTTGCAGGGTTACGGGACCTGTAACTATGCACTTACAGGTCCCGTGCCTATAGTGTCCCTTTAGCACTGAAGGGAGGGACAATGGCTACAGTGTTGCTTTAAGAAACCAGCACAATTTAGTGTGATATGTGTGTCTAAAAACAAACACAAAACTATTAAACATATATAACAAAATAAATAAAAACATATTACTCTAAAGATACATAGAAGTCAATACACAAATAATTCTACGATAATGCTCAATGCTTAATCAGTTTATTTTACCTATGATTACCATGATCATGTAGGTAATAAAGGTATGTTTGCACTTATTTGGCTAGTGTAATTGTTGGACTTTGGCATTTTTGTTTTTTGGTCTAAGCAGTATGTAATTTACCTTTTAAATGAAATATTAAACGCTATGTTTTATGTTTAATCACATGACCTGGAAGTGTTGATTATTATATTTTTGTTGTTGTTTTTAGTAGGGGTTTGATTGGAGATCTGTTTTACAAGGGAAGTCAACCAGGTCCCTCCTGCCCACTAGTGGGCGGTTTGGGATTTCAGGTGGGCGGTGGTGTGTTCTGCAGAAAACAAATCGTGGTCCTTGTTGGCCGTAGACTAAGGTCGGCAGTGGATATCATTTCATTTCACCTGTCGGCCCATGCAGAGCCAGCCTTGCTGTAAGCCCTCTCGGGCTGGTGAGGAGATCAAATATCTCCCTCACAGGCCCGCTCGCACTTAGTTCCAGTATAGGGAGGGAAGGGAGTGGAGGCTTTGTGTTCCTCCTGCGAGCAGGCTGGTCAGAAGAGTTGCTGCGCGTTACCATGGCAACGCTCCGATAAAGTGCTGTGCTCAAAGGAGGACAGGAGAGTCAGCCTGCAGCCAGAAGAGCTGCAGGCTAAGGGAACATGCCACCACTGGACCACTAGGACTTGCAGCATTACGTCCCCCATCCCTGGTAAAAGGTAAGAAGAAGGGAGGTGAAGACATTAAGTTATATTTTCACATCTCAACCACCTACACACAGCATAGACCCTATGCACCCTTCACACACACACTGCCCCACTTCACTCACACTGCCCCATCACACACAGCACCCCTCACTCACACACTCCACCCCTCACACACACACAGCACCTGCCACACATTGCACCCCCCACACACACACAGTGCACCCCTCACACACACACATATCACCCCTCATATGCACACACTGCCTCCCCCTCACACATCTACAATGTCCCTCACACACACTATACCGTTCACACACAGCACCCTTCACACACACACACTATACTCCTCACCCACACACAGCACTGCTCGCACATCCACAATGCCCCCTCACACATACTGCACCTCTCTCTCTCACACATACACAGCACCTCACAGATACACACAAAAATAAAAAGTAGAATAGAAAATAGAGAAGAAATTTGAAAAAAATGGATACATTTAAGTATATATTTTAAAAAAAAAAGAATTTGCACTTGCACTATAAAATTAGTTACTGTGGCACTGGTGGGCAGTAAGAAAATGTTACCATCAACAAAGATACAAAAGTGGGCGGTAGGTATTAAAAGGTTGACTAGCCCTGATTTAAAGGCATGTTTTGCATTGCAAACCAAAATGAAACATCCTTCTTTATTTTAGAGTTCATGTCAGTTACATTTTCACATATCATTATGCATTATTAATTAAAACAATTCCATTTACACTGAAAGATTTTTAAAATGTTTGGTGGGTGGTTGTTTTAGGAAACCCAAATTGACTCTTTCAAATTAATATTATTATTTTTTTAATACTTTATTTTTCGTTGTGCATGAAGTAACAGTATACCTGCTCTGCCCCAATAGCAGTCACAAGTTGTATGGTAACAGGCATAACAGGCATGGCATTGCATAAGAATAAACCACACATTTTTTTTTTAGAGTAAGTTAAGAGAACGTTAAAACAGTGGATTTGACATAACATATGAAACGTTAGCGTTTTTCCTGTCTGTGATGATAGTGTGAGTTGATGTTATACATTTGTGGTACATGCTAGATTCTTGAAAGTTCTACATTTAGTTATAAAAGCAGGCTTGGGTTGTTCTACGCTTGTGGAGTGTGCTAGGCAGATAAATGGTGTATTTTCTACATTTGTACACGCTAAAACATAGTTTAATGCATGCGGGAGCGCCTCTTAAAGTGATACCCCTCCATTTTTAAAGTAGATCGATGGCCTTTGCTTATTGTGTATGGCCTGTGCTTAATGGCGGATAGTTTAACGAAGGGCTATATAACCGCCTAGGAAATAATGGTAGCCCGCATTATTGTCATATGGTAAAACGTAGTCCTAAATGAACATAAGGTTAATAACAATACTAGCAAGAAACTAAGATAATATAAAATAGCCTTAAATGTCAGTTGAGCCAGGAGTAGGACTCTTTCAACGGTCTCCCTCTCCCCTGTCAGTACATGCAGGCGCCAGCCCTGCAATGTGCCTTCACGGACTGGAGGGGAGATCAGAGATCTCCCTCCCCGGTCCACAGGCACCGTGCTGGCAGGGGAGGGAGTGAGAGAGGACCCGGGAGCTCAGCCTGCAGCTCCTCTGGGTCCTCCTCTCGTGAGCATGAAGCGTTGCCACGGTTACCACGGCAACACTCCAAATCTCATGAGAGTGAACTCTAGCCCTGGAGCGCGGGCTAGAGTTCACTCTCCCCACTGGGCCACCAGGGATTCCCCACCGGACCACCAGGGATTGAGAAATCCCAGTAAAGGTAAGAAGGGAGGGGGGACATAATTAATATTTATTTTAATTAAATACATTTTAAAAAATTTTATTAAAAAAGCCCCCCCTAGCCTTATCACACACTCTCACACCCTACACACACACATTGCCCCTCCCCCATACACACTGCCCCCCATACACACTGCCCCCATACACACATTGCCCCCCATACACACACACACTGCCCCCCCCCATACACACATACACTGCCCCCATACACAGCACTGCCTGTACACACACTGCCCCCGCCACAGCTTGCCCCTAGCCTTACACACACACTGCCCCCCCCACACACCTTGCTGCCCACACACACATACACTGCCCCATACACACATACACTGCCCCCCATACACACACTGCCCCCATACACACACTCTGTCCCCATACACACACTGCTCCACATACACACACTGCCCCACATACACACACACTGCCCCCACACACACACTGCCCTCCATACACACATTGCCCTACACATACACTGCCCCCATACACACATTGCCCTCCACATACACTGCCCCCCCATACACACATACACTGCAACTGTCACACACACATACTGACCCACACACACACTGCACCCCTGACATACACTGCCACCCTCACTCACACACTGCAACCTTCACACACTGTCCCCCTCACACACACACACTGCACCCCTCCCACATTGCACCACTCACACACACCACTGCTCCTATGCCCTATGACAGCCCCATTTCCCAGCAGACCTCAGGTAAGTTGTCAAACTGTTCTTAAACGGTTTGACTACTTACTCTGGCAGGGGGTCCCGGCACTATTGGCACCATAACCACTACACTGAGCTGTAGTGGTTATTGTGTCTGAATTATTTATTTAAATAATCTACATCGCCCCTCCCGAGATCAGGCTCTGGATCCGCTACTGAGGCTAGCTCTCCATCATCTATTTAACAAGTACATGCTCATAAATAAGAAAGATGGTTCACCCAAATTGGTTTGTCCCATGAATGAAGAATTTTGCCAAATAACTTGCAAATTTGCAAATTGCAGATCAAACTAGCCACGCTGATGGTACAACAGTTCAAGCTAAATTAATCCATGGAAATATTCATAATCACTGTATTTTGTGAATGTTTTTAAAATGGCAGAGTAAGGTGCCTTTTATTGTCTTGTTTTAATGAGGTGCGCTGCCACACCTAAGTCCTGTACAGTGAAGACGGTAACCAGATTAGAATCATCATTAGCATTAGCTGCTAATTAGATTCAATCTGTTGAGAAAAACAATTAATCTTGTCTGATAGTTAATGACTTGTTTTTAGGAGATGGAAGAATGACTTAGAAAATGCTAACAAAATCCATGGAATCTTACTATCTACTAATTATGGAAGATTGGTATGTTACCAACTGAAACAATTAGGCTATTAATCACTTAATTACGCAAAACACTTCCTTTAAATTGGAAACTCCAGGATGAAACTGACCCATTCTTTTTTTTAATATAATATAGAGATACAGAATGAATGGAACATTATAAACACTAAGCACTACAGCTTAATTTAGTGATCTTGGTACCTGGATGCTGTCACTGCACATTCTGCATCATGATGATGCCAGACATAGTTAAGTCTCCCCATTAGGAAGCATTATACTTCTCTATGAGGAGAATCCTATTGGCAAAGCACAGTGATTTCCACACACACAGTAGGGCCCTCAGTGCTTCTCTGTGGGGAAGTACCTAATTGACTCAAGATCCACTGTCCATATGAGAAGAAGAAAGATGGACAACAGCGGTGAGACTAGGACACATTGGTGCCATCCAAAGGGGGCAGACCTACCCTGAATTAATGCACGCCAGGCCGCAAGCGAATCACGCAGGCTGATCCACTGAGGGCACACTAATCAAGGAGTTCTCTTTCCGCTATCTCTGTATGGTCCTGGTGCCCTTAGTGTAGCACAAACATGTCGAATGATGCACTTGCTCTATGCTTTTGGGGATAATTCCATGGTGTAACCATAGGAGGGAGACCAGGAAACACTCCTGGGACAGCAGTACATGGCTGTCTAACCAAAATCAAGACGTTTGGGAGGCCTGCTTTTGTGGCCTAAAAATTAGCAACTTTCCACAAATCCAGGCTGACTGAATACTTGTGAATACCATCATTTTATACCCCAAAACTGTAATCATAATAAATTAATAATTATACTGAAAAAACGTTGCCAGTAACTTGCAATTTATTCATGCAGAGCATGTATTTAAATGTTACTTGTTGGCTTCATTAGATGAGAAAGATTAATTGGCTGTTAATGATTATCTTGGAAAAGTTGAATTAGATGCATTTTTCATATTTATTGATTAACAATCATGTAACTACAGTGTTACTTCTCAGTGACAAGCAGTCAGCTGACACTCTTCATCCAATGAATGTCCATTCAAAGTTGTGCGCAACTAATATTTCTATTGATAAAACTGGTATTACTAAGTAAACATTCGTTTTAGCGAAATATATGTCAAAAGAAGAACAGCCCCAACTCTCTTCCCATCCATTCTCATTTCTCTCTCTATGCCTCTCTCCACATACCTATTTTTTCTGAGCCCCAAATCTCTCGCAATCAGCCCCATGTCTCTCTCTTTCCCTCCCAGCTTCTTTTTTCTTTTTTTCCCCCAGCTGGCTACATAGGGAATGATTATGCCCCTTACCCTGGTGGTCCAGTGCCACTGTCGTTTTAAAGCCACATTTCCTCTGCATTCACTCTGACACAGCCTACTTCCCTTATAGTGAAATGTGTGAGGAAGTCACTTGACAGAGCACGTGGGCTTCAAACATGATTTCCCTACATGCATCTTCAGTTGGGGTCTTCACACAGTACACCACAAGACAACAGGCTTGTGTTGGTGGGGAAACAGTAGCTTTCTCACGCACGTTGCTGTCCTAAATGCCCCTTACTGCTAGGAGAAGCAGTTACCCAGATCGGCCCCTGGTTTATGCTATGTAATAATCTACACAAATAATTAGCACTCACAGTCTGAAAGAAGATTATAATCCCAACTTTATTTAACTAAGTAGCATTCTGTACAATCATTTGTTACGGGTTTACCCTGGAGACTGTAAGCATAGCAAAATGAAAGTAAGCTACTAGCTGTAAAATCACTTCCTAATGTTCTTTCTCTGTATGTGCAATATAATAGTATAGCTTCAGGGAGGATAAATCCGCTGTTCCATTTCCCCGTGTTCAAACACGCTGTGTGTATGATCCCCAGCCCATTCTAAGGCCTCTGACACCTTATACCTATGAACACACTGCCAACTGATACCAGTACTATTGCTATAATGTTTTTTTTTTGGTTTTTTTTTTAAATGACCAACAATTTTGTTTTTTAATTTAATTTTTTGACTATTAATAAATAATAAAACACAAGCACTACACATTTGATTGTTTTTAATTTTTGTCGCTGTTTGTACCATCAACCATTTTTTTGCAGAATTTATTAAGTAGCGCATAGTTTTCAACTGCAGTCCACATGGGCAACTTCTAATTAATTGTTTTTTCAGAACCTATTATTCAATTTCAAACCAGTCCTCCTACATCTAACTAAGCAATACAGTGGGTACTTTTACACAAGCAGGGGCGGACTGACAGCCTTCTGGGCCCCTGGGCAAAATCCCCAATAGGGCCCCTTATGTTTCAAATAAGTGTGCAGTTTTTTATTTGTATATGGTGTGAGGGTATGTGTATGAAGGCATGTTTGTATCTTAGTGTTATAATCATCGTAAACACTGTTGCACTTTGTCCGCGTCAATGCATGTGCTGTTTTGAATATACATACTTCCAGTATGGTGTAAATGCACAAGCAGTTAACTACACACAAACGTACAGAGCTCACTATAGACAATTATGCAAGATCACACAGTTCACTACAGACAGCTCACTGACACACACACACACACAGCTCACAACATGCACACAGAAGGTCACTACACGACGCACACTAGCACACACAAGATCACTGTCTCTCACCCCTTGCTGTGGTTGAAGAGCTGCAAGTTGCTCCTAGTCTCCCAGCTTGTTCCTGTCAGCATGGCCACATGGTTGTGCTCGAGTAGTCAGTCAGCCCCTGTACACAAGTACTCCAGGGGAGCGACTGAAACTGTCTGTTCATTGGGTTCTCTCAAACAGAGAGAGCTTTTATCCTTTACTCTTCCATGAATAAGGATGATCTTGATGGACACATGTCTCTTTTCAAATATGTAACTACATAACAAGCCGACCAACAATACCCGATAAACAGTCCCATATTGCAAGGAGGCAACCCCTGTACAATGAAGAGCTACTAATCCAGTATTAATAAAAATATTAATAACAGTAACACATTTTCTGGAGTTTGCTAAGTACATTTAAATGACAAACACTTAGAGCTAAACATAAAAACACGAGTTCTCCTTAGACAACCACTGGCACTACAATGACCACACTGAAGATCTCAGTGACTTTAAATGTGGCACTGTCATAGGATGCCACCTTTGCCACGAGATGGTTCATGAAATTTCTGCAATACTTGATCTGCCCTGGTCGACTGTAACAGCTATTATTGTGAAGTGGAAGCTTCTAGGATCATTAAAAGTCCAGACACAAAGTGATAGACCATGCATACTGATGATGCAAGAGCATTGTGCAACGCGTCAAAATCTCATAACATCTGTTCCGTCACTCACTACAGAGTTACGAACTCTGACTGCGTCTGGAAACAATATGTGCACAAAAACTGCGAATCAGGAACTTTATGAAAGGGGTATCCAAAACTTACCATCTGTGCACAAGCCTCATATCAACATGTAACATAGCAAGGATCGGCTGGATTGGTAATAGGCACGCCACCACTGGATTCTGGAGTGGTGAATCACATTTTACTATCTGATAGTCTGATTCACTGAGTGATTTGGAACGCCAACCTTCTCTTCCAACATCAGTTCCTTATCTCACATTGCTCATTTGGTTGTATGAGCACAAGTGCCCACAAACACAATAAAAAATGCCTTCCCAGATGAGTGATGACTGCAAAAGTCTCAAAGGAGTGGGCAATCCGTTAATACCCGTGCTTTTGAAATGGAATTTCCAACAAGTTCATATAAGTGTGATTTTCAGGTGTCTACCTACCATTTGCTATATAGCCAAAAAACACTATTGAGTCTTACAGTATTAAAAAAATGAAAAATACCCCCCCCCCCAAAAAAAAAATACATTGTTATCAATATATTTTAGAACTTAATTCCTGATATTACAAACACTGCATGATCAGTATAATAAAAAGGGACATATTTGCTTATTTGACGAGTTTACAATTTGACCAATAAAACAGAGACTAAATATGCTTTTTTCACCCCAAATCCCTGTTTTGTGATTACACTGCAAAATTATTAGAGGTTCCTAAATTTCTACTTTATATAATTCCCTCCAACGTCCTTCCAGTATAAATGTAAACATACATTAAAAAGATTGTATCTATCTGTCTTTCTATCCAGATATTTCACCAATCCTTTCCTTGTTAGTTTTTTTTTGGGGGGGGGGAATTTGTGCACACTCTTTGGCAGTTGGGATACATAACACCAAACACTTCTGCAACTACACACACACACACAAAAACGGATTTGCAATATTTATTTTCTCTCAGATAAGAAGCTTAGGAGATAAGAAAGCGAATTGAGTGTGTATCCTCTCTATTTCCTTAGTAGCAGGAAGAATTGCAGGACTCTGAGCCCAGGACAGACTGTATAGAGCTTTGGGCCATGTGGGGGCGTGCACTGACTATTGCCAAATGACTCAGAGAGTGAATGCAAAAAGCTTTGTATCCCCAGGGTAACAGGACGCTAAAGTATCACCCAGCCCAATGCACCCTGACACGCCCCCCTCAGTCCAAGCCACACTATTTGGGGACGTTACAGAGGCTGCTAAATAGTATGAACACAGCAAACAAGACTTATTGATAAGAGCTGAATGCAGAGGGTCAGCAGGAGTCAGGTGCTCAACGAGCCTGGGGAACAGGAGAAGAAACCAGACCTCAATCAAAGGAGGTAAATCAGAGCCATGGGCTGTTTGAACCTGTACAGTGATAGATGGTTTATTTAGGTATTTATTAAGAGCTAGTACAGGTCAAATATCTAAGCAGTGAGTATTGAATATCAGGTCAAAGATTAATTTGCTGAGATTTTAATATCATGGTGGGCATTCACTAGAATCAGGAATAGGCAACCTTCAGCACTCCAGATGTTGTGGACTGCATCCCCCACAATGCTCTTACATCCATAATGCTGGCAAAGCATCATGGGAGGTGTAGTACAAAACATCTGCAGTGCCCAAGATTGCCTATGCCTGCACGAGATAGTTAAATGTGGTGAATTCAAAGCCTAATTGGAAATATGTCGTTCTTAAAAAAAAAAATTTGTAAATTCTCCAGCGCAGCTATAATCATTGTCTGGCTATTTTATTTAAGGCTTAATTGTACTATTAGGTTTTAAATTGACTATAATGTGTTGTTTAGTGAATAAGCCCCCATATTGATATGAGAAGCGTGCAGAGAGAGACAGAACGTGTATGGATGGAATATATTCATTGGATTAATGAATGCTTCAGGATTTGCAGAATGCATTAGTAATGAATTCCTCTTTGCGCTCAAGACCTGCCTAGCACTTTTCAACTCTATACCTGACAGTGAAAAAAGTAAAAAAAAATTCTGGAGTGAAATAGAATTAACTTTTTTATTTGATATTGTATGATTTCATGTGTTAACTTTATAATTGGAAATGTTAAACAAAGCGGGTTTCCATTATTCTGTAAATAATGCGAATTGACATAGGGAATACGTTTACATATTTCTTTCCAGAACTTTTGTGATACTTTGATATTAAAAGAATTAAAATATTATTGCCAAAAAGGACAATTTAAAATACTAGGCATCTTTATAGCAAACGTGGAGCTGACTTCATTAGAGAGAAGTGATGTTATAGTGTCGTTCATAAAGATGCATGTCATAAGAGCGAGGTTTACACATCACCGAAATATGAAGCCACTTGAGTGCATCAGCAATTAATTTTGCCGTAACCTGGCGTGGACACTGGAGATGGTGTGGACTGTAACTCATTGGTTGAGAATAATAGGAGTTACAGGTTACAGCATCTCAAGGGCAGGTGCACCCCTTAAATAATGCAGGTAGGCCACAAATATTAAAAGTCACTATTATGATGCTTGGTGTGTTAATCTGCTCCATCTGAGATTATATGACATTGTAACAAATCCTGAGATAGGTTCATGGACACCAAAACACTTGCTCTTACTGAACTGAGCTAGCCCAATGTGAGATGTGGCAAATGAGGTCTGGTGCTGTAAATGGCACACCGTGACCTCCCCAGGAGGGCTGAGATGTAGATTTGATATCAAAAGAATTTGGAAGCATAATTTTTGTTAAAAGGATCTGTCTGTGATTTTTACTCTGCTCCCACACCTGACAAAACAAAGAGAGATGTATGACCCTTAACTTGTAGATTAAAGCAAACATACTGGGGAGTCAGTGATTCATTGAGGAAGATGTATTATGGTTTTGTTCTACAAAGTGGTTTAAAGGACCACTATAGTGCCAGGAAAACATACTCGTGTTCCTGGCACTATAGTGCCCTAAGGTTGTGCCCCCACCCTCAGGGTCCACCTCCCGCCCAGCTCTGGGGAGAGGAAAGGGTTAAAATTTACCTTTTTTCCAGCGCTGGACGGGGAGCTCTCCTCCGCCTCTCCGCCTCCTCTCCTCCCCTTAGGCTGAATGCGCATGCGCATCAGGAGCTGTGCGCGCATTCAGCCGGTCTCATAGGAAAGCATTTACAATGCTTTCCTATGGACGCTAGCGTCTTCTCACTGTGATTTTCACAGTGAGAAGCACGCAAACGCCTCTAGCGGCTGTCAATGAGACAGCCACTAGAGGATTTGGAGGCTGGATTAACCCTATTATAAACATAGCAGTTTCTCTGAAACTGCTATGTTTATAAAAAAAAGGGTTAATCCTAGAGGGACCTGGCACCCAGAGTGGTCCTTTAAAGTTCTAAAAGTAAGGCAGTCACCATGGAAACCAGTAGAATAAGCAGCCACATTCTATGGTTGACTCATTTGCCCCACATTTTGGAACAGGACACTTTGATAATTCTCCAACAATCTCTTCATTTCCCTACTGATATA
The DNA here is from genome assembly GCA_933207985.1 of Pelobates cultripes. Lineage (NCBI taxonomy): Eukaryota > Metazoa > Chordata > Amphibia > Anura > Pelobatidae > Pelobates > Pelobates cultripes. Next base: position 55,250,188 of record OW240915.1, read on the forward strand.
ATGGGGTCAGTATCCTGTGAGAATAATGTATTTCTTTATGTCTCTATCTAGGTGATCACCTTGTGAATGAGCTTTAGTTGAGCATAAGTAACCATGGAACTGGAAGATGAGGAGCCCCCAGTCCCCCATTTCTGGGAGGATGAGAGGGTACAGTTTGTGGGTGACTGGCTTCAGAAAATTACGAAGATAAAAGCAGACAAATGGATAAAATTTGTGGAGGATGAGCCAAATGAGAAGATACTCAGAGACTTTCTTGACCAAGAAGAAAAAATCATATTAATTTTCTCAATTACTTCAAGTGGAAATATAACTGCGACTAAAGAGGTACATAAATAATTAATATAGAACCTTGGTACAAGAGATCTAATTTTGCCTTTGCTGCTTTCAACTAATCTAGTGGAACGGACGTTGGCTGTACAATTGATATAAAGCTTCAATTGGCAGGTTCCGATGGCAAGATATAATTATTATTTATTTTTAAGTTAATAGGTATGTATGACATTTATTTTCAAGGTTATTCAATAAAGTGAGAATTGAAGGGAGTACAAAGTTAATTAAAAGTGAACACATTTAATTCAAATTTAAAGCCAAAATAGCTGTATTGGGCAAAAATTTCCAAGTCAGCTATGCTTACTGTAAAATGTCAAGTTCTAACTTAGTAGCCCTTGCCATCACAAATGCACATATTTATGCATATATAAGTGTATTTGTGTGTAGGGTCATATCTCAAAAAAGTATAAAAACATATACGGGTGATTGTGAGGGGTTAGATAAAGCAGGGATGTATGTGTGCAGATAGCTAGTGTGTGCATGCATGTCTGAATTCATAGATGTCTTTCCAAGTGGTGGGTCATGTGTGGGACAGTGGGAATGCCAATGTATATTCTTTTCAGCTATGTAACTATGTAACTATGTAACATCTGTTTCTGTGTGTTTGTGGCTGTATTAAACCATCTTTCTCCTACCTATATCACTTATCATTCCTTTCTGCATGCCTAGTGACGTATTAAGAGCTAATGACATTTTAAGACCAGAAAGTGGCACTTAAAAAAAAAAAAATGTTTCCCAACGTTTGCTAATGAGTTTGTAAAAATATATTTAAAAATCAGTGTACCTATGTTAGCACTCCTGCTTCACTGTGATAAAGTCCAGACCATCAACAGAGATTATGGAAAAAAACCACAAAAGTCTATCAAGTTGATGAATGGCCCTGGACTGTGGGCGGGGGGTCAATTTTATAACCCAGTGTGATACCGTACAGAGTTTCTAAGATCATTGCTACATCCATTTGGCTTTGAGATGATGTATTATAATTAACAGTAGATGTCTCTAGCCAGTAGTTGATTATTGTTTCTCTGCTTTCCTCTCACCGCGTGAGTGGTTAATATACGAATTGGGCAGGGAGACTTACGTCCCCGGAGCGGGTGGGCAGTCACATCTTTTAAGCAAGCCACCCAGCCAGGTGACCATGTATTTCACCATCAACCAAATCCAACGCAGTTTATCACCAGGAGATCTTAGTAACTGGAATCAGGTCCTCAACTCACATCCCTGCTTCTCACCACTCCTATCAGAAAGCTAGTATGAATGAGTGGGATGTTGTGTTCATGTAAATAAGGTCACTCTTAATACTCCCATTAATGTGAGCAATAACTAATGGACTCTAAACAACTCTGGAGATTACTATACAGATTACATTTTGGGACAAAAAGAAATATATATACTTGGTTTCCATGGTGACTGCTCTAAATGTAGACCCTTGTTTAGAGTTATAGCTTACTCATAACACATTTTAAAGTGACCCTTTTAATATGGTTATATCTATTGAATATAATGCTACTGATATTTATAATTTAATTTTGTTTATTATTATTATTTATAAATCACCAAATGAGCTTACATTCTAAGGCAGTAGAGCAGTGCCTGACTGTGTATAATAAACATTGTTTATTATATAATCAAAGAGCGTTTGGCTTTATAAAGTACTGACATCTACTGACACATGATGTGCATGCTGTTCCGGGTAACTCCCAGTCTGTAGAATTATAGACATGGCGAAGCTTGTGGATTTTAGCAGTATTTATACTATAAATATAATAGAATAGAATAATATGCATATAATATTGTAATATATTATTTGCTTGCTATCCATGTTATTTTATTTTTTTTGGTAGTCATGTACATTCTTATTTATTTATTTAAGATTGTAAAGAACTCAAAGAATAAAGCATTTTATGTTATGAAGAAGGTTTCAAAGAGTATTGGGCTGGAGAATTACAAAAAAGAACTTTTATTTGGAGAGTTATCAAACACGTCACTGAACCAGGCATCAGCATTAATGGAAGAGGTAAGATATTATGTCTCTATAGGTATTATACTAGGGAACAATATTACTGGGCCATGTTTTTTTAATGTTTTTGGCCAGATCAGTCTGGAGTTGGCTTCCTGAAAAAAAAGATCCATAAGTCTTGAAAAATCAATATGTGTTGTGAGGAGAATTATAAAAATGTTTTGGAACTATAAATATATTATCCCCTTTATTTGTACCCTCTACTTCCAGTACTTAAGTAAGAGGTCATTCAGAGAACCTTACTATGGAAAACGTGTATTATATGGGTCTAAATAGTCAGATTGTTACTAGAATAATGTTAGGGAACAAAACGAGATGAGTGAGAGGAGTTGGTCAGGTAAGTTGTTTTCAATGTATCCGAATGATGAGTACTGTGGTTACCATGGAGACCAAAATAACTTTTATGTAGAGTTTATTGAGATGTCTTTGCTCCGCAGATGTATACTACATCTCCATAGCGTATCATTGGCATTAATACTTGATTCACAATCCATTGCCCATGGGAAAATCTACACAGACATTATTTTGGTACATAGTACTTAGTTTCTCATAAAGTTTGGAGAACACTTTTTCAAAATGCAGACCAAATGGGAGCCTGAGATCTAACCCCACATACTGAAATCTATATATCGGAGCTGACTGTGGCTAGGTTAAAGTAAAACTTTGTAATAATTCTGAATTAGGATTTTTTTTCTAAACATCACTGCAACTGTTTTGCCATTGCTTAAGGAAAGTCTATTTTAAGGGAACACTATAAGCACCGAAACAACCACATATTTATTAAACTTTTTTTCAGCTTAGACGCTCTCGGTTTTCTCAGACAATGTAAAACATACAGAAAGCTATTTGCTCACCAGGACCTTCGATTTTCATAAGTGTCATTTTGTTTTTCTTACACAAAGGGGAGTATAGTAACTTATGCTATAAAATAGGAATACATTAATATAAAAATTAAGTAAACAAACATATATTTAACTTTAGTGTGGTCATGTACAAACACTGTGTAGAAGGAGGTTTTCAACAATCAAACAAAAAAATGAGTATGACCCTTGCTGATTTAACAGTCAGGGAACTTACACCAGCAAAGAAAACAAAAGCACGTCCCATTGTTTAGTAACATTTAAACCATCCATTCTAAACGTATGATGCCAATATCCATTATTTTAGTACAAGATGGACATGCGAATTTCCTTGGCTTTAGTATAGACAGTAATAATAAATTGTTCATCTGGGGTGATGTCTGATACTGCAAGGCCATTCAGCACCATATAAAAAGCACCTGCTTGTAAATCTCTAGACAAACAAAAGACTTACTTTAAGTGAGGCGCATGTCAAAGGAAAGAAGCACTCACTGGAGATAACAACCGAATACGGCATTCAGCCATAAAAACCAGCAACAGACAGGGAATGGCCAGAAACAAGACGGAACTCTCATATTCATTTTTAATAGGCATGCCACACATTTCTGGAAAGAGATTAAATGGATTGACCTACAATGAGTATCAAACAAGTTCCCCACCATAAAATAATTTAAAATAACCGCACTGAACCTTGAAGAAATACATATTTATATATGACATGTAAATTATTATTTACATGTCATTATATGAAAAAACAAAGTGCATACATTGTGAGCTTTGATTATATGAAAAAACAAAGTGCATACTTTGTGAGCCAAACATTAAAAGTGCCGTGTAAAATGGAAATTAATTACTTGGTAACAATATATGTAGATGGAGACATTATTCTTATTATTATTATCTCATTGTGAGTCTATTTGGGAATTATATATATATGATAAACAGAAAGCACTCACAGGTCTTAAAGGGACATTATAGTAACCCAGGCCACTTCATCTCATTCATGTCCCTGTCCTCGTTAGTCCTGCAATGTAAAACATGGCATTTTTTGAGAAACTGCAATGTAAAGTACTAAGACAGCCTCTAGTCTACCCGACAGCCATAGGAGGGGCTTCTGGGAGTATATCGGACTCTCAGTCACCTGCATGATGACATCCAGCAAGCATCATTGAAATCTCCATAGGAAAAGAGCGAGTCAATGCTTTCCTATGGGAAAGGCCTAATGTGCTCGCAGTGCACGCTGCATATTAGGTCCCCCATGTAGGATGATGATGGAGGAGGCAGAGCGCTGACCAAGTGCTCAGGGAGATCGGCGCTGGAATTGGGTGAGTAAATAAAGGGTTTTTTGACCCTTTATGTTCCACAGGGGGAGGAGAGGGAGGGAGGGGGGGACATAGGACACTATAGTGTTAGGAAGGCAGATTTGTATTCCTAACACTATAGACCCCTTTAATCAATATTGATTGTTTTGTGTGATTTACATCATAAAAAGATTGATATTTTGACCAATTTAGGCCTTTTTCATCCATATATCTATCAATTTATTAGACTTGGAGATTCATTTGAATTCCTGAACTGAGAACGAAATGTGGCCAAATCTTAAACAGTCCAAAACGCACAATGGTCATGTATGTTTGGTTTGACTTGTAATTCTGAATTCAACCAAATCTCGCAGTGCACAAATAAATATATATATATATATATATTACACTGTATGTATGTGTGTGTGCTGTACACATAACAATTATAGGTAACATTAAAACATTAAACAGTTTAAACAAACAAGACAGCTTTAAACTTTTTTTTATTATTGAAAAATCGTATTTTTTACTATTATTATAAAGACGTCTTTTTGTGTATTACTTTTGGATTTCTTGTGTTTGAAACTCCTGTCAGACATTTTGAACATGAGTTATCTCTCTATTATCTACATGATCTTGGGTCAGATAAGCAGTGCTTCTGGCTAAATAGAATATATATATATATAGTTCGATTACAGAATACATTTTATAGAAAACAATGTAACAATAAACTGAAAAGGAGTTTTTGTTAAGATACATTATGTGCAAGTCTACAAATGCAAACATATATACAATACAGCATACGATGTTGGATTTTACACAGTTTAAGACAATACTGTTATATAGTATATAAGAATAAACCATACCTTTGGGAAATGGAAAATGTCAATGAAAGGAAGGGGATCAATATATTAAAAAGGACAGTACATCCCAACAAGTGGTCCCGCAGGACCTCATCTATTTACTTTTTTATATGCATTGTATATCTTCTGGTTTCAATAATAATACAATTATGACATCTTTCATTTAATATCCAATTAGCTTCAAGATAATTCAGTAAATGCGGCATATCTCAAGATGCTGTTTGTATACCTTGTATACATAACCTCCTAGGAGAAAAGCATGGAGAATAATTGGAAACATAAAGCTGCTACAGTATTTTGAAGTGGGGTTGTAAGCCAATAGCAAAATGATTATTGACACCCCACTTTGCAACAAGAGTCTTGTAAGTAGTTAATAGGTATTTCAGGGATTGTGGATTAGTGATTGTAACGGAACTCCAGTACTCCAACCGAGTACCTCTGTTGATGGATGCTCCTAGTGCTTCCCGAGGACTCCAAGCACTTCTCCAGACACCACAAGCACCGCAGACCGAACCTCTCTTCCTTCAGAGCGAAGCAGGAACAAGCTCTTAAAAGAGCTTAGTGATTATAGCTAGGGGAGTATGCAGAGTATAGCAATCCCCCAGTGTAAATGCAGCCTTTTCCCCTAATCATGAGACAAGGCTCTATGTTGAGGGTCAAAACAGGAACCGACAGAGCTGTGGTTTTATTGTTCTTATATACACATTTTTACACAATAGTACCACCCACATGGTTTTGTGGAACAGCTAATCAAACACGTAATATACAGTAAAACACACAAAATCATCCCCTCTGCCTGTGATATAATTACTGTACAGAATGGGTTAATGTAATTATCACAGGCAGGAAATTACAGTTTTTATACAATTCTTTTAACTTCTAAAATATACATTCAATCTTCATAACAACAACATATTATTACACTTTAAATATAAACATATCCAAAATTCAGGCAATTCCTTCCAGGGGTTAAAAAGTTAGCTGGAAGTCCTTTGTGACCGACCGCAAGCACATTTTCATGCCCAAAACTGTTCCATAGATTTGGGCTGTGCGGTCGGTCTATTTTATACTGAAAAAATGACATGCGTTCAAATCGCCGAACGGGACTTAGTGTCCAGCCGCAGTGTCGAGGTGGAGGAGAAGGTAAGGGTCAGCGGTGTTTGTGCAATTGGGTAGCCGAAAACAGTTCCATAGATTTGGCTGCACACACCACAGACCGCGTTCGGCTTAATAAAGTACGAACGGTGGCCACCCTGCGGTTGGCAATTTACCTACAGCAACCTCCCAGCCTGGGAAGTAAATTAGCCGCACGCTTCCACTTCTGGGTGGTCAGCCTGTGTAGTACTTGGTTCAGTAAGCCCCATTTACTGAATCAAGTGTGAAAAAGCCATGAATAAAGTATTTTAAGGGTCTGGGGACACCGTCTTAAAGGGGCATTGTTCACAAAAGTCTCAATGTGTCCCCAGACGGTTCTTAAAGGGCCATACACACCAGAGCCATAATCATGGGGAAGGATTTTTGGCTGGCAATTAGGCTTCTCCATAACCCAGGGAAGCAGGGCAATTTGTCAAGAGAAAATTGTGACAAAAGGCGTTTTGTAACACAGGCTTCTCCATGACCCAGTGGCGAGGTTAGTTTCACCACAGTGATAAATACTGGAAAATTACAAACATTCTATTTCAAGCAATTGTGATGAGCTTTAACAAAAATTTGAATGCATAGCTATAATGAATGTTCTATTGTTTTAGTTGTCTATTATTGTGTCCCACCCTTTAATATTAGTGCTCTCTCATAAAAATCAACAAATGCTGTGCAATTCTTTTGCATATGCAAAACTTGTCAATTAGGGCAGAGGCAGAGGCATAACTATAAACCACTGGACCCCTAAAGTACTCCTAAACAAGTTGGATACTGTTTATGCTCTGGTTCGGAGATGTATATGTCTCCATTTCATGTCAATAACTATCAAAAACAGAAATAAAGATTGCCAAAAAAAAAAAGAAACCACTGAGCCATGGTGTGAAAATATTCCTACCCCCTACCATGTGTCTCATCCTCCCCCAGCGCCTCCATGTGTCTCATTGCACCACCAGTCCCTCCATGTGTCTTATCCACCCCAGCCCCTCCATGTCTCTCTTAATCTCCCCAAGCACCTCCATGTGTCTCATTTCCTCCTCCCTCAGCCCCTGCATGTGTATAATTTCCTCCCCCCTCCATGTGTCTCATTCACCCGAGCCCCTCCATGTGTATCTCCCTCCCCCCCCATGTGTCTCCTGCGTCCTCCCCTACAATACTTCTCTCAGTGAGCAAGCCCTGTCAGACCGCACCATGATCTGCTGGGCAAAGCTACACACAGCAGCAGGAGTGGGGCAGCACAGCACTGCACTCCTCTCCTACCGGTCATCCGGCAACTGTGGTCCCCAGGCCAGTGCGGCCGTGCACCAACCCCTGCAACTTTGGTAGTTATACCACTGATTGTGTGCATGGGTGTTGGGAGGTTCTGAAGGGTTATGACAATGATGCATTGAATGTCATTGGTGACACTTTTGGGGCGAGGGGACTTGCCAGTCTGGATTAAAAGCCGGCCAAGCTAACTAGTAGCCATGCTGTCAGTCCCCCACAGGGTCTGTAATTTCTCTGTGATATCTCAAAATCAGGATTGTTCCATCTTATTTGGAACGGTTAAAGATATAAAAAAATGGCTTGAACAGAACATGGCAGATTTTACAATTGTGCATGAGGAATAGTTTTGCCGCTACAATGTTTATATGGTAATCTAGTGATGATCTTGTAGTCATCATGGTCACAAAATAATGATGGACAGGTGGACTTCATTAAAATGTATGTTCTGAACAATAACATAGGGTCAGAATTGGTTATCCTACCATACTATCAGCAGGTCATTTGCATACAGTTCAGACATCTTCTTTACTTTATTCATGTTACTGTACCAAGCTTTGTCTTTGAACTGAGTTATAATGAGTAAAATATGTATTTAGACATACATACATATGGAAAAGGAGTATAGAGCCCAGATAATGAGCTAAAAAAATATAGCGTTTATAGTATCCCAACAGATGAAAACAGAAGAAAAAAAATAATGAACAGACCCTGCAAAGATTATTTCAATTTAAATATTTATTGACTAATTATATTAAAATGTCAGTTATTTAAAATAACCGTCACAAATATATTTTTTCTTTTCTTGTTGAAAAAAGTAAATATTAAAAATTATATTTAGAATTTACTACATTGTACAAATTATAAAGAATAGATATTTAGTATTTAGCATTTTTCTAAATATTGGGTTATAGTACAGTTTAAATCCCTTTTTTAATGCAGTGATCATCATTGGTCACATTTTTCTTAGTTTAGCATTTCTGGCAGTTTAAAGGAACGCTGTAGTGTTAGGAAAATAAATGTGTATTGCCAACGCTATAAAATCCTAGTCACTGTTTTAACCGCAAGAGTTACCGTTTTAACACTGTAAGGATTAAAAAAGTAGTTTACTTATCTTTTCTCCCATGCCATGTTGCTCTCTCTGCAATTGCCCGGCCTTTTTGGTTGAGATCATCAATCTTGATGAGTTCAGCCAATCCAATGCTTTCCCATGGGAAAGCTAGTGCGTATGCATTACAAAACACAGGCCTGTACCAATCAGGTGATCTCCATGAGACCATCTGATCAAAATAGCTGAGTTTGTCCCCCAACAAGCAAAATGCTGTGAACCAACAATCATGGTTTGTTTTCTTCTTAAAGGAAAACTCTGGGCACGATAACATATTACAATTTGATCTCAATGAAATAGTTTTGGAACCAGACTGTTTCTTTAAGGATCCACTGTAGGAATAGAGATGTGTAAAGGCTCGATGTAGTTGTAGTAAAGTATTGCTTTTGCCAACCAAAATTAGTATGTTTGCCTACGAATACAGTCTAGGATGTCCAAATAAAGTTAGCCTTAAAATGGATTACTTTTCTTTATTAAATGGTCATAATTTCCAAAGAGGCGAGATCAACGTTTCAGTCACTGACAGGGACTTTCATCAGGATCAGGATTAAAAATAGAAACGTCAATCTCGCCTCTTTGGAAATTATGACCATTCAATAAAGGAAATGATCCATTCATAAGACTGTGAGTGCAGCCAATTTTCACTTATTTTACTGCATGAAATTGTTTTTTGGACTGGCACCCAACACTTTAGTCCACCCATTGTACAGCGATACGGAACTAATAATAATAATAATTTTAGCCTACTTGCAAGAACTTTACATATATATATATATATATATATATATATATATATATGTGTGTGTGTGTGTGTGTGTATTACTGATGAGTTCTTTATGCTGGCTACCATTCCAGCCTGGCCATATTGCATTCTCTCTCTGTATATTAGATTGCTAAATGTTCCCCCAGGACTATATGACAACACAGTTTTATCAGCGGAGAGAATAAATTGTTTCTATGAAATTTGACTGACAGTGTCCAATATATTGGGAGGATTGCAAACAGATTTAATACAAATGTTGCAAGAGAACACAGTTTGCACTCATTTGTTGCTAAGACGGACCAATAAACAAGGATGTGGAAATCACTGCTGGCAAACATTACAGGATGCATTATCCTTACTGTTTACAGAATTGTTAGAGCCATGGTATGCCATCAGCTCCGGCAACAGAATAGTTCACACGTCGCATTGACTGTTACTCAAAATTTCACAATAGCACCTGCGCACAGTGCAAATATTTATTTCACTTACAATCAATGTGCGCGATAAAAGAACAATAGTAACCAGCATATCTATGTTTTCTAAATTCTTTATGGGCATTCAAGCAACAAGTCTCAAACACATTTTGTTAGAATATTTTATCATAAACTTTCCACCACTTGCACAGGCGTACAGTCCCTGGGCTGGGTGTTAATGGATGCACATCATTTTAAACTGGGAGCATACAGACACAGCAACCCTCCTGTTAATTCTGCAGCAAAGTGTTACTTGTTATTCCTGATTTTTATAGTCTAGAGCAGGAATTGTATATATAGAAAAGAATCCCAGCAATTGTTGCTATTTTTTATACAACCATTAACAGTTTATAAGAATGTGTTCCTTAGAGACTCTACTCTCTGACATGGATTCTCTAACTCAGGGCTTGTTTATAACCTTATTGCTACTTTTTCCCGTCCAATCGCCGGTTTTACTGGCTAACATGCCAGTCGTGGCTGTTAGCAAATAGAGGCTGGTTACCGGCTGTAAAATACTAGGAGTTACAGACAGTTAAAGACAGTCGTTGTGTTATTTTCTGTGGAAGTCTCTAACTGTTATTTGCCAGGTTAGTCAATAAAGTGAATTTAAATTTGACTACTTTGACCTGAAAGGAACACTATAGTGTCAGGAATACAAACATATTCCTAACACTATTGTAACCGCATGTGGTTCCCTTATTTACCACTATAATGTCTTAAAGCATAGAACTTAGTAGGGCTAACCATACAGATATCTTAGCCATAATTTTATATAGTTAGTAAGAGATCCCCTATTTAACATATATAAATAATTGAGAATACAATATAAAATAAGGATTGTCTTGGAAGCAATAGTTTTGTCTTTTTGGATATTTATTATATAAAAATATAAATATAAAATCCATTATAGCAGAGTTTATAAGATTAAATTAAATGCTTGCAAATATCATTAATAGGTTAACATACCCTTCTGAACATGTAATCATGTCAGCCTCTCTGTCATTTTAAGATGGGGCAGCGTCTGTCTCCAAGTCTCTCCTCTATAAAAGTACACCTATTTATACCTTAGGTGTCTCCATTTTAGGGTTGCCGTAGTTCATTTACTTTATTCATTTTAGGACCTCCCTTAATTTGGCAAACATAGAAGGACATAACTAAAGGGTGCAAACGTCATGGAAATTTTCCTGACTTAGTTCAAGATGGCATCTTAAAGTCTGAATAGGTTATCTGTTGTTTATTCTAAGTCGTAAGTGTACAGTCGTGGGAGATTCCCAGATTTGGTGAAGTTCCATTAACTTGGGGTTACCACAGTATATTGTGTACTGCAAGTGTCGTAGTATAGCCTTGAAGCTTGTATATGCATTATTGTTATTGTAATTCGTCTGGGACAAAATGGCGCAAACATATTTTGCACTGAGGTTATTGCTTAAAGAAACATCTATGAAAAACAATATGTTCCATTTCTAACACCTTGTCAGTTTGCAATATCTCTTAAAGACAAAGTACACAGTTTAAGAAATACAACATTTCATTCTAAAACTTGTAATATTTGCATTTGCCCATAACACTATAGTTGTAAAAACACATTTAAGTCCCCAGCCCCCCTTTGTAATTTAACTTACCATTTTCCAGCACCGGTCTCATCGCAGCTAGCTCCGCCCCGCTCCACATTAATGATCGAATTTGACCATTGCAACCAATCCTTTCCCATAGCAAAGCATTGGGAGGCTGTTGCACAATTAGCATCTCCCCTTTAAAGATGCATTGAATCAATGCATCTCTATGAGAAACGTTCAGTGCCTCTGTGCCTAGCATGGCCTGCACACTGTGCAGCACTGATCCATGAACATAGAAACATAGAATGTGACGACAGATAACGATTTGCCTACCATTAGCTACTTGCCTGTCTTTTCTTGCCACACAGGGTGATGTGCATATGGTTAGCTGTGCTTTTCTGTGCTTTATCAGGAAGCTGCTAATTTGCAAGTGGTTGGTAAATGTAATGGCAAGCATTATTAGCAATACAAAAATTATACTTGTCTCCCTCTGCTATTTTTGTACCTGTCTAAAGGATTGCAACACAATGGATAAATTCATTTTTTTTTTTTTACAAATCCCTCAACCATAATTTTTAAATTCAATTGCTGTTTTTACCTAATTTTATGCGCTAACTATGCATCCCTTGTTTTAAGTATAAGTTACACTTTTTTCTTAAAATAACTCAAAAAGGAAGGATTTATAATTGTACGCACTACGCAGAAAAAAAACAGCGTTGTTTATTAATTAGTAAGTGTACAAAGCAGGACATTTGTTTTACGGTTTTAGTAATTAATTCATTTCAAGAGTCTGTCTAGCACCATAATCACTGCGGTGATCTATAGTGGTTATGGTGCTAAGGGTTCTCTGGTGTGGTACCAAGGTAAGCAGTCAATCCATTTTTGAATGTTATCACACTGACCTAACTACCCCGGACACCTCCTGTCCACCCTTTCTTCTGAGATAACTAATGAGAAATTTACTTCTTCCGTAATAGTGATGCCAATTATATTCTGTTTGGACAGAATTAATTGACTGTCTATTTTTGGAGGGGAGCTTCTGTCTTAGATATATCAGTAAATGGGGGGCAGACAAGGGGTGACCAGGGAACTTTAGTAAGCCAGTCAAAAAACAGTGCTTTTCGAGATTAGTTAAAATCTGTATTCCTCGTAATGTTTAGAGTACTCCAACATATCCAACAGCCCTGTCCAACAGTTATTTAAAACTGGCAAGTATGAGCATAAACAATGTACACAGTCAGCAAGATAATGTTGACAAGACATGCTCAAATGAGCGTACAGTCTAAAGGATTACTGAGAGATTTAAATTCTGTTTCCTATTACACATTGGACAATGGTGAACTTGCTGTATAGCTGTGTGCATTTCCCTAGCAATTATATCCATATGTTCAACTGACAAGATCTGTCACAGGGTTTAAATATTATGTGGGTCAAGTCATCAAATGTTGTTAGAATTTAATTAGTATTATTCAGTAATTGCATGCAAATGACGTACCCTCTGGAAGGTACGCATGTCTCAAAGAATAGTAAGACATTTTAATACTGACATTATTAATCTTGTGATATTATTATTATTATTATTATTATTATTAATAATAATATTAACATTTTGAATAAGCACCAGTGCTAGTGATTTAAGGGAGTACTGCAAGGAATTGCAATATATTTGGACAGACTGTAATAAAAAAAAAAATATGAAACAAATTTATTTATTTTTAAAATATTTTACCAGGAAAAATACATTGAAATTTCTCTCGTTATCAAGTTTGTCCTAGGAATGTTCTAATTTTTGGTATTACCATATTAGGGTAATGTATGTCTTAATGTAAACAATTTAAAATGATACTATGGATCAGTGGAAAGCAGAGCAGCATATTTTATTTCAATTATCATGAATATGTTACAATTTAATGTATTGATTATACTTTAATATAATATGCCTCATTTGCCATATAAATTGCAACACGTTCGTCTGTCTGTACCTAATCTATGGAGAGCACATAAAGAAATAATTTGTGTATATATAAGTATATTTATCCAACCCCAACACCCGTAAAGGTCTGTAAATTAAGTTACAGTTAGTTATCTAGAATACATACAGAGCAATTCAGTAACATGTAAATTATAGAATACATATATAGATTATATAGAAATAATATAGATATAACTTCAAATTTTATAAAGTAACCAAACTCAAAATATAATTGACTGTGATTTCGACCTGAAGTGTAAAAATCATGTTATTTTTCTGATAATTCAAAATGCCTGTATATGCATACATAAGTATTTGCCATTATCTAAGAATGAATGCTTATTTGTATCTACTATCTTAGATACTGAGTTGCTTTGATTCACAATTAGGTTTGTGGAGCCACGTTTTTGTAATTCCATATCAAAATGTTCACTTTAACAAAACTAATCTGATGTAATCACTTTTCCATAGGTTGTAGTACCCGTCCTTTCTAATAAAAAGAATCACCGGTTCTGGCCCTGTTTCATTTCTCAAGATTTGGATCATCATGTGGAATACATGAAGAATAAGATCCACATTGTAAAAGGTCTTCTAGAAGGCAAAACAGTCCTACCTATTCCTACAACGACAATGACTGAGACTACCAACAACAAGTAAGAATTATAATGATGGCTACATTTGTGGAAGTTGTATCATACCTGTACATACAATAAACTGAGAGATCCCCTAACTCACAATCCTAAAAGATTTCAAATGTATTTTTCTATAATTCCTGCACCCCCTTTGACTAAGCCCAAGACTGCTTAGTTTTCGCCAAGCCCAAGACTGCTTAGTTTCTGCTTAGGGAACATGTTTAGTTTCTGATATGTTTAGGCAATTGCAACTTGGAATGAACGGAGGATGCCTACTGGATGTCAGTTTGGACTGTTGGTGCAAGAAGAAGCCGTCAATGATTCATAGATAATATAAATAGGAGACACTGCAAGCACTATATCTACTACAGTATATTGTAGTTTCTATGGTGCTTGGAAGCTATTATGTTTTCAAGTTTATTAACCCCTTAGTGACCTAGGACGCATCAGGTACATCTGAAAAAATGGTACTTAGGGACCGTGGACGTACCTGATATGTCCACAGCTAAATAGAGCACTGGAAGCGATCATGATCGCTTCCAGCCGCTCTAACGGTATTGCAGCTATGCCTCGGCCGCTGGTTTAAAAAAAAAAAAAAAAGTTAATAAATTTTATATATATATATATATGTATATATATATATATATATATATACACACACACATATATCTATGTAACCAGAAAAAAATCTTGATAAATTGATCATCTTGATAAAGACCGTTTGACGGTCGAAACGTTGATTTACTTTTTTTGCTCATGGTTCAATATAAGATTTGTTTCAAATCCAGTGAGTGCTCTCATTTTTTTCTGGTTACATATCTGAGCACTGAGAACGCACCCTGGTCAATTTTCTGAATTTGTTTGGAGTCATATGGGAAGAGTGCCAGAACTCTGGATTGTTTATATATATATAAAAAAATATCAAAAAATTACCTGCACTCTTGGGTTTTGTTCATCCAATTTATTGTTGGTCAATTCAAGCAAAGTCAACGTTTCAGCTCCCGATCAGAGCTTTCATCTTATATATAACATCATACTAAGTGTATTTTTTATTAATATATACATAAAATAATATAAAAATGCATGTAGAGTAAAATTACACACGTATATGTACAATTTATATATAATAACTATAAATATTGTATGTATATATGATAAAAAATAAATAATAATTAATTAAAAATAAATTAAAAAAAATTTAAAATAATTTTATTCTAACTGTATTTTGATTATATATATATATATATATATATATATATTTATATCAAAATACACTTAGAATGAAATTGTATATATCTATGTATATATAAATAAATAAATAAAATAATACAAAATATACAAATGTCCATATGCATAATTACATAAAAAATTTCATAAATATACACGTAGACTTCAAATATATAAATATGTATATTTATTTAAATTCTATGTGCATATTTATGTAATATTTTTACATAACTAAGTAATATTATGGATTGTAAATTTGGAACCTGCCTGACAACCCAGGCCAAAAGTCCAAGGAATTTATTTTTGCTTGCACTATATTTAACCCTGTAACTTTCCAAGACACCTTAAAACCTGCATATGGGGGTACCGTCTTACTCGGTAGACTTCGCTGAACACAAATATTAGTGTTTCAAAAAAGTAAAACATGTCCTAGAGATGATATTGTCAGTGAAAGTGATGTTTTTTGCATTTTTCACACACAAATGGCACTTTCACTGATGATATCATAGTTGTAATACGTTTTACTGTTTTGAAACACTAATATTTGTGTTCAGCAAAGTCTCCTGAGTATAACAGTACCCCCCATGTGCAGGTTTTGTAGTGTTTTTGAAAGTTACAGGGTCAAATATAAGGCCGTTTTTTCACATTGAAATTTGCCAGATTGGTTATGTTGCCTTTGAGAGCATATTGTAGCCCAGGAATGAGAATTACCCCAATGATGGCATGCCATTTGCAAAAGAAGACAATCTAAGGGATTGCAAATGGGGCATGTTCAGTCTTTTTTAGTAGCCACTTAGTCACAAACCTTGGCCAAAGTTAGTCTTCATAATTTTTTTTTGCATTTTTAACACACAAACAAATATAAATGCTAACATTGGCCAGTGTTTGTGGCTAATTAGAAAAGTGGCTATTAAAAAGATTGGACATACCCCATATTGAATACCCTGGGTTGTCTACTTTTCAAAAATATATGGTTTGATGGGGATAAATTACATTGTCTGGCTTCAAAAATGTCCCAAATAGGACATGGGTGCATGATGACCAGCTGTGAAAATTCCAAATCAGGTCTTTTAGCCCCCAGACAACCCGACACACCTATACATGGGGGGTAACACTGTACTCAGGAGATGTTGCTGGACACATATTGGGGTGTTCTTTGGCAGTAACCCTTATAGTTCTCAGTACATGTATTCTAAAATTTCTATGTGTGCCAAAAATAATCACCTATTATTTTTATTTTTTTTCATTTGGCATAGATTGGTGGTAAAATGGCTGCATGAAAAGAGTCAAAATACCCCAAGTTTAATACCTTAAATGTTAAGGGTTATTCAGGGATTCCTGACAGATATCAGTATTACAATGTAACTTGCGTTAATTTTGAACAAAAAAAATGGTTTGGAAATAGCGAAATGCTCCTTGTACTTATAGCCCTATAACTTTCCAAAAAAAGCTAAGTACGTGTTAACATTGGGTATTTCTAAACTCAGGTCAAAATTTATAAACTTTTTAGCACAGGTGTTTTTTGGCGGTTGTAGATGCGTAACAGATTTTGGGGGTCAAAGTTAGAAAAAGTGTGTTTTTTTACATTTTTTTCATCATATTTTATCATTTTGTTTATAGTAAATTATTTGATACAATGAAAATAATGGTATCTTTAAAAAGACCATTTAATGGCGAGAAAAACTGTATATAATGTGTGGGTACAGTAAATGAGTAAGAGGAAAATTACAGCTAAACACAAACACCGCAGAAATTTAAAAACAGCCCTGGTCCCAAACGGTAAGAAAACTGAAAAGCGGTCTGGTCACTAAGGGGTTAAAAAGACCATGGACATCAGTGAGGGTTATGGGATAGAAAACTGACAGAACCAACCTTATTTATAATTAAAGATTCTCCTTGTCAAAGTGGGACTGACCTGAGCTGGAATCTGTATAAAGCCCCTGGTCTGATTTTAGCATCATTTCATTGCTCTCCCCAAGTCCCTAGCCCATCTCTCTCACTAGTACAGATTGTCATAAGGAAAGAGAAATAACACCTCCAATTGCTGAATTTCCAATAATCCATTCTACTGATCTCCTTAGCGATGTTAATAGAAACTGTTTAATTACGTAATGATTTGACATTGAAGAGGCAGCGCTTTGAAAACAGTTTTTTTTTACTTACCATGGGATGACACCACGGGACTCCTGGCACCGCGGTTATAATGCCTAGATTAACCATTTAACAATACCTCAAATTGTAAATAAAGTACAATCCTAATTGCCGAATTAATCAAATTGAAAAAATGTGTATCATCATTCATTGCCTTTTCAGCTTTGTTACTTCGTTCTAAATTTGTAAATTCAATTATGCACATTCCTGGTTTAGTGAAAAACTAAATATTCAGTAAATCCATTGTGATGCTGTTTAAGTATTTACAGGTTATTCACCTCTATAAACCTCACTCTTCAAAATGAACTAGAAAACTGAATTAAGCAAAATAGTTATATGTTTTTGTAGAACACCAATGTTGAGAATTTTAAATGGAAAACACAACAAAGAAAATATATTGTTCTAGAAGTATTTCTAAATATTCAGATGGTGCAAATGAACACTTAGTATTCATTGAAACCTTTTTAGTCCCACATTGTAAACAAAGCCTTGCAAGGAAGTGGAAAAAAAATCAAGCTTTATAAAACTAGAATGCTGAAGAATTTGCAGTTAGTTTGAGACTTTTTCGAAATCAGATATTGTTTTCCTAAAATTCATAAATTTATAAACTTTTAATTCCCTTGCCAAATTTTCACAATTCCCAGTTTTGTTGATAAATTCCAGCATATTTAAATCACAGGTTAGTAATATAAACAAACATTAAGAACAAGGAAGACAATCCCTTAGGTCAATAATGACAATAAGAAAAACAAGTTACCCAAAATAGCAGCTAGAGTTAGAAACAGTATATATATCAATACATGCACAAACATTTTGGTAAAATGCTTTATAATAAGAATGTTTTAATAAAATAAAATAAAATAAATGAGATCTAGTAACTGCCTTTGGGGTCAATAAAATAAAATTGACCCCAAAGGCAGTTACCAGATCTCATTTGCATAATTGCTGCTCAGCATTAACCCTTCTCTGGATTTGGTTGTTGCTCGGCACAACTTTTCCTGTGTGGACAGTAAATGTCATTAACCACATTTTTGTAAGCGGATGAATACGTGACAGGCCAAGACAGTTATACAGTTGACTAAAAGTTATGGGAAAAGCAGTTTGGCTTCATCATGGGTGGCTTAGCTTATCGGAACACCCAACTATAAAACATGTTAGCATGTAAGCAAATACATTAAAGTAAGCATTTACTCATACTCTGTATATAGTTTTATATTTATATATATTTATATTATAGAGACACGGCACTTACAAGGAGAGCTCT
The DNA here is from genome assembly GCA_933207985.1 of Pelobates cultripes. Lineage (NCBI taxonomy): Eukaryota > Metazoa > Chordata > Amphibia > Anura > Pelobatidae > Pelobates > Pelobates cultripes. The sequence goes on from OW240915.1 coordinate 55,269,108, forward strand.
GCATGCCTTTGAATCAATGATTATAAAGTGGTCGTATCAATTACGGGATGTCATTGAAAGAGATTCCTCGCAGGCTCTTGTTCAAGATCTCAATCCTGGACCAGAAACAGAGTTGGATTTCTGGCAGGCGAGGCGAGAAAATCTAACGTATATATACAAGCAGGTATTTAATATATTACATTTCTTTTTGCAAAATACTAAACTCCTTGTTTATTGAATAGATATAATAGTGTATAATAATATGGCAGCCTCCAGTGCCTGAAATGGAAGGAGGTAACTTTGTGTGTGTGTGTAACTGTGTGTAACTGTGTGTGTGTGTGTGTGTGTGACTGTATGTCTGCAACTGTGTGTGACTGTCTGCCTGAAACTGTGACTGTGTGTGTGACTGTCTGCTTGTAACCTTGTGTGTGTTACTACCTATAACTTTGTGTATGTGTGTAACTGCATGTAACTGTGTGTATGTGTGCGTGTGTGTGTGTGTGACTGTATGTTTGTAAATGTGTGTGACTGTCTGCCTGAAACTGTGACTGTGGGTGTTACTGTCTGCTTGTAACCTTGTGTGTGTGACTACCTGTAATTTTGTGTATGTGTGACTACCTGTAACTTTGTGTATGTGTGACTGCATGCCTCTAAGTGTGTGTGTGTGTGTGTGTGTGTGTGTGTGTGTGTGTGACTATGTGTATGTGTACTACTTAAAATGTTTTCTTTTCGACCAAGAACTGACCATTTATACTTCTTACTGTATATGTTTACGTGTGCTAGATAGCTTCAGTATTGCTGAAATAGCACTTTGCAAGAAGTCACAACTCATTTGTTTCTCAAGAGGTTAATGGAGAGTTAAATGGATAACATAATATTTAGTTTATTCCCTAGCAACAGTTTAAACCCATTTATTTGAAATAAGTTTAAGTTATTCTTGGAAATTTTCTCTGAACTTGGTGCAACTATTTTCTGCCACTGTTTATTATAAAACACTATTTCCATTTTATTAAAATAAAGTGCAATGTCCAATTCTGCTATTGTGTTTTATGGTTGCTACTTAGAGGCACCAGCCAGACTATATCTATTTACATTTGCTATTGTGTTTTACATGCAGACAGCCCTGTATTGTATTGAAGTGGTAGGAGAACAAAAGTCTGCATGGAATAGTTGGAGCAGACACTGAATAATGTTCTCTGAGCAAACATGTTTTATACAAGCACGTGTACTTTTACAATGTAACTCATGACGTTAAGTAAGCAGGAAAATGTTCCATTTCATCCTTCCTGTCTGAATCTAGGGACTCAAAATTGAAAGTGACTAAACAGTGTAAAATAGAACCATTTATTAGTATTCAACACCCATTATTTCTTTGTGCATTCTAAAATCTGGGAACGTGTAGTTTGTGGTTATATTTTATCCTTCTCTGGTAATAAATGCAATGAAATCCACGTCTCTGAGAGCATGACATCTAAGTATACAAATAAGCAGTTTTCTGTGCTAATATGTTCTCCAGTAGCAGTTCTGTGTGCTGATCACCACCTCAGAAAAACAAAAATCCTAGAATTAGGGAGTGTGGCCTGCTGTACTTCTGACAGGACATGTTTGAGTGGAACTCTATGAGCTATTTTACAAAAATTTGCCACAATGAAGTCAAAGATTATCTTTTAAGAATAAACCTTTCAAGATTAGAAAACCTACTTTTCCTTCTCAGCCGCTTCTGCTTTAACAGGCCGCAACAACAGGCACTACCTAAGATGGCACCTGGGATTACTCAAAGATGTAGTGATTGAGACTACTCCCATGATGAAGAGAGACCTAGTGCTTCTCAGATTCCTAGATAGGTATTCTGGAGGAAAGATTTCAGTGATGCCACCCCACCCTCCACTAAAAGGAATTTTAAAAAGCTTTCACTTGACCTGAGAGAGGTCTGGAAGGCTGATGTCTCTACTTTGCAGAAAGAAATGAGAGCCCTGCTTCAGCGCATCAGTGCTCTTGATATCCAGGAAATGAACGGGATGGCCACCTTGAATGTTCTCAAACCCAGGCAGAGATACAAACTCAGATCCAGTGATTATCTCTCAAAGTGGCCTCTTTCACCAGCAGAGAAACATCGGAGTTCCAGATACTAGTATAGGCTTAACTTTCATTCGTCCACTTAGTGATAAAGGCATTGGAGCTGAGGGTGGATGGGGAATCTCCTCCTATAGTGTCAGTGTTCCAAATTCATAAGGCTGCTACCACCCCTGCGGACTCACCCAGAGACATAATTGCAGTCAATCGAGATATAGCAGTCACGATGGCTATAGTGTTCTGATCAAGAAACGTACCTGCTATTACTTGGGAGAACTAGCCTGTTAAGATGTTTAACAACCTACCATTTATCCGTATTTTCGGACAGATGGCAGTTCATATCAATAACTAAAATTTTAAGAGGAAATTACATCAGATATGGCTGGGGACCTAGAGAAACACTTGTATTACCATATGAAGACATTGTGCTCACTTACTCAGCCTCAGAAGACACATTGAACCTTGTACGCACCTTTCAGCTACCACTCTGACCTCCTCAGGTCTTAACAGAGTTATTGTGACCTACCATGGCTCTTCCTGGTTACAACCTTGTTACAGTGCAAAGCGCTTGTCCACAGGCAGATTAGGATCCTCTGCCCTCAAGTCTATATTGCCCCCTGTGATATACAGACTGCGATCAGTTGTCTCTTAGTAAGATTAATCTATACTTTATCCCTTTTTTTTGTAATCTTTTTTTCTTACCCCATCCCCCTTTTTCTGTTATCTATCCCCTCTTTCTCATCTGATTTATCATTATTATTTTATACAGGATATTTCTGTTCTTATTCCAAAAAGTAATTTTATTGTTTTATAAATATATTGTATTCTCAAATCAAAAAGTGATTGGGAAAAAAAAAACAGCTTGAAGCAGAGCAAATCCCTCAATTCCCTTTGGAACCCTGAGACCAGTCACCAGAGTGGACCAATAGAAGACACGGAGACCTTCTGACCGTGGGAGGTCCATAATATCTTGTTTTTTACCTTTTCTCTTTTCTTCATTTCCTTTATTAGTCTATATATTAGTCTATATTCTTATCTTCTCCTGCAGCCACACATACATTTTCATACAGATATCTATCGAATGATTCAGAACCTATATTGCATTTAACCTAACACAGCAAGGATTTGAAGAAGAAACGCAATACTAAATTACTTGGCTATATTAATTGACAATTCTAATATCTCAAAAACAATAACTAATGTTCATCTATATTTCTGTTTCTGTTTAGCTTCAATCACCTGCAGTATACAGAATGGCTAGTATTTTGAAAGAGAGGGAAAGCAGCTATTACCCCACATTACAGAATATCATCAGATCAGTAAAACATGGTAAGTAGGACCACAGGGTGCAGTAAAACATGGTAAGTAGGACCACAGAGTGCAGTAAAACATGGTAAGTAGGACCACAGAGTGCAGTAAAACATGATAAGTCTGGAGAGTGGAGCAAAACATTGCAAGACTGCAGAGTGGAACAGCCAATATGCACCCTAAAAACAAATGAAAATATTTCTAAAAACTAGAGCAGTGATGGCGAACCAATGGCACGCGTGCCACAGGTGGCACGCCGGGCCTTCTCTGTGGGCACGTGGCCATAGGTAGCCGGGAGAGGGGGCCGCTGTCTGTCTGCAGAGTACGCACCTGCCTGCCCGAAACGGCAGGTGCCTACTCTGCTTCCGTGTCGAGAGGCAGGGGGAGGGATCTAGGAAGCAGCTCTCCTGTCCTCCCGCGTGATGCTGTGTGGAGCGTTGCCACGCGTTACCATGGCAATGCTCCACACAGCATTGCGCGGGAGTACAGGAGAGCTGCTTCACACAAACCTACTTACCACCACCGGACCACCAGGGATAGCTATGTCCCCCCCCAACTCCTTCACCAAAGATATCCCCCTCCACACACCACACCACCCCTACCCCTCCACACACCACACCACCCCTACCCCCCCACACAGCACCGTACCCGCCCACACACATCACCCTAGCCCCCCACACAGCACCCTACCCACCCACACAGAGCACCCTACCCTCCCACACACAGCACCCCCACACACGCCACCCACCCCCCACATACAGCACCTCCCCACAGCACCCCCACCAAGCACACACACAGCACCCCTACCCCACACACACACACTGCATCCATCAGACACACACAATGCACCCCTTTAGACACACACACACTGCACCCCTCAGACACACACACACACTGCACCCCTCAGACACACAGCACCCCTCAGACAGACAGACAGACACACAGCACCCCTCAGACAGACACACACACAGCACCCCTCAGACAGACAGACAGACACACAGCACCCCTCAGACAGACACACACACAGCACCCCTCCGACAGACACACACAGCACATCTCAGACACAGACACACACACAGCAGCTCTCAGACACCCACACACACAGCATCCCTCAGACACACACACACACAGCACCCCTAACACACACAGCACCCCTCACACACACAGCACCCCACACCCTTACATACAAACACATACACTGCACCACTCAATGCAGTATGTGTGTGTGTATTCAGCAGTCTGTGTGTGTGTGTGTATTCAGCAGTCTGTGTGTGTGTGTATTCAGCAGACTGTGTGTGTGTACTCTGCAGACTGTGTGTGTGTATTCAGCTGACTGTGTGTGTGTACTCAGCAGACTGTGTGTGTGTGTGTGTGTGTGTATACTCAGCAGAGTGTGTGTGTACTCAGCAGACAGTGTGTGTGTGTACTCAGCAGTCTGTGTGTACTCAGCAGTTTAGCGGCCGGTGTGTGAATGTGTTCAGCAGTCTGTATGTATGTATTGCATTTGTTGGCGATACTAATAAATATAAACTTAATTTTATCTATTTATATCATTATTTAAAATTTGTATCATTGAACTCTCTGTTGTGTTCTTTTAAAACAAAGTTGTTAATTAGTTCGGACAACAGTACGAGTTGTTTTTTCTAAACTTAAACCTCAGTATTCAGGTTTAATTGCTGTGTTGGCACTTTGAGGGGAAAAAAGTTGGTATGTATTGCGGTTTGGGCACTCGGGCTCAGAAAGGTTTGCCATCACTGAACTAGAGCCTATTTTTCATATCTTTCTCAATATGAATGCAAATGAAAAATAACATCTTTCAAATAAAAATATCTGCCACAACTAGAGAATTAAAAAAAAATAATAATAATGATAGTAAACTGCAGCAAAAATAAATAACTAAGTAAATCATAACAGTCAAATGGCTTTATGAAATTCTTTTATTTTTTTTATTTTTATCAATTTACAAACTGATAAAGAGAAAACATAGAAAGAAATCAAAGTAAAACGGGGAGGGAATCACTCCAAACAGGAAAGTAATGTAAGCAGGAGAAAATAAAATCATTATAACATATTACACAAGAAGGGACCCCGGAAGAACCATTCAAAATACCATGTGATATAGTTGAAACACCAGGAGAGTGGGTTCGAGAAATGTAAAAGTGATAATAGGTGATATACTAAATGTTCAAGGGAGTTCTTCTCCTGTGCAGGATTTTAGAGGGACTAATCGCTCGAGAAAAAAACTACCAAACAAAATCTTAATAGCGGCTAGGAGAGCTATAGCTCAGTCCTAGATACTGATATATACACCTTTTATAGAGACAGTCTTTAGGCCATATATTTATTTGGACAAACTAACAGTGCAAGTACATAACACTCCATAAAGCAAGGCAGCCATGAAAATCTTATCAGGAACACCAAGACCTTAAATGGAACGCTATGTATTCACCCCACCCAACCCCACCCCACACGACCATCTGTTCTCTGTTTCTTCCTCAACCTCTTGTTGGTCTATATTGTCATTTTCCATCTTTTCTTCCTCTGTTTTGAAAGTTATTAAACCTACCTTCGTTAATTTTAAAAGGCAGCCCATTGGTGTCATTTGTTTTATTGTGTCTTGACGCAAATAATTCCTTGATATTATATTGTACTACTGGTTGTAAATAACGTGTTTAAAGATATTTTTCATGGGAGTTGTGCTGAACCTTGGTGATGCCAATCTCAAGTGTTTTATTTGTGAAGTTGAGAAAGGAAACGAAACAAGGGAGGTTAGAGTAAAAGCAACACAATATTTTAGTTATGTGTAGCATTTTCTGGATTCGAAGCAAAAGACAACCTATGTACATCACTCTGATATCAAATGTTTCCATTACTGTTTAGAGCTAGGGTACCAAACTAGAGTTGAGCGAACCTGGACTGTAAAGCTCGGGTTCGTACCGATCATTAGGTTTTTTGGACCCCGGATCCGAACACGGACATATCACTGTATGTTCGGGTTGGAGTTCGGTGTTCGGCGATTTAGTGACGCGTTTTGAAAGGCTGCAGGGCAGCCAATCAACAAGCGTTTGACTCGTGTGCCCTTAGAAGCCATCACAGCCATGCCTAGTAATGGCATGGCTGTGATTGGCCAGTGCAGCATGTGACCCAGCCTCTATAAATAAACTAGTCGAGTAGCGCCACACGCACATGCAGTCTTATTAGTATAGGGAGAGGATGCTGCCGCTGATAGGTACAGCTTAGGAAAGAATTCTGCAAACTAGTACATTAGTGGGGTTGGGTGCACTTTATATCTGAGAGTCAAATAGAAGCTTCAAATACCGCGGTTACATCGGAGTTTTAAAAAGTCATTTTTTTTGGGTGCTAAATAGTACACCAGTGGGATAGTACATTAGTGGGGTGCACTTCATATCCGAGAGTCAAATAGAATCGTCAAATACTGCTGTCACATTGCAGTTTTAAAACTTAAAATGTTTTGGGTGCTGAACTGCTAAATAGTAATTTAGTGGGGTGCACTTCATATCTGAGAGTCAAATAGAAGCGTCTAATAGTGTGCTTACAGTGCAGTTGTAAACATTCTAATTGTTTTGGTGCTAAGCTGCTAAATAGTAAATTTTGGGGCCTGCTCTTCATATCTGAGAGTCAAATCGAAGCGTCTAATAGTGTGCTTACTGCGCAGTGGTTAACATTCTAATTGTTTTGCTGCTAATCTGCTAAATAGTACATTTGCGGCCTGCGGTGCACTTCATATCTGAGAGTTAAATAGAAGCGTCTAATAATATGCTTACAGCGCAGTGGTAAACTTTCTTATTTTCTGGGTGTTAATCTGCTAAATAGTACATTTTGTGGCCTGCTTTTCATATCTGAGAGTCAAATCAAAGCGTCTAATAGTGTGCTTACAGCGCTGTTGTAAAAATTCAAATTTTCTGGGTGCTAATCTGCTAAATAGTACATTTTGGGGCGTGCACTTCATATCTGAGAGTCAAATAGAAGCGTCTAATAGTGTGCTTACAGCGCAGTTGTAAAAATTCTTATTTTCTGGTTGCTAATCTGCTAAACATAGGCGTGCGCACAGGGAGTGGCAGGTGTGCCATCCTAATCACCCACACCCTAATCCCCGCAGCATGCTTGTGAGTCCTGCAGGAACGCGTGGGAACGCCGTTCCCGCTGTTCCAGCAGGCACTCTGCTGCTCCCAAATGCCCTCCTCCTACCCTCGTGTTCCCCCTGTCATGGGGGGGAGCAAGTCGTGAATTCCCCCCCCCCCACCTGGTCGGGCGCCTATCTCCACACAACAAGCGGCGAGGGAGTTGTGTGCTCTCTGCTTCCTCTCGCCGCGCGCAGTTTGCTGATGCCGGGAGCCGGAATATGATGTCATATTCCGGCTCCCAGCTACAGCAGACAGCCCGCGTGGCGAGAGGAAGCAGAGAGCACACAGCTCCCTAGCTGCTTGTGTGTGGAGATAGGCGCCCGACCCACTGGACCCCAGAGACAAGTCCACGCCAGCTCTCCAGGTAGGGAGGCTGGGTGGACAATTTTTAATGTATGTGTGTCTGTGAATGTGTGTGTGTGTCTGTGATTGTGTCTGTGAATGTATGTGTGTGTGTCTGTGAGTGTGTGTGTGTCTGTGTCTGTGAGTGTGTCTGTGTGTGTATGTGTGTGTGTCTGTGAATGTATGTGTGTGTGCCTGTAAGTGTGTCTGTGAGTGTGTGTGTGTGTGTATGTGTGTGTGTCTATGAGTGCATGTGTGTGTGCCTGTAAATGTGTCTGTGAGTGTGTGTGTGTGTGTGTCTGTGAGTGTATGTGTGTGTGCCTGTAAGTGTTTCTGTGTGTGTGTCTGTGAGGGTATGTATGTGTGTCTGTAAGTGTGTCTGTGTGTGTGTCTGTGAGTGTATGTGTGTGTGCCTGTAAGTGTGTCTGTGAGTGTGTGTGTATGTGAGTGTATGTGTGTGTGTCTGTGTCAGCACCTACACACATACCGCACCCTAACACAAACAGCGCGCACACACAGCACCCTCACACACACAGCACCCTCACACACACAGCACACAAACAGCACCCACACACAGCACACTAACAGCACCCTCACAAACACACACACACAGCACCCTTAGAAACACACAACAGCCTCACACACAGCACACTAACAGCACCCTCACAAACACGCACAGCACCCTCACACAAACAGCACACTCACACATAGCACACTAACAGCACCCTCACAAATACATGACACAAACAGCACCCTCACACACACACATCACACAAACAGCACCCTCACACACACAGCACACTAACAGGACCCTAACACACATACACAAACACCCTCACACACAGCACACTACCAGCACCCTCACAAACAACACACAAACAGCACCTTCACACACAAACCGCACCTTCACACACAGCACACTACCAGCACCCTCACCCACATAGCACACTACCAACACCCTCACACACATCACACTAACAGCACCCTCACACACACACACACAGCACCCTTACACACACAGCACCCTCACACAGCGCACTAACAGCACACACACACACACAAACAGCAGTATATGCAAGTGTGTGTATGTATATGTATATGTATATATATATATGTATATATATATACATGCGGCGTGTGTTTGTGCTTTAGGGTGCACACCCTAATGCAATAGGCTGCGCATGCCTATGCTGCTAAATAGTACATTTTGGGGCGTGCACTTCATATCTGAGAGTCATATAGATGCGTCTAATAGTGTGCTTACAGTGCAGTGGTAAACATTCTTATTTTCTGGGTGCTAATCTGCTATATAGTACATTTTGGGGCCTGCTCTTTATATCTGAGAGTCAAAAAGAAGCGTCAAATACTGCGGTTACAGCGCAATTGTCAACATTATTATTTTCTGTATGCTAATCTGCTAAATAGTACATTTTGGGGCCTGCTCTTCATATCTGAGAGTCAAATCGAAGCGTCTATTAGTGTGCTTACAGCGCAGTTGTTAACATTCTAATTGTTTTGCTGCTAATCTGCTAAATAGTACATTTTGGGTTGTGCACTTCATATCTGAGAGTCAAATAGAAGCGTCTAATAGTATGCTTACAGCGCTGTTGTAAAAATTCTAATTGTGTTGCTGCTAATCTGCTAAATAGTACATGTTGGGGCCTGCGGTGCACTTCATATCCGAGAATCAAATCCAAGCCTCTAATAGTGTACTTACAGCACAGTTGAAAAATTCTAATTTTCTGGGTGCTAATCTGCTAAATAGTACATTTTGGGGTGTGCACTTTGTGGCGAAGCCAACCTCAACACTGGGCATTGGAGAAGCCTGTTTGCCCGCCTCCTGCCTGCTGACTATGGCCCCTGGGAGATTTGGCCCTTTAAATACAGTATTTGGGCATATTGTATTCTGTTGTGCTGCTGCTGGCCCTTTGGGAGCCATCTGGGGACATGATGTGGAGTTGCTGGGTGGCCGCCGTTTCATGTGTCGGAGGCACATGGTGAGAACGGTGGATGAGGCACATGGTGAGAGCAATGGATGGCGGCCATTTTGACTTACGGACACTGTTTGGACTTTTCTGCACGGTGCCATCTCGCCGGTGTTTGGTGCACGAAGACATCGTTCGGTGATTTTGAATCATGCAACAGGGGACACATTGTGCAGTGGTTGTTTTTCATTTGGCCTGTATATGTTCTGCGGAATCTGCATTGGACTGCATCTTCCAAACTGCTGAGTGGATCTAGGTGAATTTTGGATGTGTGGTTCACCCAGATCCCCCGGTTCAGAGGATGTACTTTTTATGGGGTTATTGCATGTTTTGGGGTCCCTGTGATATGTTTTGTAATACTGTATTTCTCTGCCTGTGATAATTAGATTAACCATTGTGTTAAGTAATCATATCACAGGCAGAGGGGAGGATTTTGTGTGGGAGTGTCTGTGTGTGTTGTACGAATTGATTGGTTGTTTTTCAGGACCCTGTGGGCAGTGCTGTGTTTGTGGATTGTGAATGGAGGAGGCTGTGTGTGCCAGTACGGTTAGTTCTGCTTGACCTCAAAACGAAGTGTTGTCTCGTTATTGAGGGAATTGGATTGTATGCTGATTGCCAGGAGTGTAAGCTGATTGTATGCTTTTCCTGTTCAGCTGCTTACAGCATTCATATGCTTGAGAGCATTCGTATGCTTCTCCGGTTCAGTGGTTGTGGTGTCTGCAGCAGTGCTTGGAGTCCTCAGGAAGCGCTAGGAGGTACCCAGTCGGGGTACCAGGTGATCCGTTACACACTTCATATCTGAGAGTCAAATCGAAGCGTCTAATAGTGTGCTTACAGCACAGTTGTAAAAATTCTAATTGTGTTGCTGCTTATCTGCTAAATAGTACATTTGCAGCCTGCGGTGCACTTCATATCTGAGAGTCAAATTGAAGCGTCTAATAGTGGGCTTACAGTGCAGTGGTAAACATTCTTATTTTCTGGGTGTTAATCTGCTAAATAGTACATTTTGTGGCCTGCTCTTCATATCTGAGAGTCAAATCGAAGCGTCTAATAGTGTGCTTACAGCGCAGTGGTAAACATTCTTATTTTCTGGGTGTTAATCTGCTAAATAGTACATTTTGTGGCCTGCTCTTCATGTCTGAGAGTCAAATAGAAGCATCTAATAGTTCGCTTACTGCGCAGTTGTAAAAATTCTAATTGTTTTGCTGCTAATCTGCTGCTTACATTGGAGTTTTAAAAAGTAATTTTTTTTTTTTGGTGCTAAATAGTATATGTGGGGTGTTCACTTCATTTCTGAAAGTCAATTCGAAGCGTAACTTTGATTCGAATTTACTACATCGGTCACTTGTAATATTGTTTCACACCTACAACACTTGTTACACAGATCTAAGTGATAGAAAACAGATTGATATTTTCTACACTAGAAATTACCAGATAGCAATCTGCTATATTTAAACCAGTTATCAATAGCTAGGAGGTACTTAAACAATATTGTAATTCTGGGGCAATACCCTCACAAGTCAAACTGAGAGGTTAGTTTATAGGGAAAACTGTTGTCTGGATACAATTCTAAAACAATTTCCATATGTCCTTTGCAGACTTTACATGCTGGAAAAACACAGGTGCCAACTGCTGTGGCTTTCTGCAGTGTGCATACCGGCAAGGAGGGCAAGGTTGAGGAGTGGGTGGAAGATGATGTGGAGGATGATGAGGTCCTAGACCCCACATGGAATCAAGGTCATCCGAGTTATGTGTGCAGTTTGGAGGAAGAGGTGCTGGTCGCACAGATTCACCAGCACAGTATAAGAGGGAGCAGGGTGCAAAAGCGGAGCGTCTGTCCCCTAGCGCTCGTCAGCATGTATTAGCTCAAGAATTACCAGTTATACAAGTAATACATGTAGCAATCAAAGGATCCATAATAGAGTTGAGCGTTCCAGATATAACGATCCATTCGTAGTTTCACAGTCAGGTGGGCAGTCCGGTGACCAGGACCCAGACACTGTCTGGGGACCCAGTATGCCTGATGTTGAAATTAGGAGTCACAGTGTGGAATGGATTAGCAGGGTCTGGTGCAGGGTAACCGCATTTCTCCATGCATCAGGACTGCAAGAAATGCACCGCAGGCCTCCTCCTTCTCCACCGCTGCTTCCACCTACACTGCCACGGTCACCGCCTCCTCAACCTATGGGTCACTTAGTATAAACTATGTACACAATAGCAGAGGCTTGCAAAGGCCTTTTCTCCATGCATCAGGAGTTGAGCTCAGTTTGAAAACTGAAAGAGAATACCCTGCACTCCACCCCTCTCTCAAATATATAATTCTGGTGATCCTCCTGACAGCCATGCTTTAGATTTTGATTTATGTTCTTCCAAAGCTAAAATCAAAGATTCCATCTGGTGCTATTTTATGGTTCAGCTGTGTTTTTAATTTTTATGTTATTTTAAGTGATTTCCCTATCCACATTTGTTTGCAGGGCACTTGTCCTACTCTTACCCCCATTTTACCTGCTTTTGCAGCTCTCTAGCTCTTTCAAGGAGTTTTTTAGAGGCATTTTTGTGCCCAAAAGTTCGGGTCCCCATTGACTTCAATGGGGTTCGGGGTCAAGTTCGAGCCCGAACCCAGACTTTTTTTCACGTGTCTGCTCAACTCTATACAAAACTCAATTGTTATAGTGAGATGAATTGTCCAATGAAGTAAGAATGCAGGGCCAAATGTACAAAATGTATAAATGCAAAAACACACTATATAGTTAGTGTTTGTATGTGCACGCAGTGTCAGTACGTGTGTATGTTGATGTTCCTGTTTGTGTGTGAGTGTAATACCAGTAAGTATGTGACTACCTCTCTCCTTAGGTAATCTTTCCCCTACTTAATTTTCTATCTTTAGCCCCCAGATTTCTGTCCTAAGTTACATCCAGTAATCTTTCCTAACTCCCTTCCGCCATTTTATCTAACAAAGTATTTCTCCAGAGCCCCACCATGTTTTGTCTCCAACTCCCCATTATCTTTCCCAAGTACTTCTGCCAAGCCCCTCATTATCTCTTCCAAGTATTTCTCCCTCTCTTTATCTCTCCCCTAGTTTGACCCTGTTGGCCTAAAGTTTGCAGTTTGGTTTTAAATTTTTAAAAAAATTCACTGCTTTCTACATAAAATCATGTCTTAGTCAAGATGCAGATTATTCATTGATCAAATTCTAGTTTTAGTTTTGCTTTTAGACCAGGTCCGTTTCCTGTATTTAAATTGACTATTTCTTTACGGGTACTGGCGAACAATTGGATTTCCTGAATTTACATGGTTAATTTAAGAATCCTTGTACTATTTATCAGTCTGTACTCTTTGTGATCACATTTTGGCAGTTCTCTTCAATAGGAAGCCTTTTTTACAGGCATGTTCTTGGCGCCATATACTGTAGCACACAGGACTTCCACTTTCAGCCCCACAGGACATACTTTCTGTTTTTTTCCTTTGACTCTTTATTGCATACGGTTTTTTGTGTTATTGCAGCTAAGCAACGCATTCATAGGAAGGTGTAAGGTTCCTGCTAACCTACTTAAAATCTCTTTGTGAATTCTGGGTTTATAGCCAGACGATATTATGTTTGGACTAAAAACATTTTGTGTATTGTAGTTATTAGCTTTTGTTTTCAGAGACCCCCATCATGGTTGAATATTTAGTGCATTTTATTAAACATGTGACCTATTCTTTGGACATTAACTGTGATGTTAACCAGTTTCTGACTGTAAAAATACACAAGTAAACCTAGAACCTAAATCTGCATGTTTTAAAAAATATATATAATGGGTTGGCCAGACAGTAGTTCACTAGCTGTGACAGAGCTGCAACTCCCATGAATCTTTGTCTTCCGTTAATTTGGAAAAGCATCATAGGAGCTGACATTTTGCAACAGTTTAGGGATTTTATGTATGGCAACTCTGACATAAAGTATCAGTGTGTCTAATATTATATATATCTTTGTTTAAGCACTTGGTGAAGCTGAAGATGTTGACTTGCACTTGAAACCGCTCAGACAACATATCAAGACAATAGAGGAGACTGACTTCCCTCAGATCCATGTTTTAATGTCTCCTTTACTTCATACCGTCTGTTTAATCTGGAGTCACTCCAAGTTTTACAGTGTTCCAGCACGGATTATTGTTCTTTTGCAGGAGTTCTGCAATTTATTCATTGAACAGGTAAAATGATTTATTAACATGCTACGAGAAAAAAAGTCCTGGAAAAAGAATGTATTGACTTTTCCGAGAAGGAAATAAGTGTCATTTAACTCATTGAGCAACTTTTGCTTATATGTTAACCTGTGAGATAACGAAAGGAACAGCAATGTTTCAGATTAAGTACATGTGATATAAAAGAACACGTTTCAACCAGTTCATATATATATATATATATATATATATATATATATATATATATTGATATCTTATCTAATATGGTCACTTTTATGGGTTTCTAAATTTTCCAAGCAGATTATGATTTTAGTTTCTGCTTGGAAATATAAATAAGCTTTGTTTAAGCAGCCATAGTCACACCTCCCTGCATGTGACTTACACAGCCTTCCTAAACATTTCATGTGAAGTCATCTAATGTTTAGACTTCCTGTATTTCAAAATCTGTTTAATTCAGAATTTCTTATCTTCTGCTCTGTTAATAAATTGATAGTTCCTGCAGGAGCCGCCTGTATGTAATTAAAGTTCAATTTACAGAACAGGAGTTAACAACTTTCAATTAACGTAAGTTATATCTGATTGATGATGAAACCATTATGTTTTCATGCAAGCTGTGTCAGTCACAGCCAGGAGAGGTGTGGCTCGGGCTGCATAGACAGAAACAAAAGTTATTTAACTCTTAAATGGCATTAAATTCAGCAGTGAGACTTCAGAGGTATGATCTATACATCAAAACTGCTTCATTAAGCTAAATATGTTTTGGTGAATATAGTGTCCCATTAAGGATATCATTCTTAATCCATCAACTCACACAAAATAAAGTGTGTGGTGTTATGTACATCCAAATATGTAACAATCGGTTTGTAGAATGTTTGGATCTTTTTATTAATTTTTAGCTACTGACTGGCTTAGAGCTTCAGCTGACCGCTCTAAGCCAATCAGCGGCAACACTATCTGATGCTGGTCAGGCTTTCCGTTATGAAAAATTTCCCAACTTGGAAGGACAGTGAGTCAGAGCGATCCTGCACTGGAGCACAGTATTTTGGTTAAACCTTTTGGGAACAGATTAACCCCTATTAGTAAGGAATTGCCAGGTACCTCCAGGCACCATAACAACATTATTTAGATGACGTTGTTATGGTGCCCAGAGTGTTCCTTTAAAGACCAGATTGTTAGACTGTCTTTGAGCCTAGAACGGGTTAATCAAACATTCTAATCTGTGATTTCAGTGTGTTGCAACTGTTTTTGGATTCTTTGTATTTATACACTAATTCTTCTTATATATTCATATAATAATATTACTTATCGTCATGAAGTGAACCTTTTATTTATAATTGCAGTTTCTAATTTAGCCTGATTGCTTGTCATTAAATTCCAGGCAAAATCCTATCTTTCACCTGAAGATCTTTTCAAAGATGAACCTGAAGAAGCGTTGGAACATGTACAAGTGACACTCAATGTCCTCAAGAGCTTCAAACTATCATTTCTAAGTCACAGAAGTAAATTGCAGACATTTTACAGAGACAGCAGAGAGTTTAAACCTTGGGACTTTCGATCTCAAATGGTGTTTGCCAGATATGACAAATTTCTTGAGCGATTAATGAAGATTGAGGTATTTAAGTC
This sequence comes from Pelobates cultripes, assembly GCA_933207985.1. Taxonomy (NCBI): domain Eukaryota; kingdom Metazoa; phylum Chordata; class Amphibia; order Anura; family Pelobatidae; genus Pelobates; species Pelobates cultripes. The sequence continues at coordinate 55,284,747 of OW240915.1, forward strand.
TTCTAATTGGATCCTTTTCAGATGTGAACACTATAAATACTTAAAGTACTGTGCTATGAATTGCAAATGAAGTGGATTACATGTATTATTAAAAATAAAAAAAACACTACTTTCATGCCTTACGTAAGACATATTCTACTTAAAATAATACATTTCGTCTAATCGTTATAATTATAATTATTACCATAATTATTCCCATTTGACACAGTCAGTGACCACAACAATTATATTTAATTGAGTAGATATTATATTTTAAGGCTTTGAACCAGATATACGTTTTTTTCAGAAAAAAAAATGATCCTGGTGTGCTCATTTCCATATTCTGCATTCTATTATCTAAATAAAAAGAAGCATATTTAGTGCTATATTGGTGCATTTAATAATTTCTATATAATTTTCCATATTTTATTTCTTGGATAGTATATTTATGTATAAATGTGTATATATACACATTTATACATACCTATCTGTAGTTTTGGGTAAAGTTGAAGCATGTAGCACACAGGCATGTATCAGCATGTGTATACCTATATAGATATCAATATACTATATCTAGGCATGTATGTGTATATGTATATATATATATATGTATATATATATATATATATATATATACATATATATATACCTAGATATAGTATATTGATATCTATATAGTGTAAATCAATATATGTGTATACCTATATAGATATCAATATACTATATCTAGGCATGTATGTGTATATATATATATATGTATATATATATATATATATATATATATATATATATATACATATATATATACCTAGATATAGTATATTGATATCTATATAGGTATACACATATATTGATTTACACTATATAGATATCAATATACTATATCTAGGCACACATATAATACGATGGGAGTTTTGCATTTCAGCTCTCCTCCAGATCTTGGGCCGGTGCTCAGCTGCACACAAATACAGTCTCCAAAGCCAGCACTCAAGGACTTCAACATGAAAAAATAGGCATTTAATCCAAGTGGTCAACGTTTCAGTTCACAACTGTGAACATTCCTCAGGACACAGTATAGTATATATATATATATGCCTAGATATAATATATTGATATCTATATAGGTATACACATATATTCACAAATACATGCCTGGGTGCTACATGCTTCAACTTTACCCAAAACTACAGATAGGTTCAAAGTGAGAGTTCATGGGAGTTGTGTGTGTAGATACCTAGTGTTGGCACAGCCAATTGTTTGCTTCTGATGAGATTTATACAAGGTTGGAACGGATATTTATTTGCCTAAAACCATCTCAAGACTTTTTGTTTGGATGTTGTGCATGAAATAACCAATATATGGCCGAGAAACAGTTCAACGGAATGCATACATTTAGACTTCATTTTCTAAAACGGAAGTTCGATGTTTATTATGGAAATGCCCTTAAATTAAAACGGAGTCTGAGCTTAATTTTCTATTTAATAGTTTTAATTCAAACTGAAATGTACTAGAGTACAGAGACAAAATGAAGTAACGTGTGTCACTGACTGATTTCTTAGAATTTATACTGCAAATACAGATCTCCAGCACGTTTTGTGCTGGCTATATTAAGGATTTACCACAGTGACTGTTCTAGGTGTCAGTGGCATGTGAGCTTGTAGCGTGCACGCCTGCTCGCCCAAGAGGAGAGACAATTGTGTAAATGTAGACCTTACTACCGACATTCCATACAGAACCTTGGGAATAATGTAAAATTTACCATTACTAGGTTTCCCAGCACTTGCAAAAAAATCACTATACAAAATAGGAAAGTGTAATGAGTTACAGGAACCTTTCATATTTTTTTATTTTTTTTAAATCCATATGGTCGAAAGCTGCATGTATGTCATGAAGATGGTGTTTAGATATCTCATTGTGACACTTTACCAGACTCTAAATTAAACTGTATGCATTGTCTTTAATGCACATTTTTATTTTTATCTATTGTGTTTTGGTTAATGGTTATAGGATATTTTTGTGACAATGCTTGAATTTCAAAGACTTGAAAAACTGGAGTTTGGTGGAAATAAAGGCAAAATTTTGAACGAACACGTGGCTCACCTGTATGAAGAATTTATGGACAGTTGCAAAGTATTTAAAGAAAGCACATTTGATCCAACAGATTGTTCCAACAAGGTATTGTGTTGTATTAATATATTGTTTTTTCCTGGTATATCATCTCCAGTCAGGGATATTCACTGAAAATGTCCGAATTCTGAATGAAATGGTAATTCTCATACTTTCTAAAGCCAATTCATGACAGAATTCAGTCGGGCCGAACAAATTTGTATCAATCGTCCAGATGTATTCGGTGTCACGATTAAAAAATGCTTTTACATTTGAATCTTATACTAAGAATAGGATTTGGAAGATTCACTAAGCACCAATTTTACTAAAATTGGGGACCGAATGCATCTGGCAGGATGTACATTCGTTAATTATTGTTCACTTTGTTTTTGCTGTTTAGTAAAAGAAAATGGAGGGGGGTCATCCTAATGTCAACCCAATGCCTCCCCCAGGGCAACTAATAATATATAAAAATTCCCATGTCAAGTCCTGAGAGAAAATAGACTTTCTTACCAGAGCACTCTGACTGATACTGCATGTTGTGGGGAATTTAAATTGTGTAAATTCCACAGAAGTTACAGTTCCCATTTAACAAATCTACTTCTAGTTTGACATAGCACTTATCTAATGTTGGGATGTGTTGTTGCAGAATGAGTTGGGAATGAGCTAGAACCTTTGCTCTAATTATAGAACATTTCCTTTACAAATTAAAACAAACACAACAAGCCTTAAAGAAATACAAATATGTTTGAGAAAACATTACAACAGACAGGCTTGAACAAGTATGTGGTTCCTTTAACTGGAGCCAATATTTGCTTGTTAGTACAACTTCCAATGTATATGTCATACTGTATACTCATTCTCCAAACAAAAGAATAGTACAGGGCAGATCATTATGTTAAGAACAGGCCAAAGAAAGCAAGTGGTCTGTGATCTCATGAAGTGTTTGGCGTTACTGAGCTATCTCTAAGTAATCTAATCTATTTGGGAGGTGTAGTCGTGCTCAAGTCATTGTAGGAGCTGTTGTTGATGTTGTCTTGTTGTCTTTTGTACTAATTCATCAACTGTAACTGTTTATACTGATTACAAATAATCAGATAAGACCAATTAGATCTGTTAAAACATGTGCATCAACATGGGAGGAACTGTATTTATTGCTTGAGTTTCTTATGGTTCATTTAGTAGTATGTAGGTACAATAGCAAAGTGTGTAGCGGACACAGTGTGACTTAGGAAGTCTCTAAACGCACCGATTAAGTTACTGGGTAAACAAAGGAAAAACTCAAACACAAGTAGTATGCTAAGAGCTAGGTACTCCAATTTTATATCTTAGTTGTTGTTTTAATTATAAATCTGCCGAAATGTGTATTGTACATGTAATGTAAGCAGATTTTGCATTCTGAATTTAAAGGAACATTATAGGGTCTGGAACACAAACATGTATTCCTGACCCTATAGTGTTAAAACCACCATGCGGGCCCCCTTACTTCCCCCCTAGATATAGTAATATCTTACTTTTGTTCAAGAAATAGGAGAAAGTGATGTATAGACCAGATTATCTGGCCCCTTGTTCTCTTTGGACCCTGTGCCTTTTCTCTCTTCCTAACCTCGTTTACACTACCATCCCGTCATTCGGACACTAGAAGAACTGGAACTTAGATGCTATTTAGTACTCCAGATAATGGATCCAATGGGCACCGTTTAGTAGATCTCCCTTTTTTCAAGTTATACTTTTTATTTGCATATCCCTTTTCATCCTTAGATTGATTAAAGGTAGGGCCCCCGTTCCTAATTTATTATACCAGTGGAGCTCTCCTGATGTTAGTTTCCCCTTTGTGGGATTCTATACATCACTTTCTTCTATTTCCTGTATATCTTGGAGGGTCACCCCCTTATTGGAGCTCCCTATTAGTTGGTTATAGTGGTGCAGCTCATGAGCCCTTGACTTGTATCCGGGCTCCTGACCTACACTCTGTTTACTTTATTTCTCCATTTTGTGTTACTTTTGTTCAAGTCTGCAGCAACTGGCTCTGCCCCTGATCTGCCTGCTTGGCTGACCTCATCAGAAGTGTTGTTCTGAGCCAATCACCATGCTTTCCCATAGGATTGTCTGAGACTATCAAGGAGGCAAATCGGGGAGAGAGCAGAGACAGCACAAGCCAAACACAGCCCTGGTCAATCAGCATCTCCGCATAGAGATGTTTTGAATCAATGCATCTCTATGAGGAAAGTTCAGTGTCTCCATGCAAAGGGAAGAGACACTGAATTGCAATACTGCACACTGTGCAGCACTGCCCCAAAAAGCACCTCTAGCAGCCATCTGAGGAGTGGCAGTGAAAAGACAAAAAGCCTTAAGGGAATGATTCTACTCACCAGAACAAATACAATAAGCTGTAGTTGTTCTGGTGACTATAGTGTCTCTTTAAGACTTTTTGTGCACACTACACATAACTTCATTATTAGTAACTGTAGCAGCCGTGACTGACAAGTGACAGTTTATTAATCATGCTTTATTGTAACATTTAACAAGGAAATAGCAATGAAAAAATCAGCAAAATCTGTGCATCAATGAAAAATATATGCAATTAAATACATATGTTTATTTATTATCTTCCATCTAAATGGCTCTGAATCACCACTGAGATATCTACTGTGGAGAACTGCTGTTGTGTTTTTTTGTTTTTGTTTTTCAGCTAATTCGTCTAATTTGCTATTTCTGTCCAGAATAGAATTTAATGGACGCATGTTGTAATTGTAACATGTAAATATATTTTCCTAAATTGTATACATTAGAATGAATAGAAGTCCACAGGATCACAATTTAGGGTGAAAACAAAAAATATTTATTCTGGATCATTGGGATATAAAATACATTTAGGCTGTGAGGCCATAACCTTTTATATCCTATACATGATTAAGACCTCATAGCCGAAACATATACTATTTTTGTCTGTTTGATCCAGAATACATATTTTTGGTTTTCACCCTACATTGTGATGCCTGTGGCTTTTATTTTTAAGCTGTTCCTGGTGGGTGGTGGACTTCCTATCACAGAGCTCCAACGTACTTATCACTTGTGTGCGGCACTCAACTTATATTGCGTGTATACATTCTTGTCTTTACTAAGATACCGGTATGAAAGAAGCCTCTGAGGATCCTAGCTAGCAGGGTGCTAGTTCTCATTGCACTCCTTTAAGTATAAAACATGAATTAAATTCACAAAAAGGCAAGGCAGCACAACAAGATTTCTCAAGGGTTCTTCCGTTGCAAAAGGCATAGTTTTGCTGAACCGTTAAGGGATAGGAACACTGGGTATCTCAGCTCTTCTACTTGTATTTATTGTTGAATTCTGTGTTTTGATCTGTTATTTATTTGCTTTGTATTTGGCTTTCATAATGATGATGATTTTAGACTTTGTAATCAGTATTGGGTTTTTTAAACTGATTTTGGTGTGCAGCCCAGCCTTGTTTTAGTCAGTTTTGCTAAAGAAGGCATCTTAGGCAATTTGTCGTCCCAGTTACCACAACCAACTTTTTTGTTAAAGGGCTACTCCAACCCTTTTTTTTCTTTCAATAATGCACCATTGAACATTATACTTTAGGTTGTCCACTGTCTCACCCTCCACCCCCCAAAACAAAAGACACAAAAAAAAAGTTTTAAAATAAGTTCTACTTACTTTAATCAAGCTTCTGTGAAACTCCCAGCACTGCTCGGCACTTCCCCTTGTGATGTAATGGGATCCGCTGACGACAGACATAAAATATGCACAGATTGACATCAGGCAGCCCGCAACTGACCTCCATGCTGTCGAAGTCACGTGTGTAGGGTTCTATTTATGTACAGTCATATACTCCGGCAGATGGTATAACTGAGATCACATTTGTTTAATAAAAATGAACTATCCAAACCCACTGTACCAAGCCAATTAATTCCCCAAGGCTTCTTTAAAGGGTTACTCCACACCATATCCACTACATAAAATTGTCAACGGAAAACACAACATAGAAAACAATGTAAAATATTACATACATCATAACATTTATAAAGCTTTTTATTTTTATTTTTTTTGGTTTATTTATTGTTTATTTTACCTACAGGACTTTGAAAATGAATATTTTGAGTTTAAGTCAAAAGTATTGGATTTTGATACACAGCTTGCATCTCTGCTTTGTGCAGCTTTCAACGATTCTTCTGGATTAGAACATGCATTTAAGGTAAGTAACATGTTCTAATATATTGCTTTCAACCACTTGGGCAATGTTTATGTACAAACAGAATGCCAAAATAATGAAGCACTAGGTGAATTATATTGAAACGAAGTAGCAATCCTCAGTACTTTAATACTGCCTAGGGCTACTGGACACACATACATATAAAATAAATTATGTGTATTTATTACCAATGAAAAAACAAATGTCCTAATTAAATAAGAGCTTGTATTTTTAGTATTGAAAATACATTGTAAATATTATTCTTTGTAGTTGAACCCATCTAATTTCCCAAAGCAACTTTGTAGTCGATAGTTTGTGAATATAAGCAGCATTTTGAAAGTGTTAATATGTACACCGTGAGCAATTAATATGGTCACTAGGGAGGTTCCTTTTTGCTATGGTGGAACAAATGCTAATGAGTTCTTCCTGCTGTTAGTTAATCAGAAAACTACATGCTGTAATGCAGTTAAGCCCATGTGCACCAACACTCTTCCTACAGCTATAACGTTGTGTTAATGTCAGGATTTTAAGCTACCGAGAGCCAGAGGGTTAAGCAGGGGTGAAACTTTGCTCTGTAGTATATTAACATTTTTGTTAGAGTAGCATAGACTTACAAGGTTATTCACTGATGTGAGAAGTCAACCTGAATTCAAAGTGTATTCAAATTTAAGGCCAAAATAGTGGAACTGGAAACATTCTCCAAATCAGAAATGCTTCTAGTTGAGCTACTCTGGCCTTCAATTTGCAATTCACTTTAAATTCTTACTAAAGTCAATAACCCTGGAATAAATGCATTTGAGATTGATTGTTCTATATATTTCAGGTCATATTTAAATAGGCTGAAAAGAGATGTGTCCATCAAGTTCAGCCTTCCTCACATTTGTTTTTTGCTGTTTATCCAAAAGAAGGCAAAAAAAACAGTTTTGCTACAAACTAGGAAACAAAAATAGCTCTTGATCCCAGAATGGCAGTCAGATTTATCCCTGGATCAAGAAGCTATCACCCTACAATTGAAAAAGTATATCATTGACTATTATGTTTTTTTGCAAGTATGCATCTAGTTGCATTTTTAAACATCTGTACAGACTCTGATAAAACCACTTCTTCAGGCAGAGAATTCCACATCCTTATTGTTCTTACGGTAAAAAAAACCCTTTCCTTTGCCTTGGACAAAATCTTATTTTTTTCCACTCTAAACGCATGATCTCGTGTCCTATGTATAGGGTCAGTTGGTTCCTGTGTAAGTTATCGCACTTAAAAAAATGAAACAATTGGAATTTTCACATAGAAATAATGGTAGTGGGACCAATCATTTTGTTCTGCACATTCTTTTTTGTTTCTTAGAACATTTAAGCTTTTTTGTCAACTGTCCATTCTTTCTCTGTAGGTATTGGCTATTTCTGGATATTACCTTGAAAGACCAGTCATTTTGAATATATTCAGCCCAAATTATTTCACCCTGCTCCAGATGTACAATGACGAACTAGACAGATGCAAACAATTATATGATGAGCATATTAAACAGGTATCATTCAAAGGTTTATGTAATTAATGTCTTCAACAAGCCTGCAGATAATATGTTACCGTAATGTTAACAACATTTATAGTAAGTAATAAATAATGAAAATTGGCCAGAAAATCTATGTCCTAGAGTCTGTAGGAACAGAATAGGGGTTAACCCTCAAAGAATGCAGAACAAAAAAGGAAAAGAGAGTCTGTTCCTACTACCAATATGAGGTACACACAAACAGTTAAAAATGTAGAAGATACTTTATTAATAAATAGGGAACATAAATCTGAAAAGAACCCCCACGGCAGTCAAAGCAAAGAGCACACAAAAGAAAATAGTAGAAAAGGGAAATAAAGGTAAATGTGAACAAATAAAATAATAGATAGAGTTTATATATGTCGCATATAGCGATATAAATAGATGTATAGTAGTATCTGTAAATCCAGAATAGGATACAGTACAGAGGATCCCACTAAGTTAAACTGCATACTCCTGTTCACAAAGTGTCAAAGCAGTTCAACCACAGGGGATTCTCCTGCAATCAGATGTAAACTCAATCTATAGTGAAAATAGTGAATGAACCTGTACAGGTGTAATATCGTCAGAAGTTCTTATGTAAGAATAGGAACAAATATTGCTAAGTATAAGTCACATCAGCGTTCTAGATTCGTATTAAAACGATCATAAGTAAACTTGCTTAATTAAAAGGTTTGAAATACAGCGTTATCTAGTATATGTCTAATAGTATTAGTCGACAATCTAATTTCTAATAATAAGGCATACACCAAATAGAAGCAAGTAGGAATAGTGCCTTCAAGGGCACCAAGTATAGAATAGAAAGTGAAAAAAACAAAGAATGCTGATGCTGGTAAGTGCCAAACTAAAGCTATAATAGGTAAAAGAATATACTGCAAGTTGATATACTAATTACTTCTAATACCATGATCGATATGTAAATCTGTAGTGTCCCAAGCTGTTATTAACCCTCTGAGTCCCGAATGGATAGAGAATCAATCAAGTCTGAAATACATGTCCGCTCAGGGGGGAAAAGAAAAGAGAGAGTTCTTAGGGACACAAGAGACAAAACTTAATGGTAGCAGTAATGTCTAATTATCGCGCCCCATTTTTTTTCAAATCATTACTATACAGAAGGATAATGACACAGTACACAAGAATATGCCAATAACGTGCGGCATCCTGAAATGGATAAAGGAACTCAAAGACCGAATACAGACATCGTGGTCAAATTTCAGATTTATACAGAATCCGTGAGTCCAAACAATTTGCAGAAATGGATTTTGTTGTCACGAGTAGAAGTCTTGTTCTTCCGCTGTGCCCAGAGTACCTCTCTAGTGTTTTGTGCTGGGGCACTCTCTCCACTAAGGATCTTGAATACTGAAAACAAAGAACTGAACATACAAAATGAGAAATTCTATATGTTTGATCTTTGTTGTACACTACATTGTACTAAGCCAGTAGTTACAAGGTATATGCATTACACATTATAAACATACAAAATTAAGCCCAGTGCTCAAACTCTCACTACTCCTGGGAGTCACAAATGTCTACACATCAGCCCCAATACATAGAACAAAAAAGTTACCTGCACACTATAACACAATCCCTAAGCACATTTAAATAACTGGAGGTTTTTGGTATCACTGCAATGACTATTTAAGTGTAAGCTCACCTGCCTAATCAAGGCAAACTGTTAAGGTGAGTCCTACACTAATAAGGTGAATTGTTAATGTAGAACTCACTTAAGAGGTTTGCCTTGATGTGGCAGATGAGTTGACATTTTAAAAGACCTCTATAGGCACCCAGACCACTTCAGCTTAATGAAGTGGTCTGGGTGCCAGGTCCATCTAGGGTTAACCCTTCCTGCTGTAAACATAGCAGTTTCAGAGAAGCCTCTTTGACCTCATTGACAGCCATTAGGGGCGCTTCCGCGCTTCTCACTGTGGTTTTCACAGTTAGAAGACGACAGAGTCCATAGGAAAGCATTGAGTAATTCTTTCCTATGGACTGATTGAAGGCGCGCGGCACTTGCTTCGCATGCGCATTCAGCCGATGATGATGGAAGAGAGAGGAGAGCCCGGCAGGAGGGGGACCCAAAGACCCTATAGTGCCAGGAAAACAAGTTTGTTTTCCTGGCACTATAGTAGTCACCACTGGAGTGATACTAAAAACCTTGAGTTATTTAAATATGCTTAGGAATTTGGGATAGTGTGCAGGTAATTTTTTTTTTTGTTCTGCATAATACTTTATGTGCATAGAGAATATAGTATATACATGCACATTATGTTAAATAAGGTTATGGACAGGCTTTATCTTAGGCATGAGAAGAAACAGAATTCTTTTAGGATGGAGTCAAATTTAAGTTTGATACTTGGCAGAGGTGGAGATGAAAATATAAAAAAACAGGAAAGGAGAGAAAAATTTGATCAACAGTTTGAGTGATGGGTAAGAATTAGTAGACTGAAGGTGAATAATAATGTGGGGGCATTAGACTTTTGTTTTGACTTGAAAAGAAATCTAATGACGAGCAGATTGTTCTTACAATTAGCACATGGGCTTATCTTGTGTCATCTGTCTGTCATATTATCTGTCTGTCTATGTGGTTGTATTGTCAGCAACCACATCAATCACAATAGACAATAGCTGTGATTTAGACACATTTGTGAATGATGTACTTGCTGATAATACTTATTTTTTATTATTATTTCGAATTGAACACTTTCTCAACTCTATAAAAGAACTTAGTTATTGTTTACATTATTTATATATTCCCTTATACACATATCAGTATTGTCTAAACATATACCATATTTGTATATTTTGCCATCTGAGTCCACTGATCCCCCAATAACTGTGATGACTTGAAAGTCAGGGCCTTCTGACAAATGTAAATACATAATTATAAAAGAACTAAAATACTTTCCAATCTTGTAAGATGATTGGCATATTATGCATATTCCATGTAACATATAGGAGTATGGAGAGTCCTGAAGCTTCAGTCGTTTATCAGAAATATATGGAGATGATGACATTGCTTGATCATCATGAAGAGCATGCCCACGAGAAATGGACATCAGAGGTGGACAATGTTTGTGAATTCAATCTGGATAGACCACTCATCCGACGTAACCATGAAGATCACCTCTTAAGTGTGAATTTCGACCCCAAGGTATGTAGACATGACTATATCACTGTGCAATATGCATAAGATCAGCCACTGCAGATTTGTCATAAAGAATTTTACGTGAACACCTACATGGTGACATTTCAGTTTACAGTGAGTCTAGGGGGCGTGCATTCATTGTCATAAAAATAACATGTCTAAATGGGTAAAATCATACAGTTTAATTTGATCTGAATCTTTTACCATCCATTCCAGCATCTGTAGTTTTAAAGAGAACAGAATTCATAAGGCTACTAATTGTTCTTTTAACCCTTCTATGATAATATGACTGTCCAGGTGCATGACCTGTCAAGAAGGGGTTAAATGAATCTCAATTGGAAAAATATGAAAATGAAACAGTAGTTTTTTTTTGCGAAATAATCTAAAATGTAAAAATAGAAGGACATCTATGAACATAGAAGAATATTTACTGTTTACTAAACAGTGATTTCTGATACACGACTATAACCCTGTTCTAAAATGTGATACAAAACATCATTATTTCCCCTTAACTCTCATATACAGACCAACACATTAAAAAAATACAGCAAAAATGTAAAAGTGACTGTAATATGTTGATGAATATGCATGACCTTTTGTTTTGCTGCATTTTTGTTTTTGCACATTGCAAGGATTCATTAGGAAACACTGGTGATTCCTGTGTATATGTAATAATCCATGTTCTATAGGCAAAGGAGCATGTTGCATTTTCACCTGATTGACATTATGCACCTTTATATATTTGCATATCAGATGAAAGAATGTTGATGGTATTTTTGGGAGTGAACTGTAGTTTGTAAAGTGACCATTACTTGATATCCCCTCTCCCCCGCTTCCTTACCCATCACACATTTGGACGGGCAAGGGCGAAATGTTGCAACAGTTGCCTTCTTCAGATTCAACAAAGATTTTGGAGAAAACGTCTGGAAATACTTTTTTTTTTTTTACCAACTGATGTATTCTTATTATATCTTAACACGTTCCCACTTTCAGCTTGCATAACAGCTGTTTTATTTATTTCTCTATTTCAGGACAAATCTATTGTTAAATAGATAATTCCACAGCAAGTTATGAGTTTTTGGGGTATAATTTTAATGTAATTTGGTTTAGTTACTAAAATATTGGATACAGCTTTGATTGCACATTCAATATTTTTTGATAAGCTTTTAACATGATCTAATATATTGAAAAATATATTAATATTTTCATATTTTTCATATAGAATATATATATATTATATTATATTTAAGGTATTTCCATAACCACAGTGCAATGACATATAGTATTGTGAGAGGGGGAGCATTCTCCAACAGTCACCCCTATCTATACCTTCCTGCTAGAGGTGATCCCGCACTAAATGTATATCTCAATCCATGCCCATGGGGTTACGTATGGTATAAGTAAGGCCTGTTAGAGAGGACAGTGAAGGTATAGCAAATAAGAGGACAGACAAAGAATAAGCAAAGAGAGTTCACTTGCCCAAGAGGCCGAGCCCCACCGCAGGCCCCTTGTATCTCATATTCCATTCAAGCATCAAAAGTCACGTGCCATATACACAAACCATGGTTGCCAAGTCTCAGCATGTTTGGAACCCATCCCAAGTAGAGAAGCATGGAGTGCCTCAACTGCATGTACATCCTCAACCAAAACGCAGAGATCTGTGCCTTAGCAGCATTAAGCAAGTGGCGTAAAAAAAATGAAATAGGTTTTGATGACATATCAAGCAGAGCGAGCTCAGCTGACCATTCAACAGAGTCCCCTAGAATGTCAATCGATATATATATTTTTTGTGTGTGTGATATTATGTTTATATTTAAATATTTTGAAAAAACATTTTAAATCCCCAAAAATTTAATCATTTAAAAATGTTACACAAAAATATTAAATCGAGCCCGTAGTTAGAGAAGTGATAACTTTTGAAACATCTAAGAATGCACTGTAGGCTTCCATGGGGAGGTTCTAGAGGAATTCTGGGATGGGTTGTTGACCACTGTCCAAGGTACTAGTCATATAAAATTACAATGTGTGTTATAAGAATTATTTTATTAGTGGTATGTCATTTGGAACAGATAATACAGGATACGTGCACTGCTAAAAATTACATTCTTTAACATAAAATAGTTTATATATTTTCAACTACAGAATATATGCATAATAATTCTATATTATTGTAGCAAATCATGTGTTAATTATTTTTAATTGTAATTATTTTTTTGCAGCTGGTGGCTGTTTTAAGAGAAGTGAAATATTTGCACATATTAAATCAAACAGACATCCCGAAAGCAGCTTTAATCATCTATGAAAAAAGGGAGCTTTTACATAAGGTTTGTGGTTTTAATACACAAGCAATTTTATAAAAATAAGTATTGTCTTGTATTTAGTATTTTTGATGCAAGCTACATTTTATATTTTCTGATTTTGGTTTTATACAATATAAGTAGTATGATTTTTTAAAAAAATATTATTTTGTAATGAATACATATAATAGATCCTTTCAGTGCAAATGCAACACTCATTCGTCCAGAACCTGCACAAATGGAACACATGAAACAGTGCCATAGCGTGCCTTTAACATGCCCGGTCCTGCAACAGAAGAACATAAAAGAGATGCTTACTTCTATATATGCATTGCAAAATAATGCATAAATGATGATATATGCAATCTTTTATATCTAATAAATACACAAGGTGATAATTGCTTTTCTCTAATGCATTTAATAGAAGATATCTGTTTTGTATGCACACCCACATTTAAAAGTTGGAATCATATAGACGTATGACCATAGCATTTATTCATATTATTCATCTCAATCGTGTAAGATGATGTGCTTTGATATTAATTGTTGAATACAATTTGAAGTGCTAAAGTTCTGGTACAATTCTTTTCCAGTAAGGCTCAATTCAGTGAAAATATCTGGTAAGAAGTGAATGCAGATCAGATTTTCAGCTGTAATTAATTGGCATGATGCACCTTTGATCCAGTTTTGATTCTTCTTCTTACTTTTATTTTCTTTGAAGACACACATGCAGGATCAGGTGCTTATTCGCTAAATAGGGAATTGTGCCTAACAAAGTTTAGATTTAGAAAGACACGGAACGTCTAGATGAGTAGAATGTTTCTAAATAAGCTCTCTAGATGTAACATTTTCCAATTCGGTTTTTATTTCACAGTTTAGGTAGTAACATTATTAATAATTTTGATGGCTACTTAGTCAAAACAAGCAGAAACCTTACATTTATTTGCAATTTAAAATTGTGTGAGAAAAAAATGAGCTAAAAATTTAATTTATTTAAATCCATTTATTAAAATGGATAATTAGATCTGAATATTATTCAACATTTCTGGAATGCTGAATTTAACAGATTTATTTTTACATTGCTTATACAAAATTGTAGATGTGGAAATCAAAAGGTTGCATGAGTTACATATGGAAGTAGGAATTTTGAATATTTTGTGATACTTTTTCTGATTTTTTTTTTTTTTTTTTTTTTTTTTACAGTATATAGGAAACTTGGATCTCATCGTTCTGTGGTACAATAAATTGAAACAAACTGTTTTGGAAGTGGAATACCCCTTGATCAAGCAGGACATGATGGACATTGATGAACAGCTTAAACATGCGGAGGAGCTGTACACATGGAATCATGACAATTGCTGGGATTATATTGTTGCGGTCAAATCCGTCGTTCAGGATCTGGAGAAGAGAGTTCAGCAATCAAAGGATAATGTAGCAGCAATGGTTCAGATTATGAATGCATGGGCTGAGCAGGCAATGTTCTCAAGAAAAGACAATAAAAGGGAAACACTTATAAACCTAGATGACAAAACTGATAGAGTTAGTAAGAAATACAAATTAATTCAAGAAGATGGGTATACAATCCACAGGCTGGTTGAGGTAAGTGTATTTATATTTCAGCACTCTGGTATTTTAATCATAATTTTGGATGTATACAGCTGACATGTACTTTGAGGTATGTGGACACTGAGCCAGATTTCCATACTGGATCATCTGGGTTTGGAATCTGAGGGAGCAATGCGCATGTACTGTAGCTTCCCAACTTTCCAAGCCAAATAATCCAAAACAGGAATCACTGGTAGTAAAGTATACTCTGTTTAGACCTATGGTTTCTCTATGTTTCTGCTCTAACTTGACTACTATTTTAAATACTACCAAAAAGATATTTAATATACCTTACTTCAGACAGAATCCTCCCAGATCATCAGAAGATGTTCCTGCAGTCAGATGGCCAGAGCCGCTCATTCTGTTTTGAGGAGAAAGGATGGGGGGTTTATAGCCCATAGACCCCTGTCCAGCCCTGGCCAAATAAGCTTATACTCTATCACCAGCCAAAGTTCTGCTTATCAGACCTGATGTCTGGAATTGCTCAATCTTTTTCCCAGCTATATTTGCTGCCAGACAACTATGCATTTGTACAGTTGCTCCTTGAGTTCTTTTGATAACCGCAGAGGCTAGGGCTTTGCATTGTAATGCAAATGATACACTCGCAACTTGGGGGAACTTGGATGGTAAAGAAAGATATAACAATAACCCTGGAATAGCAGCAGGAAAGATGGCAGCATTATAGCTGCAATTATTTTTTGTCACTTAGGTGACTTTTTAACCAACTAACATTCATGGATATAATATGGTAAATATTGACTTCAGACATCATACGTACCGCCTTTGATATTAAACCTTCACTGTCACATCATTGGTTGAATGTTTATGGATTTCAATGGCCAAAGAACTGATACAATAAAAAGATCCTTTTGATAACTCTTGAAATATTGACATCAAAAATACAATCATTTGATTTATTTTCAGGAAAACAGGAAACTTCTTAAAGCTGATCCCAAGTCAGATTTCTGGAAAATATATGTGGAATACATTGATGACATTGTAACTGATGGCTTATATCATGCTATCTTGCGTTCCCTGCAATTCTTCATGGAAAACACAGATGGAACTTTAACTCCAGCTCCTTTATTTGAAGCACAAATGGTTCTTAACAGCTCAGAAATTTCTTTCAAGCCTTCTATACAAAAAGAGGGTGGGGATGAATTTTACGACCAAATAGAAGAGCTATTAGGGGACATTTTTAAGATGTCTGGACAGGTAAAGCGAATTGCCAGACATTTTGAAGCTGTCAATTACCAGGTAAATATATATTTTAATTTATTTTTTTATTTTTTTCTTACATACTGGGGTATTTAATGAAATGTGAATTATCAAGAATTCTGAGTAAATTCAAAATGAATTAAAAATTGTAGACCAAAGTAGGTAAAACAGACTTGTCTGTCATAGTGCTCTGATTGGTGTCCTCCATTATTAATCATAGGGCCGCCAGCATGGGTGTGGATGAGAGGACGGACAATAGGTTATTAATATTACTAGGGCTCCCACCATCTGGCATGTGTGGGAGCCAGAGAAGTGACAATAGGTCCCCCTTTATTGTTAACATTAGGTTCCCCACTCACGGGCCATGTGTGGTGAGGGAGGGGACAATAGGTCGTCCACCTTAAAATTTAAAGCAGCCCCTCCTGATACTCAGAAGTGGGGGCAAGTTTGTAGTTATTTTCCCCCATTCCCCCATTATTTCAAAAGCTCCATCCCAAAGGAAAGACGCATTTTCTAGCGACTGGGCAGTAATGGCTGCCCAGTTGCTACTTTTTATTGGCAATTGGAGGCAAATGGGGGTAAATTACCTCTGTTATAGCAATATGGAAGTCTTTTTTGACCCCCATAAAATTTTTGTTTATTAATGAATTTATTTTTTATTATTTCCATTTGGCCGCTTGCTCGCAAGCACTGGACAGCCACCACATAATCAACCCACTCACCACCGAGGCTTTTTAAACTATTTTCCCGCTGGTATTAGCACTGCCAGTGGGCAAATCATTCTGATGTTTATTAATCGAGGCCTGAAGTTTAGGTCTCTGGGCCCTGATTTGATGCAGCTGTCCTGCGGCATTCTGTACCAAATTCAGGCACGTTCGGGGCCTGAATTACAAAATACAGACATTGTTGAATTCCATGAACAATGTCTGGATATTGCAGTCCAAATGGCCCCATACAACAGTAAATGGTTTTGCCTCATTCATTTCTGGGTCAAGCGAACTTTAGTGAATAATACTGTAAATGTGTTTTTGTTTTGTTTGTTTTATATGTATATTGCAAAGAGCCAGTTCTTAAAGTAAAATAGCTGGATCAGCCAGTGGTATTTATGTATGCTTGCTACCTCCACAAAGGGTTTTTGTTTATTTGATATTCACCTTTTATAACAGTAATAAGCGCCATTTATACAATCTGTTTTAGGTACTTTACCAAAAAAAACAACCTGTCAAACTGTAAACTTGCAATTCTAAGTTGGTGTTTAGTTGGTGGAAAGCAGTAGGACAATGCACTAACCATAACCCATAACCACCAGTCTCACACAGGATTAATGAAGCTGGCTATCTGACCCTCAGCATTTGTGTGAGTGTCAATGTGGCAGTAGCTAGGCAAGAGGATCAGCTTTCTTCTTTTTTCACCACCACCCAAAAGGATTTTCTTTATACAAACAGTTAACCTATAAAAACTGTAGCTGTAATTGGTAACCTAGTCTCACACTAGCATCACTGACACAAGAGCAATCTCCTATCTCCCAGTCAAAGTTGTTTTAAGTGAACTCTGACAGACAGTAGCTACACGGCTATCTAGCTAGATCAATACAGTGGTACCTTAAAGGTACACTATAGGCATTGAAGATGAGCTGTCCATGCGCATTAGGTTCCCCCTCGGCGCTGACTTCGAAGTGCAGATAGACTTCAGCACTGGAATACTGTGACTGACAGAAAGGGTTATTTAAACCCTTCAGTGCTGCGGGTCGGGTGGGGTGGGAGGACAGGCAAGAGAGGGAGTCAGAGGAAAAGTGTTTAGTGTTAGGAATACTGTTTTGTATTTCTAACACTATAGTGTTTCTTTAAACACAGTCTCACATTACGATCATTGACAAAATGGCAAGCTCCTATCTCCCACTGGCAGTAGCTAATCTAGATAGACACAGCGGTAAGCTAAACCTAAATTCACATTAGAATCAATGACACAGGCTATATCCCACTCCCACACATGCACAGCAAGGATAAAAAACCCAGTATCACAGCTGGTCTGTCTCCTTTAGTAGCTACAGTCATAGTGTTTTCCTGTTTGGAAGTATAGATTGCTTTAATGTTCTTCCTTTTTCACCCTCTATTGGTCATGTGTCACTTGATCTGTGAATAGAATCAACATGCACTGGCTTTCATAATTGGGCAGGCCCCTTGTCCATCATTGCAAACAGAGCTGCTTTTTTGCCTCCCACCCAAAAAACAAAACAAAAACTGCCTCTTCTCCATTCCACCCCCTTTTTTCCTGCTGTCAAGAATGAATTACAATAAAAACAAGCATGTTCTGCATTATGCAAGTCATTTGTTCTGGGACTCCATTTTGGCATTTTTGAAATTGGAATTTTTACAGTTCGGAACATACATAGTCTCAAAGTCTAGTAATAGGCATCACAGTCTCCCCATCTATTTTGACAGCTCTCTATCCTAGATGATTAGAGGGATTTGCATGCCCATTTTCTCCTAAATGATTAACAAAACCAATATGTTTTCTAAGACGGCACACTGCAATTGTTTCTGAAGCTACAGTAGAAATAGATATTACCACCCATCACCTTGACCTCTTATGTTTTTTAACTGAAATACATTATTGCTGCGAGCTAAGATAACTAAATGTGCTGTCATTTGTACAATCAGATGGACCACTAGCAATATTTATCTCACTTGTGCTCGTTTTTATTTATTCCAGAATGATATGGATGAAATGATAGACCTCTCTGAAATACGACAGGAAATTATGGGAAAGATCACCACAGTCATCAGCAAAGTAATAGATTACAAGGGGCGATATGATTCCTATTCCTATTTGTGGACAGATGACAGATTGGAGTTCATGAGACAGTTTCTGCTGTACGGTCATGTATTAACCGCTGAAGAAATTGAGGCTCATGCAGAAGATAACGTTCTAGAATGTCCTCCTACAATTGAACAGTTTAAGGAACAGGTAGGTGCCACCAGACGTATACTGTAGATTTCTACATGTTGGACTTGTAAGTTTAAAAATATGTTTCACGTAACAATGATTTTCATGTATTTTCTTTTCCTTTTCAGATTGACATTTATGAAAATCTGTACATTCAAATTAGCTCGTCTGAAGATAACAAAGTATTTGAAAACTGGTTTAGAGTGGACATGAGACCTTTTAAAATGTCACTGCTAGTCATTATAAAGAAATGGAGTTGGATGCTCAAAGAGCACCTTCTGAGATTTGTCATTGACAGGTAATATTTTTGACTCAGCTGTTATCTGTATTACAACGTTTCATATGTGTAAGTGTAAAGGGTTATGTAAATTATTTTACGTAGATCTTGGTTTATGATATTTTTTTTACTTTTTTTGCAGCTTGACAGACTTGGAGCAGTTTATTAGGTTGACAGACTCTGCTCTGCAGATTGACATTCCGGAAGGAGATTATAAGGCACTTGTTGGCATCATGGAGCATCTTCTGGCCGTGAGGGACAGACAGGTTGCCACGGATAATCTCTTTGAACCCCTTAAACAGACTATTGCCCTATTGGAAAACTATGGACAGAAACTCCCAGACTTGATATATACACAGTTGGAGGTATTCAGAAACATGTTTAAGAACTTTAAACAATGTCTACAGTGATGTTTTGTGAGTTAGAAACACCTTGATGTTTAAAGGGACACTATAGACACCTACACAACTTTAGCTTAATGAGGCAGTGTTGGTGTATAGATCATGCCCCTGCAGTCTCACTGCTCAATTTTCTGCCATTTAGGAGTTAAATCACTTTGTGTATACAGCCTTTGTCACACCTCCTGCAAATGACTTACACAGCCTTCCTAAACACTTCCTAAAAATAACCTAGAAATGTTCTCTATTGCACATTCTGTTTAATCTAGAATGTCTTATCTCCTGCCTCCAGTGTGTAATTAAAATTAAAATAACAAGTAGATAAAAACGTGTAAAGCAAGTTAGCTGTCTGATTGAAACCATTTTTTTTTATGCAGGCTGTGTGAATCACAGCCAGAGGAGGTGTGGCTAGGACTGTGTAAGCAGAAAATGATTTAACTCCTAAATGGCATAGAATTGAGCAGTGATACTCCAGGGGCATGATCTATACACCACTATATAACTGCTTCAGTAAGTTAAAGATGTGGACATGGGGTCCAAAACAGAGACTTTCCCTCTAGATAGACACACTTGGGAGGTCTGGGGTACGTAACCATTAAGCAGGAGCAGAGGCAGTAGCATTTTGTTTTTAGTAAATACAATATTAATATTGATTTTTTTTTATATATAATTATTTGTCATACTCATTTTAAGAATCTAGCCAGTGCAAAATTTCAGCCAAGGCCACATTTCATATATGTCATGATTCCAACAAGCATGTCTATCTACCGCATATCTATTGCAACAATAACTGTGTAGACCATTGTGTCTCAAACAACATTTTAAAATCCATTTCAACAGGAATTACCGGAAAAATGGAATAATACCAAAAAAATTGCCATTTCTGTAAAGCACGACCTTGCTCCTCGTCAGACGCTAGAGGTTTCCATTATCAGAAAAAAATGCGCTGCTTTTGATGTGAGTGAAATTAACCATAAGTTATACATTTTTTTTGTTTGTTTCTCATATTCATAAGTGTTTTGAGGCTTGCTAATTAAAGTTATGTTATGTAATATGTCTTTTATTTCTACCACTCAGATCAAGCAGGCAAATTTCAGGGAGATGTTTTGTTTGGATGGACCATTCTCATATAATGCACAGAAGCCGTATTCACGTCTGGATAAAGTGAGTAAAATGTTGATATTCCATATGTCAGGCAAGTATTAAGAAGCCTGCAGTCACTCAAAATTGTGTTATTGTCAGAACGACAAGTAGATTGAGGGATAGGACAGAGTGAGCCCTTAGAGTGGCCCTATATAACAAGAGCTTAAATATAGATAAATATAATATAGTGTAATTAAGAAACAGGAGAATGACAAGGACAATCATGAAGTACAATCACTAGAAATCACAAATACACAGAAGCAGCAGGATCAATGTACCAGCATAAGAACATTGATTATGGAACGACTTTTGTGTTAACTGTAACTTACTGTTAAAGGACCTGCAGTCATTCAAAATTGTTTTATTGTCAGGAATGACAAGTAGATCGCTGCACACAATATATTTGCAAGATCATAGCCACTAAGGGTTAAGACAGAGCAAAATGGATAGGTAATTAGAAAAAAGATAAAGTGAAACATGAGCATAGCAAGGACAATCAACAAAGAACAATAGCTAAAAATCACAATACATAGAGGCAGCAGGAACAGCTAAAGAACATTGATTGTAGAATGATTTTTATTTTGTGTTAAGTGTAAGTTAGCCAGAGTTTGAAAAAAATAAAAATAAATTCTTGTTGGAACACTTGTCGTGACATGTGGCTTAGTGTCACTTTATATTGAATAACATTTTACCTATAGCTAGCGCTAGCCAATTGCTAAAAAAAACATAGATTAAAAGGTAGTCCCAGGGGCGGAGCTTGCCTGCAAACCTGATCAGACGCCATTTCTGCAAGCTCCAAACAGATTCATCAAATTGCACCGAATATCCATAAATCTGAAACCCATCCAGCCCTATAAAGTGGCTAGAATGCATCTACAGAGCCCGTCCAGCAACTAGATGCCTTTCTTTCTCACAAAGAAGCAGACCAAACAGAAACGAAGGGTTGGGCCCTACCTCTCACTGACACCTTGAGGCCTGGAGACGCTCCTAGGAGGCCCGACCATGATAAGAGGGACAATGGACCTACCACCTGAAACTCCTACCGCTCACACGCCTGCAATGGGCCACCGCTCGCAAAGACCTCACACGCTGGCAGATGGCAGGGATATTGGGGCCATGTTACAAAGGCGCACCCAACCTAGGCATCCTCCTGCGGCAGAGCCGCAAGACGTTCCCGGAACTCATGTACAGACACTGCATGGCCAGACCTGGTAGCAGACCATCAGGCGTCAGAACATATGACATAGCTACCTACCGCAGACTTGACTCCGGCTACAAAGCATGACTTAAAAATACTACTGCAAGATATACATAAACTTCTGTCAGCAGAGCTAGCACCCATCAAAACAGACCTGCAGGCAGTGAGAGATCGCATACAGGCCTCAGAAGAAAACATGGTTGGAGTACAAACCCACCTGTCCACGCTTCAGGACTCTGGACACAACGAGTGGCCATGTCAGCCCGACTGACAAACATGGAACGCCGTACTCATGTCAAAATTCGTGGTATACCCGCAACCATCTCAACAGAGGAACTGCTGCACTATGCCAGATGCTTATTGGCCACCATATTGCCTCACGCTACCGCTTAAAAGTGTCCATCAACAGGATATTCCGCTTACCTGGCTCCTCAAAATCACCACCCAATTTGGCCCGGGATGTGATCCTCAGATATCTGACAATCCACGAAAAAATCATCATAGTGACCGCACTCACAGGCAAAACATCTCAACTTTGATGGCACACCACTGACATTCTATCAGGACTTGTCAAGAGCCACACTCTTTCAGCGCAAGTCACTTGGCCCAGTCACAAGTCATCTAAGGGAAGCTAGAAGGGAATATAGATGGGGCGCGAATGGCTCCTTGAACTTAACCCATGACGGGACGTCCCATACCCTGACATCAGCCACAGAAGCACCTACTTTCCACAGAGTCTTGGAATCTGGACACTATTGTTCCCTTCACTCCGAGACCAAGCACCACCTGAGCTCCAGTACCATGACTGGGACAGGGTCTCTCTTGACCCACCACACTTGGGTAACTGCTGGGCGACACCATGCCTAAAAGGCAAATTGTCTACAAGTCCCACGGACACAGGAGTTCCCGCTCATACTTTTAAGTTTTAAGTTTGTTTGTTTTTTCACTTTGATTGGCATTTTTAGCTGCAAGCTCCACATGTTATTTTGTGCAAACAAAAGGCTCATTGGAGACTCAGACCCACCACTACATAACACGACCTCTCGCTAGGGCTACTCAGACCACAGAGATATAGGACCATTCACTACCTAGAAGTTGGCAACTAATTGGTGACACCCATGCGAGTACTCCTCCCCCCCCCCCGCATCCTCCTTGGTTAGGGGACAACACTCAGGACGCCAGGCAGTAAACTATTAACCTACCTTGCTAATCAAGTAAACGACCCACCTAATCCAGGTAGGATACCTCGCAGAGTAACGGCTGCCATGCGTTGCCCCTCCATCACCTGGAGCTCCACGCTCCCAAGTACTACCATATGCAACAGTCACGCACCTAATAGCATACACATTATCCAGCACCTAAGACAAATACCCCACTAGCTCTCACTGTGAGGATCACCCACAAACACCAGACTCTTGTTTTGTCCACAGACAGGCAATGTCTTGATTTCATGTTATAAAAGTGCATTGGTTTCATTTTGTATCACTCATGGAATCCATGTCGATCTTCTTTTCAATCTTGCTATCTCATGTCCGTGTGAACATTATGCACTGTAAAAATTAAGAATTAAAAAAAAAAAGGTAATTCTATATTTATTTGTCTATCTCCTAGAGTAAGTATAAGCTGTACAACATAACACATAGAATAATTGTTCATCTAGACTTGGAGACTGGGTTTCGGGCGATCGTCAATTCAGACAAAAAAACTAATTCTGTGCTGTCGCATGCCCTAATCCAAAAACAAATGAAATGATCAATAGCCAAGCCATTTCAGTTGCTTCAAGATTCAGGGTTAAATTGCACTAGCAGCTGTCAGTAAATAGCTAAAAACAACCCAGTTTTGGCACAACCTCCGAGCTAACACATTGCTGAATTCTGTAGGGCCCAAACAAAATATTCAGTTCAGAAGATTTTGTTCAGAAAACCCTCAAAATCTCTCCATACATATCATTCTGATTCTGAAGATGAACTTCTGGTCATTTATTATTCAGTTACAGAGGTATATAATTCTTGTTTTTGATATGACTTACTTGTTTTGGAAATTAATATTTTTGCTGGAAGTTATTGATGATAGATTTTGGCAATCCACAGGCAAACCAGGATACTTACAAACTGGAGGAAGAATTGCTACATATTCAGGAATCCGCTGACCTCTTTGAAGTTGCTGTTCCTGACTTCAAGCAAATGAAAACATGTCGCAAAGAGATAAAAATATTGAAAGAATTGTGGGATATTATAATCACTGTTAGGGTATGAAATTATGATGACTTTTTTTTATAATTTTATTCATTTATTATATTATTATTTAAGATTAAAGTGAAGACTCAGCTTAATCTATATCACATACCACAGTCCGAGAGCTCAGAGTTACCGTGTGTCTAACACAGTTCTTCCTTATTGCCTCTGTGAAAGTAGGACAAATGTATCTTAAACCGACAGTTGGTGAACAGTCTTTATAAGGGTGGGGGCATGCTGGGCTTTTCAGCATTTGTTACAAATTCTTCTTTTATTTAGTCAGCATATGAATGGTTGGTTGAGCATCGGAGAATTTACAGAAAGTCTACTGTAGGGAACATTGAGTTGCCTCCATTTAGAAATGATCATTGATGACATTGTGTCATTGCAGTGTTACATTGTATCTACACGCAATCTTTTTAGGATTTTATGTCAACCAAATTTTCTCTCAGTGATCTACTTATCTTATTTATCAACCTTCTTTTAGCTAATTAAAATGACAACAATTAGTCACTACATAAATATCATATTAGCCAAAGACTAGTTATTTTGACGATTGATCTCTAATGTAGCAAAGTCATAGTTATGTGCATAATACTTGGCTTTGTATAGCTCTTGTGAAGCAATTTAGTCAACCCAAGCGTTAATCTTTCTGTTATTTGTGGTTTTGGCCTGTGACTCTGAGACAACCTAAGTTCAATTGTCCTATCTTTTGCAACCTTCTGTGCTATCACACTTGAGCAATGTTATCGTTAAGAACAGTTTGACTTGGCAGGGCCAACCTCAGCGCACTGTGGCCTCAATGCACCTCTCTGTGGCCACGATGTGAAAATAGATAAAGTAAAATGTTCTAGTCAAACACTAAGCATATGTATGTGAGCTTTTGGTTTAATACCAATGTGATCACATTAAGTAGTTATTTATTTAGCTATCTTGAAGTAAATGAGGCAATTCTAAGCTAACCTTAAACGTAACATATACACACAACTTTAGTATTCCCTTCTGTACAATTATGTGTATTCCCGAAGGCCAAGCCTGACAAACCTGCCTGTGATCTCTGTCAGTTGTATTAAGAGTTTGATGGCTCGTAGCAGTGATGACTTGAGTGTGATTGACACTGTGTTCAGGGTAAGTATTTTAACTTCAGACATTGTCTCGGTAAAGAAAACTGTCAGGAATCTCAGTCAATCCACGCCACTTTCAATTTGTTTATTTCCTATTGACAATGATACAAATGTACAGATGCATTAACGGTATTCTGCGCTTATTCTTCCAGAGCAGCATTTCTGATTGGGTGAAAACTCAGTGGAGGCAAATTAATGTTGAACAGATGGATGTTGAGCTGAGAAGGTTTACAAAGGCAAGTTATACAATTATACAGCTGCTGCACATATATATGTATATATAAATACACTAAAAGCTATATATTCTTTTCTTAAATCTTCAGTCTGGTGTGCGCTTTTCAGTTATTTTAAGACATCTTGAATGCTAGCTGATTTGTCATCTCTGTTTGTTCGTGTTACTTACTCGACAGCTGGTGTTGTACTTGCTTGTCTTGTTTGACTTAAACAAAAAATGAAAAACAAAACAAAAGAGTCTCTGCTAGTAATGCACACTCTTCCTTACTTTAAATATTTTAAAAAGTCACAGTAACAGTGTTATAGAGGGGTTGAAATAAGCGTACATTTTAATCATTTTTTGTATAGTTCCTTAACCAATATTTTGTTTCATAGGAAATGTGGTCATTAGACAAATTAGCCCGTTCATGGGATGCATATGTAGGCTTGGATTTAACCATAAAGAACTTGATCACATCTCTGCGAGCTGTAACCGATTTACAGAATCCAGCGATTCGAGACAGACACTGGCATCAGTTAATGAGAGCAACAAAGGTAAGTTCCTCACCTTCTGCTGATTAAACAAAAATGCCAAGATTAAAAATAAAGCACAACAAATTTCTTCTAACGTTACATTTTTTTTCCAAATTAATTTAATGTTTTCTTGTCTTTAGTCAGAATCTAGACATCATTTATGTGACATTTGTTTCTTATTGCATTAGCTTTATATAATGACCTCTGCCTGTGCAAACTGTAGGGCTCTCAAAACAGTTTCCATCATGAAATATTCCTTCTCCTTATAATTTTGTGTATTATGCTGAAGCATAATTTGATATTTTAATTACTTAATAGTAAATAATGATTCTAATTGAGTTTTTGTTCAGGCAATTTTAACAATTTGTATTTACTACAGACAAATTTAGGAACCTTCATTCTTAAACAGGTACCTTTGATTACTTACAAATCACTGCGTGCAGGTAATTTTTAAATTTTAGTTTTTTACATTTAAAAAAAACATTTTTTGTTTGTTGAGATAGCTTAGGGAAATTTACCAACTTTCACAGATGTAAATCTACTACATTGTTCACTAGCTTCTTTCCACTGAAACAACCTACACATTTACATCAGATACCCTGAGCTATTTAATAACAGTCAAAATGGTACAGCGATAATATATAAGAGATAATAATGTGTAATATTTTAGTTATGATTGCTAAAATAATTTTGAACAAGATCTTTTTATTGAATGATTTTACGGTAACAAAGAAAATTCACATAAAAAAGACAAAAGCATACACACCAGTGATAATGCATATGTTACATAGTTACATAGCTGAAAAGAGACTTGCGTCCATCAAGTTCAGCCTTCCTTACATATGTTTTTGCTGTTGATCCAAAAGAAGGCAAAAAACCCAGTCTGAATCGCTTCCAATTTTGCAACAAACTAGGAGAAAATCCTTCTTGACCCCAAAATAGCAGTCAGATGTCTCCTTGGATCAAGCAGCTATTACCCCACTAATTAGAAATTATATCCCTGTATGTTATGTTTTTGCAAGTATTTATCCAATTGCAGTTTAAACATCTGTATAGACTCTGACAAAACCACCTCTTCAGGCAAAGAATTCCATATCCTTATTGCTCTTTCTGTAAAAAAAACCTTTTCTTTGCCTTAGATGAAATCTCCTTTCTTCCAGCCTAAATGTGTGACCTCGTGTCCTATGTATAGCCCTGTTTATGAATAGATTTCCAGATAATGGTTTGTACTGGCCCCGAATATATTTGTATAATGTTATCATGTCCTCTCTCAGGCGCCGTTTTTCCAAACTAAAGAGATTAAAAATTTTTAATCTTTCTTCATAACTAAAATGCTCCATTCCTTTTATCAATTTTGTAGCTCGTCTTCACTTTTTCTAGTGCCATATTTTTCTTTAGAACAGGTGCCCAAAATTGCACAGCATATTCAAGGTGTGGTCTTACCAGCGATTTATAAAGAGGCAAAATTATATTTTCATTCGAGAATTTATGCCCCTATTTATACATGACAAAACCTTACTGGCCTTAGCAACGGCAGATTGACATTGCATATTGCTGCCTAATTTGTTGTCTATAACAATTCCCAAATCCTTCTCATGTGTGGTTATCCCTAGTTCACTACCATTTAGGGTGTAAATTGCTTGTGCATTCTTAACCCCGAAGTGCATAACTTTGCATTTCTCTACGTTAAATTTCATCTGCCATTTTAGTGCCCAGTGCCCCAATCTATCCAAATCCCTCTGCAGCAAGGCAATATCCTGCTCACATTTTATTACTTTACAAAGTTTTGTGTCATCTGCAAATACTGATACATGGCTTTCAATGCCCATTTCAAGATCATTTATAAATATGTTAAATAGAAGCGGTCCCAAAACAGAACCCTGAGGAACACCACTTACCAGTTTTGTCCAGCTTGAAAATTTATCATTAATGACAACTCGTTATACTCTATCCTTAAGCCAATGTTCTACCCAAGAACAAGAATATTCATCTAAACCAATTTCTTTTAGTTTGAAGACTAACCTATTGTGATTAACCGTATCAAATGCCTTGGCAAAATCCAAGTAGATCACATCCACTGCAACACCCTGATCTATACTTCTACTTATTTCTTCGTAGAATGCAATTAGGTTAGTTTGACATGACCTATGTTTCATAAACCATGCTGATTATTGCTAATAACACAGTTCTTCCCAATGAATTCCTGAATATTATCCCTTAATAGCCGTTCAAATAATTTCCCAGTCACAGAAGTTAAGCTCACAGGTCTATAATTTCCAGGCAAGGATTTTGAACCCTTTTTTAAATATAGGAACAACATCTGCCTTCCTCCAATCCTCCGGTACAATACCTGAAACAAAAGAATCTTGAAAAATTAAATACAGAGGTTCACTTATTTCCCCACTTAGCTCCTTAAGTACTCGTGGGTGGATACCGACAGGCCCCGGAGCTTCATTTACATTAATTTTCTTTAATAGCTGTAGCACCTTGTCTCGAGTTATCCAATCACAAGTTATCTGCAAGTTTGTTGCAGCAATAATTTGCTTATCTCTTGCCATAGGATCCTCATTAATATATACTGAAGAAAAATTGTTATTTTAAATTTCTGCCTTTTCCTGGTCTTCATTAACTAACAGACCCATCTCTGTTTTCAGTGTACCTACACTTTCATTTTTTGTTTTTTTAGAATTGATGTACTTGAAAAAAAATTTGGGGTTGGTTTTGCATTCTTTGGCTATCAATTTCTCATTTTCTAGTTTAGCCACTTTAATTGCCTTTTTTCAAGTATTATTGGCTTCCTTATATCTTATATAGGATGCCTCTGATTTGTCCGATTTAAGTGCTTTAAATGCCCTTTTCTTATTTTTAATCTCTTGTTTTACTTCTGAAGCCACAGTGGTTTCAATTTGTTTCTTTTATATTTATTACCCAATCGTACAAACTGTGAAATGTACCTTTCTAATATTTGTTTGAATAGTTTCAATTTTTCCAGTGTTTTTATCACTAAGGAGTCTATGCCAGTCAATATGTTGTAGAGCTGCCCTAATCTTATTAAAATTGGCTTTTTAAAAATTATACGTTTTAATATACCCCACGTGCTTTTGCTTTTTTGAGTTTATTTTAACAGTTACCATATTGTGATCACTATTTCCCAAATGCTCCCCTACTTGAATCTTGGTTAACATTGTTTGTTATAACGAGATCCAGACAAGCATCCTTTCTAGTTGGTGCTTGTACCAGTTGTGACATAAAGGTGTAATTTAACACATTCAAAAAATGGATTCCCCTTGCTGAAGTACTAGTCCCTCTATCCCAATTTCTTCTACTAAAGAGAATAGAAGAATCAGTATTCTGTATTATATGCATTATACAAATACCAATTACAGACAAAAAAGAACAAAAAAGCGGTCAGAGCTCACAGATTACAATATTAGATATCCTTATTTTGATTTTCAATGGAAATAATAGTTAAGAATTTGTTTTGGTCATTTACCCAGAGGTGTGGGGACCATTATTCTATATAATGGGACCATCTTTCTAGCTTTTTAATTTTTTTTGCAAAAGGGGAGGTTATACAAATATATTTCTTCTCCATGTTAATTTGCAAAATAATTCGTTTTTTTTATATGTGCCCATGATAAAACTAGTGGGTCTTTCCATGAACGAGCAATCAACACTTTAATCGCACTGAAACAATGGATAATTAGGCATTGGTCTAATTGTTCTAGGATGGGCCAGTCTAGATGTAGCAAGACTACAGTTGGAGATTTAAAATGTTTAATACCCATATCTTCTAATAGAGCATATATCCACTGCCATATTATTTTTATACCTATACATCCCCACCAAATATATTCATATGTACCCACCTCTAGGTTACATCTCCAGCAAACCTATGTATAAGTTGGATAGATCTTATGTAACCTGTCTGGGACATAGTACCACCTGTTGGTTAATTTATAGAATGTTTCTACGTAATTTAAACAGTGTATATTTTTTTGTGACATAGTGAAAACCTTGTACCAATTGTCCTTGTCAATATTACAACCTAGTTCTTTTTCCTACTTAAAAATTGCTGATGGATCAGGGATTGAGGAGGTTTATTTTATACAATCTATGGCTTTGGAAATGGGCCTTTTGACATTATTATAGTTAAACAATCCTAATAAAGGGGAACCAGAGAGGGTCTCAAAACATGAATATTTACAATATTTTTGAGTCTTATATAGGTAAATAATTCTTGGCTTGGTAAGGAGAATTCCACTTGTAATTGGGGAAAAGTTTTGATATTGTTTCCTTGAATCAATTGTTCAATATAGCCTATCCCAGCCGTCATCCAGGTTTTAATGCAAAGGTCCTCTATAAATTGTTCTAGTATACCTATCTGGAGATAGGCCAGGATCTCGTAAACATTTTATCAAAACACAGAATCAACATTGAGAAAACAGGAAACTGAAAAACTATACTTCCTTCTGTAACAACTTGCTACAGCTCCACCTACTGTCCAGTCTCTTAAACACACTTTTGTATAATGCATGATATTGCATCGCCAACACAATCCAAAACACTTTGTCATTGTAAAATGTTTTTGAACATAGGGGCAATCATCTGCTGTCACCCATTAAATGACAGTGGGAGATACAGAGATCTTACATAGATAAACATATTCGAGCTTTAATACCATATTTACACAAGTGGTTCACTGAAACAATATAGTTACACAGTATATAGTGACTGCTCTAAATTTGGAGCGTCATTCACTCAGCAATATTTTTAGGGTTCATCCCTGTGTTTGGCTTTTTGTCCAATTGGGAAGGCTTCCCATGACAGTCCTGGAGTGGCACTAAATGTGTACTAAATATTAATTCAACATTGTTTATGTGTCAGTTTGATAAATATGCAGCAACAGAAATCACTGTTCTCATATCTAGAAATAATAGAGTTACAGAAAATGTAATGGGAACGGTACACCTGATCACTGCAAATGTGCACAGTAACAAAATGACATGCTCTACATATTACATGGAGTAAGAATGTCCCCATTATCCTTCATTACGCCTCATATCCTAATCACAGCTGCAACATACTTATGTAAGGTTGAATGTCTGTGCCTGCAATAGGTGCATACAAAGAGGTATTGCACTACTGGTGCATACATTCATTTATCTGCTCATCAGACAGATGCTGAATGTAAATCTTTCAGGTTCAAGAATCTATTTCAGATACATCATCAAGACTTTGCATGTTGTCTTGGATATACACATTAGATAAAATATGGCTTCTATTATCTGTAGTCTGACATTTGAACTTCTAGCCCTTACAGGGGTTTTCTTAGTGCCACTTAACCCTGGAAGGTAGTTTTACTTTTTTACCAATGAAAGTTTCCTGGATTTGATTAACAGAGACATTCATTAAAGTTCAAATGGCCCTTTACCAAATGTGGCAAAACCATCCTACTGCAAACAGAGCCATTAGGACTGAAAAATCCAGACAAATGGAATTCAGATTGTGGATTTTTTGCGCAAAATGGACAGATGGGCCCAGAATGGTCATATGAGTACAGAAATGGAAGTCTCTCCACCGTAAATCTATTTTTTTGAGACCATTTTCTTGGCTCTTTTTGGCATCAATGTATATCCTTATATAAGATCCTGGTGAATTGCTCCTTCTGAAAAGTGGTTGATAGGTTAAGTTATTCTTAACTTATAGTGATTTTGTGTTTTCAAGACCAACTTTAACTGACTCCACCTCAGCCTCATGGCTTTTTAATGTGCAATGTTTTGTATATTCTAATAAAGGTGTTCTATTTTGTATTTATTGGAGAAACTTCAATTTTTGGACTTGTATGCAGTTTCTGGGCCTATCTGTCCATTTTGTAGCTCAATCGCATCATTGTGGGTTACTCCCACTTGGACCCTCTTCCGACACGTTAATTTGTTTGCCTAGTGGAACTTCTTTGATATTTGTACAAATGGACCTGCATTTGGTCTGGATTTCAGAAGTACCCAGATGGCTGAAACGTGGGCCGAATTAATGAAATCCATGCCCGGAGGCTTCAACTCTGGGACTGTATTTTTAAAAATCTCTAGCAGCCAGGAGTCAAATAGTTAAAAAACCCTTGGTGGCACAAGGCTAATTATATGGTGGCTGGCCAGCTGCAACAAGAAAAAAAAGGTAAAAAATTATTTATGTAAATATATAAATAATACCCCCACATTACTGTAATGGAGGTATTGCACCCCACCTGCCATGGTGATACTTAATTTGAGGGCCAGACTTACAAGTTCGTAGCGCTGTACAATTGGTTGACTAACAGACATGTATTTGTAACCAGGCAAGTTGGACGCACAGGAACAGAGGGATTGAGGGCCCTGCTCAATGCGCTTACATGCTAGAGGGAGTGGTGTATAGTGACACGAAAGGTAGAAAGGTAGGTTGTTATGATAGTGTTAATTGAGGGCTTAGTGTTTTGTTTAGATGATAGTTGCAGGAGCGGAATCAGGGTGCGGGGAGGAATAGCTGTTCACAGTTTAATTGATATGCTTTCCTAAAGAAGTAAGTTTTCAAAGATTTTTTGAAGGAGTGGAGTTTGGGTGAGAGTCTAACAGAGAGGGGAAGGTCATTCCATAGGAATGGTACAGCCCAGGAGAAGTCTTTAAAGTGAGCATCAGAGGTAGGAGTACGAACAGAGGTTAGACGTAGGTCTCCGGCAGAGCGTAGGGGCCTAGACGGGACATATTTGTCTATGAGTAAGGATAAGTAGGTGGGAGCAGCATTGTGTAGAGATTTGTAAGCAAGTGTCAGGATCTTAAATTGGACCCTATATTTTACTGGAAGCCAATGGAGGGACTGACAAAGTGTGGGGAGGTGTGAGAGGTGCGGGCCGACAGGAAGATGAGCCTTGCTGCCGCATTCATTATAGACTGTAATGGGGCAAGTTGGGAACACGTAAAACCACTGAGAAGTGGATTACAGTAGTCAAGGCGAGAGAGGACAGCAGCATGGACAAGCACCTTTGCTGTATTAGGTGTTAAATAGTTTCGAATGCGCGCAATGTTTTTGAGATAGAAGCGGCAGGATTTGGTGATTGATTGGACATGAGGGGTGAAGGAGAGGTTGGTGTCAAAGAGAACATCTAGGCAACGAGCCTTAGAGGTAGAGCAGATGGTAGCGCCATTTACTTGGAGGGATACAGACAAGGGAGTAGCAACACTTGAGGGAGGGAAGACCAGAAGCTCTGTTTTGGACAGGTTCAGTTTAAGGAAAATAGCAGCCATCTAGTTGGAAACAACGGAGAGGTAGTCAGAGACATGAGTCAAGAGGGGGAGGAGAGATCTGCATAGAAATGATTCTGGAAGCCGAAAGAGCTGATGAGTTTACCAAAGGAGGCAGTGTAGATTGAGAACAATAGGGGTACAAGTACAGACCCTTGGGGAATATCAACAGATAAGGATTGGGAAGAAGAGGCAGAGGCAGAGAAAGAAACACTGAATGAGTGCTGGGAGAGATAGGAAGAGCACCAGGAGAGAGTGGTATCTCATAGACCGAGATTACGGAGGATGAGAAGAAGCTGTTGATGATCAACAGTCTCAAAATCAGCAGAAAGGTCGAGGAGAACTAGGATAGAGTAGTGGCTATGGGATTTAGCAGTGATAAGATCATTGTATACTTTGGTCACAGCTGTTTCAACAGAGTGATGAGTGCGGAATCCAGATTGAAGTGGGTCAAGCAGAGAGTTGGATTTGAGGAAGTCTGTCAATTTCGCATACATAACTTGCTCAAGGATCTTGGAGACAAACGGCAGTAGCGAGATAGGGTGGTAGTTGGACAGGAATTAGGGTCAAGGTTGGACTTTTTCAGATTCAGGGTAATGGTTGCAAGTTTGAAGGGTAGAGGAAATGTGCCAGAGGAGAAGAGATTGAAAATTTTAGTGAGAGGCAGAGCAAGAGAAGGAGACAAAGTACGGATGAGATACAAAGGAATAGGATCGAGGGAACAGGTGGTGGGGCTGAAAGAATGGAGCAGAGCAGAAACCTCTTCTGCTGTAGCGGGTGCAAATGAGGGTCGGATAACTGAGGGAGTGTGGATAGGGGAAAAGTTCATAGTGGATGGAGAGAGATGAGAGATCTCTTCCCTGATTGTAGAAATCTTCTCAGTTAAGTGAATTGCAAAGTTTGTGGTGGTTACGTTTGTAGGAGGATGAGGCACGACAGGGCAAAGAAGAGAGTTAAAAGCATGAAACAGTCATTTGGGCTTGTGGGGGAGTGTGGTTATGAGTGTACTGAAGTAGTTTTCTTTTGAAGAGGAAAGAGCCAGACTGTAGGAGTGCAGCATAAATGTATAGTGGAGGAAGTCAGACAAAGCAGTTCTGGAACATTTTTGGAGGGATTGGGTCAGCTTGGTGTGCCAGAGTTGTAATTGGGGGACGCTTAGTGCGTTTAAGTGTAGGAGGTGCCATGACGTCTAGTTGAAAGGAGAGAGTGAAGTTGTAGAGGGAGGTTGCAGTGTTAGTGCAGGTGAGATTTGAGACTTTGGAGGATAGGTTGAAAAGTACATTGAGGGGAGAGAAGGGTTCCTACACCAACTCCTTTATAGTTGTTTGTTCTAGGTGTGTGGGAGAATTGTAGCCCACCATAACATAAGGAAGCAGGAGTAGCAGTATCAGAGGGGGACAGCCAGGACAGTGTGTAAGGAGAGATTTTGGTACTGAGGGAGAAAAGGTAAAATAAGAGGAGGACAAGATAGAACATTACTCATATGGGTATGCACTTCCAGAAAAAACTTGGAAGTAGGCCAGGAGAGGCACAGAGAGGAGATATAGTGATGTAGAAAGCTGGGCTAGAGTGTAGCAGGCAGAGGTGAGGAAGATAAAGAGTGAGTGCTAGGGGTTAAGAGAGTATGGGAGTGTGCTGGTTACATCTAACTTGCCTACAAGCACAGATGCTTTATATGATCTTATGGTCTAAGATGTACATTCTATTCATTATATTGGTGGAGTTGGATTAAAATAGAAATGCCAAACTTGATCATCTATTGGCAGCACCAGGTTGTTATGCCTGTATCTGTTTTTCTTGCCAAATTAAGTTCTTCTTGTTAATGGTTAAAACACGTTGTCAATGTTACAGTCCTGAAAGTACTGGATAAAAATGTTTTCAGGCAAACATAATTAATGTTATTTAAAAAATGTATCTGAAAAATGTTTTCTTGGCAGGTGCAATTTTCAATGACTGAGCAAACTAGCTTATCAGATTTACTAGCTTTACAATTGCACAAGGTTGAAGACGAAGTTCGTAACATTGTGGACAAAGCTGTGAAAGAGATGGGCACCGAAAAGGTAAGTCTTCCATTACTGTAGAAAAATTCTAATGGCACATAGAGTAAAAGTTGGTATTGTCTTTCCACCCATATTTTGTCCTCTTGATGAAACACGAGTGCTTCAAGTTTAACATGAGTGCTTAAGTTTACGATGTCCTGTTACCTGCTGCTACCCAAGCTTGAAGTCTGATTACCCATTTGAAAAATGCATCCATAAATAAAACTTTTTTGATAGTTATTCCCCATTAATTTGCTTAAAAAGTGCAATATTAAAAAATATCAATACTACAATACTTGAAAATAAAAATACAATACTTCTAGAGTAATAACGAAAACAATAATACGTCTTGACAAATGTCTAATTAAGAAATGACCATAGATTGTGCTCTATATTGTGAATAGTCATGAGCTGACAGCTATTATATTTTATGCCAAAATTCAGTCACTATCTTTTTCATAAACCTGTAATTGTACAAATAATCCTCTGTTGTAACCCCCAAATGTATTTGGATTTTATTTTTTTATTTTTCTGTAAACACATTTGTAATGTATAATGGATTATAACTCGTTATTGTTATGTTTAGATACTTACAGAAATTAGTCAGACCTGGAATACAATGGAATTTTCCTATGAACTGCATCATCGAACCAGAACCCCTTTAATAAAAACAGACGAGCAAATATTTGAAATGCTGGATAGCAACCAGGTTTGTTCCTATAAAAATATGCTCTACAATA
This sequence comes from Pelobates cultripes, assembly GCA_933207985.1. Lineage (NCBI taxonomy): Eukaryota > Metazoa > Chordata > Amphibia > Anura > Pelobatidae > Pelobates > Pelobates cultripes. The sequence continues at coordinate 55,320,973 of OW240915.1, forward strand.
TTTTTCTGTTGTATTTCTCTATTATGTTAGTGATCTTATTGCAGACTTTTTTAAAGCCAGCTAATACCCCTTCTTTGAAATTAAAGGGACACTATAGTCACCAAAACAACTACAGCTTAATGTAGTTGTTCTGGTGAGTATAATAGCTCCCTTCAGGCATTTTCATTGCTTCTAGGGAAACCACCAAGTGGCCACTTCAGAGATGGCCACTGGAGGGGCTTCCTGGCTCGGGGCTGCACAGTAGGGAGCCTTGCCATTCAGCATCCCCACGATCTGCATGGAGATGCTGAATTTTCCTCATAGAGATGCATTGATTCAATGCATCTCTATGAGGAGGCCCTGATTGGCCAAAAGGGCATTTGGCCCCGCTCCGTGCCGATTTTAGCAAATCCAATGATTTCCCTTGGATTTGCTAAAAATTGGCCATTTCAATGATGTCACAAAGGGGGCACAAAGGTGAGTTTTATACTTTTATAGGGGGACTAAGAGGGGGCAAGCCACCTAAATGGTGGGTTAAACACTATAGGGCCAGGAATACATGTTTATGTTCCTGACCCTATTGTGGTCCTTTAATGGTTAAGGAAGCAGGAACCCAAACCATTTTACCTATCTGAGAATCATTTTGGAATATATAATAAACAACTTTATTCAAAGAGTGTAATCAATTATTATCAGTGTGGATTCTGTTTTGTAAGGTGCAACACTAGCTTTTTTTTTACTTTTCCGAGAATTGTCAGGATCTGCCGGGTCGTATGTGTATCATCATCATCATTGTTTGGAAGATTTTCCAAACATTTCACTATCCATTTTTGATCTTGATGATCACACTATGTATAAATTCCATAATCTTTTATACAGCCTCCTAAGGACATTGGAACACTGTCAATGTACAGATAAAAGGACAATATAGTAACAAAAAAACTTTAGCTTAATGAAGCGGTTTTGGTGTATAGATCATTCCCCTGCAGTGCCACTGCTCAATTCTCTGCCATTTAGGAGTTAAATGACTTTTGTTTCTGTTGATGCAGACCTAGATACACCTCCCCTGGCTTTGATGCACACATCCTGCATGAAAAAAACATTTTCATTTTCAATCAGTTGTTAGCTTGCTCTAGAAGTTTTTATCTCCTGCTGTTAAACTGAACTTTAATTACATACAGGAGGCAAGGTCTAGTAAGCTATTAACAGAGCAGGAGATAAGAAATTCTAGACTAGAATACAAAATATCTAGGCTACTTTTCAGGACGTGTTTAGGAAGGTTGTGTAAGTCACATGCAGAGAGGTGTGACTAGAGCTGCATAAACAAAGTGATTTAACTTCTATATGGCAGAGAATTGAGCTCCAAAACTACTTTATTAAGCGAAAGTTGTTTTGGTGCCTATATGTCACTCTTCTATTTTAGCCCAAAATTTGCAATTATCTGGCCAATTCCCTACAGTTTGCAGTTTAGTTGATAATCTGGTACGTTTAAAACCTTTGAGTGGTCAATGCTCACTGTGTGCCCGAATAATTAACTAATTACAGCACATTTACAATCAAAGTCATAACCCCATAACTTTATAGAAATCCTTAGTTTTAACCCCTTTACTGCCAAGTGCTATTTGATTGAGAAAATATTAACATAACATTTATTTGAAGCAAAGGATGCATAGCTAACAAAGAAACATATAACACACAAAGTTTGTGTATAGATTGCATTGCAGACAAACTTAGAAATTAAATGATCTGGGAAATGAAGAGCGTTAGATAATATACAGTGTCCTTTACATTGCAATATTTCACGCAGGGTCTGAAATGTTAGTATAAAAGCAAAAATGCTAATTTTCTTACATACAGTAGATTTGACATCAGTAAATAAAAATGGCCAAAAAAACTTGCTTATGGGTATTTGTAAGGATCCTGAAGGCATTACTAGCAGCACAAGTTACTGAAAATGGAAAAAGAATGTATTATTATTATTATTGTCATTTATATAGTGCCAGCATATTCCGTAGCACTTTACAATATTATCAGAGGGGGAGATTTAAAGGATCACCATAGTGTCAGGAAAACAAACCTGTTTTCCTGACACTGTCATCCTTGGGGGACCTTCACCCTCAGGGTCCCCCTCCCATGGCATTGAAGGGGCTAAAACCCCTTCAGCAGCTTACTTTAATTCAGCTCTCCCTCAGCGCTGGTGACCTCTCCTCCCCCTGCTGACGTCAGCTCCCGAGTGGAGTGGAATGCGCATGTGCGGCCAGAGCCATGCGCGCATTATAACAGTCCATAGGAAAGCATTTCTCAATGCTTTCCTATGGAAGTTCTGCACGCTGGATGCGAATTTCACATCCAGCAGCACAGAAGCGCCTCTAGCGGCTGTCAGGAAGACAGCCACTAGAGGTTGGATTACCCTGCTATGTAAACATAGCAGTTTCTCTGAAACTGCTATGTTTACATGTGAAGGGTTAAAACCTGAAGGACCTGGCACCCAGACCACTTCATTGAGCTGAAGTGGTCTGGGTGACTATAGTGTCCCTTTAACAATAAATGAGACAATTACAAAAACTTACAGAAACAATAGGTTGAAGTGGACCCTGCTCAAACGTCTAGAAGAGGTGGGTTATAAAACACAATAGGAATATCTGCATTTGAGCATAATGTCTACATACAATAAATACAGTTAAATCACATATTTCTCAGATAAATTATTTCAAACTGCTATGTCAGCCTCCGGACTGCTAACGTAATTCTGACAGTAAAATTGTAGAGTCCAGGTAATCATAACTAAAATATAAATGAGGCTGAGTGAATCTTTATGGACTAAATGTTATTCTGTTATACTCGATTTTGGTACTGAAGGGGTTAAGCTTTAAAAAATGGCTTTGAGAATAATTGCTTTTTCACTTTAGAGAAATCTGTCAAATGTGGCCCTTTGTAGTCAATTTCCTGCATTAATATCTAGTCTATAACTACTATTAATCCCCATATTACAACGCCGGATGCGGCTAAGGTGCTGGTCCGTACCATTGTTCTCTCTCGCCTTGACTACTGCAATCCCCTTCTCAGTGGTCTTACTTGTTCCCAGTTTGCACAGTTACAGTCTATAATGAATGCGACGACGAGGCTCATCTTCCTATCCGCCCGCACCTCCCAAGCCTTCCCCCTCTGTCAGACCCTATATTGGCTTCCTGTAAGATATAGGGCTCAATTTAAGATTCTGGTACTTGAGTACAAGTCTCTACATAATGCTGCTCCAATCTACCTACTCTCTGTCGAAGACCTATGTATATCCTCCATCCTTACTCCCACTTTTGATGCTCGCCTTCAAGACTTCTCTAGGGCTGCACCGTTCCTGTTGAACTCCCCTTCCCTTCTCCATTTAAAACTTTCACCCTGTCTCCACCCCTTCAAAAAAATAATTGAAAACTCACTTTTTCAGGAAAGCATATCAAGTAAACTGTTATGAGCTTTCATTCCCCCCCAACCTTGATTTCTCTCCTTCAACTGTCCAAAAAAAATTAAAAAAATAAAACCCACTTAGACCTCAGTTAATACTTTTCTAGCAACTTTTCTACCTCTACCCTTTGTGTCACTATACCCCTCTCCCTCTAGCATGTAAGCTCTTTGGGCCCTCAACCCCTCTGTTCCTGTGCATCCAACTCGTCTGCTTACAATTACGTGTTAGCTAATCCACCCATTGTACAGCGCTGCAGAATTTGTTGTCGCTTTATAAATACTAGTAATATTTCTGTGATTATGCACAATTCCCCATAATAGTGATTTGTGCAATATCTCTGCTAGATTTACACTGCTCTTCAGATAGCACCGCAGGTTATTTAGAGGTGAGGGTCAGCCCTCCCAATGTTTAAGACCCAGTGACTGTTTAAACCAGGGACCTGTACATACAATATGAAATAAGTGACTGCTTTGTGGTTTTCTGTTGTAACAGGTGCAGTTGCAGGCAATAATGCAAAGCAAGTACGTTGAATATTTTATTGAACAAGTGTCAAGCTGGCAAAAAAGGCTGAACTTAGCTGATTCCGTCATTTATATTTGGATGGAGGTTCAACGTACATGGTCCCATCTAGAAAGCATTTTTATTGGGTCTCATGACATCAGAAACCAACTTCCTGAAGATGCTAAGAGATTTGATGGAGTAGATAGAGATTTCAAGGTAAGCGAGGAACAAACTATGTAAATATACCAATGAACCTATATTAACGTTAAACTGTCAAAAGTAACTTTAACATCAAATTCATAATTTTAAAGGCAAAGACAAATACATGAGTGATTTTAATAATATGATGAAAATTTGGCAAACTATTGGTGATACCCAAGTGTCTTCCTGTTTGAATAATTATAGTGTTAAAGGATCACTATAGTTTCAGGAAAACAAAGCATTTTTCCTGACACTATTGTAGCCTTAGGGTGCCCCCACCCTCAGGGTCCCCCTCCCATGGTGCTGAAGGGGTTAAAACCCCTTCAGCCACTTACCTTAATCTAGCGGCGGGCTCCCTCAGCGCTAGTGACCTCTCCTCCCCCGCCGATGTCAGTTCCCCCGTCTGACGTCAGCGGAGCCGAATGCGCATGGGCGGCAAGTGCCGTGCGTGCATTCAAAGTGTCCATAGGAAAGCATTTCTCAATGCTTTCCTATGGATGCTCTGCATGATGGAGGCATAATATGCCTCCAGCATCGCAGATGTGCCTCTAGGGCTGTCCAGAAGACAGCCACTAGATGCTGGCTTAACCCTAAATTTAAACATAGCAGTTTCTCTGAAACTGCTATGTTTGCATTTGAAGGGTTAAAACCTGAGGGACCTGGCACCCAGACCACTTCAGCTCAATGAAAAATATCCTTCACTATAGGATCAGGAACACAAATGTGCATTCCTGAAGCTAACTATTTAGATGGCTGCCCCCTCTTTATTCTCCTTAAATATATATTTGACTCACCTTTATTCCAGTGCAGCATGGGTCTGCCAGCGTTGGCCCCTCCCCTGATCCGCTTCCTTAGCTGACATAATCAGAAATGATGATCTCAGCCAATCACAATGCTTTCCCATAGGAAATATATATACAACAATACTCTTGTAGCATTTGTGAGTATCTCATCTGACACTTGACATTTGGGCCTTAGATTCCCACTAATTGGAAACAGTTTTATTACACATATTATCTCATATAAATATGTAAATAATATAGAAAGAAAAAATATTGCTTGTAGAGTAGATCACCCTTAGATCTCATCATGGTCTGCTATAGAATATCAAGGCCCGTTGGTTAGTGATTTATTTAACCTTTTCATCATATTAATTGTTAGTTACTTTATTTAAATTAATAATTAAATATATTAATTTTACTCAAAAATATATTTAACGCATCATTCTGCGCGTTAAGCTTAAGTGTATAGCAAATCACACTTAACATGTGGGATAAGTATTCATTCTACCACTGAAGAAGAAGTAATACGTTTCCATAACGTGTCATTATAGGAAAATCATGCACAAAGTTACCAATACCTAACTTACCTCTCTATATACGATTAGCTGTACATATACACATTTATTACATTTTACATATACACGGTGTGTTAATAATGTGCAACAATGTATCTGAGAATGTATTTAAATTAATGTGTTTTTTTTAACACTTTTTGATCTCCTCAAAATTTTAATAATAGTATATGCAAACATACGTATACAGATCAATCTATGCACATGCACATCTCTGCCAATGTGTATACACACATCTCTCCATACATCTATAGCCTTTTATTGAATCCGGTTTTCCATCTGTCTAAACGTCTTGATACACATCTATCCTGCTGTATATATGCATATTTTTTAATGCTGTTAAATTAATGCATTATTATGACAAAATGCGTGTTAATCCACTCAGGAGCTGATGTTTGAAACTGAGAAAATAAAAAATGTTTTGGACTCAACGCATCGGCCCCATCTTTATGAACTTCTCGAGGATCTTCAGCTCAGGTAAAGATGATTACAGCTAAAACTACTTCCATTCATTTAAGACGATTGGGAGTTTTCTGTCTTCTATGAAGCAATAAGTATAGAATGTGGATCAGAAAGAAACAGTAAATTTGAAGTATTCCATTGTATTTAGAAATAATAGGTATGTGCTATTTGTATTTGTTTACTTTAATAAAAGGTGCATTAAATTACTCTTTGACAACTGTGTCTTTAAAGGAAAAAACAGTCTGGGAATTGAATGGATATTTCCTTATAGTTTCAATAATTTCTGTCTTATCAGACCAAGAGTCTGAGCAAATTTCCTGAATAAGGCTAACGATCACTCTTTAATGAAGACTGCATTTTGTAAAGCGTTGACTTTGAGGAGCAATAGGAAACTGGGGGAGAATATTCATATTTGAATACAAAACCAAAAACACATTAATATTAATTATGCAAATGGTGGCACATATCACTCTATTCTGTCAGAAGTAGTTTGATTTTGTGCAGTCATGGGGTGTTGAACTGGCATTATGCTCTGTTGACCTGGCATGTTTTAACCTATCCCAGGAGGCAACTTTATTATTACTTATGTTTGTAAGATATTAGTGTATTCCAGAGCATTGCTGGATTTTAAATACCCTTCTAAATACTATAAGATACTCTATACACTGGTTGCCCCTATGTTGCTTCTCACTCACCCCTAGGGCGTTCCATTCCAAAGATTATCACATGCCTACAGAAATGGAACGTTTCGGCCCACGGGGCCCTAAATCAGGCACATGCATGCTGTGGGCGAAAATGTTGTTTTTGTTGGGATGTATAATGTCCAATAAACTTGTACTCAACATTGCAGTGAGGTTCTTCAGCACATCAGAAGGCTAATAGCGTAGTATTCCAAAAGTAGAATGTTGTGATAAGAGGACAAATAAAACATAAACAATCATTTGTCCTCTGAACACATCACCTCTTGGTGCAACTACTACCTTTATACCTAGATTTGTGATGCTCTTGTGGGGATAAAGGGATCCTCGCCCATTAGATTGTTTGCTGCCTATGTTACTTCCACTCTAGTGCCCTAGTGCCCTATCACTCCTTTTGTTTTAACTCAATTATTATTACAATGTAGTTTGTAGTCAAGTAGTCCAGTAGTTAGCTCTCTTAAAAATTATGCTGGAATAGAATCACAGAATCTCTTCGTCCAGGGGAACCTGTAAAAAGAAAATGTGTGCGTCATACTGACTGTGCCATTTATTGCCTGTGACCGTTATTACACCAATAAACTATTTGTATGGTTCACTAAAGCTCTCAGTCTGACCATTATTCTGTACCTATACTTGGCATCTAGTACACCCGGTCCATTCTCATACCTAAAGGGGCACTATAGTGTCAGGAACGCAAACATGTATTCCTGACACTATAGTTCCAATATCACTATTTATGCCCTCAGCCCCCTGTCAGGAAAGTAAAAGAGTTACAACTCAGAATTGACTATTTCAAGTTCCTATGGGAAGCATTGTAATTGGCTGAGATAATCAATTCTGATGATCTCAGCCAAGGAGGCAGGGTGGGGGCGGAGCCAAACGCCACCCTGGCTAATCAGCAGCTCCTCATAGAGATGCATTGAATCAATACATCTCTATGGGGAAAGTTCTGCTGGATACACTGAACGTCAGTGCTGCACACTGTACAGCACTTCCTCAGGAAGCACCTCTAGTAGCATTCTGAGGAGTGGCCATTAGAGATTCTCCTAGGCTGTAATGTAAACACTGTATTTACTCTTAAAATACAGTGTTTACAGCAAAAAGCCTGCAGATATTGACTAAACTCCCCAAAACAACTACAATAAGCTGTAGTTGTTCTGGTGAATATAATGTCACTTTAAATTAGCATGAAGAATGCTCCCTAAGATGTCCGAAACCATAAGAAAATTGTGTATCATCTAAATGGATGGAACCCTTTCCCTACAACCAGGATAGATCGCTCAAAAATATATAAAAAGTGTTACATCAATTCCCAGCATGCCAATAATTTGTCATCCATGTCTTCTTTTGTACTTCCGATCAATTAATAGCTTCATGTGGTCACACTGATCTATGTTTATTTGAAATATATAATTTGCCCATTTCAGTGGATGTGGCAACATTTTGTCTTGTTTATATGTTACAGTGTACAAACTGTTTACTTCTGAAATATTTTTTGTGTGTGCAGAGGTGGGGGGATTGTATAACTGCATGGAATTGTAGGACTGGTTTGGAGCAAATTTTAACTAGCTCTCGTATTTGCACAGATTACACACTAAATATATACTTTTTGTTTTTAGGCTCTCTCTCTGTGAAAAGGCACTATCTGAGTATTTGGAAACAAAACGTTTAGCATTCCCGCGCTTTTATTTTGTTTCTTCTGCAGACTTATTAGATATTCTATCAAAGGGTACTCAGCCTAAACAGGTATGTAGATGGTGATACAAAAAAGTGGGTAGCTTGCATAAACAAAATATTTAGACAAAGCATATAAAAATAAAATAAAGAATAGGTTTAGTGCATGGTTAGCAGGGGAAAGCTGATTAAAAATGCACAAAAACCCAAAAGGTTGTAACGTATTAAGTTTGTACACTCACCTCATTTCTTCCTTTCCTATCTCACGAATATGATTGCCACCTCTCCAAGACTTTTTTACATTTTGGATAACTAAAAACATTAGACCCTTAGGGTGAAGTTTGCCGACACACTGTGCTGCTCATATCCTTTCCGTATATTATTAACATGATCCTCTATTCTTTTGTGCAGCTGGCGTATAGTCCTCCCCACATACTGTAGTCCGCATGGACAAATTAACAAGTACATTACATTCCTAGTGAAGCATGTAATAAACTATTTCATAGGGTAGTCATCATTCTTATATTTTGTTTTAAAAATGTTTTATCCCTTTTAATGTGTTGTTCATACCACATTTGCAGCCAGTGCACTTGTTACATGAATAAAAACCCTTTCTCTCTGTTAAAAAAAAAAATGCACAAAAACATGGTCAACGTAGCCATACTTTGTCCAAATTTGAGCAGAGTTTCATCGTGGGAACTTAGATACAATTTAGTACTCCAGACAATGGATCCCCTGGGCACTGTTTAGTAGATCTCCCTTTTTCAAGTTATACTTTTTGTTTGCATATCCTTTTTTATCTTTAGATTGATTAAAGGTAGGGACCCCTTCCTCGTTTCTTATACCAGTGGAGCTCTCCTGATGTTAGTTTCCCCTTGTGGGATTCTATACATCACTTTCTCCTATTTCCTAATAACCCCGTCTGTATTTGTCTGATGAGATGCCGTCGACAATATTACTGTGTTCATTGATTTTAAATTCTTAATTTAATACAAGTTCAAGTAATGATATTACCATTGCTCTTAAATTATCCCACAATACAGAATTGTTTGTTGTGAACCATGTGTAAAACGTTTTGACACAGAAATGGCCAACTCAGACAACGTGACTGTTTCTGAACTACATTCGCCATGTTGCCCTGTGATTAATAATGAGATATTTTCCACTGCACGCAGTGATAATACACCACTGTCATTTGCATCAATATAGTTAAAACATACTCTTTATATAGCAATAAAGAAAGCATAGTCTTTACTTAACAATATTGATTTCTATGATAATGTCTGTTTAAATGATACATTGTGTTGCTCTGACAAGGAGAAGACATCCGTAAATATGGATTTTAATTTAGACCTTAGAGACTAATAACAACTGGACATGGGCACTCGAAAGCTTAATTTCAAAGACATCAAACAATCAGGCTATTATCTGTGGTATGGTTTAAAATGATAGGATTTTAAATTGTAGGATTAGGTACATATATTTACTTTTATGTTTTGGGGTGTTTGTCTTTTCTGCGGAATTCATTCAGAATGTTCTACAACAACTGTATGCCATTGAGCTAACCATCTGAGCGCCAGAAAAGTTAATTAAGACATTGTTTCTCAAGGTATAGTTAAAACCAAAGGTGCTTGCATTACTACAGATGTGCTTGTCTGCAGTAGATAGCAACATTTAATCACAGGCTCATGTCCCCCGGGAAGCACATGCCCTGAGTGTCTGACATGCATTAACAACAATAAAGACAACAGACCTAACATGCTGAGAGATCACAGATCGGATGCTTCTTATCTAGTGTTGATAAATGGAGCTAGGAGTTCAGGGTTGTTACTCATGGTGTCAGTGACCTGGCGGTGGACGATAATAATGAGATTTCCAGAGTTTCTTTCAACTGTCATCCTCATGTCCTCCCTTCAGCAATAATCCACCAACTTGCGTGACAGCAGAAGACCCATTTATTCTGCGGCTTCTCACCCAGATAATTATGCAGAAAATTTACACTGCGCTGTTTATAAACAGACAATGGACATCTATCAAAGGAAACTGTGTTGGCTTGAGAAAGATCTATTATACCGCTAATGAATGATCAAGAATAAAACCACACGATTAATGAGTTATGTCAGATGAAAAACTTCACCTATTTTTTAACTCGTCGTTTTCAAACCTAATGTTTCAAAATGAAAGAAAACAAAATGTTACTTAAAAATGTACTGTTCGGTTTGTGTTTTTCATGTATTCGCATATGCCTACATGTTCATAGATAGATATAGAAATAGACAGATGGACAGACATATAGATAAATAGACAGACAGACAGACAGATATATATTGTGTTTCATGTAAATTCATTAACTTTTCCAATGTTTTCTTATTGCTGATTTTATTTTAGGTGACACGCCATTTAGCTAAACTCTTTGACAATATTGCCGATCTTCAGTTTCAAGATACTGCTGAAAATGTAGCAACAGGGATGTGCAGCAAAGAGAAAGAATTTGTGCCCTTTAATGCCAATTGCCATTGCACTGGACAGGTAAATGTGGAAAATGTTTCTGCTAGATTACAAAACTCTGTCAATGTCAGTGTGTATCTGTGTGCCACTATGTGCCAGTGTGTGTATCTGTGTGTCAGATACATATATACACACACACACACACACACATAGATACACACACTGGCACATAAATACACACTGACACACAGACACACACACATTGACAAACAGATACACACACTCCGATACACATACACACACTCAGATGCACGCAGTGACACATACACACATTTTGACTCACAAATACACACACACTCATATACACACAGTGACATATATACACACAGTGACATACACACACGCACCTGCACCCACATATACACACACTGGCACATACAAACACAGATACACATACCTTGACACACAGATAGATATATACATACACACACAGATACACACTGTGTGTCAAGGTGTGTGTATCTGTGTGCCACTATGTGTGTGTATCTGTGTGTCAGATACATACACATTGACACACAGATACACACGGTGGCACATACAAACACAGATACACACCTTGACACACACCAACGCATACAAACAACTGCGCTTTTTTCCCCTCTGATGTTGATACACTATGTCAAAGGGTTCCACGGGAAAAATGAATTGGGAACCCCTGCTTTAGAGTGATACACTGTTGTCACATAACTAGCGACAGTTCTGATCCAATAATGCTTCAGAATGACAAATGAAACAAGTGGAAATATTAATCACAAGAGTGTTATGTATAGTATTTATATAACGAATGCAGTAAGTTTGTCATACAGTTGAAAACATACTGGAATGTTACATTATACCAAGATTGCACTGAATAATGTATTTTTCTATTGGTTCTTATCTTATGGTTTTCATGAAAAAAAATGTCTGAACTTTGGAACCAGTATTTATTTTCTAATCAGTAAAATACATTTTTTTTTTAAGGGATTCCGTAACACATTACAATTACATCTGCTGTATTTTGCAAAGTGATTTTCCCAGCGTGCACCTAAATTGCCCCTGATTTGCTGCCCTGTTAGTATATTGTTTCTATATATTTTATAACTGGTGCATAAAACTGATGATTTGTAATTGTTAATTAAATCCTGCTCTATTGAGCTGATATGCAGTAATAAATGTCAGTAAAATCCACAATAATTGTTTTAAATTCTTTATTTGTATACAGGCACACTAAATGCTACAAACAATCACAAGACATATATTGGCACTTTGTGTACCTAAATTTACAACATAAAAAAGCCTCCATAAACATTGTCAGAGAAATGAGAGAATAAGTTTAATAACAAAGTAATACAATATATGGTCTTGCAAGCTCTGTACTCAGCAAATGCAGAACAGAAGCACTAAAGAAATTCCTAATGCGCGGCTTGATTAACTCATAAATGTACGACCAACAAAAATAACAGCAATTTTTTTTTTAAATTATAAAATAATAAAAAAACTAATGACAAGGCACCTAACTCTTGACCAGTGATAGCCCTAGGAAGAGTAATTTTCTCCAACGCAACCTCCTTACTCCTCCCAAGGTGAACAAACCCTTGTGGAAGACCATGTACTATTATGGACCATAGCTGTCAATTTATCCATAAGGGGATCATTTTTAACTGAATTGATGACGATTTTAATTTGTATTTTTTTTTTATTTAGGTGGAGCACTGGTTGAGTAGATTGGAAGAGACAATGTGTGAAACAATACGCCATCATATCACTGAGGCAGTGACGTCTTATGAAGAAAAGCCCAGGGATCAGTGGATCTTTGATTACCCAGCCCAAGTGGCTCTGACAAGCTCACAAATATGGTGGACCATTGATGTTGGCATTGCCTTTGACAGATTAGAGGAAGGCTTTGAAACAGCTCTGAAGGATTACAACAAAAAACAGGTATAAATAAATCCTACATGCAATGTTGACCCCCTTTACAAACTGTCCGAGCTGTCCAGCGGCTACAGGACAGGCGCTATCCGCATATACATTCAAATGAAATAATAGGTGTTACATACTTCCTTTCCAAAGCTGTCTCACAGATGTTTGACCATATTGCCTATTGGCCAGCCCAACCAGTGCAGACCTGTTGATAGGAGCAAGAGATACTGAAATGACCACCTTGTTTGCCTGACTACGATTTCTGCCAAAGATCATTGTAGCCTGCCAACTAGTGTTAGAGTGTTGCTCTTATTAATTTTATCTAATCTCTGTTTAGAGCTATTCTTTCTATGATGTTGCTCTCTGAGATGGAATACAATTTCTCCATCTGACATTCCAGGGGGTTATTTAGTGTATAAGCAGGGTAAACATAGACGCTGTGTCTTAATATGCCTACTTTATCATATCAAAATATTGTACACCCCACATCAGCGCTTCTTGTTTATGATCAGATATTTACAAATTAGAATTCCTTTTAATTCTTCATGTGTTTTATTTCATAGTTCTTCTTTTTATGTATTTGATCACGAAGAGTTAATGAGTGATTTTTTAATTTTATTTTTGGACCACTCACTGTCTGCACTGCTGCACATATCTTGCTTACTGACCTTTCTTCACCAAAGACCATTAAGGCTTTAAATACATTCAATCAAGCTGTAACATTAAAGCATAATAATGTTAAAACAGAAAGAAATTATCCTGAAGGTAGGATGCAGCGTAGATAACACATTTACAGTTTTCTTCTTTGAACATTTGTTTTATTTAATTTGTTGGACTCATTAGACCAACAGCTTCTACACGATGATCACATCATCCCCTGGTATACATGTGGGTCACAGCATACGTGGAATGTAATTACCGTGCCTGCATTCAGTACCCCAGTAAGGCTTTCTGAAGATCACACAGTATCTAGCAGTCCAGCTTCAGTTACTTATTACATGAGCTGTGTGTAAAGGATACAACATCAGGCTGCCATTGGGGCCAACAGAGACAATTCCTTCAGGGATACTGTAGTTAGAGAGGTCACAAAAGTGCCTTTTTAAACCTGATCTGTAACAGGGGCATCTGAGGTATGAATGATGAACTGTTTCAGTGAATAAGTGTACTTTTCTACTAAATCCTTTTGCATAAATGACACATATCTGAAGGCCAGTGTCACTACTTTGTGTCATGAGATATTATGTCCATAGCCAGAAGCATCAGGAAAGCACATATAAAGACAGTTTGGATGGACTTCTTTATTGGTTATTGAAGAGTTTCAACATGTATGTACATAAATACTTTGCTAACAACATTTATTTTATGCTTAGCATAAGACAGTATTCAATATGTTTTAGGATAGTACAACCCAGCACGCAAACAAAGGTCAGGACTAGTAGAATGCTAAAAAAACAAGTATAGTTAAGTAGATGTCTTGCTGGAGTTGTGAATGGCTGGACTTAATAATAAGATACCTCCAAAAAACTGACACTGAAAGCATACCTAATATAACCTCTATAATATATATAGAGTTCTGCTTAAAGGAACACTCCAATGGAAATGTTTATTTTTTTTAAAGAATTTAGTAGATATGCCCACAGTGGAAACATACATGCAATTAATCATACATTTTTCATTGGAGTTATATCTAAGAACAGCTTGCAAAAGCTGCAGATCTCTTGTCTGCCTTTGCAAGTCCTCCCCTTCTAATCCCACCCAGGCTTCTGTGGCTGTCCAATCACAACCTTCCCTATGTAGCTCAATGAGAAGTCTTTGCAAGGCAGGTGCTCTGGGCAGTTGCTGCCTCTTGAGTTTTGCTCCACTGAGCTAACCAAACCAGGAGTTACAAGATTAGTTGTCTGATTGGCAGCCATGGGTTGTACACAAGGTTGATTTATAAATGTGACAATTTCTATAGGAATCTGCACTTTTTGTACTCTAAAGTGCCTTAGGTGTGTTTAGTATCCCTTTAAGCCAATCATGTAAAAAAATACTCTAAGCACCAAGACACATTTTATTGAATTAAGTAGATTTGGCGTGTATATTGTACAGTCTCATTGCTCACTTGTCTGTTATTTAGTAGTTAAATAATTTTGTTTATGTAGCCCTAGTAAAGAGAGATCTGATTTTTAAACTTCCTTTACTGAACAGAGTGTTTAAATTGGAATGCCTTCTCTCTTACTCTGTTAATTGATGCAGGAGCCTCCTGTGTTTGATTCAAGTTCAATTAACAGAGCAGAGATAAAAATGTCTAAAGTAAACACACTATGCTGTAAGATCAGATGGAAGATAAAAACATTTTTTTTCAAGTAGGCTGTGTGAGGCACAGCCAGATAAGGTGTTGCTATATTGCATAAACAGACACAAAAGTAATTTATGACGTATACACCAACACTCTTTCAGTGACATAAACTTGCTTTGGTGCTTACAATATCCATTGAACATCTGCATCAATTTTAACTATGCATTTTTTTTCAGATTGCCCAGTTAAATGCCCTTATCTCCATGTTGTTGGGAGATCTCACAGAAGGTGACAGACAGAAAATCATGACAATATGCACTATTGATGTGCATGCCAGAGATGTGGTGGCCAAGCTTATTACTAATAAGGTATGTGTCTTGTTTACGTACTTACAGCAGTGAGCAACGGTAACCCATTAGGTAACATTTTCAGATTTGTGTGACTTGCTTGTCATTTCTAAAGTGTCATTCATTGTTTTTTTGTTTTGTTTTTTTTTGTTTGTTTTGTTTTATACTTTCTCCGTTGTTATTTTGTCATTTCGGTCTTGTTTAGAGGAAATCATATCCTAAAATCTCTAGAATCCTGAATACATTTAATAATGAGTGGTGTTCTCTAATTATGTTTACTGTGCATTGTTGCATTTTTGTTTAATATATATTTAAATTCTAACAGTCATGTGGCTCCCTAACACTTTATTGAGGTCATGCACAAGTAAGCTATTTCTAATCTGACTGGACCCATTCTATATTATTTATATTAGCATTTTGAGACAATGTCATACTAAATGGCATTTTATATTAGAAACATTGTGCTCTCTCTACGTAGCATGTAACAGTATTTTGGGGTGATCAAGGCATGTTAAATGGACTTCTAGCAGAATAATTAACTAAAGTGAGAAGCTAAGGTGAATTAAAAGTGAATTCCAAATTAAAGATCTAAATAGCCAGACTGGAAAAATCATCAGATGGTTTTAAATTTGAAATTATATTTAAATTCACTTTAATGAATTATCCTTTAAGTCTTTTGATTCCTGTGACACTTGTTTAGTCTTGCCAATGAAAGACTCCAGTTTGATTTCGATCATTAGTAAAATTAATGTTTATATCGGCACTTTCAATCTTTCATGATAAATATATTTGTATGCACTTATTTTAGATTCTTGTTAATGACTATAATCTGGACACTGTATATTATCAGCAATTATGTTCCTAGGTAATGTGCATGTCATGATAGGAGTTTTAAAAGTGGAAGTTTGGTTTGATTTACAAATGAACTATGTTATTGTTATAGGTTAGCAATTCTCAAGATTTTGCTTGGCTGTCACAACTGCGACATCGGTGGGATGAAAAGGTGAAGCACTGCTTTGCCAATATATGTGATGCACAATTCCAGTATTCCTACGAGTATTTGGGCAATACACCTCGACTTGTCATTACACCTTTAACTGACAGGTATTGTGCTCTCAGAATATATAAACTATATGGTCAATTCCTTAATTCTTATTTGTCAACAATAACATTTTCTACAAGCATTTAGTTTACAAGTTAAATACGTTGCACTTGTGGCCAACATTCTGTATGCCCATCAGATAGCTGTATTTAAACAGCAACAGTCCAAGACGTGGAAACCCATCTAGAGAGTGCATGAATCTCAGAAGGCACAGGAGCACTATTGTACTGGCATGCATTACAGATGGCAGCCACTATCCACCACCTAATGTGGACACTTCATCTAAGATACTAACAAAGTGGAGGGGTGAACCTCCATCTAATCAATGTACAAAACAAGGACTCTGCACACATAGTTTCATCCTTATGAGCTTACTCTGATCCACAATAAAAAACATACAGGAGACACGCAGGCCTCGGATCAAAAGTGGCCTAATAATCATCATAACAGTATAGAATGTTGGACCTCTATTTTATGTGCATGGTCGGTCCAGATCATTTTTTTTTTTTTACACTATCCACCAGCTCAAACAGACTGAAGATGCTGAAATGACAAATAGACAAGAAATATTTCTCCATAAGCGGTTCATTCCAGATAAACTGAAGTGCATCATACTAGGTCCAAGGAATGTCATCACTCTTCTTCAGAAGAGATAGGCTAAAGGGTAGGCAGGATCACTGCCTGTTTAAGGTGAAAGGATTAAATCACCTTGGTCAAAACAATGTGAGGAACAACTCTGTCTTGATGGAAAACTGTAGGAGTTACCTTACAAGAAAGAGCCTGGAGCCTGATGCTAAGGTGATCAAAAGGACTGTCTTGACTGAGAATATGAGAGACAGCTGACCCAAGGGTTCAAATGAGTTCTCAGGGAATGTCTGAAACACTAGAGGCAAAAACCTAGGAGGACAAACGGACTTGATCAGCTGCCCATCTAGTTGCGGTAACAGCTGAAAGAATTTAAACCTGAATTTTGAACGTATTGGGTGCCTTATTGAGATTTTTGACTTGGTGCCATGTACATGGGCTTCTCAGGTGAAAGAGGGTGAACTCCACTGAGGCCAGGTGATCAGAAAAGAGCTGGGTTGTGTTCACAGAAGTAGATGGGCAAGTAAAAGTTGTGGGTTCCATGCTACTCCATGAACCAGGAGAGATCAAAAGATTTTCCTGACAACCCCAACACCCACTGATTCCTGCAGGAGAGATTGTGGACTGCAGCTAAGGTGGGTGCAGATCACCTTAAATGCTCCTTCCCTGTTCCTGACAGTGATCTGCACCATCTCTGCACAAAGCACCATGAGTGAGCAGACAGTACTGGACCACCAGAAAGTAGGACCATGATCACAGCACCCACAGGAGATTAAGTTCTCTGCCCATAAGTAAGCCGGGGGGAGAAAACACATATTTTTTAAATTTTATTTTTAACAAATAACAGCCTCTTCAAACTCTAGTGGTCACACATCACACACAGTCAAAACCTACATCACACACAACCACATCACAGACATTGCAATCTCATAGCCACACATATCACACACAGAAAAAATCCACACATCACACACCGTTAGCTATACACATCACACACAGCCAGTCACCCACATCACACACAGCCAGATGGCAATACACACAGCCAGCCACATGCATCACAAACAGCCATCAAACACAGCTACAACTATTATGCCACTCCACACATTCACAACACGCACATACTCAGTTTTACAGCCACACATAGTAACCCCATACACTACCTCCTCACACACAGCTTAAAGGATTGATAAATAGAAATTATTCTTGTGATTGAGCATTACCACCTTATATTGAAATAAAAAAAAAGAATACAATAAAGAATTCATAGGGGCACACTATAATTAAATATGCTGTGCATGCATGTGGTCATGAGCTGGGAAATATTTATATGTATATCACCCAAAGATCGTCGATATCATAAATCATTACATAGTATCTCTAACGTGAGTCCTGAGCGGCAGATAAAATACAGGTCCCTCCAATATGAAAAATTATTTTGTGAAAAGTAAAGTGTATGACTTGTTGTGTAAAAAGAATGTAAGTAGAATAAGTAATCCTAATGCAAGACAGGAAACCTGAGCTATTAGGTAGATAATGGTCAGAGGAGACGGGACAATTTGCAAACCTGTCCAAAGCTGTGTTTTTCTGCATATTTAAAAGTTGATTCAGAATATCTCAACTAGCTGGAAAGTGTGCGCCATCAGAAAATGTATTTGCCACTTGCTTTTCTTGTTGTTCTTTATAATTACCCTGCAACAGTATTTCTTCTTTTTCAATTAATACAGGGGGATTATTTCTAATCACATTGTAATAATCTTGATAGTCTGGAGCAGGGGTCCTCAATCTGCGGCCCCCCAGATGTTGCTGAACTACAACTCCCATGATTCTCTGGCTATCTATGTAATTCAAAGAATCATGGGAGTTGTAGTTCAGCAACATCTGGGGGGGCCGGAGTTTGAGGACCCCTGGTCTGGAGACCCATTGAACAAAGCAGGCATTATTTTTAGCGACTATCTTTATAACAAGTTGTACACTTGCAAGTTGTAGTTGTAGTTGAAAAGCCCACAGCCCCACTATAAATGACAAGCTGTATTATAGTGTAGGGGTCACTGCTGTACCTGCAGTAATGTTAATAAGCACCGCTTTGCATCCTTTGCAGTCATTCCACATCATTACACCAGGATTAGGGACACGCAGCGCTATTGATGGTTTAAGATGAGAAGCATGGGAGTCACAATTTACTGTATCTAGAATGCAGGTACCACTAAAGATAACGCTTGCTAAACCTAAATCTATGAGCCCATTGTTGTATGAAAAAGTTTGGGCACCCCTGAGCAAATTACATATTTTATTGACCTATCTACGATATGTTACTTCGAAACCACCATCTTGAATTTGTTGAGTGTCATTTGAATGCATCTCACACGTATTTGTGTGATTTCTGAGTGAGCTTTGACTTATTCAGGGTACCAATGCAACGTCTAGTGCAGGGGTAAGCAATCTTCGGTACTCCAGATGTTGGGGACTACATCTCTCGCAATGCTCGTACAGCCATAATGCTGGGATGTGAAGTCCAATACATCTGGAGAGCCAAAGATTGCCTATCCCTGGTCTAGTGAATTAACCACCACTTGTGTATTAGGTGCAAACATATTTTCATCTTTCACATGAACTAGAATGTTTTCTTCTTTTTTTAGGTGTTATATTACCCTCACTCAGTCTCTCCACTTGACCATGAGTGGGGCTCCTGCGGGCCCGGCAGGGACAGGCAAGACAGAAACCACGAAGGATTTAGGACGTGCGCTCGGGGTAATGGTTTATGTTTTCAACTGCTCGGAACAGATGGATTATAAGGTAAGTTAAATGGGGAATTTACAATCTGTGCTCTCTCTTGTTACAAATGAACAGAGCGCAGTTGCATTGCAATTTGTCTTGTAGTCCGTGGGAAACATATATAAAGGCCTGGCACAGACAGGAGCCTGGGGATGCTTTGATGAGTTTAACAGAATTGCAGTAGAAGTTCTATCAGTAGTGGCGGTACAAGTGAAAACCATTCAAGATGCCATTCGTAACAAGAAAAACAGGCAAGTAGACCATCTATCTAGAAATAATAACTTACATCAAATCAAAATGTAATCTTTTGCAAGGAAAGCATTTCATGGCTGGTCCGTCTCTCTCTGACAGATTTCTGTTCCTTGGAGAGAACATCACATTGAAGCCATCAGTGGGGATATTTATCACTATGAATCCTGGTTATGCTGGTCGGACGGAACTGCCGGAGAATCTTAAGGCTCTCTTCAGGCAAGCAAGCAATTGGAGCTCTTACGCCACCTATTGTTACAAATTATAAAACACTTTTAGTTTAATGCAATTTAATGTACTAAGGCCACAATAAATAAATGGTGATCGCTGTTTAGAAGGAAAAGCCTTTGAAATAAAGTAATTTTTTTACAGGTGATTCTTCAAGGTGGTAGGTAGGGTTTTTTCTTTAACCCCTCCATGACAAATGATGTGCTGGGACTGTAATGATATCATATATTTCGCCTTACTCGTTATCTTGAAAGGGTTAAATGTGCATCTTGTCTGCATTTAGGCTAAATCAGATTAATAAATTGTAAGTCATGCCTAAAACATGTCTTTTATACACTTTCAGGGTATTCAATAAAGTGAGAATGGCAGGGAATTCAAAGTGAATTTTGAATTTAAGGTCAAGATAGCTGAACCAGAAAAAAATTCTCCCAGACAGCTATGATCTCAGTTTGACTACTTTGGCCTTTAGTTTAAAATTAACTTTGAATTGCCTGTAATTCTCATTTTACTGAATAGCCCTGTATGACAGAGAACAGAACATTGTGAATAGATATGTTAACACTAATAGTGCAAGTGATAAATATTTTAACGGCTATATACTACATGGCATTGATTTTAGGAACAATTTAGTGCCCCAAATATTACTTATAATAAATCACCAACTTGAGGGACAAGAGGCACGCAATATATGATGCATTGTTATACTTAAATATACCTTGAAACATTTAGCACACTTTCTAAAATGACATCTCATATAGATGCATTCATATTGAATTGACCTTGATCCAAAACTTGCTCTCTCTGTAGGCCATGTGCAATGGTGGTTCCAGACATAGAGCTGATATGTGAGATAATGCTGGTTGCAGAAGGATTTATTGATGCTCGACCTTTAGCCAGGAAATTTATAACACTTTACACTCTATGCAAGGAGCTGCTTTCCAAACAGGTGAGATTTTCATCAAACAATGAATATCGGTGCTCATGATAAGCCTTTTATAGCATTTGAATGCATCTTACAAAGATTCTAGTCTCGTATTCTAGAACAACTAGCATATTTAATAGAAACATGAATTTAGAATAAAGTTGGTAATTAGTGATGTCCCGAACTGTTCGCAGAACTGTTCGCCACAGACTCCCGTCAGCTGACCCATTCCAGTCAATCAGCAGCAGACCCTCCCTCCCAGACCCTCCCACCTCCTGGACAGCTCACTAAGAATGCAGCTTCAAAATGGATGCTGTCCAGGAGATGGGAGGGTCTGGGAGGGAGGGTCTGCTGCTGATTGGCTGGAATGGGTCAGCTGACGGGAGTTCGTGGCGAACTCGTGGCGAACAGTTCGCAAACAGTTCGCCGAACAGTTCGGGACATCACTATTGGTAATGCGTGTCATTGTAAACAGTAAGTTATACCAATGTTTGGTTTCTTAGAAGCAATTCATTAAAAAGTGAACCTTGGTGAATGGACAGCATAATTGACCCCATATAAAATAAGTTGAAAAGTAATTTTAAATATTTTGCATATTTTTCCAGTTAGACTGTTTTGATTTTATTTTTATGAATTTGTTTGACATTTGTCCTCATTTAATGCAATTCACCATTTAGTGATAAATACCTTGATTAATTAATTTTTCCATATTATTTTGTTGAGCACCATTTCTATACTATTTTTGGGGCATATTTTTTACCCTTTCAAACATAAAAATAAAGTTCAGATTGATAATTTATGGTTCTTTTTAAAAAACCTTCACTTACATTTTTCACAATTGGTGTCTTAATATGTATTAATATGTATTATTATGTATTATTAAACGAACTCTATTGTCACCCAGACCACTTCATCTTAATGAAGTGGTCTGGGTGCAGTGGTCATTTCATTTTAACCCTACATTTAAAACCAATAATAAAGTACACAGATAATCAACTAGGGGTCATAGCTTTAGAAATAACTTTAAAGGAACTCCAAACACCATAACCACAACATCTCACTGTCATTGTTCATCCCATTGTAAGTAGTCAAACTGTCTTTGAACAGTATGACTTCTTACCCGAGGTCTGCTGGGCGTAACCTGCCGTCTCGACTACTAATGCCGTAGCATCAGCTGATGCTCTCAGTCAAAGAGCTAAGCAGCCCTAATGGAAGTTCCTGCATAGGAAATGCCACCTCTCTGGCATTAGTAGTCGAAGCGGGTTATGGGACCTGTTGGACCCCAGCTACGAAGTCAAAAGGTTCAAAAATGGTTTGACCAATTACAATGGAGAGTAGCCGAGGCACTATTGACACCATAATCACCACCGTTTACTTCATCAAAGGCTCTCCGAATGCTTGTAAATTACCCATGACTCCCAGCCAGGTTTATTGGTTGGTTGAAGATTGTAGGAATTGTGTATCACTTACGTTTTTAGAAATTCCTTTAGGTGTGCCTCAAACTATGTAGGGTAATAACTGCTTGATCCAAGGATAAATCTGACTGCCATTCTGGGGTCAAGAAGGAATTTTTTTTCCTAGCTTGTTGCAAAATTGTGCTTCAAACTGGGTTTTTTTGCCTTCTTTTGGATCAACAGCAAAAAACAAATGTGAGGTAGGCTGAACTTGATGGACGCAAGTCTCTTTTCAGCTACCGATATGTAACTATGTAACTATGTAACTATCCCTTGTTAAATCTCGGTTACGACTTCCAACCCTCCAGTTAACTCTTCCTAACCCACCTACTTAATTATCTCTCCCTTTCTAACTCCCCAGTTAATACACCCATCCTCCCCAATTACCAAAGCCTCTTCTATCCTCTAGTTAGCTCTTTCTAGCCCACCCCCTTGTTCTTTCTCCCTAGCCCACCAACCCCTCCTAGTTATCTCTGGCTGCCCCTCCCTCCTTCCCCATTATCCCTGTCTTTAACCCTGCCACAAATGTTGTCTTGTGCTTGTCAAAGTGTATGAGTCCTAATGCTGTATCTGCCCACGTCAAAGACAATTCAGATTATAAACAAATTATATTTCACTAAAAATATAACAAAACAAATGGAATTTCAACATTTTGTCTTAGCTCCATCTGAAATTAAGATTAGATTTCTTAGTATTATCAAAAGAAATACATATCCCAAATTGTGCCTGAATGAAGCCTGATTTCCCTGACAAGAACTTTATGTAAACTAACATGATATAATGAAAGCATAACTTTTCATGTATAATTTGTAGAAATTAAAAGATTACAGGCAGAAATGTCATTGCCAAATGCAGTATGGTACAATAATACCGTGTCTATTGAATAGGCGTTCATCAATACGTTCATTATGTTCTAATCTCGACAATACAAAAGATTTCATTGCAATTAAAGACAAAGCTCATTAAAAATAGGTTTTTTTTGTGGGGGGGGGGGGAGAATAGGTATGTCTGCTATTAATTTCCTGTGATATTATTATTCACCCATTTAGCCAGCAGTCATTTTTGGAGAAGATAATTGTATATTAAGCAAACAGTCCCATTAGCTACTAGTCAGAACATGTTAGATTTCACATTAGCACATGCATTGTATTTGTGGCACCGTATAATACACCGAAATGCAGAAGTCCTTGCTAGAGACAGGCAATTTATAATACAATATACAGTACTGTGCTACAATTGGTGTTTTAAGACACAAATGACATGAAAGCTTTGTACTCCAAGCTGCGGAAGCATATAATGCCTTTAAATCTTTCACAATTACAGTGCGATTAAGAGATCAGTCACAATCTGGTGTTTGGAAGAAAAATCATGGATGACATAAAATGTTAATATTTATGATCCACCTTTTTAATTTTTTTTTTTAATGAGGGTTTACTATTTTCATTTCCGTTCAATTACATCAGCTAGGTGATGAATGTGGGGAATGGTTTATGTATTTATTTAAAAAAAAAAAATCATTAAGAAAAAAAAAAACATTAAAAAGAGAAGGGGACATGCGAAACTGGTGAATGAATCAGAAGGTTGATGAAACTGGGTTCACGTAGAACTTAACACTTTCTGGGTTATTTACTAAGGTAAGCATCCAACGAGAATTTCAAATTGAAGGCCAGAGGAACATGGCTTACTGAGAAAACTTTTCCAACTCAGCTATTTTGACCTTAAATTTGAAATTCACTTGGAAATCGCTTTGATATCTCATTATACTAAATAAACTCTTCACGAGCTACTGGGTCCACATTAATTTTTTTTAAATTTGCATCATTTTCAAACAGAATCTAAAATATTAAAAAAAATACTCCGAATAAATTGCGGTGGAAATTTTGACTCATTCTGTGAAAAGATAAAAAACTACTAAATCAAAATTGCATACATCCTGCAAAAAAGTTCACAGTTACTTTTTCAGCAATGCATGCTTTCTTTGACTATACAGCCTGACAGTATCAAAAAAAAGATATATCATGTAAACAGGATTTCTACTGTTAATTTAATGCTCTATGTTACTGAAATAACGAAACATATATCTTGTTTATAGATTCCTCTACAAATAACACGTACTGTATTCTAGCTGTATATTGTTAAATGTGTTTAATGCTACTGTTTTTCCCCATCACTGTTCATATATATATACACTCTGGGTTTTTATTTTTAAAACAGGATCATTATGACTGGGGCTTGCGTGCTGTTAAGTCTGTCCTCGTGGTGGCAGGTTCATTAAAGCGTGGAGACAGCAAGAGGCCTGAAGATCAGGTATTGCATTCAGTAAAATCTCACTGCCTTTACTTTAAATTGTACTTAACAATACAATTCCATGTTGCCAGCTCTAAAACCTCCCAGAGAATCACTATTCTAAAGACTAGATTGTTTACTATTAGACAACTAGTTTGAGTTTCAGTAAATATGGCTTTAACTTCAACTAACAGTGGTAGTTTGGATGCTGTTTGTTAATTGTAGGATTATAAATGGACCTGAATTTTCTACAGCTCTGCCAATTAAACACCATTTAAATGACAATACTAAATCATACCTCATATGAGTCTCAAACACTGAAATGCTATCTCTAATGTCCCATTTTGCATCTGATTTAGCCTTGATCATTTATCAAGTAGAAATATTAATTTAAAAAAAAAAAAATTTCAACTGTTAGAATTTTTTTTGTAATGTCATCTGCTCTTGACTGATGCAAATTTGTTTTGTTGATAAACCGCCAAAATAATGACATATACTATAAGACATCTTCATGTTCTATTTGACATTATAATGACTTAATACAAGTTAGATGAATGTAGTCGGAACGCAGGAAGAAGATGCCATACTGATATTTAAAATAATATTATGCTAACATATACACTAAAATAATGTATTACAATTATGTGCTCTTTCTGGTCTTGTTAATGCTTAGAAAAATGAATATGTAGACATATTAATATAATTAATGTTTACTTACCAATCTGATATGTAATATACCGTAACATTTTTTTCCCAAACATTTTGACAAAATGATCCTGCATACTTAAAGACTAATTCATACATATTTCATGTCCTATAGGTGCTCATGCGAGCTTTAAGAGACTTTAATTTACCCAAGATTGTCACAGATGATGTCCCAATTTTCATGGGTCTAATCAGTGACCTTTTTCCAGCTCTTGATGTGCCCAGAAAGAGAGACATTGCCTTTGAACAGATGGTTAAACAGTCTACATTGGAGCTTCACTTACAGCCCGAGGAGAGCTTTATTCTCAAAGTAAAAACAAAAATCAATTTATTTTTAATTACTGTCTATTAAAATTACTGCAGTAAAGTTGCAATAAACTTGAAGGTTAACTTTTATTGCAGATCTATCAAAGTGCATATATACAAGACGGTAAAAGGTTAATATGCTTCATTATTATTGTACCTAGTGTGCTGGCATTAGCTGATGCTCATAAATATGCAATTAAAGGGACACTTAAAGCTCATATTTACCTTGCGGAAGTGCATTATGTGTGAACAGTGTGTAGTCTCTTTTACAATTTTTTTAAAAAATGACAGATTTCAATAGAAAGTGGCAAATTTTTTATTAAACTTGTCACATCCCCTAGCTGTCAATCAGGTAACCGGTTTTGGTTACTTCCTGTTGTGGTTAGCTCAATGGAACTAAACTCAAGAGGCAGCAATTGCTCAGAGCACCTGACTTGCAAAGACTTCTCATTGAGCTGCATTGAGAAATCTGTGATTCGACAGATAGTCTGTGCTGGGGGATAGGGGTATGTCTTGGCTGCAGACAACAGATCTGCAGCTTTTGCTAACTGTTTTTAGATATACAGCCAATTAAAAAGAACATCAATAAATGCTCGCCTGTTTTCATTGGGGGTATACCTACTAAATCGTTTAACCCCTTCAGGACCGCTGATGGTTAAGGACCGTCAGCGGTAAAATGTGCGTTTGGACCGCGGACGGTCCTGAACCGTCATAGCGAAAAACAGGCTGCGGGAAGCGATCAAAGATCGCTCCCGCCAGTATAACACTGTAACTATCTGCCAGACATCCCAGGCAGATAGTAAGAGCCAATTGCGGCGTGTGAGCGATCAGCGATCGCTCATATTTGGCTGCTGTCAAAGTGGGCGTTACAAACACTCACTTTGACAGTGATCTCTGCCCCTCTCTCCTCTGTAGCGTTTTGTGAGGCGAGAGAGAAATAGCTTGTGATAGTTTGTTGCAGCAGAAGTGTTCCAGAACTTTATACAGTATCTAAAGTGAATAAAAATCCTTTTTAACCCCTTCCCTGCCAGATCTATTACAGCAGTGCATTTGTACTGTCTGTATTTTTTTTGCCCTTAAAGGGTTAAATTTGTTTTAAAAATCTGTGTCTTGGTCTGTCTTGGTCTGTTTTGGTCTGTCTTGGTCAATCAGTTTCCTTCTCCCAAATCTCCATTAGATTTTTGTGACAGGAGTTAGTTTAGGGATTGCTGTTTAGTCTGTTTTAGTAAAAAAAAAAAGGAAAAAAAAGTATAAAAATGTTTTTGTGTGTTTGTAATTTGTTTAAGTCGTGTGTAAAACATGCAGCGTATGTATAACTTGCAGGAGGCATATGCCTTCTTGGCGTCAGACTCTCACGCCACTGACACTGCGTCAGATTTTGACCCAGGTCAGTTTTCTGACACGTCTAGTCATGTCATCTGTGTGTGAGCCGGCTGAAGAAAGAAGCTGTGCTTCCTCTGCTACGCCGAATGTGGAGGAGGACTGGGTACCTCCACAGTTAGCCGAGCCCAACATCCCCCCTTTTAGTGCCAACGCAGGCATTAATGTTAATGTGGATGGCTTCTCCCCAATGCAGTATGTAGAACTATTTTTAGGGGATACCATCTGGGAGGAGATTGCTTCCCAGACTAACTCGTATGCTACCCAATTAATTGATAACAATCCATGTATCTATACAGTCAGGGAGCATGACTGGCTTCCCACAGATGTCCCAGAGCTTAAAAAATTCTGGGCTCTTACAATGCTCATGGGGATTATAAAGAAGCCATCGATTCGCTCATACTGGAGCACCAACCCAATAATGTCTAGTCCAGTATTCTCCCAAACCATGCCTAGAGCCAGATACGAGTTACTGCTGAGATTTTTACATTTCAGTGACAATACCCTCTGTCACCCTAGAGATCACCCCCAATACGATAGGCTTTATAAAATACGCCCACTGCTAGACCATTTTCAGGACAAATTTTCGGATGTTTATACCCCCAACAAAATTTATCCATAGACGAATCTCTAATGAAATACAAAGGGAGATTAGGGTTCAGACAATACATCCCCTCAAAGCGCTCTAGGTATGGCATAAAACTGTACAAACTGTGCGAGAGCGAAAGTGGATACACGTTTGCCTTTCGTGTATATGAGGGGAAAGATGGTCAACTGGACCCTCCTGGCTGTCCTGACTCCCTGGGGACAAGTGGGAAACTTGTATGGGACCTACTAAACCCCTTGTTTAATAAAGGTTACCACCTTTATGTGAATAATTTTTATAGTAGTGTCCGTCTGTTTAAAACACTTTATGGTTTACAGACACTGGCCTGCGGCACTGCCAGAAAAAATTCCAAAGACTTTCCATGATCTCTCATAGAGGCAAAATAAAAAAAAAAAGGCGAATGTAAAGCACTTCGCAAAGCTGAAGTGCTTGCACTAAAGTTTAGGGACAGGAAGGATGGCAACATGCTAACCACCATCCATGACGAACGCATGTCAGACGTCTCTGTCCGGGGCAGAGTAGAGTCCAAACCGGTTTGCATCAGGGCGTATAATAAGTACATGGGGGGTGTTGATTTGGCTGATCAGCTGATCAGCTGATGCAGCCATATCTTTATTTTACGAAAAAACCAAAGCATGGTATAAAAAGGTGGCTATCTATATGATGCAAATAGCAACCCACAACTCATTTTTGCTTTTTAAAAAAAATAATCCAGGGAAACCACCTTTCTCCAATTTCAGTTAACAAATAATAATAATTTCTTTAACAATTTATGGACATGGACAAGTTCCAACAACAGTGCAAGCTGAGTCCAGACATTTTATTTTTAAGTTACCGCCAACTGCTAGAAAAAATCCCTCAAAGAAACGTTGCCGGATCTGTTTTAAAAAAGGGAAAAGGGGGGGCGGGGCCTGACTGCTGAGAACAGAGGAAGCATACTTTCAAAACTCCTGCTCAACGGTGCTAAATAATTGGATTTCACTAGCCAAAACGGGATCTGATCGGTCCAAAAGGGCCTTCATATGACAGGAGAAACCCAGGGGCACACAATGATGCCACACAAGCTACGATTCCGGCTTACTGCACCTGTTCAACCCGTGAGGCCTATACATGTGGTCGGCGTGAGGGAGATGGCTGCTCCCCCGCTGGCACTTGTGGCCGACAAGCAGAGACCAGACCCCTGTTCCCCCCCCCCTTTGGACCGGTGGGGATTATCCCGGTCCACCCTCGGGAGACCCTGATACAGCCCGGTAGGACTGCCGTGGTGACACAGGGGCCTCCCTCAAGCGACGACACAGCACCTAAAATGGTGGAGGCGAAGTGTTTTCCCGGCACTCATGCTGCGCTGCCAGAGGTCGAGAATCGGCTGGACAGAGCCTTCCAAATCTTTTGGGAAAAGCTGGAGGCCCTTCTGTTCCCGACGGACCCAGAGGCTGTGCCAGGAACCGGGCTACATGCTCATCCACACCAGGTCAAGCGGGAGGAAGCACAGACTCCCCCGGCATCAAAACACCCAGGGGGTTGGAGGCAACGAGACAACCACAAGCAGCGGGAGATCGTAGATCAGCCGGGCGGCAACACGAGCACACCGACGGCCCTGCAGAACAAAAGAACAATCGCACGGACGCACATCAGCCCGTCCTCATGCCAACTGGATAGCGGCGACCCAACACCAGGAGACCAGACCCACAACCCAGTAAGGAGCAGTGCGAATTATATGTACCACAAACCAAGCATGCCTCCGCTGCAGCTAGCGCAGCTCGGACAGATCTCGGACACCCTGCCGGAACACTACTCCAACCTTACCTGTCCCCACTCCTGCAGGACGCTGGGCCTGACACCGGGACTCGTATGGCAGAATTTAGTCTGGCTCCAACGGGGAATTGGCTGACCC
Organism: Pelobates cultripes; assembly: GCA_933207985.1. Taxonomy (NCBI): domain Eukaryota; kingdom Metazoa; phylum Chordata; class Amphibia; order Anura; family Pelobatidae; genus Pelobates; species Pelobates cultripes. The sequence goes on from OW240915.1 coordinate 55,350,824, forward strand.
TACAGATAAGCAGAGGACTCTCCCACCCCTGGCAAGTAGTCCCAAGGGCACCCTTACCAGACTCAAAAGTTTTACAAGAACCTATTTTAAGTTTTATCTTAATTTTTTACAATTCTTGCGATTAAAACTAGAAAAGGACGGGAACAGAACTGCATATAAACAGGGCCAGTGAACTAATTTTGCTTTCTGTATGCAAGCCCATTACATGACTCGCTAGTCTCACAGCATAGCGGGTTAGGCACCTGTGCACATTAGTATTGCCTCATCATTTTTATTTGTACCATTATCGTTTATTTCCTTTTCTTTCAAAATGTTTGGTTGCCGACCTATGCCCACAATCACAACTCCTGTATAAAAGCTAGACTAAACCTGTATTACTCAGCTCGTAGGTTACTCTAAAATGCTTAAAATCAGCTAACTAGACATACCAGCAATGTTATCAGCTATGAGACAGAATTAGCAGTTAGACTCTCTATTGTTTACCACTCAAACTCTCTTTAAACATAAAAATTGTGCTAGATTTTCTCATGTACCTCTATGTTCAAATGTTTCTAATGTGTTGGAGGAATGCCTTTGGGGTACCTCACAACCATCTGTTAAAAACTTAAGCACTACAAAAATAAAGAATTAAAATTAAAAAAAATAAAAAAAGGGAAAAGGACAGACACCCCTTTTCACTGTCCTGATTGCCCTTCAAAAGTTCCTGAATTTTTATTTTATTTTTTGTTTCACGCCTAAAGTACAATGTGTGTGACAAAGAAACAAAAAAAGATTACTACCCAAAAGTTTGACAAAGGCTGGTGGTATAATTCAGTGCAGGAAAAGTGTTAAAATAACACCATTTAAAATACCCTGGGTTGTCTACTTTTCAAAAATATATGGTTTGATGGGGGTAAAATACATTGGCTCAAATTGGACATGGGCGCAGGTTGATTACATGTCAAAATTTCAAGTTGGGAAACTGATAAGCGCACCTGCCAAACAGGATCTGTTAATTCATGCCTAAAGTACAATGTGTGTGGAAAAAAACAGAAAAAAATTTACTAACTCAATGTTTGACAAAGCCTGGTGGTAGAATTAGTGCATGGAAAGTGTTAAAATACCACCATGTGAAATACCCTAGGGTGTCTACTTTTCAAAAATATATGGTTTGATGGGAGTAAAATACATTGGCCGGCTTCAAAAATGTCCCAAATAGGACATGCATGCAGGTTGACTACATGTCAAAATTCCAAGCTAGGAAACTGATATGCGCACCTGCCAAATGTGGCCTTTTAGCCCCCCAACAACCTGACACACCTATACATGGAGGGTATCCCTGTACTCGGGAGATGTTGCTGAACACATGTTGGGGTGTTGTTTGGTAGTGACACCTAACAGAATCTGTGAATTTATACCTGAATTGCATTGTATGTGAAAAAAAATAAACTACCTATGCAAAGTTTGGCAAAGGTTTGTGGTAAAATGGCTCCATAGAAAGTATCAAAATATTCTTAGATGAATATCCTGGGTTATCTAGTTTAAGAAAAATATATAAATGTGGGGTGTTTTTTGGAGATTTATGACATAACAGTGTTACAATGTCACTATTGATACATTTGAAAAATGTACATTTTGAAACAGCAATTTCCTAGTTGTACTTATAGCCCTATAACTTGCAAATAAAAGCAAAAAAACATGTAAACATTGGGTGTTTTTAAACTGAGGACAAACTTTTAAATCTATTTAGCAGTTTGTTTTATTACATTTTGTAGATCAGTAAAAGATTTTTTAAGTAAAAGTCAAAAAACTTGTTTTATTTATTTTTCATCATATTTTATTATTATTTTTTAATTAAATTATATGACATGATAAAAATAATAGTATGTAAAGAAAGCCCTTTTTGTCCTGAAAAAAACAATATATAATTTGTATCGGAACAGTAAATGAGAGAGCAGAAAATTACAGCTAAACATAAACACCACAAAAGTTAAAATAGCTCTGGTCCTTAACGCACAAACATCGCAAAAACATTCCGGTCATGAATGGGGTTTAACAAAAATCCATTTGAGTGTTCCTTCAACTGTTGGTTTGATACAAGTATGTGCATTTGGCATCCACATATTTTGGTTATCTGTTTTTTTTTTTGCTATACTCAGTTTCGTTTTCTTCACAAACTTAAAACCAGTTATAAAATATGGTCTTATAAAATGTGCTTATCAGATTTCATTTTCCTTTTTATGTAGAGGAAAAATAACACCATAATCTGCTGAGCCAGACTGATGAATTTTCTATAATTTATTTGTTTTCTTGTGTTTCCTGAATCCTGCATAGAGAATGTCTTTTGTGATTTTGTGGAGATGTTCCTTTTGTTCGGGGGAGTACATGCACACAATATAAAATAAGTAAAAATGGATAATTTTACCTTAGATGTGTTTTCTTAAACCTACATAAAACCTGACCTGCATACTATATCCCTGATAATACTAGAAGTGTTTAGTAGTAGATCGAGGGAAGCAAACTGGGACATGGGGTGGTATATATATATCAATGAAGGCACATTCCATATCTGTCATTACTTCACAGCATCAGTCATCTTCAGTTGGAACATCAGTTGAAGACCCATGAATTGACTAACTTATGCTTTCATTCTAATGGCACATCTCTAAACTGAAAGATTAATGAATTCTATGAATAAAACAGAAATGTATTTAATTCACAATTAGTGTTCGTAATCAAGAACGAATTATAGGAGACGGAATGATGTTGTCTTATTACTATTGTATTTGCTCGGCATAGGTTGTTCAGCTGGAGGAGTTGCTAGCTGTACGCCATTCTGTCTTTGTGGTTGGAAATGCGGGAACAGGAAAAAGCAAGGTAATACAAAGTCAATGTTATGTCTCTAATAGTATAGCCAATCGAAACTAGATGTTCTCTGGCCATTGCAAAGTGAAGGGAACCATCATGTACTGCTTGTTTATTGAGGCCGTTCAGAATTTCTCAATGTGCATCATATTATAAATCCTACTGGTCAGTTATTAAAGGGACACTCCAGACCCCTTAAGCACTTTGGCTTGCTGAAGTGCTTTACATAAAAAGACGGTGTCCTCATTTTTCATTTTACAAAAGTGGCCATTGTGATTGGCACTCTTATAAATGTACCTTGTTACAGTCCATGGCTGTCAGTCAGACAATTGATCCTGTTGCATCCTGGTTGTTAAGCTTAGTGGAGCTAAACTGAAGAGGCCTCAATTGCCCAGAGCACCTGCCTTGCAAAGACTTATTATTGAGTTACATTGGAATGTCTGTGATTGGACAGCCATGAAAAGTCTGGGCGGGGTTAGAAGGGGACGGCTTGCAAAGGCTGGTTAGCTGTTAATTGGACAGATCACATATATATAATGAATTGAAGAGCAGATTAGTAAAGCCATGGTCATTAACACATGACCCTAATTTTATCATATACCAAATTTTATTTGCTGGAAGCCATTTTCTCCCAATGATTGCCTAAAGCACCCATCCAGATGTACAGTATCACCTGTGTACAGACACGCAATAACCTGCATTGGTTATAGACCATTAGCCCTAATTCTAGCTGCTCAGAGAGTACAGGCTTTAGAAGAGTCATGTACCCAGGAACACTGTGTCAAGTCTAAATGCCATCTAGAATCTATGCATATAGAAGGTTAGAATAAGCAGATATGCGTGTAAATAAGTTAATTTTTTACCAATACAATGTAAAAAGAAACATTACAAAGTACATAATCTTATTACAAAGTACATATTGATTATTTCTAATATTGCAAGGATCGAAAGAATTAAAAAAAAGCAATCAACATTTTTCAAGCTATTTTTTTTCTACTAATCTGCCAGATGAATGATCACGAAAGAGCTATAGTTGTGTACGTTATACATTTTCTCAACCAAAAATTCTTATAGAAATGCAAGTTCAAGGATTGTAACATAAGCTTGTAACATATTTTTTTTTTGTCACGACTAGTTAAACAACTTTGATTATGATGGTTGTTAAAAATAGATGTTGTTAAAGTTGCATGGATTTTCTGCATAAGTGGACAATTTGAAATTATATTTGAAGCTATCTTAATTTCAGATAAATTGACCTTGAAAGGTGTTAAGGAATCTAACCTACAATTTGTGACTTCATTCTAGATCTGGCATTGTGACAGTTATTTGTATAATTTCTTTTCTTATGCACATACAATACTACAATACTTCTGCACCTACTCTCTTTCATCCCAACTAATTACCATCCCTACATTATGTGTACTTAATTGCTTTCATTCTACTCCAAAGGTCTTGGTAATTACTGATGCTTTAGATGAGATAGTAATCGGAAATTAATGTATTCCAAGAGAAAATATAGAATGTCAATTATATTTAGGAAAATGGTATTCAGAATGTATTCCTGTTTTCTCCTAGATATTGAGGACCCTTAACAGGACATATATTAACATCAAACGGAGACCTGTATGGAATGACTTAAACCCTAAGGCTGTTACGACAGATGAACTCTTTGGTTTTATTCATCCTGCAACAAGAGAGTGGAAAGATGGTACATATTTGACTCTACAAGCCAAGCACTTATCTAACCAAAATTGTTGTTTTACTTAGTAACTGCCAAGTAATGTTATTGTCAGGACCATGGAGCAAGTCTACATTTAAAGTAATGGGAAGACATGCACAGGTTATGTTCCAACAAGGTTCTAGATTAGGGCAAACACCTTCCACTTCTTTTTGGATAATTGCATTCTAGATTCTACAGCTTCTAGAGGTAGAAAATATTGGACTTCTTGGCCATGGTCTTAAATGAAGGAGAAGCATTCAATGATATTGACATCAGGGCTATAGGAGAGACTTTAACATGGATGGATTAGAAGTGTTTTTTGGAACAAGAGTCAGAAACAAGTATGAGGATACGAATGTGATTGTAAACAGGTGTATTCAAAAACAGTGAATTCCAAACCTGAAAGAGGAGGTCACATACACATAATATCTAAAATAAAAAACCCTCTTTTTTTCTAACATCTTCTAGACCTTGGATGCTACATGAGTAAACAGAACGTTTTAATGAGACAAAATAGTTGCAGAAAATGGACTAAAATGGACTGTCCTGCAACATCTACAGTATACTTAAGTTTGACCAAAGGTGCCAACAAAAATAGAATCTGCTTTAGACTTAACCCCATGGCCCCCATTCCCTCTACGGTGATATACTGTCAAATTATTCATCAACGCTTTGCAATATTATAATAGGGGGGAATTTAAAAAAAAAAGCAGAGGAGAAAACATTTGAGATTTTCAATATATGAGGAAATGGGAGAGATTAGATAGGTGAAAGTCATAAATGGTGGACATAAATTAACAACATTATAAGTGCAATAACTCTAATACACAAAAATAAACATTTAACAAAGCAAGAGTTGAACATGGAATGTCAATGTCACTTAAACAGTAATACTATAGGGGAGGAAGGTAGAAATGAAAACAATTGAAAATTAAAAAAGACAGGTGTTTTTGAGTAGATCTTAAAGAAGTTCTACCTCTACATAAGGATTTGGCAGCAAGACTAGGTTGCTCTTAGTACTGAGTGCAAACGTATGCATAATTCTCTCTTTTCACTTTTGCAAATCCTCCCCTGGCTGTCCAGTCACAGACTTACCAATGCAGCTCTATGGAAAGTCTTTGCAAGGGAGGTGCTCTGGGCAATTACTGCCTCTTGAGTTTAGCTCCACTGAGCTAACCAAACATGAAGTAACAGAGCTGGTTGGTTGGTTGTTTTTGGAAAGTTCTAATTTCTATTGAAACTGCACTTCTTCTAAAGTGAAGAATAGACAACACATGTTTCACACAGAAGAAGTGTCTGACGTGTCCCGTCAAGATTAATTATCGATATATTCTTCCATATCTCGATAAAATGTTATACAAAAACCTGTCACATCATCTCTAAAAGATTGTGTTTCCACCTCACTCCCAGAATGCCAGTCAAGTTCGCCTTAAAAGCCGTGTCACTTTTTTCATTCATTTAGAATTGCTGCTAGATTTGCGTATGATTGTTCTCAAGCCAATAACTGTGTAGTGTGTGAGAATTCTACAAGTTTATTGAAACAATTCAATGTATGTAAGCAATGAACAATTGTTGGCTCTTGTGGGTTTATTTCAGGTTCTGTGCTTGATAGCAGGAATAGCAAAATGAGCTCTTACATGCACAGAAGGTATTAAAGGAGATTTCTGTCTGAGCCCAAGCAGATCAATATGAAGTGAGGCTCATCCAAAGCATTTAGTTATATCAGAGCCCGGCATTGGATTTGCACAGTGTATTAACCATACATGATTTTTTTTCTGTGAAGGGACTGTTCTGTATTTTTGTATAGTTCTGTTAATATCTGGACCTTAATCCCTATTAGTACAGACACAAAAAGAAAAATACCTTAAAGTTAAACTGATTTAAAGAAGCAAAAACTAAAGTCTTTATAATCAACTTGAGAGACAGTGCATCCAACAGCTACAAGACATGCTTACTAGAGTATTGCAATGGACACACATGCTAGTAGTGAATTCGTAAATATTGACAAAGCAGCATCATGTTTGGGTTCCATGCATATTAATATTTTCATTTTATAGTATTAGATCTCTGATTGTAATCTGATAACATTATAGGTGTTGGAGATAGAGCTGCAATAAGATTGCCCAGGACCCTAGGCGGGATGACAGATTCCCCTTCCTAGAGCCCTGGGCCCTTTTCTGTGAGTGTTGTGTGTGGTGGAGGCATTGGGAAGTTTCGAGGGACCATGAGGGAGTTGTTAAAGTGAAATGCATTTAATAGAGGTGCAGACCACAACTCCGTCTCAATTAAGTGATTGGGCGCAGGGCTGAGCAGGAACATTTATTGTTCTCCTTGCTGGCTCAAAAAGGCCCCATCACAAGCAGAACCAGAGCTCCAGGCTTTTACAACAGATATTTATGTTAATTAAGCTTTACTGACTGGCTGGCACCAATTTATTGAGTATTGGTATTGAATTATTACATTAGAGTAACAATCTTCAATGTTCATTTCAGGACTTCTATCATCTCTTATGAGAGAACAGGCCAATATTATGCATGATGGTCCGAAGTGGATTGTCCTTGATGGTGACATCGACCCGATGTGGATTGAATCACTAAATACTGTTATGGATGATAATAAGGTAAGCAGCAGTAACCAAGGTATGCCATCTGAGAAGTGAAAAATTATATTTCTGCATTTCAAAACGGAATTGTATGTAATGTGAATTTTTACCCATTGTTGAGATGCCTATGTTTTAAATGCTATAAAATAAAATTTACTAACCACTTTAAATACATTGCATTAGAGCTGTCCAAGCTATAATTCTGCCCTAGTGGTCCTCTTAATTCTTTTGTCATGAAAAGTTTTCATAACTCAGTATAATAAAAAAAAAAAACAATTAGGAAATGCACTAGACACATAAGGAACAAATATATACATTTTAGTAATATAGAGGAAGAAGGTTTTATTAGACAACCATATACTGATATACTCCCAACGTAAATCAAGGAGCAAATGAGAATCCTCTGAGAATACCTAATATGTTCTCCACAGTGTGGCTAATTCATTAAAGCTTCCCATCAGTTTTTTGTTTCCTGTGCCCATGTGATCAACCATGGAACTTTATGAAATCACTTATAAATGTAGACTTGCCTTCACAAGAGAAGCAGAAAGTCAGGATTTCACTAAAAAAAACAAATGAATTCAATAAATTAAGCTATAAACAGTAATGTGCTGGGCCAAAGCTTTCCACTGTCAGTCTAGATCAGGAGTGGCCAAAAAGTAGATCCCCAGATGTGTTAAAAATACAGCTTCCATGATGCTTTGTCATTCTAAGGGCATGCAAGTCATCATGGGAGATGTAGTTCTACAACATCTGGGGATCTACCTATTAGGCATCCTTGGGCTAGGTGCAAGCAAAACCAAACAGTTACAGCAGGAGGAAATGTCATTACAATGACAGGCAGTACACACGGTGTCTAAAGAAGATACTAGCTAGAATTGCCTCAATATTTCCATGAATTGCAGCTACATGAAAAGTTATTGATGAATATCCATCTCTCGCAAGATAATGGAAAAGAAAATCCTTAATGAGAAATGGAAAATACATATAAAATTACAGTTAGGACTTTAAATAGAGAAAACAAGCATAGTCCAGGCATTCAGGGGTTACTCAATATGCAGATTTAATGGAATATGGTGTTACAACCAATCAGCAATGTTTTGAGCTCTAATCAAGGTCTTGACAAAGACTCTCGTTAGAAGTTGAGTCGTTGCTTCTTGTTTTTCCACCATTGAGTGGACGGTGTGCCACACTTGGCTTGGTTACGCCTTGTGATCAGGATGTGATGTGGAGGAGTGCGTTTCTTGTCTTTTTTTGAAACAATACAGGACTTTAAGTATATGTAGACAATATGGTGTATATGTATTGATACATATAATATAATATATAAAAAGATGTCACTAAGCGTTTACATAATTTTTGTAAATTTAACTCGAGGTCCTGACACTCGCCAGCAATGAAAGAATACCATTAACACCTACTATGCGACTGGTCTTTGAGATTCACCATTTAAAAACTGCCACACCTGCCACAGTATCAAGAGCTGGAATTCTCTATGTTAATCCCCAAGATCTTGGTTGGAACCCGTAAGTACAATAAAAAACAATAATATAGCAATTAAGAAAAATAGAAATTCAAAATTTGCATTATAGCGTTCGTTAACACAACAGTGTATGTCCAGTAGCATATGGATTTTTCCATTAAGCATCCAGTGACCTTTTGCACTTCCTATCTTATCATGCCACATCTTGTGAGAAGGACAAAGAGAATCAACCTACCACAATGGACTCGTTCGACACTACATACACTATGACTTATCAGACCTTCCTCAGCGATCTCATGATTGACTTCTCTTACAATTTTACCCTTCATCTACAATTCCTAACCCACAGTCCTACTCCACTCAGCTACTCACATTTACTCAGTGAAAGACATGTTGTAGAGAGTAGCACCAACACCAAAACAATCTATTTAGAACTCTGAATTGAAGATGCAGATTCTCACCCATTTTACAAACTCCAAATGCTTTGGACTACATCTGCATATTGTCTCTAATAGCATTAGAGGAGATGTGAAGTGCCAAAGGTTGCTTACCCCTCCTTACTTTAGGATGTTGCTGTGGTCTGCATTGCTTAAGGATTGCATTCGGTCTATTCAGAAATATGTTCACTAGTTGAAGGCCAGTATCCATGATATAAGTTAAAGCACCACTGTAATATTTTTTTGTGTGAATGTAGGTTAAAAAAAAAAAATATATATATATATATATATTAAGCTGCAGAGGCTCAGGATATTCCGACTTTAATAATTGTTTTTCTTTATGTCAGGTATGTGGCCAGCTGGATAGAGACTAGAGTGAACCAGACAGAAAAGGCTAACTTGACTATTCTTTTTGACAAGTATGTACCATCCTGTCTGGACCAGTTCAAGCTTGGCACTGTTAAAACCATCACCCCTGTTTCTGAGAACAGTATGGTACAGGTAACAAAAGCACATTGTGCACATATTGTGTCACTGAACTGAAATGTGTATGAATTGTCAGTTAAATATTTTTATGTTTTCATATGTTTTGAGGATCTGGTGAGCTCTGGTAAATTAAAATAAAGTAGAACTAAAATATTTTTGTAAAAATATAGGAGTTGTGCACAGAATTGCAACTCAGATTTAGAGCCATCTATGTAGCACTAATCACTAATCTAGTTATAGTAGACAATTGGATCTATTATTTTACATTTTTGTGGACTCTAGGCAAACTTAGAAGGAGTGTGTTCCCCTTAACTAATTTCAACCATTAGAAACCAGAGTTTGTTCAGAATTTGCTAAAATAAGAGGATTCAACTTGAATTTAGATGGTGAAGGACTGCGGGTGATGTGAGAAAATACCACTTCACAGATAGAGTAGTAAATGCCTTGAAAAGCCTTTCAGTGAAAGTCTGCTGAAACTGAAGTCATTTACAGATTCCCTAACGGGCGTATAATGCTTCCAACCAGAAATGGCAAATCAAGAGTGTTCCTTGAGATGAACTTAAAGAGTTTTATATATATAATACACAAGATCCAGCACACTCACTCATCCACTAAACAGCGACTTTAAAGTTCACAGATTTTATTGGTTTTTTAGTTGTTTTTTTTTTTAAACACCTAATCTTGGCAAAAATAATGGGGATTTAGTTACATTATATGATCATACATTGCATAAGCCTGCCACAACGTCAATGTACCGCATTCTTGGCAGGTCCTACTCTAACAGCCTAGTGTCTGCTCTTGTGAGATTAACCCACTTGCTTGGGGAAAAAAATTCCATCTGTGGCTCTCTGCAGTACAAGGCTAAATAGGATCCTGGAATGAGGCATCTGTGACAAGGAGTGGAGCCCCCTGGTTTTATATGTATATACTTACTTGTATTTACTTTTTACAATAATCATAAATAATATATTTTATTTTTAATTTATGAAAAAGACAAGTGTTACCTCACATCTGGGTTCAAATAGTATTTTATATTGGTCGGGGACATCATCTCTTGTAAATGGGTTTTATTTTTGTGTTTTTTTATTTTGTTATCATATGTTATTTAACCAAAAAAATTACATTCCCAGAACAATAACTCAGCATTACAATTCTCTCCGTCTACTGCAGACCCTTTGTTCTCTTCTCGACTGCCTCCTTATTCCTGAGAATGTACCACCAGACTCTTCCAGAGAACTCTACGAGTTATACTTTGTGTTTGCGTGTATCTGGGCATTTGGTGGAGCACTACACAGAGATCAGGTATGATATACCAGTTTGATGAAGAACATTAAACATTTTATGGAATGTAAACATGGCCTATTATTGTTGCCTAGTCCCTAAATCAAGGTTTTAAAAAACAATCTTAATTTATCTGTACTACAAGGTATTTTTATTGCAAAGATCATTACAGAGTGAAGTGGTCCTGTTGGTGGCATAAACAATGGCAAGATTTTTCTTTGTACTTCTCGAACCTGTAATTATTATCCTTCATTAACCTCCTCTTTCTCCTTGTCTTGGGCAATTGTTTAACCCTCTGCCTATTATTTTTTTTATGTTCTTTTAGATAATCTAGAATAAAGTAATAATTCTTGAATACAATCAGGGGTTGGTTAAGTTAAAATGGAAATATAAAAATATTTTATGCTTTTTAATTGTTCTTTATTTCCTTATTTCCATTTTAACATTGTACATGTTTAATTTTTCTTTAACTTCTATAAAAAAAATCTTAAAGGATACAATCTAATATTTGCTGAGCAGAAAAAATATATAATGACTACAGTTCGTCATAACTAGAAAATATTAGTAGTTAATATTAATATGAGTATTTATATGATGCCAATATTTAGAACTTTACAATTGTTACGTCTCCTTTAGCTGACCGACTACAGAGCAGACTTTAATCGATGGTGGATAAAAGAGATGAAAACTGTGAAATTCCCCGCTCAGGGAAGTATTTTTGATTACTATCTGGATAACAAAACCAGGAAGTTCATTCCATGGAACGAAAAAATTCTTGAATTTAAAATGGATTCAGACACCCCTTTACAGGTTAGAAAAGCTAAATCTCTTGGTTAATTGCCTAAAGAGCTAAAGAACAATATATTCTGCGTTATTGCTCACTCGCTACAAATATAAGAAGGTAGTTTGTCACTAATAGAGTTATTTACCAAAGTGAGAATTCAAAGTGAATTTCAAATTTAAATCAAAATAGCTGCATTGGAATATTTCTCTAAGCCAGCAATGCTTCCTGTTCGACATTTGAAATTCACTTTGGATTCACTTTACAAATTCTCTCGTTAGTGAATAACCTGTTAGATATTTGAAAATTGTTTGAGATATGTTAATTATGTTGTTTAAGGAAACTCTGTACAATTACCTGTCATGTGATCTTTTTTTTTTCTCGTTACTTTGAAATAATAATTAGGATTTATAAATGGGAGATTCACTGCATGTAAGAATTTAGTATATTTTTCAGAAATATTTATATATTTAGATCTTCGTTTTTATAGACATGTCAAACGTAAGCCCTTGGTGGCCAACCAACAAGGATAACACTCACTTACAAAACAAATTAGTTTTCTATTGTTATATTTCATCTTATTATATATACAGAACAGAATAGTTAACATTAATAAAATGACAATAAATATTTTGATAAACTTTTTGGATCTCTGTTCTTAGCATAATCTTATATAATGATCTCTCCAGATTTCCTTTGGTCTATTAAATTGTAGAATAAATAAATATGCACATCAAGCCACAATGATTGTTCACTGATTAATTAATCTTGTTCTGTTTGTTTTTTTGTCTTACTATGTACGTCTGCAGGCAGCTTTTGTTCATACGTCTGAAACAACTTGCCTTGGGTTTTTTATGGATCTTCTAATACAAAGAGCCAAACCAGTAATGCTTGTGGGTAACGCAGGAGTGGGAAAGACTGTGTTACTGAATGACAGACTGTCTTACCTTTCTGATGGCTATATGGTATCCAAAGTGCCATTTAACTATTACACTACATCAGCTGCTCTGCAAAGTAAGTGTCACATGGCTACTAATCACGTAAAGAAAGAAAGGTTTGGGAACTTATATATTTCAAATCAGGGTTAGTCACTAAATTGGTTTATTCATTAAACTCTGAAATGTAGCAAAATTAAAACCTTATTGCCAAAAATTCAAGATAAACTAGTCCAAGCTTTGACCACAGCTATGTTGGAGATCAAGTATTTTATCTTACATTTTGCAGTTCTGATATCACTTCACTAACTTCCCATGTTTAGCGATAAACCCTTAATGTGTGATTTGTTTGGAAATCAAAAGGTTCAGATTTGAAGCTGAATTGAAAACATAGCTTAACTTTGGACTAAAATGTAATATATACCTTGAATTCACTTTTTACTGCCAAAAAACTCAGTTTAGTGATCAACCTGTCAGAGAAGATAAAGTATTCATCTATTAACTAAATAGTATGTTGTGTTCTACATCTGGGTGACAATCAACTGGAAAATATTCTCTAAAACAGCAAAGTGGAAGATTTTTTGTTCCAACTCAGCTATTTTAGTGTAAATGTTGCAGTCCATGTGTCTACTCACTAATACTCACGGATTAGTACATAAGCTCCCTGATATTGAGGTGGAATTTATATTCGCACAGAAGACTATGGATGACTAATCTGAAACAATTACTCTAGTCTGGTGGAAAGCCTAACCGATAATGTGAGCCAAATCCAGATGTTGCATGTACACATCTATATTAATGTGGGTAAAGGGCCAGTGGTAGAAATGTATAGCAATAATTAGTCTGGTATCTATTAATATGCGGCCTAGCAAAGATTGCCATCTACTGGTAGTACAAGGTAGAGACTCTGACTGCAGTGATAAGAATAAGGTAAATGGGGGATGTGTAATAAAACATTCTGCCATAATAGTGGACCTATTATTTTATTGTGTAATTTTATTGTCATTAAAATGTATACATGTTACACTTACCAATTCTGTAGCACATTACAAAGTTCTGTTTTAAAACAGAGATAAACAAAACTGTATTCAAATTTACAGTGTAGAAGCGGTATCTTTGTGAAACAGATGCAGGTGCAGGTGTTAATTGGTAGAAGACAAGTAAGAACAGAATTAAATCATAATAAAAAAATATATATAAAATAAAAATTGTAATATAAATAAATCAAAATAAAAACATTAACAAGCTGCTGTAAGAAACGTTTCTTATGATACCCAGAACAGCAAAGTATTTAATTCCAAGAATTAATAACACTAACATTGTTATAACCCAGATATTAGACTTTGAGATTCTTTGAATTACGAGCTGTAATTCGTCAAATTTGTGACATTTGGGTGACCATTCAAATTCTCAAATTCGACACGAAACAAATGAAACGCACAATGACAAGCATGTACTTATTTGAGATTCTGAATTCTACCCACGACACCAAAAAAAGAGTAGATTGATGGGAAAAATGATGATTGATGGCAAAAGGACAGCCATTAAATGTTGATTTTTATTTTTTCACAGGTCAAGTGAGAATTGAGATGCAAAAAAAGGAGGAGCAGTCATAATTCTTTCATTTATGTATTCTATATTTAATAATTATATCACATATAAAAACACAGATATTTCTACTGCTCCTTCTTTGTGTCCCTTTGCTGGTTATATTTTCTGATCTGTGAACCAAATAGCAGAAAAAAATTGCTTATCAGTGTACTTTAAAATATATGAATAGTATTTATATTATGTATATATTTTGCAGTACATGGATTACCCCATTTTCGTGCCTTTTGGTTCTTCTGATGAATTTCTCAGAATCTTTTTTCATTAACAGAATTCAGCCTATCTGCCATAGAGGCACAATTCAGCCATCCTAATATTTGTTTTATTTTCAGCAGTGATTTGGCCAAAACAAATTTTTCTGCCATTCACAAGTGCACAAGTGATCTAATAAAACCATCTTAGTAAAGGTTTGCGGTCATTATTGTTCTTTTGTCCTGACAGATTTTTACTGCAATTAAAGCCCCCTGTGTGACTACATGACTAGGTAATAGGAGGTGAATATTTCACAACACATTTTGTTTCAATTCCAGGAATCCTTGAAAAGTCTCTAGAGAAGAAGGCCGGGCGTAACTATGGTCCATTAGGGAATAAAAAGCTTGTGTATTTCATTGATGACATGAATATGCCTGAAGTTGATAAGTATGGAACAGTCCAGCCCCACACATTGATTCGACAACATATTGATTACGGACACTGGTAAAAATTGTCTGGTATATTTTCCATAAATGAATGCTACTAGAAAATGTATCACAGTTCATTTCACTAAACATGCTTTGACTGTCAACAGCTGTTATTACAAAGGTGTCCTATAAATGTTTAAATTTTTCTGCTGAATTGAAGTGGGTGTTGAATAAACAGTGAGTTGGGCTATATTATACTTTAAACTATTCAACGTATTGTCACTGTACAACCACTTACTGTTTATTGTTCACATAACATAGAACTCTACATACATACATAGTCTACTCTTTTTTTTCTTCATCCTTCTTCAAGATGACCAATGCAACACATTGTGGGATGAAACACTTACCATTTAGGATCAGGCACATACACATCTGTCTGATAAGCCATGATTATAGACTTTGGGAGTACCTAGTGATTAGTGTATTTGTAGTTAGGGTTAGAGAAACTACTGTATTAGGGTAAAGGTAAAGATTAGATTAAGGAGTAGCAGGGATGTTTTCATAGGGTTTAGGGCTCACTTGAGGTTAGTTGTAGGTGTTGCTTGGAGTGCTTTGGGGGCTGAAGCCCAAGATGTGGGACTCTTTAGTCCAAGATCCATACAGTTGGTAGAGGAGGCCTGAGGATATTAGTGTTTTGTTTTATATATTTATTAGGTATAAATTGTCTACCCATGAATTGCAGCATGCAATTCATGGGTAGACAGTAGGGGACATAACATAAAAATGCAAGATATGTCATAACACTTCTCCACCTATCTATTAGAGTAGGGGTAATCAAGGTTTGCTTTAGGTACCATCCCAAGTTGTTTCTGGAACCTTGCAACACCTCTGAGATTAGCAAGCATTGTGTGGAATAAGTAGAATCAGATTATACTTGGGAATAAGATTCAAATTAGGTATATTGGATATAGTATGGTTAAGAAGCTTATCCTGGCAAAACCACATGATGTACTCGTAAGAAAGGCTTAACCCAATATTCCAGATAATAGGGGGCAAATCAGTCATAATCGGGGGCTATTGGTCATATTGGCAAGTTAATGTTATTATTCCTTGAAACATGGCAATACTTAATTTCTGTAATGAAATATGTTCCCCATACTCTAAAGCAAAGTGTTCCCTAACCTAGTCCTCATGGACCACCAACAGTCCAGGTTTTGTCAGTATCTCCATTGGAATAAAACAGCGACACACATAAATCCTGGACTGTTGGTGGTCCATGAGGACTGAGTTGGGGAACGCTGCTCTAAAGAACAATAACATTCTTTCATTTTTATCTGAAAGATAAAGTTATTAATATTAAGGAAAAATAAGATGGTCTCAGCTGACACATTTCCATTATTGTCCTATATGCCACATTGCTGATTTGGAAACGTAATTAGATTTCATTGTCCCCCAGGTACGAAAGGCAAAAAATGACTTTAAAAGAAGTAAAAAACTGTCAGTACATGGCTTGTATGAATCCAACTTCGGGAAGTTTCACTATTAATCCACGATTACAGGTAATTAAAAATGAATAAGACATCACTTGAAGAAAGTAATTTATAGATTTCTAGTCTACAGTTGAGAAGCTTACACTTCTTCAAAACCTTTTTTTTAATTTTGAAGTGTTTGATTATTTTACTGCATAATGGTTTCAAGAATTGGTTGTCCAGCTGTTCATTGCACTACAGTTCCCATAATTTACCAGCTGCCAACAATAGTCCAACAATAGAATGAGGGCAAAGTATTTACATCCCTTCTATAGAGCAGAATATATTGTATTAAACACATATTGCTCTAGAACATTCATAAAACTGTATTTGTACTTTATGCTTGTAGGTTATATGTTACTAAGGAAGATCTACAATATACTATTTTGTCACAAACAAACTCTTTCAGTTTTCACAGTTTGGCTGAGTGTGGACAGGGTAGAAGAGAAAGGGATATGGACTAGGATAGGGAGTTTGGATATGGTAATTTGAATGAAGAATGATAGGGGGTTCTATGTATTATAGTTAGATAGTAATGGGGATGTGGACATGAACATTTAAGCTTTGGATTGAGGAAGGCATATTTTTATGGCCATTTATATTGTGGACATGGGTAATTTGACAGTGGTCGGAGGGATGGAGACATGGACACGATGACTTGGAGCATGATTTAGTTTTGTGCATAGCCATCGATCCCAGAATGTCATTAATGTTGCTATGTACTAGATATTGTGAGTGCATAGAAATGGGACAAGTCACAGTTAATTCACCAATCTTTGATTCATGAATGTATTTCTATTTTTGTTTTATGTCCAGAGACATTTTACAGTGTTTGCTGTTAATTTTCCCATAAATGATGCCCTGGAAACAATTTTTAGCAAGATCCTGAGTTTTCACTTCCAGCAGCATGCATTCAGCTCTTCCATCCTTAGAACTGGCACAGCCGTGATCCAGGCAGCAATGTGGCTTAACCAGAAGATGGTACAGAATTTCCTTCCCACTGCGATAAAATTTCATTATATTTTTAATTTAAGGGATATCACCAATATTTTTCAGGTATGTGACCTGCTATTTTTACTCTACTTTCACAATGTTGCCTCCTTTTTTTGTTATATTCCCTCCCCTCTATTTCTCTCTCTTATTTTAACTGTTGTTTTCCCCGAGTTTATATAGTTTGTATCTTCGCCTTCATCCCAGCAATGCTCTTCAATTAGTGGAGAACACTTGTATGCTCCTTAGTTACACTTGGACCATCTATTTAACTCAGAGAAACACTAAATCTTCACCAGGAGCTCTCCAGCCAAATACTGTCATAATGTTGGTATTCTTTTCACATTTTGGGAATCTACATTCCCAAAAATTGCCAACATGTTGCTTACAAATAACAGTATGCATAGTATTAAAATATTTTTACTTTTTTGGTTGTACCTGCCAATGCAGAGGTTATACACATAACTGATAATATTACATTTGGTAAATTTACATGTGATAATAACAATCTCTATAAATCAATCTATAAATGATGTTGATGTTTTATCTTAATTATATGTGCAACCTAAGTACCCGTTTAGTATATTTTTCTGTAAAAGTGCATACATTCAGAAAACACGCATAACAATAAATTCTGTTGACCCTTCAAAAATTCTTTTTAGGGCATTTTGTTTGCTACCCCAGATTGCCTGAAACAACCAAATGACCTCATGTCCTTATGGCTACATGAGTCTTCTCGTGTCTATGGAGACAAATTGGTGGAGGATAAGGATTATGATTTATTCAAAAGAATTCTGCACGATACTGCTCGGAGATTTTTTGAAGTAAGGAAAAAAGTTTAATTTCTTGATTGCAATCTCTTTTTTTTCAATCTCAATTTCCATCATGGACAGTAATTTCCAAATCTTATTTAATCATGCCATTAAATAACAAAAACATGTTTAAACTGCATGTGTGGCAAAACAGATAGTCCAGTAAGATATTTCTCATGAGGCATAATGAGCACACAACATGATGGTATGTCGTCCAAAATATTAATTGCTTTTATACTCCAAATGATGGTCCATTCGTATTTTACTTAATGACTAAACCGCTATTGCTCTTTTCCAGCTCAGTTGCACTAATGTATCAAAGGATAAAAGGCTAAGTTGTCTCTGTTTGGCACTAGCATGTCAACCTTTGAATATATCTAGTGTATATATTAATATATATTAATTATATGTCCTTTAAGCTGCTAATTCTTTTACAATGCATACTGTAGGCAATTTGAAGGTGTACCTATGTTACCCAAAGAGCATGTATATACACAAATGGACATTTACATGTTAAACAAGAAAACATTTAGTGACAGCTTTAACACGAGTTGTGACATTCTTTTCGATACGTCTCTTGCTGCAACCGAATCAATAAATAATCTGACAGGATAAATCTATCCGCCTTCTTGTGGTTTTTGTTCCCTTGCTACTGATTTGTAGGGCGTTGAGGACCAAGTCTTGTCGAGGCAGCCGCTCATATTCTGTCATTTTGCTAATGGGATCGGTGCTCCTTCATACCTGCCTGTAGATAGGTGGGACTCGCTAAAGAAAACACTCGTCGAAGCTCTTGATAGCTTTAATGAACTCAATGCAGAGATGAACCTTGTCTTGTTTGAAGATGCAATGCAGCATGTGTAAGTAATGTTTACTAATCCCAAATTGAAAGCATTGATTAATAAATATCCTAAATTGACCCTTTCTTGACTTGTATATTAGTATTATTATATTTGGAAAGCATTTTAAAAAGCCTTTAATTTAATGTTCCTAACGAAGGGTAAACTACAATGCAACCAGTATATATACATTTAGATATATATTTTTTAACAGAGCTATTTATATTAAAAAGATAATTTTCTTGCTTCTTAGCAACAACTAAAAAGTGAAGTCGTTATTCTTGCAGGCAGCCGCTGATCAGGACCAATGAACTGTGCCAAAAGAGGAAATGTTGGAGCTAGGTTTTAAAGAACACTTTCATAAAATACGTCATTACGGCATTATAAATGGAGAAATAGTAGGCACAAGCATTTTTGGCCCTTTACACTGTGATCTGAAGGGCAACATGTTGATAAGCCAAGAATACATATATACATAGATATTATGTAACACTTTAAAGCTGTAGAGCTTAAATAAACCTTTACTTGGAAGGATTTTTTTAAAGGTGCGTGTGCTCATTTATGAATTTACGTTTGTTCTTAGGTGTCGCATTAGCCGCATTTTGGAATCACCTCGTGGCTATGCCCTCCTGATTGGCGTCGGGGGCAGTGGCAAACAAAGTCTGTCTAAATTGGCTGCCTACATTGGGTCCCTTGAAGTAATTCAGATCACTTTGAAAAATGGATATGGCATTCAAGATTTGAAAGTAAGTAGATATTTAGATATATCTAGATATTTCTAGGCTTAAGAGTATATTTACATATGTGCCAATGTTTTAGAAGTGGCAAAAACCATGCATACTTTGGAGGTTGTGTAGCCTGGGCATTCCTGGGGCAAAGTTATCAATATGGACTACTCACCATGGAAATTATTAGGTTTTTACCACAGTAGTAGAATTATGCTCCAGAATTCCACCTGCAACCATTCACATGAAATCTCTATCAACTATGAATTATGAACAGACAGGAGGATACAATAGCCAAGTGCCTTTGTTTTTTTTTTGTTTTTTTTACCTACATCAACATTTTTGCCAAGAATAAAGTAAATTGTTGTTTTTTTTTTTTTATCCTTACAGGTGGATCTGGCCAATTTGTACATCAGAACGGGAGCCAAGAACATGCCCACTGTGTTTCTGCTGACAGATGCCCAAGTTCCAGATGAACGCTTCCTTGTTCTAATTAATGACTTGTTGGCATCAGGTGATTACACCAACATATTTCTTGAAAGATTTTTCCCATTTATAAATGATCTGTATTCATCCAGAGCTTTCATGAAACCAAGTGTATCTGGAATGTTATGCTTTGTGGATGTCGTGAGGATGGCTGATAGACAGTCAAGCCATTTGTGCTGACCATAAATCAAAATAAATGTAAAGTACTTAGGGATCAAGAGAAGGACATTGGTTGGAGAAGAGTCTTTGACCAAATTGTGTGTGAAAGCACACTTTTATAAAATGTAATACTGGTCCCTGCTATCCCATATTATCACATGTCCCTGTATTGCTACTTACTATCTGACGTCTACCTGCTGTCTCATCCTTGTCTTATGTCTTTCTACTCTGCCCTCTGCTTTTAATGTCCTCTTCTCGTTCTATTATGTTCCATAACCACCTGCACTCTATTCCAGCCACGTGTCTTCTTCTCCTGCCCACGATCCTCCTTGGCTGACATCATCAAATTTGACAATCTCAAATCCATAGGAAAGCATTGGGAGGCTATTGCACATGCACGGCAAAACGCCATGCTGTGCCAGTTAGCATTTCCTTATAGAGATGCATTGAATAAATGCATATGTATGAGGAACGTTCAGCACCACCATGCAGAGTGTGGAGACGCTGAACATCAGTGCTGCACAGACCCAGGAAGCACCTCTAGTGGCTGTCTGAGTGACTGCCAGTAGAGGTGTTCCTAGGCAGCAATGTAAACACTGCATTTTCTCTGAAAAGGCAATGATTTCATTTAAAAGCCTGCAGTAGACACCAAAACAACTACAGTAAGCTGCAGTTGTTCTGGTAACTATAGTGCCCCTTTAACTGTATAATTAAAAATAAATGTTTAGCACTTCTGTGCCTACTGATGGAAATGCATAAATACAATGACATATCCATGTGCTATTCCTGTAATTATGTTATCGTAGGAGAAGTTCCTGATTTGTTTAGTGAGGAGGAAATTGATACCATTGTATCTGGAATTCGGAATGAAGTCCGAGGACTTGGGTTGGATGACTCCAAGGAAGGGTGCTGGAAATTCTTTTTAGAAAGAGTTCGACTTCAGCTCAAAGTAAGAGTTCTATTCTGAAAATAGCTTTTGCCAAGTACAAATGTAAAACATGAAGGTTTATATACTAAGCTGAGCGTTGTGGTGATTTAACAATGGAACTGCATGTATTAGGTCAAAACAACTTAACCAAAAAAATATCCAGGATTTATTCACTAAACTGAGAATCTATGAGAACTTACAAGATAATTGCCTAAAAGTTGCAGAGCTGTGATCTCTCTGTGTTACTTCCCAGTTGGATTCTTGCTTCTCTCTCTCTCTCTGTAACCCACCCCATGGTGCTATCAGCCAACGATGGCCCCTGAATAGAGAAGCCAATAGCATGCTTTCCCTCTTAGGCCGCTGGCTCTGCTGCCCGAATGGCAACTCAATGGAAATTCATTAAATTCCCTTTTAAAGACACGAGGCATGTGCAAAACCTGCTGAAACAGGGCAGATTTCAAACCAGACCCATTTTTTACATGCCTAGATGCCCTCGAGTAAGCTTCTCCAAACAGCTACCAATGATGGGGAAAGGGCCCTGCAGAAACCTATTGTAGAATTAAAGAGACACTCATTTTTTAAACTGGGCATTGTATAGAATTGACAAGGGGGTTACAAATGTTAAGCCAAAATGCTCAACTCAAAAAAGACATATGACTTTTCCAATTTCCTTTTTCACTTAAAATTTGAAATTCCTGTCTCGATTTTTCACAATACCCACAGTTTAGTGAATAAACCCTTTTATGAACACTATGGTTTTGTTTTTTTTATTCCCTTTGGGGGTTAAAGCTTAATATATACATTTTATTATTTTAAAAAGACAAGTAGTTGATGAATTACTCCCTGTATACTGCATGCATGATATTATTATATTGTTTAAATCTAAGTTACTTAAAGCTAAATATATCCAGTCTCCTTTTTAAGAAAATTTGTATTGGAAATCTGGGGTTTATGGTAAATCAGCTCTTTATTTTATGTACAGAACTTGTTTAACTTGACCACAGCCACAAATAGAGCTTGGTTTTATTCTTTAACACTTCAAACATGGCCTACTGCCCTCACGCACCATTTTAAACTGTCCCCCCTCCCAGGTTATATTGTGCTTCTCTCCAGTTGGTTCCACTCTGCGGGTTCGAGCACGGAAGTTCCCAGCTATAGTTAACTGCACTGCTATTGACTGGTTCCATGAGTGGCCACAGGAGGCTCTGCAATCTGTCAGCAGGAGGTTTATTCAAGACACTGAGGGGATTGCGGTAAGAAATGCTGGATTGTCTGTCAGACAAAGACTATGTGATTCCTAAAAGACCCTTAAATTGTTACTTGATTTGGAAGAAGTAAATTTTATGCCCTTTGGTCTCTTAAGGAGATCAGCTGTATTACAAAGGATTGTTTTTGTATCACTTGGAAGGTATGAATTGCAATGTGAAATATACAGCATTGGGTTTAAGATTAGGATTATGGAATGAAGAATAGAAACAATTTAACACTATATCTGCTGATGGGAGAAGATACGCTATGCTTTTTATAAACTATAGTCTGAAAAATAAATAAAATTAAAAGTTAGTTGAGTTTGATTACCCGTCGTTAATGTATCTAGGTTTGTTAGTTTAGTTTTAATATATATGGTTTTTTTTTAATAGAAGATCTTTTTACGGCAAGCAGTCATGATAAATGTGCAAAGTTGTGAATATTAATGTATGTTAGTATAGTGCTGTGGGAAAATCACAGGATGTCCACAGTCTTTCTAGTGTGGTGCATAGTGGAACTTAACAGTTTATGTGTAAGTCACATGCTGCAAAATGGCTTGTGGACCGATAATTATTGCTATTAACATTTATATAGCGCCAACACATTCTGCTGCGCTTTACAATAATGGAAAGAGGATATTTAGAGGTAAAACAAGCTGGCAATCTAAGAGGATGTGAGATAGGTGGATATATATCATAAGGTAGTATGACCAGGATTCAAACCCTAGTTTCCCAGTTCTATAGCTGTGATGTTACCATTTCTCCACCAGCCTATAAACCGCACCCAACTTTAATTATATATGGTTTTATTTCAAGTGTAGTCCCTTCTTGTAACCAAATAGAAATCAAAGTCCCGTCCATTGGCCAATAAAGTTTTACAGTTCTTTATAGCAAAACATGCCTTTGATTTTTCATTGATGTGTAATGAAGGTGCCTGCCCAAATGTTGTGTAAGTTAACTAACATGTTAATTTAATGTGTTTGCAACTGCAATCTGCAAATACGAGGTAACACCACTTTAAGTTTGTACAGCAAAATCTATCTATATTGTTTGACTATTATTTAATTAACTTAGACAAATAACAATAAATGCAGATTGATAAGAGAATCGTTATGCTTAAATATTCAAGGCTCACCTATTTGTTTTGTGTAATGTGAATATTATTGCCTCTTAGTCAATGATCAGAGCTATAAGGGCGATGTGCATGCTTTGTAGGAGAACACAGATGTATGTACATCTAGTTCAGAGAACAAACTCGAAGTTTTTATCTTTTATGCTAATAGGTTAGCGATATAAGCTGTGATCATGACATTTTATTTTTATATTCTAGAAAGATCTTTTGCACATTGTACAAGTAAAATGGTATTACCTGCAATGTGTCACTATTTACATTTAAATATCATTATTACATCCTGCAATGATGCTCTTGCCTTTCAGAGACCAAAGCTGTCATCTGGGGCTGCGGTATTTCTCTTGATCTAAATCTCGTTTGATACCTCCGAAAGTAAATAGCTACCCATAATGCAAGCTATTAAAACATGTCACTTCTTGCTGAATTTAGTTTACACTTTGTATTTGGATTCGGTGTATGATGATGTAAATACTTTAGAAGTGTAATTTTTATCAAATTTGCTTAATTGAAATTAAACTATAATTTACACAAAAAAACTACAATATAATATTCAGAAATAGATGACAGACACCTTTATTAATGTATGTCATTGTTTTGCTTTGTTGCCAAAATTGGAATTCTAAAAGGAATGGAATAGATGTGTTGTGCAAGTTTAAACCATTTAACCTATAAAAGACATCCAGCATAGTATGAACTCCCATAACTATATGATAAAATTACCAGGTAGGAGGCACACTTATCTGAACCATGACTTTTCTCATCTCATCGCGCTCTTTAAAAGTATGAACCTTCAAGGCGCGTTAGTGGAAGTAGTCTGCCCCCTGCCATGTAATAGCTAGTTCCAGGCATAAAGACTTTGGTCAGCTAGGGAGCACTAATACCACAGAGTGGATCTTTATTTTTAGAAACACATAATTAGGCTCTAACTTATTTCTCGAAAAACAAAACAATGATGGGTGTTGTTTTAATACAGTTATGTCCATGGAGAAAAAAAGTTTCCAGGCAACTGAACAGCTCAGAGAGAGATATTGCTGGATTACATTTGTGCAAGAGAACAAAGAAAAATGTTAAATATAGTTGGTTAAAATAGTATAAAATCATATGTTTGAAAGAGATATTATTGGCCATCTAATATCGTTTTAATAATCCATTTCTAATAGACAAGGGACCCATCACCCAACAATAAATAATTTATATGGATGTATAGGTTTCAATGTATACAACTGTAGGAACTGAGATATATATATATATGGAGCAGTGGGAGCACTGGTAGGTCTTTTAAAGTGATTTCTTTATTGTGGTTACATACAATGTCATGAGCGACGTTTCAACCCCTTTAGGGTCTTTTTCAAAAAGAAAAGACCCCATAGGGGTCGAAACATTGATCAGGACTTTGTATGTAACCACAATAAAGAAATCACTTTAAAAGACCTATGAGTGCTCCTACTACTCCTTATCAACATATTGCATGCTGTGAATGCACCAAGGCAAGATTTTGTTATATATATTTTAAGGGTGAGTGCCAGGACAACCTTCTTTATATATTTATATATATATATATATATATATAAACCTTTAAATTAAACAGCAATAAATATATATATATATATATATATATATATATATATTTATTGCTGTTTAATTTAAAGGTTCATTAGTGCGCAACTCCCAACATTCATTAGTGCGTAACTCTGGTGAGGAGTGGTTGGTTGGTCTCTGTTGGTTGTATGGGGAGGCAGATAGTTTATGCAAATTATGGTTTGAAAATCTTTTAACTGCTGCCTCTTGAACTCTATAGGACATGGTTGTGGTAGCCACAGAGGGTGCAGGGAAAGATCAGTACACTTTGTACATGTATTCCTTATACCCTCACTAGACCACCAAATAGAAATAGATTTACACTGAGCAAAGTGCATTACTGGTCCTTTAAACTTCGGAGTTCCGTTGTAATTGCACTTGTCAATGGACTGGGCTAGGTTTCTGTTACTGAGACTCTCAACACTCCGATTAACCGGACTTGGTTTTAATGACTTTTTATTTTATGGATATCATAACTGACAATTCTCAGGGAAATTATCACAACTTGGGTTCATCTCAAGGTCTAATGACAATGACTATCTCCAGGTGTGTGGCACTCCTATGTAAGGAAAGGGTGTTAAGCACAAACTTTAACAGAATCTTTTTCCTATCTTAGTGAACACATCATGAATAGATGGTTTAACGCCATCTACTGGTTAAAGTTGTTTTTACAGCTATGTTATGTTAAAGAAGCAACAGTTAACAAGAAGCATTTTAAAGATATGATCATTCGGGTTTCCCTGAACAAGTGATACAAAGTTATTCACAGAAGTGATAATTCAAGGTGAAGTGAATATCAAATTTAAGATCAAAGTTGCCGAACTGGAACAAATCTCCAAGTCGGCATAGGCGTGCGCAGCCTATTGCATTAGGGTGTGCACCCTAAAGCACAAACACACGCCGCTTGTTTATGTATGTATATATACATATATATATATATATATATATATACACACACACACATACATACACTGCTGTGTGTGTGTGCTGTTAATGTGCTGTGTGAGGGTGCTGGTAGTGTGCGTGTTTGTGTGCTATGTGTGTGTGAGGGTGTTTGTTAGGGTCCTGTTAGTGTGCTATCTGAGGGTGCTGTTTGTGTGATGTGTGTGTGTGAGGGTGCTGTTTGTGTGCTGTGTGTGAGTGTTGTGTGTTTGTGAGGGTGCTGTGAGTGTGTGTGTGTGTTTGTGAGGGTGCTGTGTGTTTGTAAGGGTGCTGTGTGTGTGTATTTATGAGGATGCTGTTAGTGTACTGTGTGTATGAGGGTGCTGTGTGTGTGGGGGGGGTGCTTTGTGTTTGAGGGTGCTGTATGTGTGTGGGTGATGTATGTGTGAAGGTGCTGTATTTGTGAGGGTGCTGTATGTGTGAGGGTGCTGTGTGTGGGTGTTGTGTGTGTGTGTGTGTGGGTGCTGTGTGTGTTTGTGAGGGTGCTGTTAGTGTGCTGTGTGTGAGGGTGCTGTGTGTGTGCTGTATGTGTGTGGGTGCTGTATGTTTGTGTGTATTGTGGGGGGTGGGGGGGGAAATTAGTTAATCTCCCCCCTCCCTTCTTACCATTTGTAGGGAGGGGGGACCGTGCTGCTGCCATCCCTGGTGGTCCAGTGGAGAGTGAACTCTAGCCTGCGGGGCTAGAGTTCACGCGGCAACGCTCAGATCTCGCGAGAGGAACCAGGTGAAGCTGCTAGCTAGAGCTCCCCGGGTCCTCTCCTGCCTCCCTCACTGCCTGTGGGCTGATGAGAGAGATCTTTGATCTCCCCACCGGCCCATGGTGGAGGCTTAGAGCAGAGCCGGCACTCTGATAGCGCTGGCTCTGCATGAGCCGACAGAGGAGATCCTGAGATCTTCCCTGCCGGTCTCACTCCATAGGCATGCCGCGGGGATTAGGGTATGCCCAGGCACACCCCATGCGCACGCCTATGCAAGTCGGCTATACTTTTAGTTTGGCTACTCTGGGATTAAAATTGGAAATAGCAAATAACCCTGTTAATCACTATATGTTTAAATTGTTTGTTTCAAACTTTGTTAGAGAAAGCTTGTCATTATTTTGTAGATAAGGAACGACAGCCCTGTGAAAATCCATGCATTTTTTTTCAACTCTAATTGCAATTCTTGTGCTTAGATGCAATTCAGGTTCAATGATCAGTTTGTACTGTATGTACTGTAATGTTAGCCAGGGCTGACACTTCCTTTGGTCCAATTAGGTGGTCGCCTAGGTCGTTCCATAAGTTGGAACTTGAGATGCAAGGGGACAGGAAAAGAGATGGGGGGGCTCCGGGTACTAGTGGGCCAATGCCGTCCTAGCACCCTGGCTTCTGATCCAACTAAGCGCAGTCAGTCAAGCAGGGACGGTGCTTCCTTAGTTACTGTAGTAACTGGTCATTGTTTGGGCTGCCTCGCTCAAGTGGGAAAAACCCACATTATTAGTCTAATTGCTGTGCAAGCAACCACTAGGTAATAATAATAATAGAATAAAAAACAAAACAGGGGTACCCTAGACCTATAACCAGGAGTGATCTGGTGTTATGGTCCTTCCTATTACCTCACAACACATGGAGTGGTGTGAACAATAATATAGTGGGTAAAGAGCGTGACAAGTCACATACCCCCTCAACTATTGTCGGGTTGGTGTGATGAGGATAAATACGTTTAACTGTGAAGATAAAAAAGAATCCTTGTACATTTGCTCAAAAGTTCTCACCTTGCTTTTACCCAATGGGGCAACGTCCACTAACATGGCTGTAAGTGAACTTATTATCCAGTGGTGGCTGGTCACGTTTTAAGATGTTGGGGTTCTAGACTCCAACCTTTATCTTTGTAAACCCCTCCTTCTGAACTTTTTTACCCATTTAAACCATTTAACACATGACCCAACTACCTGCCGCACTGTGTTGTTGTGTTTTTTTTTGTTTTTTTTATTCTTTAAGTTTACAATCATACAATAAAGTAAACAATTGCCAATACAGATATAAAGTGATATAACATTACTAGGGAAGAGCAGTGTGTCCAAATTGTTTGTACGGAACAATGTATGAAGGAGTCATTGCTCTGACCTTCATGACTAACGGTCCCTAGCGGTCAAGTTAATGCTTATTTTTATTGCTTACTATACGTCAAATACACAGGTGGGGTAAGGAAAGGGTAACTTCTATTTATACTCTGAACGTAAGGAAGCCAAGTTACACACCAGCCATCTACAGTGGTTATTGGGTTGAGATGCAAAGGGGAAGTTTTGTGCACTCAGGTGATATTGATAATGACCTATGCTCCTTAATGGCTCTTCAAGTATAGCTGGCCTGCAGGAGAAATATATGGGACTGTGCTGTGCAAAGAAAAAATGGTCTTAAAGGGTTTTATCCAATTATAAAAAAAACATACATGATTAACTTTTTGCTTTCATAACTGACTGACTAAAAAATGGACATAGTCATCTCAATGTCTATGCTCATATTTCTCGCATAAAAGACATTGATGAGTAACAAAAAGCATGCAGAACTAGCAAAAGTCAAGCACCTGGTCTCCTAGTGGTCAGAGCTGTAAGAGGAACTAGAAACCTTTTGCCAGAGAACCGAGTTCTTATACAATTCTTACAGTTCATAGTGACAGTGGTACATTGCTGCACTGGGTAAAATCTATGCATTTTTCACGAAAAAAGTCAAGGACTAACCTCTTTTTACTATCAATTCTAAATCACTTAAAAAGTCTGTACTACATGTGTACTGAATTTAAACAGCATGGAAAAGGCTGCAGAAGCTGAATTGTCATCACCGGCAAGAGAAGAGGTTTGGAGTCCAGGTTAGAGGAAAAAACCATTACAAAACAGTTTGGCCTATTACCAGGAACGGCGTCAAGGTTCTCATGGGATAATAATCACTGCAGCAGGCTGTAGTGGTTCTCATGCTTGGAGTCACCCTTTAACCATGTTTTACTGGTTTAAGATGGAATAACGACCGCTAATTCTGTTTCTTAGTATTGTGGAAACTTGCAATATAGAGATTCCACTGTAACATTTACCCTTTTAATAAAAGGAATGACAAAACATTCCTTTTTTTTTTTTTTTTTTTAAACTCAGTCACATTATTTTACTTTATGCAAATAAGACCATATCGCTGTATGTAATTTAAAGGAGTTATGACTATGCTGACAAGGTCTGCTGCCGGTCTGCTAACTTGCACATTCCGGTTCTTACACAGCATTAGCTATGTGTGAAAAAATCTGGATAAATGGGTGTAGTTAAACAGCTATTTCATGCAAATGTATTCAGTATACGTTTAATCTGTCATATGCAAATATGCATCGCTAGTACTCAATTACATAAAGCTTTTATAACTATATTCTAACTTCTCATTATGCGGATTTTGTCCAACCAGGAGCCCTGCGCGGTATACTATAGACACGCACAGTAAATTCTGTTCCCTATTATTGTATATGAAATGACAGGCTTACGTAGAAAAATAAAAAAAACAAGAGCATAACACTGAAATGAAGATACGTGATTGGCAGAATAAATAATTTATGTTAATGAAATTACTGCAATTAGTAGTTCTACAATGACCCTTTTAAGAGCCACAGCTGTTAAAGTCAGGAAGTGCTGTCACCAATGACCTTATCATAAGTGAAAGTGACAAATTACGAATGCAAAGAAGGCCAATCATCAAAGAATCCTGTTCTGCAACGATTAGTGATTCTGAAAAAGCAGCATGAATTACAACCAGCTGCTCTCTGGCAAGACCTGTCTCCCATGCTGAGCTATTTTGTTAAGCTAAATAACAATAGATACTTTCCCTGCTGGGGCTCCTCTACTGCCACTTCCAGTTCTTTCACCGCTGTTCCTAGTTCCACCTCTGGTTTACAATCCAATGTGTGTCTCATGCAAGTCTATAGATGGAAGAATGCACACAATTCAGGGTGCACTGCTAAATGATATTCAGTGTATCGGATTCTGTTTATATAATGAAAGACTCCATTCACTAACAGTCAAGTTGCACCAACTTTGCAATCGAGTTTAACAAGCATAAGGTTGAGTGACATTAGTGATGTCAGGGAATGTTCCAAAGTTGCCAACTTATTAAAGGTAAGTTGGTTGATCAGTCAGCAGTTGCTACCAACTCAGGATGTCTATTAGGGTTAAAGTGTTAGTCCAAGCATCGTAACCACTACAGGTTGTTGAGATGCACAGTCAGATTTAAATCCTGCCGGCTATTCATTGGCTGAGAGCGTCAGCTGACTGCTCTCAGCAGCCAATGATTGCAATTCTGTGCATAGAATTATGCACACAGTTGACATTAATTAGCCTGGAACTCTAATCCTCTCCTGGCTGATGACACCCAAATGATGCTGCAGAACATAGAGCCATTAGCGAAAAGCTGTACATACAAATTCCAGGCACCATGGCCTCTTCAAATTACTGAAGTGGTGCTTAGATTAACTCTTTAAAGTCTAGTAGTGTTAAAATTTGGTAATGCAAATATAGCAAGATACCCATTCACAAACCACTGGTGCAAGTTACTGATTTGCATCAGGACCATAATAGCTTTCTGGTTTAGAAAGCTCTCCCTCTTGGTTTATTTTAAATATATTTTTAACTGCTGAAAGCTTAATTATTAAATCTAGACTTTTTCCATTTTTTTTTATACTGTCATCCATTTTGCCTTTGATTGGCTCAACATAAATAGCAGAAGTGCTTTTTGTGTGGAGTGTTCATTTAAGGAAGTATTACATTTCTTAACGTGGTTGTTTAGTTAAGGCCATTCAGCTTCCAGATTGCTTCCAAGTAGGTCCAAGCTAAATCACTCCTGTTTACTTGACCCACCTGAAACTAGGTTTTCTTTGAAAGGTTGATTGGTAAAGTCAGGTCTATGTGGACAGATCCCAAATTACATTGGTTGTCATTTGTTGATTTGTTTTTTTGTATTGTATTTTTCATTGAACTCACCATTTCATTAGTATTATTGTGGCTATCCAAATAGAACAATGCCAAGCTATTAGTGGGATATATTTACATGACTCTGTTTGAAAGAGAGAAAATTTCTAATCTGTCTGTGCTCATCAAGTAAAGAACGATAGAATACAGGCACTGACGTGGTGGGTAGGTACCTACAGACCCCTATTGAGAATCTCTGGAACAGTGTAATTAGTTTCGGTAATCAGTGCATCTCTGGATGTGTGAAAACAATAAATGAGTGTCTCATCAACCAGCACATACTAAATGACAATACACTCATGAAAAAAAACATACTTATAAAGAATCTAATGTAGGTTACCGTTTATACGTAACAGCTGCAACACATAAAGAAATTTTAAGAAAAATAAAAAAGTAACGTAACAGAATAATGTAGAGCATGACATTTTTAGAGGAACTTGAAATTTCCTTTAAAAATACGTGTAAATTTAAATAACTTTCATACAGAAAAATGTCTTCACAAAGAATTAAAAAACAAAACACATACCTCCCAACCATTCTGGGTTCTGCAGGACTGTCCTGATTGTTGACTTGTAAACCCATGTTCTCAAAAAAAAAAACCTCACCTCTAGGACAGCAGTGACCACCAAAGATGGACAGCGGTTAGGTCTGACAAATATTTATTCAACAACTTAAAGGGACTCTATAGGCACCCAGACCACTTCAGCTGATTGAAGTGGTCTGTGTGCAGTGTCACTATTGCACATAGTGCTGCAATGTAAAATATTGCAGCTCCAGATAAACTGCAATGTTTACATTGCAGCAGTAAGTCTGTCTTCAGTGGCTGTCTACCAGACAACCACTGGAGGTGCTTCCTGCATCCAAACGGACCTTTAGTCCGGTATCTGGCACTGGACGTCCTTACGCTCTGCATGAGGACCTCCAGTCAGTGGGGTATTTAGGTTTTGTGCTGTCCTAGGCAGGACGTTGCTCTGGCCCCCCCCCCAATTTAAATTTTCCCCACCCCTTCCTGTCAAAGCCGCACTTTGACTGACAGACGCTAACTCACTGACAGACGCACACTCACTGACAAACACACACTCTCATATACACTGACAAACAATGACATACACACACTCACTGATTTGACACACTGATAGACAGACATACACTTACTCCGACACACTCACTGACAGACGCACACTCTCACTGACAGAGGCACGCACTGACTGACAGACGCACGCACTGACTGACTGACACATACACACTGACTGACCAACACACACACATTCACTGACAGACACACGCACTCACTCAAATTCACTGACACACACATTCACTGAAACATACACACTCACTGACAGACACACACACACATTCACCGAAACACACTCACTGACAGACGCACACATTCACCGAAACACACACACTCACTCACATTCACTGACACACACATTCACTGACACACACATTCACTGACACACACTCACATTCACTGACACACACATTTCCCCACACTTCCCACGTTTGGGATAGCTGGGTGGATTTCTCACCTGGGGTCCAGTGGGGCTGCTGGGCAGGAAGGCGGCCGGACGTGCAGGCGGGCCGCGAGGGAGCAATTTCCCCTGAGCTCTCTCCTCAGTACCCTTGCACACAGCAGAGTGATGCCGGGAGCCAGGGAAAGTGCTCCCTCGCCGCCCGCCCGAGAAACAACCGCCTGCCTGCCCCAGGGGAGCCAAAAGGTGGCCAGCCGGCCAGCTCTTGGGCTCCCACAAAAAGAGGCAAACAAGGTATTTGCCTGGGCATTTGGGGGTGGCGTTTTTTTGCCGCCTCCTGGAAATTGCCGCTCAAGGCAAATGCCTTGTTTGCCTCGCGATAGACACGTCCCTGCCTCCAGTGTCAGCTTATTCCTCATAGGAAAGCATTGATTCAGTGGTTTCCTATGGGGAGGTCTAAGGCGCACGTAGCATTGCCGCACATGCACATTAGCGTCCACTCATCGCTAGACGGAGGAGGTGGAGCCACAAACCAGCGATGAGCGACATCGACCCTGGGATAAGGTAGGTAACCCTTTATTCACTGGGGGGTGCAAGGGAAGGGGTAGGAAGAGAGATCGATAGTGCCAGGAATACAGCTTTGTAATCCTGGCACTTATAGTATCCCTTTAACTATTTGACATGTTTTATTTCAGTATGTATATTTTGTAATTGATTATAGGCATGTTTATTTTTATGTTTACACAATATATATTGTTTATTCGTGCAATATGAAATGCTTTAACTATGAAATGCAGTATGTTACCTAATGCATGTTTATATATAATATATAATATCTGTACAGGGAGTGCAGAATTATTAGGCAAGTTGTATTTTTGAGGATTAATTTTATTATTGAACAACAACCATGTTCTCAATGAACCCAAAAAACTCATTAATATCAAAGCTGAATATTTTTGGAAGTAGTTTTTAGTTTGTTTTTAGTTATAGCTATGTTAGGGGGATATCTGTGTGTGCAGGTGACTATTACTGTGCATAATTATTAGGCAACTTAACAAAAAACAAATATATACCCATTTCAATTATTTATTATTACCAGTGAAACCAATATAACATCTCAACATTCACAAATATACATTTCTGACATTCAAAAACAAAACAAAAACAAATCAGTGACCAATATAGCCACCTTTCTTTGCAAGGACACTCAAAAGCCTGCCATCCATGGATTCTGTCAGTGTTTTGATCTGTTCACCATCAACATTGCGTGCAGCAGCAACCACAGCCTCCCAGACACTGTTCAGAGAGGTGTACTGTTTTCCCTCCTTGTAAATCTCACATTTGATGATGGACCACAGGTTCTCAATGGGGTTCAGATCAGGTGAACAAGGAGGCCATGTCATTAGATTTTCTTCTTTTATACCCTTTCTTGCCAGCCACGCTGTGGAGTACTTGGACGCGTGTGATGGAGCATTGTCCTGCATGAAAATCATGTTTTCTTGAAGGATGCAGACTTCTTCCTGTACCACTGCTTGAAGAAGGTGTCTTCCAGGAACTGGCAGTAGGACTGGGAGTTGAGCTTGACTCCATCCTCAACCCGAAAAGGCCCCACAAGCTCATCTTTGATGATACCAGCCCAAACCAGTACTCCACCTCCACCTTGCTGGCGTCTGAGTCGGACTGGAGCTCTCTGCCCTTTACCAATCCAGCCACGGGCCCATCCATCTGGCCCATCAAGACTCACTCTCATTTCATCAGTCCATAAAACCTTAGAAAAATCAGTCTTGAGATATTTCTTGGCCCAGTCTTGACGTTTCAGCTTGTGTGTCTTGTTCAGTGGTGGTCGTCTTTCAGCCTTTCTTACCTTGGCCATGTCTCTGAGTATTGCACACCTTGTGCTTTTGGGCACTCCAGTGATGTTGCAGCTCTGAAATATGGCCAAACTGGTGGCAAGTGGCATCGTGGCAGCTGCACGCTTGACTTTTCTCAGTTCACGGGCAGTTATTTTGCGCCTTGGTTTTTCCACACGCTTCTTGCGACCCTGTTGACTATTTTGAATGAAACGCTTGATTGTTCGATGATCACGCTTCAGAAGCTTTGCAATTTTAAGAGTGCTGCATCCCTCTGCAAGATATCTCACTATTTTTGACTTTTCTGAGCCTGTCAAGTCCTTCTTTTGACCCATTTTGCCAAAGGAAAGGAAGTTGCCTAATAATTATGCACACCTGATATAGGGTGTTGATGTCATTAGACCACACCCCTTCTCATTACAGAGATGCACATCACCTAATATGCTTAATTGGTAGTAGGCTTTCGAGCCTATACAGCTTGGAGTAAGACAACATGCATAAAGAGGATGATGTGGTCAAAATACTCATTTGCCTAATAATTCTGCACTCCCTGTATAATTTTCTTATACACCTGTATTAAGTGTTACTCAGCCTAAGGTTATTCACTAAAGCGCAAATTCAAATTAAATTACAAATTAGTTAAGCTGAAAACACATTTTGTCCAAAATTTCAACATGTGCTTTGAATTCACTTCCAGTTCCTAACAATTCACGGTTTAGTAAATCACCCTACTTTTAGCGTTCTTCATTTGTAAGATATTATAGAAAGGATTGTCAGCGTGCATTGACAGGTTACAGATGATGGCATTTAAGCAAATTGCAGCGATGGTTTCAGCATCATTAGAGCAATCGATGAGTAAATTCTGCATCACAAATTTGGAAACTGCCGGGATTAAAGATTCAGGAAACCCTGAGCAGCATTAGCAGTAAACTGTTAAGAATTAATTAATCATTTAATTAACAAGAAAACCATTTGCATTTTCACTTTATTAACCTTTAGATCGCTTTATTAACAAATGAGCAGGGCAGACATCATTTGGTACTTTGTCGCTGTGTGGGTATTACAACTCCTGATGTACTGGATGCTGTGTCTTTATTGGCCACCATATAAGGCATTTCAGGGTGTTTCATCATGTACTGCTTGGGAGATTCAATGTATTTTATATATAAATATATTAGAATACAGAATGACCATATGTGGTCATAGGGAAATCCACTGAATAAAGAGGAGAATGCATAGGAAACTCTATGATCAATTAATCATTTTGGCTGCTAGAACATGAACATCTCAGAAACCCTTCTAGCATTCAAAGGGGTAACTCAATCCCTCCTCCAGAAGGAAATCCTAGAGCAGAGATTGCCCAAACTACATAGAAGTACAACTCTCACGATGATATGTTAGTCTTTAGAATGGCAAAGAACCATGGAAGTTATGGTCCACAACATCTGGGTATCTACCTACTTGGCACCTTTATCTTACAGGAACCTCCCAAGTTAATTGTGAGTCCTGGAATGTAGCTAATTAATTAGTCACCTTTCTATTGCTCAAAGAGTTAAATGGCATCCATCCTGTAGTATATATATTTCACAGTGGATGGTCTGGCA
Source organism: Pelobates cultripes (assembly GCA_933207985.1). NCBI lineage: Eukaryota > Metazoa > Chordata > Amphibia > Anura > Pelobatidae > Pelobates > Pelobates cultripes. The sequence goes on from OW240915.1 coordinate 55,386,889, forward strand.
ACAGAGTTGCTAAATCCATCATTGTCGCCTTGACACATATATCTTCTCTATGCTGTTGGACAGACTATAATAAAAGTTGTCTGCTTTATGTTTAAGGTTTGTTTCCTGGGGGGGCGTGGCCAACCGCCGAGCAACCTGGCTGCTTAGGAAATTGCTCCGGCACCCGGGCTCTCTCAATCCGCTACCATCCGCTGTCAGAACGCGGGGAAACCCCTCAAAACTTACCATGTCGCAGCCCAAGGGGAAGAAGAACAACCAGAAGGCTGAAAAACTTAGCTTTTTCAACCAAAAATCGGCGGCAGTCTCTGAAACTGATCGGAGCATAATCCAAGATGGCGCCGACGAGATACCAGCGGGAAATATTTAGCAGGCTAACTCCCATCAAGGAGAGCAAGAAAACCTGACTAGAGCACACCTAGAGGATGCATTAAACAACATGGCAGAAAAACTAGTGAAAACATGGCAATCCTCAATAGAACTACTTCGCAAAGAAGTTCAAGACATCGGGACCAGAACAGCGCACGTGGAACATAAACTCAGTGAGTTTGCCACAGCACACAACGAGGCGGCAGACCACGTGGCGGCCTTGGAACACAAAGTGGAAGCCATGGAGGCCCGCATGGCGGACGCAGAAGACCGTCACGGAGGAACAACCTGCGGCTGCGGGGAGTTCCAGAGACTGTCCTCCCTTGTGACCTGCAAACCTATGTACGAGGCCTCCTTAGGGCGTACGCCCCCGACATACCCGTGGACATGCTCCTGGTGGATAGAGTACACAGGGTCCCCAAACCCAGGAACCTACCGGACAACGTACCCAGGGACATCCTCCTCAGGGCACACTACTTCCACATAAAGGAAGCCGTGCTGCGCGCTAGCAGGAACAGAGCGGACCCACCAGAAGAATTTGCAAAAATCAAAATCCTGGCAGATCTCTCTGCAGCAACTTTGAAACGCAGAAAAGAATTCCATGCAATCACCGACGAATTGCGACAAGCTGGGATCAGATATCGCTGGGGATACCCCACCAAACTACTGGTCACAAAGAATGGAGGACTGACAATTATTCAAACTCCCGAAGGCGGAGTGAAACAAATGCGCGAATGGGGACTTATGAAAGACTCCACTCACATGCCAGCAAGCCCAACGGGTCGTCTAACACCAGAATGGCAACAAATCCCGATGAAATCCAGGCTGCCATGAGATCCGACGATACGAAACCCACATCCGATACAACCTGGGAGCACGTGAGATAACTGTACACACCAAAATCTAGCTTAAAATATCATATTATAGCCAAGATTAATCATTTCTGATTAGCATGTTGTTGTTATTGTTACTGTAGTGTTTATATGTGAAATGTTATTCACCTTGTACCATACATGATATCCTCACCTGCTTATGATACAGGCAAGCTTACCATCCTTAAGAAACAAAGGCATAGCCTCCACTAAGGCGAAGCAGGCACCCATAGTTAAACCACAAAACAGGGTCTCCACCACCCGAGGTACTGCGCAGCGCCCTGGATACTTCCTGTGGCGCCTTTAAAGAAGCCCCGCTCCAAGTACTACCAGTACCCCTGAGCGAGTTACCCCAGTTTTAACTACCCACTTATATACTCAGCGAAAAACGCTACCATACCCCCCCTAACGTTCTGACACATCTGAAAATGTGACAATATGAGAGCCCATTGGCCACACTACCAGAGACACAACCCGAGCGTCCAACCCCCATGGCACTGAACCTTCCGCCCAAAGAAGGTCTGGCAAGAGGCATGGGAGGAATGGCACCAATATATGGAACGCAACAATCTCCTCCCCCCCCTTCCCCCACCCCAAAAATGAATGGGAAGGAAGATGGCTAGGACGTGTATCTGCTAACCGACAGCTGTGTTCCTAATGAGTGCACCAAAAAAAACTTAAAAAGGTCAATGTTAGTCACCTCAGGCCTGGGAGTGATACCTACTTCCCTGTTACCCCCCGTTACTTCTATAACTGTTTTCATCCTCTCCCAGTGGCACCCTAGATAGGGAATATCCAAATTACCAATGCCATATCTAGAGGAAACATGACTAAATTGTTGAACTATGTAAACTAATGTAACATGACTCTCGAAATGGAAAATGTGAACTCAATCTGTATATGGCAGAACATACAAGCATTACTGACAACGAGGCACCACGAGTGTGCCCACACCAAAGTACAAAGATATGAATGTATACCACTGCCCTCTAACTATTGTCCTTTTCCCCTACCCCTTTCTCTTTCTGTACCCCCCAAAAAAAGATCAATAAAAATTGTCAAAGTTAAAAAAAAGGGTTTGTTTCCTGCTGGAGGAAAATAAATATTCAAGAAAGGATGCCAAAACAACTACCTTAAAGGGACACTCTGGAAGCCATTATAACTTTAATGCATTTAATAGATTTTGTCCTCATTAATATGCTGTATTTTTTGCTTGCTGAAATCTTTATAGTTTATGCAGAAAAAAATAAATGTTTTGCAGAATGTTGTACCATAAGCCTTCCTCCTTAGTCACACCCCCTCATGCCAGAAAGACTTCCTTATCAAATGTATGTACACAGCTCAGCCCCTAACAACACTAAGTCAGCTGTTTTTAATTCACAACTTGGCTGCAGACAGTCAGAGAAACTATAAGCCTTACTAGATGCCTTTCCTTCTAACGCAGGTTGCTTTATAGTTCAAATCATTCAGTACTGTTAGTGGCGAAGCTGTGTACATAAATTTGATAATGAATTCTTCTTCTCAAGTGCGGGGGGAGTGGATAGAGTGTCAAGCTTAAGGTGCAGCATTGTGCAACTCGTTTCATTTTTTATGCAAAAACTATAAAGATTTGAGCATGCACAAAAATACAGCATATAAATGAGGCAAAAACCTATCAAATGCATTAAAGTTGTATTGGTGCCTGGAGTGTTCACAAATTAGCAGAGGTGTACCCTAGTAAACATGATACAAAATGTCATCTAGCTGCGTCTCAGATACAAGATATTAGGAGTGACGTATTGTGCAATTGAGTGTAACTTCGCAGAGAATACTATTGGTGTACCTGATTTAATTCGTCATAATTGATTTCCAGGTTTTCAATGATTAATTGATGATGTTAATCACTCAGGGTGAGCTATAAATATGTGTAATATTGATGTGGTTGTGAGTTCACATAAGTCAATTAGTTCATATGTTGATTAGGACATTTAAAAGGATGTCTTACAAAACAGCAATTACTTTATAGGGTGTACACAGAATAGTGTAGTTTGTTAGTGATGTCATAGATTACATAATTCTCTTCCACGCAAAGGGTTAACCATTTAATGTGCTTTAGTTCGGTACTGTGTTTCTTTTTTTACTTTTTTCTTTTTAATCGTTTTTAGCATCTTACAATGAATAACATTTTAAGACCAATAAGTTCAATTGTTCAGATGTGAAGTGCAAATAATAATACAATACACACAATATGTGACTTTACAAAGACAGGTTCAGGACTGAAACCTTGCAGTCAGTCTTTTGGGTTGAATAACTGGCACTTTGTTTCCCCGTATACGGACTGAGCTTTTGTGTTTATTGAATTGGACATGTATATGCCTCAGAGCTTTGAATGTCCAAGTTTTCATCACAATGTATTTACCATTTCTTTAGTGTCCCGGAATGAATGAGAGTTATAGACACCAAGCTACAAACTGGGGAATTGCCATTAAAATGTATTTGCTCAGAGAGTTGGGTTGAGTGCACTTGACTGCTGGCTAGTTAAACAAAATGAGTCAATTTACTGTTCCCCAAGAACTTTTAATAACAAGATAAGTCTCTTTCTCTTTAAGTATCCCTTAGTCAAGCTAGCAAAGCTGTGAAAACAGCTTTTCTTGCGCTTAGCCACAGGGCATCAGGACATCATTGAGTTTGCTTACAGCTGAGTATTATCAATACTTAACTGATAAAATCCAGTTGTCACTGGACCACATTTTAAAAACCTATGACTATCAGAGCATACTGTTTGTGGGTGCAATGCAATGTGATTCAGTGTCTCCTCCCTCTGTATGCAGACACTGAACTTTCCTCATAGAGATTCATTGATTCAATTCATCTGTATGAGGAGATGCTGATTGGCCAGGGCTGTGTTTGAATCATGCAGTTTCTGCCCCTGACCTGCCTCTTTGTCAGTCTCAACCAATCCTATGGGGAAGCACTGTGATTGGATCAGGCTGCCACATTTCAGCAGACTGCTTGTTTTTCTGAGTCTAACAGCATGCAGATTTACAGCTTCTGGCTTGAATACAGTAAGATTTTTACTATTTTTATGGAGGCATGAGGGGCCCAGGGGGGCTAGATGGTGGTGTTAACACTATAGGGGCAGGAATACATGTTTGTGTTCCTGACCCTATAGTGATCCTTTAAATAAACCAGATAGGTATGAATCATTTCAGTAGGAAATCCACTTGTCAAAGTATTAATTAATCATTTTATATTTAATAATTTTATGAAACAAAGGACTTGATGGCACATAAAAAACAGATGGCCAATTTATTATGCCCACTTCCTTGCTTATATCTCACAGGTATTCATTTATGAGATAATCCTTTTTAAACTCCCAAGTGTAAAAAACAAACAGAAAATTGTGTGGTGTACTAATACTCATATATGTGTGAAAAAAAACAAATAATCATGAGTATACATAGACTTTTAAGGATCTTCAAAACCAAATAGGCATATAATGATCCATGTGTAAAATAAATTTCTTCAAGCTGTAATCACTTAAAAACATACAAATGGAACATAGCATAAAATTATGACATTTTTTGCAGGAAGACAATACAGCCATCGGTTCTGTAAAGCAGAACTTTTGAAAACCACAGTTGCCATCTTGCACGTTGAATCAATCCTTTTTTAGTTCCCACTTTTAGTGTGTTTACTCTTTAACTTTATTAAATCCCTTAAGCCCTCTATGAAATCGTATCTTACCCTTTCCTCTTGAAAGTTATATGTATTAGGGTCTGCTTGAAGCCTCTCATGATACATTAAAGTATATTCTGTTTTTTTCTTTTTTCAGCCAAATGTCAAGGATTCAATCAGTCAGTTTATGGCATACGTTCACACCAGCGTCAATGAAATGAGTAGCAAATACTATCAAAATGAGAAACGATATAACTACACCACTCCGAAAAGCTTTCTAGAGCAAATTACATTGTACAAAAATCTGCTGGGCAGGAAACGAATGGAGTTGTCTCAGAGGATGGAACATCTTGTCAATGGTTTGGAGAAACTTAAAACAACAGCATCACAGGTAAAGTTAAAATAGTCGGACCTTTGTTCACTATTGTGCGGATTGTGCTTGAATGTTATTTCTTACAATTCGTAATTTGTTTTAAATGCTTTTTCATAAGGCACTCAATAATTGCTATTTCAGGGCCATCTCATTATCTGAGTAAGAGAGTATCTACTGATCTAAGGCAGTGTGCTTTGCCCTGTATAGCCAGGCTTAGCTCAATGCAAACAACTTAAGGCTCTCTTGAAGGAGGTGACTTGTGGACCCCATGTAAGTTGTCAGATCAATAGCAAACACTCTGACTACTTACACTGGGGCTTCAGAACTCTCCTAGCAGCATAACCACCACTATGGGGTGCTGTAGTGATATGGTGCTAGGAGCATTCCTATCACTATAAAAACTTGTGTTCTTTGCATATGTGGGTGATGATGTTTAGAGGTCTCCTGCCTCTTTTCTATAAACTACTTGTAATTGCAGCATTGAGGTTGAGTAGACGTTTCATTCACTCGTCTAGAGGATAAAACGTTTCCTGAGTGCTGCACTACATGTAGTGTAAATTCTTGCTGATCAAGGGTTAGTGGCATATGTTCCGCTCTACCATTGAAGAAATAATGCAATGGTTAGGATTGGCTGAGTATTAGCTACTTCCTGGTCTGAGCAAAACTCACCACACGAAGCTACGAGAACGTATGATATATTTGGAATGCATTATTTCTGTAATGTGTTAATAATGGGATAAACTCCAGCCTAGATTGTTCCTTTAGTATCCATACATAGAGGTTTATCTGTTCTGCCAGATATCTTAATACTTTCAGCTGTGAAATCTATGGAGCTATGTCCTCTTCTTTGTCATGCAGGTAGAAGATCTAAAAGCTAAACTTGCCTCTCAGGAGGCTGAATTAAAGCAGAGAAATCAAGACGCCGAAGCCCTAATTACTAAAATAGGACATCAGACTGAAAAAGTGAGCCAGGAAAAGGCTATTGCTGATGCAGAAGAACAGAAGGTCAGTATAATGCAGTCATTTTGGGTTGTGTAATCTGCAGCACAAAATACACCCTTTTGTAAGAGAACAACTTATATAAAAAAAAAAAAAATAATCTTCTATATCCAAAAACATAAAAAAGTGGAAAGAAATTATGGCCGGTGCATTTACAGCAGAAATTTGACAACGTGATTATTACCTCTTGACCCTTTCTTGCTATTTGCATGTTTCCATTTTTTTTAGATGTTCTATAGCTTAAAAAAGAACAATAAAAACGGATCTGATTTTGCTTCAATAAGAATCACAGCGTTATTGATTTGCTCTGCTGATTATGAGACGTTGGTATATTTGCCCCTTTGATTCCTTTAATATTAATAGGGGAATTATATAATATTTTAGTGATCTAACACAGAATCTTAAAGTTATTATGTAACAAAATGTTATTCATACCATTCCCTATTCTACTGTCTGTTTGTCTGTATGGGTTTAAGTGCTTTGTGCTCCCTTAGTCTAAGAATATCATTGTTTTTTGGTTACTTTCTGTAGGACCAATAATGAACCCCCCAAATCCAGTAAATTCAAATATGTGTTTTAAGTCTTCAAACACAATGATTATTCAGCTTTCATATCCTCACTCCATGTTTCTTTGATCTCGATATGGTCAATGTGATCGTTATTTTTCAACAGATGCCAGAAGCAGTCTTAATGACCCCAAATGTCCCCTGGACTCATTGTACATTCTTTTCTGTGGTGCTCAGAGGACACTTAATACATCCCCCAGTGATTAGAGAGGGCATTCATTCTACTGACCAACTCACTGATACCTCATTTATACACTGTTACTATAACATCTCTCCATTAGAACATTTATGGTTCATGCAATAATCATATTTTGTTCATAGACTGATTTTATGTTACCTCTCCTTTAGACATAAAGAGACAATTTTAGCTTTGCTTTTACACCACCAATATCCACTTATTGAATCATTGTATATTTCTGCATAATTTGTTAATGAATCTTAAAGTAATTTAGGATAGATTCATGGAGAGGAAATAAGCTGCCCAAAATATAATCTGTCTTTTTAAAGAACAGTAGACCACGGTTATATAAATAATTGCTTACAATGCCCTTGATTGTGTAGTAGCTTCCCTGGTGCATTACACTGATATTCACCCAAATGTGGTGCAAATAATCTTCTATAATAATATTTGTATTTATATAGCGCCAACTCATTCCGCAGTACTCTTCAATTTTATGAAAGGGGGAAATTTAACAATAAATGAGACAATTAAAAATTTACACAGGAACAATAGGTAGATGATCATCCTGCCCAAAAAAGCTTACAGTCCATATGACATTATGCTATGATATTATTAAATGAGTATTGTGATTTTGCTCTAAAACTCTACTAAAATATTGTCTGTCCCCTGAACACAGCAGGATTAATGGTGAGGTTACCTTGGGCAGCTGACTAGGCACCAGGGGATTGATAGGCCTCTTTTACCATCCCTATGTGAAGAATGAATGAAAGATCGCAGACTAGTAACCTGAAGAGAGCACTGTGGGATCGTAGTCATTCTCTGCCCCTGAACCATAACTGTCAGGCAGAAACAAACTGTGAATAAATTACTTCTAGAAGTACCGCGGTCACACGTTGCGTTGTGGCGAGAATTGGAAACCAACCACAAAGTTATTCCCAGACATCTACTCTACAATGTAGTAGTTTCTTAGCAAACCCCAGTGAATCTTTGATCAATATCCATCTGTGATTGGTATCAACTTATTAGTGGTATAAACATATTAGTGTTATGGTTTTCTCCACTTTGTCTTATATATGTAAATGGAGATAAAGTATCCATGTCTCTGCCCACAGGTTGCATTGATACAAGAAGAAGTGTCTGTCAAACAGAAGGACTGCGAAGACGATTTGACTAAAGCTGAACCAGCACTGGTTGCAGCCACGGCAGCTCTCAATACTCTCAACAAAGTAAATATCACAGTGATACATTTTTAAACATTAGTAAAACTGTGTTGTCTCACTTAACCCCTTAAGGACACAACTTGGAATAAAAGGGAATCATGACGGAATATTTCCGTCATGTGTCCTTAAGGGGTTAAACACCCTATAAAATTAACCGATGGCATAATAAATGGCATATTTTAACATTTTAATAACATTTCTATTAAATGTACCTGATTTTCTACCTTCCAGTAAGATATTTAAATTTGGGAAATATAATCTTTAAAGGTCTTGTGTGAATCGCAAGGAATCCAATACCTGAAGATCACTGGCCAATGAATTAATGTCATTACTTGTTTCAAAGTGATGAATGTATGAACAAAATGTGATTAAGTGTAGGGCATCATTTTAATAACCTGAACTGTAGAGTCGCATATGAGGCCACATTCTGCTCTCAATAGATAATATCCCTATGTCTGTCATTGTACTTGTAGTCCACAGCTGGCAAAGCAATGCCGCACGACCATAAACTCTGTGGATGGAATGCAAATTTGAAAAATATCCTGCTAACCAGCAATTGACACATGTGATAGGTTTATGGAGACGAGCATTCAGCTATTCCTTCTGCTCAACAGGTCATGACATCTCATTTCATTACTATGAGTAAATGTTCCTTTGTAAATAAAAAATAAATATGAATTTAGATGTGGGCACCTACTGAGTAACATGAGAGGTGACACTTGCATTCTTCTAATTTTTCAGCCAACAGTTCTCTAAGCAGCTCCTTTCACCTACAAATGCTGCCTCTACAGTGTCAGGGTTTACCTTAGATGGGAGTCCGTTAGGCAGAGATTTGTGCTCACCCTTGCAGATAAACACAGTCCAAGGTGATAAGGTTAGAAACCACCAGGACTGTGAATCTGTGCACCGGGGCTGTGCATGAAAGGTGTTACAATTCGCAAACAGACAAGGGCAGGTTCAGAAGAGTAGTTAGACATGGTTCCAAAGGTCAGGGCAGGCAGCGAACAGGCAATAACGAGGATCCAGAAGCAGGGGTCACAAGCCAAGTCAGTCTATAAGCAACAGGAACAGGAAACATGAAACAACAAACTCCCACAGTTCCCAGGGCGAGGCAGTGCTTATATACCCAGCTAATAATGATCTGCTTCAGATGGGCTTAGATAGACAGGAGTAGCCACAGGAAAAGTCCAGCCCCCAGTGCTGGAGACAAGGTGAGAATAAACATAGGCAGAAACAAAAACTGAAGTGTGACCCAGAAGCAAGATAGCAGGACTAAGGCAGAAAGAGTTGGGCACTTCTGGGGCAACCTTGTCTGGCTGTCTGGATGTCACGGTGAGAACCGTGACATACAGCAAAGAACAGCTTAGCTCCATATTCCCATTGTGCCCCATTGTGCTTAGTGTCTTCCCATAGTAGGCAATGATAGTAAGGTGCCAGTATAAATACCTGGTGATGGATGGTATGCAAATGTAGTCTTTAAAGTATGCATTTGTGGTGGGATTTTTTAAAATTATTTCTTGTTAATAATTATACTATTTTATATCATTTCTCCTGTGGAAAATTATACATTTGGCTAACACATTTTTACAAAAGGATAAATTACCTATCCAAAGAATCAAAGGAAGCCCCAGCCGTGTTTATTTAAGTGACATGTTTCCTAATTTTCATTATCTATTATATATCTTACATTTTTTTAAACTGATTTTTTTTTTTTATTCCATAATTTTTTTCACCGACCAAACAAGTTAAAGGTGACTATGAATAAGTTGTATCTGGTTATATATGTTCAATACACACAATATTCAGTGACCAGAATATAAGTTGGTTCAGTTGGTTCATTGCCCGGCGGTCCAGAATGGATACAGATGTAATACAGGCCACACAGGTTAAAATGTTTCTTTATAGTTCATAAAACTCTATATACCATTTTAGCAGAACCTCATTTATCATATTTTCTCCTTCCACATTTGACTCAAACAAGATGTAAATAAATAACGGTAGATTTCTCTAAATGAACTCCTGGTATAGGACTCACAGCTTATGATTTTCTGTCCCCATTTTCCCGTGATTTAAATGTGTAAAAGATTTATTAATTCAAGCAGATTTGCGTAATTTTTGAAGTGTATGATACAGCCATCCTACGTATTATCCCTTTGCAGCGACTATGTCTTAACATAATGCTTGACATATTTTACATCTTTATAAGTAAACCACCTGGCTTGCTTCTCAGTAGGGTTCATGATTTAACAATGACTTAACCGACAAGATAATGCATGAGATGCAAGACATCTAACTGATGTTTTCACAAGTATTCAATTTTATCTTCCCATGCAAAGTACTTCCTATTCATCAGCTCTTCAGGGAGCCATCATTCATAGCTCTCTAGTTCCTGTCCCACATGCTTGGCAACAAGCAACATATATTTTATTGCCAAAATTCAGACTACTATTTTAAATTCTTTTGTATTTTAAAGGCTACTATGGCTTCTGTCAAAACACACTGACTGCATCCTTCATATATAATGTTTTAGTACCATATTTTTCTGCTTTTTGTTAGAGAACATAAATATAAGAGTATATACGCATAAAAGTTCCATCCTTTGCGTGTGGTTGGATTATATAGAGTTTGAAATTATTTGGTATTACCTATTAAGCACTGAACATGTCTCCGTATTACAAAATTTGTCAATGCTGTCCAAATTTAACCCAAAATTGCAGTTCAAAGGTTTACTAGGCAATAGAGAAACATTTTCTACTTGGAGAATTAACGTGTCTGCATAAAAAGGCCAAAAATATTCTAATTAATTCCATGCAAAGTGTGGGAATTCCTTTATGAAATGCCAAATAGCATCCAATTTCCCTTAGAATTTCATTGTTTTTTTTTTTAAAAGCAAGGTAAAAGTTATACCTAGTTGGCCACAATTTTATTATAAAATACAATAGTGAGAAAGAGAGTGGGAAAAAAAGACAGAAATATGAACGTGTGGGAGAGGGAGTCAAGGACAAAAAAGTAAGAATACATGAATCAAGAAAAGAGGTCCACCAGTCATGGATATTCAAGCATGTTGGTTGTGTCAACCTCAGATACTGCGCATTGTTAAAGTCGTGCTGGGAGTCAGACAGACCATTAACTTTTCCTTGTCCGCGGTCTGTGTAATCAGTTATTAGATTTCAACTGGATCCAGGAGTAAATGTTATTTCCAGATATTGTCTAAAGTACACCATGCAGGCAGAGCAAATGAAGCAATCACCGTTTTTCTTCCACTGTTCTACTGGTGGTGACAGGAGAAATATTCACGAGTCTAATTCGATTGTTCTTTTCAATCTCAGCAACAGCCAGGCTGCTCTTTGTTCCCAGAACAGGGTAAGCACTAAGCAAAGGACAGTAATACCTTCAAGGCAGTGTGTTCAGGAGCTGATTCACTTTGATATGGCTTGATTGATGGTATAATAGTTATGTCGACATCTAAGACAATTGATAGTAGCGGAGAGAAAATATGTGTGGTGTGTATACCTTTAAATCTGCTAAAGACAGATTCTATCTGTTACACACCAAATATTCTGCTTAATATAAAGCAACTACTTATTACAGAATAACAACATCAGGAACATCAAGAATAGTTATCTGTATGATATTATGATACACACAATAATATGTGGTGAGTATTGCTTTAAATCATCTGGTGGCACACTAAATGGTGCAAAAAGCAATATTCAACTTATAATGGAGAGATATATAAAAAAAACTTGATCTCTGTACTGAAAGTCAAATTGAAATAAATCAATGAAAATTCCAAAAAAACACTATAAAAAAGTATTAAAATAATGTAATGTAAAAATTTATTGATAATATATTCAAAGGATAAATAAAAGAATAGTTAAAAATAGTTAAAAATATATAAAATACAATATAAGTAAAAATTACAGAAATGGGAGCCAGGAACGATCCACAAGTCAATTGCCAGCATAAATATTGTTCTTATACCCTGATAGCCACTGTAACTAATGAGGATTACAGTGGATACTGTGTGTCAGGACTAGATGATTGTACTTGCCGGCTGCTGCGAGGTTGGCGTGCGTACCAAACCTCACTTTGACTGTCAGATATCGGCAGTCCGTCGGTCCCCAGATCGTGGAAGCTGTATGGGGAAAGAAGCCGTTCTCTCTGCTGGCAGCTGGCTGTTCTCCGTATCCTGCTTGCTCTCAGACTGTTAGCTTGTCTTACGCGTTTCGTGGGTTAGGGGTCATTAGTGGAAATAGGTGTAAGTGTGATCACACTACCTCTAACATTTGTTTGAATTTAACATAAATCCTTTTTTTTTTTTTTTTTTTTTTTACGTGGGACGGATAGCGTGAACCTAGCCATTGCTTTCGAGATGTCTTGCCTGTTTTTTTTTATAAGATGACCATGTCATGTACTTATGGAGTGCCTCAGAAAAGAAGCTCAGTAAGGCTTGACAGATCTGAAATGTAGATCCTTTGGGGAATAAACCTGTGAAAAGAATTTATTTTGCACATTATTATTTATGTGGAACCATGATTGTATATGAAAGCCCCCATGCTTGTATACTTTACCTGGTTGTCAGATTGTCTTTTTTTAGATGTCCTGGGGACTGTGACATTATTATTATTTTATTTTTTTATTTTATTTTATGTAAACGTTTGGACATTGGCTATTTATGTAATTGGAAAAAAATTCCAATTAAAATAAAAAATTTCTAACTTGTCATTCTTGGTTTCAATTTCAAAAATATCAAAAAGTGTGTCACTCCATTTTAAGTAGTTCAAAAATTATGATCTGGGGCAGGATAACATGGCCGCTAAGATGGATAGCAGTTTTAACTGAGCTCAAACTATTCAAACTACCTCTTCAAACCTAGCAAAATCATCTTGATTCCATGAGATATTGCTGCTAATGATCCTGGAATTAAAAAAATAACCCTTCTTGCGTTTAATATAGAATGCCCATAATGAAGGAGATTGGCATAATGCTAACCCTTACCAATTGAACACACTTGTGAGACTGGGACTAAATAGGTATTGTGCCCACACACACTCCTAGCCAGTGAGTGAGATCAGACTCCCACGTCCCATCTCCTCTCCCAGGTAAGGTCACCTAGACTGGGTTAGTAGGGGTTAACCCATAAATATGAAAAATGGAAATCAAAAGGAAATTCCAATATTCCCTTAAATACAAGGTGGCTAATTGGAAGAAAACCCAGTCTAAAACACTAGCAGCCAAACAAAACAAAACAAAATATTTATTAATATCAACAAATAGCTACTAGAGAGAGAACTCAATACTACCAAAATGGTAAGTGCATCTATGAACTGGATAAACAATATATCCTAATATTCGGGCAGGTAGCTAATATAGGAGGAAAGGGTAGGAAATATCAACTCATACCAAGATAAAAAGCAAGGACAAAATCCAAAGAGTGAACAAGGGAAATCAACCCTACCTAGGAAGAAGTCTTCAATACTCCAAATACTGAGCTGAGGTCCTGTAGTAGAACACTATCAACCTCTAAGTAGCAATACCTTTAGAGGGCCAGAGACATGGTGCACTAATGATGCCCACAACTAGTAACAAAATTCTCAACTAATGGGAGTAAACTGTAAGGCTTGTATAGATCATCACACACACATGTCCCTTTATACCTCGGCACCGCACAAAGCTAGTGCCTACCTACACTGGGAGTCCCTCAACCAGTAACCAGTAACCACTCAAAAGTGCATGGTGCTCCTTAAATGCGAAACAAGGTGAGGAAAAAAGAGAAATCGTGTTGCGGCGTATGGCTACGGCATCGTCAGGGGCCAAATTACCGTACCTTATCCTGTGTTAGTCTTTATCTTGGTATGAGCTGGTATTTTCTTCCCTTTCCTCCTATATTATCTACCTGCCTGAATATTAGGATATATTGTTTGTATTGTTTATAGATGTACTTACCATTTTAGTAGTAGTGCGTTCTCTCTCGAATAGCTATTTGCTGATATTAATAAATATTTTGTTTTGTTTTGGTTACTAGTGTTTTAAACTGGGTTCTCTTCCAATTAGCCACCTTATATTTAAAGTATCACTATAGTGTCAGGCAGATGTGCCTCTAGTGGCTGTCCAGAAGACAGCCACTAGAGGCTGGCTTAACCCCAAATGTAAACATAGCAGTTTCTTTGAAACTGCTATGTTTGCATCTGAAGGGTTAACACCTGGGGGACCTGGCACCCAGACCACTTCATTGCGCTGAAGTGGTCTGGGTGACTATAGTGTCCCTGTAAGAGACTATTGGAATTTCCTATTGATTTCAATTGAACACACTGTTTATGTGTATTGTTAAACTTACTCAGCCAGTATGGATAAAAAATTTAATTAGACAAATCTACAATAATGCCTTTAAGTGTCTTGACGGTGGACCCAGCACTCACACACTGCTCCTACAACATACAATTCCCAGCTCAGTCTTTGCAATATCTAGGAATACACCCGACTATTGTTCCCACTAAGTGTATGTGTTGTTAACTATATTTCCCTGAGTCATATTAAAGGGTGATTTCTAAGAAATTAATGGATACAACACATATATAATGTAACGTTTAATCTTATGTGCCGACTTTTGCGATTGTGTCAGACTCTGCCTATATTGGTAAATAAAAGAGATTTATTGGCTTTGCAAACAGGCACATATATATTTATTTGGCATACCAAGAGACACAGAAACATAGAGTGTGACGGCAGATAAGAACCATTCGGCCCATCTAGTCTGCCCAATTTTCTAAATACTTTCATTAGTCCCTGGCTTTATCTTATATCTAGGATAGCCTTATACCTATCTCATCCTGGAGATGGAGGTGAACACTGTTATTTACTTATGAGATCCGTTTTTATTCATTATTATTTTTGTTTAATAAATGTTACCCTTACCTTTATCCTGGATCCTGGAGTTTATAAGGTAAAAGTTTGTTACAAGTCAAGCTGGGGAACAGAACTAGCTGATCTCATGGAAACATCCACTTCATCCTTCCATTAAAGGCTTTTAAGTCTGAGCCAGCTATTTGAGTGGCTTAGCATCATGTGAGTGAGACAATTTGTGTGCTTCAATTTATTGTTGTTTATACGATGTTACCCGATGGTCTTCTTTTATTTTATTTTCCAGCAGGGGAGGGCTGGCAGCCTTAGGCCTGGGGGGCAAAACCAGTCAAGTGGCCCATTGCACCACCAAATCAGTTCACCATCCATGCCCACCTTTTCCTGGTTTTATAACGGATATTGATGTTATGCTAATCAGTAGCTCTTTGCCATACCCGCTCCTTCACGGCTCCAGGCACTGCTTGTTGTGAGTGTGAGCCACTGTAAATTAGGGGCAGAGGGCACTTGCACTGCGGTAAAGATGGGGCTGGGCAGGAGGAGAGTGCAGTGCAATCAGTGCACTCCCCTCCTGTGGGTCACCAGTAGACTGGTGCACCTGCCCAGGATCAGAGCCGGTGCAAGGATTTTTGCCGCCCTAGACAAAATAAAAATTTGCTGCCCCCCCATGTGACATCACAATGCCCCACCCATATGATCTGCCATATGAACTAACGCCAGTGCTGTCCACAGTGAGTGTTTACATTAAAAAGCCTGCAGGGACCAGCTATAGACACCAGAACCACTTCATTAATCTATAGTGTCCCTTTAATGTCAGGTAAATTATAGATTAGTGTCACTAATAATATACTAGATTGCCTACTTACAAGCAGATGAGGATGATGATGGGCTGCAGTTTGGCTCCACTGGTCTGGTGTAGAACAGAATCTCTGGAGGCTGTTTGCAGCTGTGGTCACAAAATTCAATGTTCTGGGAGAATTGGAAGCAGCTCCATTTTTTTGGGCCCCTTACACAGCTCAAGGTCTGGGCCCCAGGGCCTGACGGTGAGTATGCCCATAAGGCCCACTCATAAGTTCCACCCACCCATGAGTTCGCTCACAGGGAGTGGAGTGTGTAGGGGATGTGTTATGTGTTATTGTAGAGGATCTAATATGTGTGCTTATGGTATGTAGTGTATAGGGTTACCAGTTTGTGCAGGTGATGCAGTGTGTTTGTGTGTAGTGGAAGCAGTGTGTATTTGTGTATAAGGGATGTATTATGTGTTTCTGGTTGTGTGTAAGGGATGCATTGTGTGAATCTGTGTTTGTATGCATAAGGGATGCAAGGTGTGTGTCTGTATGTGTGTGCATGAGATGCATTGTGTTTCTGTGTGTATGTAAGAAAAGAAGTGTGTGTGTTTGCATGCGTGTGTACGGGTTTGCATTGTCTGTTTCTGTGTATGTGTGCAAAGGATGCATTGTCTTTGTGTGTAAGGGTTGCATGTGTGTGTGTGTGTGTAATGGATGCATTGTGTGTTTCTCTGTGTGTAAGGGAAGCATGTTGTGTTTCTGTGTATGTATAGGGATGCATTGTGTGTGTGTGCGCGCGCGTAGTGTGAAAGAGCTCCCTGTCTTGGCCCCTGTCCTATAGAGCTGCCCCTTCTGTCCCGTAGAGCTCTCCCCTGCACCTTAGTGGCTCTCCCCTGCACCTTAGTGGTCTCTCCTCTCCCCCACCCTCCCCTAGCGGTCTCTTCTCACACTCACCCACCCTCCCTGTGCTCTTCTCATCCCCCCCTCCACCCTCCCTGTGTTCTTCTCACTCCTCCCTCTATGTGTTCTCCTCACCCCCCCTGTGTTCGTCTTACCCCCCTCCTCCCTGTGTTCTTCATACTTCCCCCCTTGGTCGTCTTACTCCCCCACCTGTTCTTCTTACTCCCCCACCTGTTCTTCTTACCCCCCTTCTTCTTATTGCTCCCCCTTCTTCTTCTTAACCCTCCTACTTCTTCTTACTCCCCCTTCTTCTTACCCCCTCTTCT
>OW240915.1:55404568-55499937 GCA_933207985.1 Pelobates cultripes
GTGCAGCTCGGCCACGCTACAGGGGAGGGGAGGGGAGAAGCTGCAGCCGCCTGACCGCTCTTGACAGAGCGCTCGGGCGGCTGCAGTATTTAAAGGGCCGGCCCGCCGCGGCCGGTCTTACAGGAATTTAGGGCGGCCTGGGGGGCAATTGCCTCCCTGCCCCCCGGCCCAGCCCGCCCCTGTTTTCCAGGCTTAATAATATATACAGCTTGTGGTAAAAACTTAAAGGGACTCTCCAGTGCCAGGAAAACAAACCCGTTTTCCTGGCACTGCAGAATCCTGCAGTGCCCCCCTCCTTACCACCCCCAATCCCATGTTGCTGAAGGGGTTAAAACCGCTTCAGTGACTTACCTGAATCCAGCGTCGATGTCCCTCAGCGCTGGGTCTGGCTCCGCCCACGCTCCTCTGACGTCGGCGGAGGAAGACCTAATACGCATGTGCATCCACTACCCTCTCAGTAAAGTAATACTTTCTGATATTATTCCTAAACCCTTATCCCTTTAATGTCCTCTAGTTGTGGTTGTTTTTCCTCTGTTAAATATAATCTCCTCCTTTTCTTTGTTGATTCCCTTTATGTATTTAAATATCAATATATTGTTTTATTTGTTCAAAAAAATACTTTATGACATTAACAGTCAATCATACAGACAATCCTGAATACATGCTTCTGAGAAAGATGAACTGCTTTATGTCAAAGTGACTTTTACAACTACCTACATTTAATGATAATCAATATCGATGGACAATGGTGGACAGTTGAAGGCATTACTCTTAAATTTGGATAGGTCACCTGAAGGCCTAAGGCCAGCTGTGTATTTGTAAAATGGATTTTGATTTATTTTCTGTTTCCCCCCAGGTGAATCTTACTGAACTAAAAACATTTCCTAATCCCCCTGTTGCAGTCATCAATGTTACTGCTGCCGTGATGGTATTGCTGGCACCCAAGGGTAGAGTCCCGAAAGATAGAAGCTGGAAGGCTTCAAAAATATTCATGGGAAAGGTAATATGTTTATTTGTCAACCTGGATGAACCACAACACCTGATGAAGCGATTCATGCATACATGTGCTGATACGTATAGTCAACAAACCAAGCTGGAATCCTGCTTTCTTAACCCCTAACTAACATTTAGAACTAAATTGGAATCCTGTGCTTCTGCGGTAAATGTTTGGGACAGGGACATCATATTCACTTAGTCCTGGACAACTGCCAACAATAAAGTGGTTATGGTAGCAGCACCACATTCCTAACTGCAATTGTAGGGCATCAATGTGACTAAATATAAGCATGGGTATCCACACCACACTACAGCCCGAATTTAGCATCAGACCCCAAATTGCTCTTCGATCTCTTGTGTCGCAGTGTATGAATGTGTTTTTGTGTAGCATATGAGCAGGCGTGATTGTGGGAATGCGTTTGTGTAGAATAGAAGTGTGTGTAAATATCAGGATGTATTTGTGTTTAATCTGGCAGCGTATGTAGATGTTGGGGTGTTTTGTGTAGATTTTGGGGTGTATTTGTGTGGATGTTGGGGTGTATTTGTGTAGTTGGATAGTGTATGGGAATTTAAAGCTGTATTTCTTATTCCTGTGGAATGTCAGTGTGAGTGTATACCTGTAGTTGAAGAGTGGTATGTAAAGAAGTGTGGTATATCCATTGATTAATCAAAGGTTACTCCAATCATCATAACCACTACAGCCCTCTTGTTCCAGGATGCTAGCAGCTAGCCAAAATATCTCTGTACCCATGCACATACAGAATGTTGTGAACCAAGCTTCAATTGATTGATTCATTGATTGATTCTAAGTAGATTTTTTCTTATATTTATATCTGTGTAGGTTGATGACTTTTTGCAAGCTTTAATAAATTATGACAAAGAACACATTCATGAAAACTGCCTGAAAGTGGCAAAGGAGCAGTACTTGAAAAACTCAGAATTTAATCCAGATCTAATTCGCACAAAGTCATTTGCAGCTGCCGGTCTTTGTGCGTGGGTTATTAACATTGTGAAATTCTATGAGGTATGTGCCATTTTATTTAACAGACGGTGTCTTAATTTGCACGTCCCTACTTCCTTTTCTTCACTACTCACCTATGTCCTTTCCAAAATCCAATTCTTATATTTACAGGTCCTGTTACTCGGTTAACTGTACTTTCTATGATTTATTGAAAAATGTTCGAGGGTCATTCTCTCCAAACTATTATGTGGAGTGGGGTTTTCTAATGTCAAAAGATGTTTTTTTTATAAATGGATCCAATTATCCACCTGTATATTATGTCTGCTTGCTTTGTTGTATGTTACCATTTGATACCATTGTTAGGTATTTTTCTCTATACTGCTTTTGACCACCATTAAAAATAGTTTACAAAAAATTTTTTTTTTACAAGTAATAGAATTAACTGCAGACTATAACAGTGAACAAAAATACAAATCCTGTTTAAAACCTCTCTTTGAAAACGGTTTCAAAATCTGTTCCTTTATTTTGTTAAACATAAATTATCTTTTGAATTTATGGGATGTGTTAATGGATGTCCTTCTATGCCACCTCTACCCCCATATTAAACAGCATTGTATATTTTTAGGTATATTGTGATGTAGAGCCAAAACGGAAAGCATTAGCCCAGGCTAATGTGGATCTCAGCGGGGCTACGGAAAAGTTGGAAGCAATCAGAAAGAAGCTCCATGTAAGTTTATGTTGGTGTTTTCTCCTGTGGTCAAGCAAAGGAAAATGTATCTCTTTTTTTTGTGTGAAATTACAAAATCATGCTTTATCTCACTCATTTTATGTTATATCCCAAAAAGCCTTAAATTAATGTATCGAAATTGTAGAATAGTAACAAATGAACTTCAAATGGACATTAAAGGACCACTATAGGCACCCAACCTACTTCAGCTTAATGAAGTGGTCTGGCTGCCAGGTCCATCTAGGGTTAACCCTGCCTGCTGTAAACATAGCAGTTTCAGAGAAACTGCTATGTTTACATATGGGTTAATCCAGCCTCTAGTGGCTGTCTCATTGACAGCCACTAGAGGCGCTTCCGCGCTTCTCACTGTGATTTTCACAGTGAGAAGACGCCAGCATCCATAGGAAAGCATTGAGAATTCTTTCCTATGAGATTGGCTAAATGCGCGTGCGGCTCTTGCCGCGCATGCGCATTCAGCCAATGACGGGAAAGGAGGAGGAGAGTCCCCAGCACTGAGGGAGCCCAGCACTGGAAAAAAGGTAAGGGATTAACCCCTTCCTCCACCTTCAGCACGGCGGGGGGACCCAGATGGTGAGGGGGACCCAAGGACCCTATAGAGCCAGGAAAACGAGTATGTTTTCCTGGCACTATAATGGTCATTTAACTTTAATTTCAGAGATCGGCGATTTGTTGAAGTTAAAAAGAAAAAATGCAAGTTTACTACAAATTATACACTTTCTTGACAAATACAGTACCTCACAATTACTGCATGGACTCATGGGACTCTAGATTATTTTACTATACCGAAACAAAGTACAGGTGACTGTGAAAAGACTAAAATTTGGTTTTCTTGGCAGGATTTGGATAGGAACCTGCAAAAACTTACACTTTCATTCGAAAAAGCAACAGCTGAAAAAGTTCGTTGCCAGGAGGAAGTTAATCGAACTAATATGACCATTGAGTTGGCCAACCGACTTGTCAAAGGATTAGAGGTTTGTATATTCTTTTACTATTTACTTTAAAACAAACTTTTCATGGTGTGTTTAATAGTAGGTACACTGATCCCGAGACAGGCACAGTACCTACTAATCTCAACATCAGGTTGATTTTCAGGTGCTTTCATGTATTGGATCAACTTGTATATAGTTAACGTAGCAGTTTTTTAAGGACTGGATGTACAGTTGGTTAATAGTCACCTTGTTTGCTAGATATCATAGAATATATACAACATAATACCCACTGCAGTGTTACTGGAGCGTGAAGCATAATAAAAATAATGAATGTCAGACTGACATCAAGGTTACTAAATCAAGCCCATAGTCTGTAATGCATAAATGTTGTGTCTGCCTAAAACACCTAGAGTGCCTATCTCCTAAAAAAATGTACATACTCAACGTAAAGTAAATATACCCGAGAAGATTAATATTTTTTCCTCTGGCTATTTGTATACTAAATTTAGCTACAGTTACCATTTTACGATATGACAGTTCAGTACTTGTTTCAATGTAGAAATTAATAACCTGAAAAAAGAATTGCGTCAATATTTTAAAACTTTTTTCAAATTCTAGTTCCCCTTAATTGAGTACCTCCAATATGATTAAAAAATAATTCGTTAAAAATAGGCTTCACATAATCAAAATCTGGATATTTTTGTTTTTTTCACAATGAAAAATAAAACTAAAATAAAATAAAATAGTAAAAAACTAAATCTGGAAATTCCAATAATGGAAACCATGTATGGTGTATTTTTTAAGGAATTTAGAGATTTTAAAGAATCTACGTGTTCTACAGACCACGTTTCCATTGCTATCAATCTGGGACCAAGCCAGGTCATAGCATTGATCTGGGATATAAGGAGACAATTTTAATGTTTTTTTTTTTTTTTTTAAATACAAATGAATTGGCAGACAATCCCTAAAAATGTACAAATTAGCCGACTTGTCTCAGTTGGAATGTTTCTATTTGATCTTAACTCAAAATCTAGGTTTAAATTGAATTAATTGAGACAGTTAGTCTTATTTTAGATAAATATTTTTTTTTATCATCACATATTTACGTTGGGGTAAACAGCTAAATTTTTTCTTATATGTAGCATTGACCCGGAACCTGAGAAATCAGACTAATAAATCAGGCAGTTTATATTTAATCATTAACTAACTCCAAAGAACAGCAGCTGTTAAAAATTAGAAATGGGTCGACCAAGCCAAGATGACATTACAAGCAATCTATAATGCATTAAAATAAAATTATAGTGATTTTTAACTGTCTAGAAATGTATTACATTGCATGTTCCAACTCTTAAACTCTTGTTAGCCACTGTCACTTGTGATTTATGATATATGGATGGTTCAGCGAAATTATTGAAGATTTAAATAGATGATCATTCCATGTTTAGAAAATCTTTGCGTTTTAAAGTTCTCTTGGAGATTAAAAAAGGAATTGTCATTGATGTTTACAAATTATTCACAAGTGGTAGAAACAGAATGGATAAATCAAATGTTTATTTTTCTTGCAAATTAACAAAGTTTTCTGCACTGTGGGTGATAACTTAGAGCAGCAGCCTTTCAAATGAGAAACTTATTGACCATTAATGATTGGCTTCATAATTTTATTTAAAATGCATAAAATGAAACTGTTGCAGATTCAACTTTTGACTGCCAAACCAATATCCAACACTATCTGCACACAAACATTCTAATCTTAGAAGAATTCAGATTGTATTTTCTTGAAAGTTCTACACATTTTTACAAACTATTTTATCTGTTTTTGGACAATTTACATCAAATTACTAGGTCGTTATACTTCTAGCTTGCTATAACACAGGGTTTTCAAATTTTTGGCCCACCTGATGTTGCTGAACTACAACTCACATGATCCTTTAAATGAAATCGATAGCCAGAGAATCATGGGTGTTGTAGTTCAGCAACATCTGGAGGGCCAAAGATATAACACACAGACTTATTTTTATTTTAATAATAGGCAGTCCTGCTTGTCCAAATATTGACACGTAGTTTTGTCAAGTGGACACTCCTGGTATGAGCATAAATTTAAAACATTGTAAAATGCTGATAACTGAATTGCAAGCCTCATGAACTCCTGTTCTAATTTTAGCTAAACCTCTATCAGCCATGCACACTTTAACCCTTGCTGTGCTGGCTAAAACAGTCTACTCTCCATAGACCGGAGAGTTTCCTGACCAGCCAAACTGCGTCCTGGAATAGGCAAACATCAAGACTGATGATATAATGTGTGGGGAGTTTAACAAAGGAAGACATTTTGAATGTGAATATCTTTTTGTATTTTATATTATTTTGGTTTCGTTTTTTTTTTCTTTGTTTTGTTTGTTGTTTTTTCATATTTTAATTTATTGTCTACATAGTGCATTAAAAAAGTAATTGTTAAGTTCCAGTGAGGAGTTCTACTTGAACTTGGGGGTTAGGCAAACATGCAAGTGACATCTCATTCATGCCCTCTCATATGTAAAAGGCGTGTGTAACATTTTCTATGAATGAATCTGCTACAAGTGGAAATGTTCCAGAGGAAGTTAGAATGAACTCTGCTAAGTTCCTTGTGTGTTCTAGCTCACATAATTCTTTCAGTTAAAGGTCATATTTAGTGATATTCTTCATTGCATTATTTGTTTCAGTCAGAAAACATAAGATGGAGTGAATCGATCAAAAGCTTTAAAGGCCAGGAGAAGACATTGTGTGGCGATGTGCTGCTGACAGCTGCCTTTGTATCATACGTTGGTTCCTTCTCAAAGCATTATCGCCAAGACCTGATGGAAAACATGTGGATTCCATTCTTGAAGTCTCAAAAGGTATTATTTGACCTTTGTTAAACAGAATTTAAAACATATTGCGCTGTTACAGAGCAGCTATTTGTATCTACTCTCTAGCGTGCATCCCTATTTGTAAATGTTGTGTGTAAAATTAATATCAATTGAAATAATTGATATTGTCTTGTAGTTAAATGTTAAAGCAAATAGAGGTGTGAGTTTGGCATACCTAATCCTTCCTCTTGACTTACAGTTGGGCCCAAGGTTATATTAACTGGCAAATTATGATATCACACGGGGCACATACAGTCCTTCCTTCTACTAAACTTTCTCCAGAGCTCCGTATACCAATGTGCCATTTGTGACAACTTGAGTTCCCACTACCAATCACAGTTTCTACACCCAGAGACTAAGACTCTACATGGTACCCAACCATCCCTTTTCACTCCACACATCTTTTTATTGATTGATTGATTGATTTTTTTTATTGAAATAAACTTTGAGTACTGGTAAAATGTACTGCATCCCATATTAAACTGGCACTAAGGAGGCTTAATTCAATTAAACAAGTGTATATTTTATTGGTTCTTAATTGTTTTTTGGCAAGGACCCATATGATAAACATTGGATTAAACTTCTATGCTATTAAATATCTGAGGAAGACTCAAAGAACAATTCAAATTGTCACATTTTCTTTGCTGAGATTTCCGCTGCAAAATAATGAATGGATATGTGCTCTGGGTCACCTGCTGCATTAGAGTCTGTCTGTTGCCGGTACGGCTAATCTTGTTAATGTGTATCAAAAAAACAAGTAAATCTATAGAGAAATCTCTCTGCGGTGTGTGCAATATTTTTTCCAAAGAGCTTGCATTCTCAAGGTGTGTGGTTATGCCAGTTTGTAGCCAAAATTAAATCTTGCTTTGCCTGTTACAGCAATGAGGACTGATTTAGTATGGTTAGCAATTCATAAAAAAAAAAAAAAATAGAGATTTATTTGATCAATGACTCAGTCATGTTACAAAACATTTGTCAAGATGGCTATAGATTATGCTAAATGGACCATAACATTAATAAATCTTTATTTATTTTTTTAAATACCATATGTCTGCATGTGATATCTGTTGAGGTAGGTGGGTAGACAGAGAGATAGATAGACAGACAGACAGACAGACAGATATTCAGATTTTTTTTGTTTGTCACAAAATGTAGCAAATTCTTTTCCTTTCCTATTAATACAATTATACATTTTCTTTACCTTTAGGTTGCTATTCCAATATGTGACGGTCTTGACCCAATTGCCATGCTGACTGATGATGCAACAGTAGCTGCTTGGAATAACGAAGGTTTGCCTGGAGATGCAATGTCAACAGAAAATGCCACTATTTTAATAAACTGCGAACGCTGGCCTCTTATGATAGACCCTCAACAACAGGGCATTAAATGGATTAAAAAAAAATATGGAAATTCTTTGAAAGTTGTACATTTAGGACATAAAGGGTACGTACAGAATACAAATACTATTTTTGCTGAGTATATTTACAGATAAATATATATATTTGTACAAGCTGTGGACATATATGGTATTTCTATTCCAATGCCGTTGACCCTGACATTACTATATGATTACAAATAACACCCTCCCTCAAATACTCCTTGACACAGCTTGATTTACAGAAGAATTCAGCACTAGATCGCATGGATTCCACTTTGCACTTTGTTCATAACTGCATACAGTTGTGCACTACATATACATTCATATTATACCATTTGAGCTGTAGCCAAATAGAATATTTGGAGACTTATTTAAATTTGGCTTCAAATTTGAGAATTCCTTCTTAATGTCTGATATTTCCCGTTTTACAGAATAACCCTGTATATGTTTATAGAATATGATAATGCTTTAGACACTATGGCATAATTTGTTGGACTTCTTGAATAAATAATGATCAGTGTGATTACTGATGGCTCCCATCAGTTCCATGGAATCTGACGTGTTCCATGTGAAGCATTCTGTTTTATTTGCTTAATCATGAAAGTCTGACAAAGTGACGACAGTTTTGCACTTGGTACAGCTCTTTGCAGAATGAGTCTGTCTGTGATGCAGTTATATTACGAGGTTATTATAATATCGACCATTTCTGGTTGCAACATCGGACACGTGCCAGCAAAGATGACGTATTGCCCATTTTGAGTTATGTCTGAGTTATGTCAGGCTCCAAGGGCAGAAGGGTCTTAAAGTATTTTGTAATTTGTAATCTGGAGTATAATATGGTATACTTTTTTTTATTATTATTATTTATTTTCTTTGATCCGTAGTTATCTAAAAACCATCGAATCAGCTTTGGCATCAGGCGATACTATATTAATTGAAAATCTTGATGAAGCAGTTGATCCGGTTCTTGATCCTCTCCTTGGTAGAAACACTATTAAAAGGGGCCGGTAAGTGGATTTTACTTTTGAAATCAAGCCGTTAGCATTGTAAGATCAAAATTGTATTCACAATGTGGCTTTCCCATTTATTTATTTGTACCAGCTCACAACGGTTATCTTTGACTTGTGGTTCAGCATTTCTATATATATATATATATATATAGCAGATAGAAATCAAACGATGCCCTAAAGGTCTAATAGGGTTCTATCTTGAGGTGATAAGATATATGTTATTAGAGTAAACGGAAGAGGAAATGCCATAATATGTAATTAAGGTTACACATTCATTCTTCTTTTTTGTTTTAAAAACATTACATGCAACTTACTTTTATCCAAAACAAGAGATATCAGAATCCTTGTCCCTGGTTCTGTGTTCCGATTAAGATATACTATCACAGACAGCCTTAAGTTAGAGGTTACTAGGATCATATTCCTGATCAATAATCCAAAAAGTCCAATCGATCAATAAAAAAAAGAATAAGGGCTGCACTCGACTAAAGAGAACAGGGTGCTAACTGAGCTTGGGTCAGCACTCCCCACAGACATGTAATTAAAGAAAAAAATGCTCAGGCACTCACTGTTCAAGTTCAGGCAGAGTTTCATGGAATATCGAAGTGCCCAGCAATGATTTGACCTCTTTGTCTCTTGACAAAGACCTGGGTACAGGTTGAAACATTGATGTGCACTTTTATCTTCCATTAAACTCTGCCTGAAATTTAACTCAATGGATCAATAAAGGCAGTGCTATATCTAGGAGACTATGTAGGTCGGTACCATGATATTAAATATGCAGAAAATAATAGAATGATATGTACATTCAAGAATAGCAATATCAAAATTCTTTTTTTGAGCATCTTTGTTATGTGCTGGAACAGCAAATCCAATCCATGGAGGCCCCACCTCGCAACTTGCAAGACTTAAAGGATCTGCTGCTAAAGTCTTGGTGCCAGATACCAAAGGACACGTTCAGAGGTCATGTGGTGTCAATGCCTCGATGTATTAGAGCTATTTGGAAAATCCCTGACCAAGACACTGGCAATACAAAACATATCCTCCTAATAAAGGCCTTGTTTAATTATATCTGCTGATAACAGATAATAATTATCGACTCTTTTCAGACAATATTTTTAGCAACTTTTGGCTGGATTTAATTTAATTAGTTATTCAAGTAACCGAACTTATAAAAAATTGTTCTGCTGACCAAACTAAAACCACTGATAAATGTTAAATCAAAAGCATAGTTATTAGCCATTAATAAATAATCCTGTCAGTGTTTATTTAAAAAAAATATGACCACCATATTAGTGTAAGTGAGGTATAACACCTCCCTTATGCCCCTACCAACCATGCCGTGAGTGAGGGCGCGTCTGCTAAACAGGAAGCAGGTAGTGGCTGCCCACTGTAATTAAAAACTAGCAACTGGGCAGCTATTGCAGCCCAGTTGCTGAGACAGGCCCCATCCTATGTGGACTAGGCCTATATAATACAGAGGGGGACCTAACACAGGGTAGTGGCTTAAAATGTAATAACTGGGGGTTGACAATTCACTGACCACCACAATCAACCTGCCACATCCTTAGGTTTACTTTAGGGAGTATTATTGAGAATGGGGGGGAATAATATTGGGTGGACAAAGGATTGCCCATCCTACCTTCTAGATTTTTAAATATCCCCAACTACCTCCTATGGAAGCCTGTGGGACACTGGGATTTCTTCCTCATTTACTAAATAATGGCCCCTGCCTGCTGTCCAAGTGTGGGTGCAGAGGGACAATTTAGAGCTCCCACCCACTGCTGCTTACAATTTAAAGTCCCACCCAATGTCCATGGCTTGTCCAACCCACCACTCTAGCTTTAAACCTCTTTTTTTTTTTTTACATTTGAATACGGAAGGCAGTTCATGTGTACTCAATAAATGGAATTAAATCAACAATGAAAAGTATATGTATCAGTTTCCATATTCGAACTTCTGATAAGCCTTTAGCGGTATCTATTTAATTGCTTCCAATCAATAATTGGATTATCAAGATCCAATAAACACCCAATAAAGATGATCAGCTCTAATACATTCAGGCCATAGTTGGCAAACTCTGGGAAATCTTGGAGAATACAAGAGAGTGAGAGAATACAGTCAGATATTGATTTGTATTTAACATATATTACTAGGTCTTCGTACCATCCCCTCGTTTGATTTCTGTTCCCCATAATGCGGTATATCCCCTGAGAATCAATAGGCAACAATCCTACATCTAAGATCAAGTCTGTGCATTTTTTTTTTTTTTTTTAGTAATTTAAGTGTTAAAAATGTGTTGTCAGCCTTTCGAATTTTCCCAAATTCCTACTTTTTTATTTATGGATTTGATTAATAAAGAGCCCTTTTCTTATTCAGTACCATTGCATAATATGTTTTTTGTGTGTTTTTTTTTTCCTTAAATAAGACTATTGAATGGTGTCATAAATTCCTTAGAATTGAAAACACAAATTTTATTTATTTCTTTAATTGTGTATAGCTGTTATTATGGTGGAATATGTGTAATAAAAATAGTGATGTGTAGCTCCTTTAATGGCTTAATTAAAATCCTACTAGATAGCTTTTTAATACAGACTCCTCTCTCCAGCTAGATAATGCATATATATATATATATATATATTTTTTTTTATTTACTTTTTTAAAAATTATTCTTAGATATTTAAATCGCAAGACTGAATCTCAGTGTAAATTTATAAGAGAACAACAGTCTTTCTACTCTCTCTCTCAATATTCTTTGTAGATGGGGAGATTTTCAGCGAATAAGTATTTAAATAGTCTGCTTTTAACTAAAACAAAATATACAGTGCCGTTTATGGTCTATACATTTCTACTTAGTGCAGATGACAGATGCACGTGGACTGTTTATTAAATTATTTTTAAAAAATTATGAATTTTTCATTCACCCGAACTCCTAGTAATATCTGATATACAGTATCCCACTTTTTATCTTTTTTTAATGATTTGGCAAGGTATAAATTTGTCCTCACAAATAATGGCTAAATAGATGGTTGTGATATATTTGGTGCAGGCCAACAGTGGAAGTTCATTAATAATTGGAATGTTGTGGAGTATGAAGTAATGAATACTAATTACTCCTTTCATGTCTGACAGCACCCCGTGGACCAATCCATCAGCTCAGACTTTAATTTGGTTCCAGTAATAGTTCCATCAATAGTACATTAATTCTGTGTTGAAAAGATATACAGTTGAACCTGACCCACACTGTAGACTCTACTGTCATAAAATGACCACATACTGACAACAACTAGGTAATTACAAATAATTAAATCTACTGAGCTTTAGACACTACTAATTTAAAATAAAATATACGTCTTATGGTACCAACTGACAGTAGAAAGCATAGCAGGAAATATTTATTGAATTGTATCGCTTCCAAAATAAATTTCCTAGTTTGCATATTTAGGAGTAGCTGATCTCTGTAAAGTAAAGAAATTCAAAAATATATAATCAGCCCGGGGTGTTTTAACATTTCTTATTTTGGCTTAATTGTTGTTGGGGTATTTTTAACTCTTTGAGAGGAAGTATATTTATTTGATAGGAAGTGAATATATTTGTAATGTTATAGCTTTTCTTGATTCATTTTTCATTAAATGACATTTCACATTGCAAATCTTAGAAGGTGCTATGATAATGCAATAAGCAATTTATAACATTCCATCACCTGAAACTTGAAGTGTTTTTCCAGATATTAAGATTGTTTGGTTACCTAGCAGAACTGTCAATCTGTACAGAACTTAACATCAAGAAATCGAATATGAACACCTTCGTTTATAGGAATTGTTACACTTACTTAAAGAACCAGTGTTGGCATTTTATTTGTGTTTACCTAACCATAAATTCCTTCTTTTGTATTAAACAGACACACAATATATATGTAATTTTATGGGATAGTCTACAAAAGAGCTTTCCAAAAACCCTGGTGTATTAACTCTTTCAGGGATATTAAAATCATGGTGTTGCCCTTTAATATTTGTCAAGGAAAAAACTATTTGCCAGATTGTGATCAGGGATGTGACATGCATTTTCAGAATCAGCATACTCCAAATACAAACATACGCCAAAATCATACAAATTGGTCCAGTGGCTCAAAAGTTAGTTGAAAGTTCCTTTGTGACCATCTGCAAGCATGGCTTGGGTGTGGTAAGCCAATTACCTCCAGCATATAGAAAATGGCTCTATTCACAACAACAGTAAAAACACATAAAAATACATAATTCCTATTATACTTAGCAGAACCCCCACATTCAACCTATGCCCAGATAGCTTGGATCTGAGAGCTCACTGTATACGAACAGCGCTCAGATACCACAACCAAAGTCAAATCGCCATGGGGTTAAAACACAGCAAGAGCTGATGAGAGACCGTGGAGGGTCAAAACAGCAAGTTCCAACTGGTCTGGCAGTGTGCCTGGGACAACGCCCTGCTGGAACAATAGACAGGAAACGGGGGAGGGGAAGAGACACATCTTCCCATGGATTCAAATGGGCAGAAACAGTCTTTTAGAAGCCAATAAGCACCAAATAGTCTTTTTAAATGGCAATAGGCCCCAGGGCCATAGTCATGAGGGAGGAGGCTGGCAATTAGGCTCTTCCAACAGCCAGGGGCAAAGGGCAGTTGGTCATATAAAAATCCAGTGACAAAAGGCATTTTGTCACAGATCCCATCTCACAAAGGGTACAGGAAGGATTAGAACTATGTATATACATATATATGACCCTTCCTGCTTAATGATGTGAAATAATTCTATCCTTAAATATTATGGTTAAAAGAACACTGAAGCATTAGGAATACATATCTGTATTCTTTACAATACAATCCTGATGATGGGTCAGTCCAAGTCTCCTCATAGAAGAGCATTGAGGAATATAGGCACATGCGCGGCACTCACCGCATGCAGCTACGATTCTGCCATAGAGAATCACTGCATGTAATCATTCTCTGTGGAAGACCATGATGGCACTGCGCATGCACGTGTGACATCACAGTATTGTTATCTAACATGAGTTAGGAACTGCATTCAATCCCATCAATATGAGCCTGGGTGCGGCTAAACCTGGACCCAGCACTAGGTCCCAGATACCATATGTAAACAACAGAGAGAGGTTTAGGCACTCCAAGGTTAAAGTAGGCAATTTTATTTAAACCAAATGTCAAATAGCAACGTTTCGACCTGTGAGATCTTTCTCAAGCTGGATTTAAATAAAATTGCCTGCTTGAACATTGGAGTGCCTAAACCTCTCTGTTGATCACAGTATTGTTAGGCATGAGACCCTGGAAATAGTCCCTGTTCTCATACCTGGATAGCTTAGAGGCATGTTTTGAAGTTGCGCTTCCAAACCTTCAAATAATTAAACTATAGAGCTTTGGGACAACTTAGGTTGGGGAAACAAACGTAGGTACTATTACAACGTGATCTAGAAGAAGTTGTTATAGTGAGTACAGTGTTCCTTTAATTTACAATTTATATGGTTTTCCTCCCATTTAAACCTTTATGCAAACAAAATTGAGAAGAGATACAGATTGTGAATGGAATTTTGGAGTAACTGCTGAAATGGCAAAGACAAGGACAAAAATCTCAAGGAAATTTACTTCTTAACTGTTTATTTTGTAAAATCTGAATTTTAGTGAATTTAAATCCAACGGGTAAAACTGAGCCCGAAATATTCTAGCTGTGACTTTACCACAATTAGAGATTTACCCCAGTCAGGTATTTCAGCCACTGTTTTATAATTAAAATGAGTGCTATTGAGTATAATATAATAATTGAGTATATTAATATCTTTACATTAAAAAAAATATTTAAAAAAAAAACTCAGCGTAAAGCTTTGTGGTAAACACTAGTACAGTTTTTTATTCAGCCTTCTAATAAATAGAGTTCTCATGGAACTTTTTAAGGTTTCAGTAAAACGAGTATTTAACCAGTCTACCAGTAAAAGTGCATCTTAGGACCAATAACACTATGAATCAATTAATGCAATATGCTGGCTGTTTCTATGCGGGAAGTCTAGTGACTGTATAGCAGCTACAGTATATTTTATAGGTCCCCGATCTCAGATTCTCCTGATTTAAATGGTTGCTCTGGTAAAACACAAGGTCATTATGCACTATTTGTCTTTCATAGAGAATAAAAACATTAATTAACTGTAGTTTTAATGTTTCAGACTCCCAGAAGTGTCACATCATGGGTGTTTGAGCACGATGTAACATAAAATAAAAATATATTACTTGAGAATAATTGTTATAGTTGTTAAGTTTGAAACTAGTAGATGTTTGGGACACAATGAAACATTTCATTGGTCCACTTCTATTATATGAAGCTACACAATTCACTTTTGCCTCCACTGATACCGACCACCACTTAGCATTTATGATCTGGCAAATTGGATATATTGTACATTAAGAAAAGAATGGCACACTTTACAATTTATTGTCATATATCACCACCACCAGGACACTATCAAAGGTTTCCTCAGGACATGTGTATATATATATATATATATATATATATATATATTATATTAATGTAGCGTCAACATATTCTGCAGTGCTTTACAAATATAGAAAGGAATATTTGGCAACAAGTAACTGACATACAGAGGTGAAGAAGGAGTGCCAAAGAGTGGATACACCCCCTGGTGATTAGCAGTTGCTGCTGGGCTGGGATCTCTGTGCTCTCCCTGCACAGCTAACTCGCATGCCCAGTAGTGCTGCCGATGCCAGGATGATGTCATATCCCTGCTGCCTGCTCACTGCAGGGCATGCACAAAATCCTATATGGTCCATAAAAATTGTTTAATCTCACTGTCTCCCAGTATATATCTGTCCTAGCCCCTTGTGTGAAAATGTGTGTTTGTGACAGCCCATGTACATGCAATGTGTGTGACTGCATATGTAATTTGTTAATGTGAGCTTGTGTGTAATGTGTCTATGTGACAGTGGGGGAACAGTTGTATGTGCCTGGGACTTAGTGTGTTATATTGCATGGGAAAATGTGACAATGTGGAGGTTTATATATGTGGGTGAGTATTACTAGCAGGAGAACGCTTATATGGCAGGGTGGGACAGTGTGGTGGATACTATGACAGTGTGTGCCATTGCACACAGTGGATTGAAGGAGGTGACTGCAGGTGAAATGGTAAGTATATGGTCTAATACAGCAGGGGCGGGTGTTATATGTCAGTGGAGGGAACAATGGGATTGGGTGTTATATGGAAGAGAGGGTATTATGTCAAGGCGGGGGTGTATGGCAGGGTGTGTATTATGATAAGGTGTAGGTATATGGCAGGGAGGGTATTATGTCAAGGCAGGGGTGTATGGCAGGGTGTGTATTATGATGCAGGGAGGGTATTATGGCAGTGTGGGTATTATATGACATGTTGAGGGGTATATGCCAGGGTGGGAATTATGGCCAGGTAGTGGGTTTATGGTAGGGAGGTGTGAAGAAGTGCCCTTCGCTACTTGTGCCTGGAGAGGACTAATTGCCAGCCTCTTGCCATGTGACTATGGTCCCTGGGAGACTTTGCCAGTTAAAAACACTATTTGGACTTATTGGCGTTTAAAAGACTGTTCTGACCCTTACCTCCTCCTCAATCTCTATATCAGCCCTTGCTAAACTTAAACCCCATGGCGATTTGACTGTGTTGGTGGGATCTGAGTGCTTTTCGGTTATATTGAGTGCTCAGATCCAAGCTATCTGGGGATAGGTTCAATGTGGGGGTTCTGTTCAGTATGATAGGAATTATGTATTTTTGTGTATTTTTGCTGTTGTTGTGAATGGAAATGTTTTCTGTACATGGAGATAATTGGCTTACCACACCCAAGCCATGCTTGCAGTCGGTCAAAGAGGACTTCCACCTAACTTTTGAACCACTGAACCAATTTGTATGATTTTGACATATGTTTGTATTTGGAATATGCTGATTCTGAAAATGTGTGAATGTTATATATACTTTTAAAGTTATGAATATTGTGTAAAACTGTATTTTCCTGCCTGTGATAATTACGTTAGCCCATTGTGTTCAATAATTATATCAGAGGCAGAGGGGAGGATTTTGTAATGACTGTGAGTGTTTGACTGTGTTGTACTGTGTTTGATTGGCTGTTCCACAAAACCATGGGGATGGTTACCTTGTGTGAAAACCTGCATAAAAGAAAGTCCTTTGTGTGCATTAAACAGAACTACTTGACCCTTTCTTGAAGCCTTGGCTCATGTTTGGGGAATGGGATAACTACACTCTGGGGATTGCTATATTCACACTATACTCCCCAGGGTAAACTCTTGTAAGAGCTGTTCTTGTTCCTGCTACGCTCTCTGGAGGAAGAGAGTTCTGCCCACTGGAAGCCTGATCCTGGCCTTGGGTCCAGGGTGGGTGAAGGACGGCAAGACCCCTGCGCAGCTGCATCGCTGGAAGTGGGGTCTGCAGTGCTGATGGTGTCGGTTGGAGTGCTTAGAGTCCTCGGCAAGTGGTAGGAGCATCAATTGGTGGAGGTACTCGGTCGGAGTGCCAGCGTTCCGTCACAGTTGTATATGGCAGGGAGGGTATTATGATTAGATGGCGATTAGAAATATATGGCATGGAGGGTATTATGATTAGATGGGGATTAGGGATATTTGGCAGGGTGGGTATTATGATTAGGTGGAGATTAGGGATATATGGCAGGGAGGGTGGGAGTATAATGGCAGGGAGGATATTATAACTAGTTTGGGATTAGGTATATATGGTAGGGAGGGTGGGGGTATAATGGCAGGGAGGGTATTATGATTAGGTGGAGATTAGGGATATATGGCAGGGAGGATAATTGTATAATGGAAGGGTGGGTATTATGATTAGTTAGGGATTAGGGATATATGGCAGGGAGGGTGGGAGTATAATGGCAGGGAGAATATTACAACTAGTTTGGGATTAGGTATATATGGCAGGGAGGGTGGGGGTATAATGGCAGGGGGGTATTGTCATTAGGTGAGGATTAGGGATACATGGCAGGGACGGTGAGGTATAAAAGCAGGGAGGGTATTATAATTAGGTTGGGATTAGGGATATATGGCAGGGAGGGTGGAAGTATAATGGCAGGGAGGGTATTCTGAGGATATTATAGCTGAACCAGCAGGAGGTACAGAGCGTGGCACCCTCATAGTGAGTGGAACCTGGGGCGGACCCCCTCCCCTTAGTACGCCACTGGTTGCTGTTGAGGTGGTATAACCAAGGTTCGAACTTGGGTTTCCCACTTTTATACCTGACTTATCAAATTTTAATTTTTACCATCTCACATAGAACTCAGGTGTTACTTTTAGTATTACCAACTAAACAAGCAAACAGATTGCTGCAGCTACGATCTCATGGAATACCTTTGCCAGTCATTAGATGCATATCATGTGGATAAAAAGTAACAAACACATCCTTGGTGCCGGACTTAGTAAAACTCCAATAGAAAAATGTATTCCCCAAAACGATCCCTAATGTCCACACTGTGAGGATATTTATGGGTTGATAAATATTAAAAATAATGTTTCATAAAAATTATCAAAAATGTATTTAATATTTTTTATTATATCAAAAATTGATATATTGCCACTGTTCCCCTTGATTAATTTAAAGCTAAGAGCTACCCATCATTTTAACTCTTATAGACCCTGGAGTATGTTTTATTAGAGAATTTGTATTTCTCACATTAATCACAAACTAATTATAAAAATATAATTTATTGTGACAATAATTAATAAGAATAATAATATGTAACATGCGTGACAATAATCATTGAATATTTAGGTATAACATAAGTATACAATATGGCAGCAGTTATGACACAGTTACAAATAGCTAAATAGGAACATGTCCAAATAGATGCAAATTTTCTACAGATTTACAGGACACTTCACTATGAGATCAGTTAGACATTCCTTAACACAGATCTCAGCTTGGAAATTCCTTTAAACAGAATTTTTTGCATCATCACAGCATCACAGTTAACTCACTTACTGCTGGCTACAATTCTCACAGGAAAAATATATTTTATATTGCAATGACAAATACATTAATTCTCAAACCAGATCAGTTAGCCATTTCTTCTCATCCAATAAAAATAATTCTAAGCAGATTTTACAATTGCAGAATAATCACCTTTCCTGATTAAAGATTGCTATCCCTAAATTCAGATAAGTCACATCTCTGGATAAAAGTTTGGTATGCTAAACTTGACAAATTACCAGTATTCCTTCTGCAGTAAAGAATTTGGAACAGTATATTTAATTAGCTAATTATGATTTCATAATAGCTGAAATCTGACCAACCTTTATCCAGGTATATTTTTGCTTTGAGTAAAGTTAATTAATGTAAATTAAATAAAACCAGTATATTTACCAGCTTTCTTGGTAGAATTTCTTTAGCTTGGAGATATATCCCAGGAATTGTGAATGCAATTATGGGAGGAGAATAGTGAAAAATAGGAAAGTTTTCAGAGCTCTGATTAAGAATTCAAAGTTTCAGTTGGAAAAAGACAAGTGTTAGATTTTTCAGAGTCCCAAAATTAATTGGAAGAGATACATAAAGTTAGGTGTGTCCAGCTCCTGCTCCCAATCTCAGCCTCAGTCCTTTGTCTTTTGTCCGTAATCTTTAAAGGAGAAGCTTCCCTTACATCACTAATTTAAAGTGGCCAATAGAGTAAGGAGGGCGTGTCTTCCCTACAGGCTAGACTTTGGTCAATAGATGGCGTAGTAACACCACAAGAAATTCTCGTCAGGAATTCAAACTACCACTTTGTATAAGGGGTTAACTGAATTTTGCGATGCATTTGACATCACATATCCTAATCTTTATGATACCCGTCCATCCAAAAACCTGTCATTCTTCAAAATATTTTCTTTAGACTGACTGTCTCCTTTTTGGGCCATAATTTAGATTTTGACGCATCTAGCCTTGGTTTCACCTTCTTTAATACAATGGAACTTTGGTTTTCTTTTAATAATTAAAAAGTAAAATTAATTACTTTTAGTGTTATCTGTTTCTTGTAATCCTGTGTCTGGTTCTTGTGTAAAACTATGTAGTTAGTAATGTGACAGCATGTGATATATACATGTATTTTACACACATTCCACTAACATTAGTTAAATAATATGACATTTCTTCATTGATATTCTATCCATAAATATTAAATATTATTAACATAGTACTATCTATATATGATTAAAAATAGTTATAGTTAGTTTATATGTCGATATATATATATATCTGTGTCTAATATATATATATATATATCTATATCTATATATGTTGGAAGGCCGTTTGGCCTGAATTTGTGGGAGGAGTTATGACCCTATTTAAACTCCTACTTACCTTTGCCGTTCAAGCTGTTTGTCTTCTCCATAGCAACCAGCACTTCTTGTCCATAGTTCCCGCCAAAAATGCCAGGTTCCAGCAAGCAGTCTGTCGCCAGCAGCTCTCCTGCCTCCGACCTCTGTGCCTACCAACCGGCTTCTATCTGACATCACTACCCGGGTTCCGGTCACGAGACCGGTACGTCCACGTAAGCATAACGTGGGAAATAGCATTTGGCTATTTTCCACGTTCAGGCCTAAAAACGCAGGGATAGGCTCCCTTCATTATATTTACCCATTCGTGCACATTCACCATTCGTGTACTTCTGCATTCATGCGGCTAACAGCCGACCGCAGCGTACACACCCCTTTGTTTGTCTTTCGCATAAACGAACTGCCGACCGCACTAAACTTTCTTACGTTCGTCTATTTATTCGACGCAATATTAATGGCTTTCCTTTAGTCTTTCGTATGCTTCATTAACCGACCGCAGGTTTTTCTTTTCTGCTCACAGTCCTCTCGTTTGTTCGTTTAGCCGAACGCAGGAGGCTTCAGCGTTTAAATTTACTAATCTGTTATGAATGTATCTAGTTATGCCATTCGCTTAAACAAAAGCACTCACCCTTTCACATTATCTGTATGCTATATTAATTTATGTGTTTAGTATATGGCTCTTCAGTCACTACTGGTTGAAATTGTAATTCTGTGTTGCACTATTTCCCGTCTATGGTCACATAAATTATGGGACACCATTTTTACACTGGGGAATCTTCTTAAAGGCACAGTTAGGCCACAATCACTTAATAAGTAACGATATACTAAATACACCACCAGGCACCATTATTTACCCCCGGTGGAACTTAGTCTAATATAGAAAAGAGCAGTTAAAATTATGTACTTTATTTAACAAATCAACAAAAAAGGGGGGTAAGGGAAAGGAAGAAAGAAAGCAGAGCGAAACCTACATGTACAGATAGGAATTACCAAGAAAGGTTAATACTATGCACAGTGATAGCCGATGCAACAATCTATCAGAAAAAATGTCTGAGGCTGTGTAATGTAACTATAAGTTTGTTACATAAAGCTCAGATAATCTTTAGCAACGGTGTATCAACAGTGCAAAGAAATAAGAAGACATACAGCACACTAAATACAATCGATTAGAACTATTAACCTCTATAATCCGCCAGATATTAAGAGTAAGAATAGTATATCAACAAAAATGCTAATAATTTGCTATTTCCTATTGTCAGTCCTCAGAGTATAAATAAGAACTGACAAGGCATGCAAGAGATTGATAATGGAGAGGATTGTAGTTATCGTTGAACTACAAGCTCATTTCAATAAATAATAATATCCTCATGTACATGTAGGTACATGTAGGTTTCTCTCTGCTTTCTTTCTTCCTTTCCCTTTCCCCCCCCCTTTTTTGTTGATTTGTTAAATAAAGTACATAATTTTAACTGCTCTTTGCTACATTTATTGATTTGTTCTCATATCGAGTAGGACAGACTTTCCGTTTTCTTTTCATGAGTCACCCCATTAGGGTTACCCCCTGGTCTGTCCGTTCCTTTTGGACAATTTTTTGGCCAACTGTTCTTTATTTACTTATTAGTCTAATATAGTCCAAATTTCTTTTTTCCTTTCCCTAGTATTCAAACTAGTCTTCTGCGTAACTAAGGTCGCTCCACTCACTTAATCTTTTCTTAGTTTTGCATGTCATAGGTTAAGCTCTTACAGTCCTTTTTCACCAGGTTCATTACAGACCATTAGCACGATTGCAAATCTCTTTTTCCTAAAAAACCTTATATACTGCTTCCTTATACTTAGAATGCGTATGTTTTTAGGTTCTACTACTTTTCCTTCAAACTTTTCTCCAGGAAGTGGTATCCCAGTATCCCATATTACTATTTCAGGTAAGAAGATTTACCAGTTTTCATTTTCCCCTTGAGGCATCATTCAGCCTCCACGGCCTCATTCAGCCTCCCCACCTCCCAAAGTGGGTTCTAAACTTCAAAACAGGCCAGGTCTAAGATTCCTCACTACAATTTCAACAACAATCATATAAACCTACTCCACTTTGCTACTACTAATTTAACAGTACATTTCTTGTCTAACATTTCTACATATCATTACTTAGACCTGCGTCATTACCGCAGCTTCACCAAGTTCTACGCCATCAACCACCAACAGACTACCTGGTTCCCTGCATTTCAGTATCAGGTATTGTTAATCTTAATCACTACGATTACGTTTCTCCTTAAGGTCTCAGTTCGCCTTTGTATCATTTAAATTTCACAATTGTGGGAACCCAGAGGCTTGTCTCTAATTACAGACCAACGTTCAGGTCCCTCAGCTTACACAGGTCCTTACGTTACAGTATCATTGATACACACTTATCCATACGTTCAACATTTTTTATACTTGGCATACCAGTGGCACGCCTCAGGCCCACTAGCATCTATCTTACCCTTAGGATACCTTGACCGGACCCGTTCCCTGCAGAAGCAAGAAAATATATATTGAAGTCTTCCTGTGCATTGTTCAAAGAGATAGGATAAATACTCAAGGTTAGTATCTACATACATTCAAGTACATCATTCAAAGAGACAAGCCCCATCAGGTTAGAGAACTGGCATTTAGGGTTAGGCGCTGGCCTTAGCTATCCTAAGTAAATACACCAGTCCAGCGAGGTCTACTCCCCACCTCAACACGGAGGTTCAGCCCCACGACCAAATCATAGTTAGCCACCTCGTTCGCCCTTCTCTAGGGCTACAGCTAGGGCTTCCCAAGTCATGGCCACACGTTTTTTGAATCTCTTACGGTCACCAAGAGGCCAACATCCTGCCACCACGTTCAAGTGGCCACAAAATTCCCTCGGCCCAAATCATAGGTAGAGCCTCTCTCCGCCACTTGGCACTAGCAGGGCCTCACCCGTCACTTGGTTCTAGGTAAATTATTCGCCTCGGCACTAGCTAGCAGGCCAGTTCTCCGAAGATCTCATCCCCACCTCCACAACACCCTACTTATCCAAATCATTATTCCTTTTTTAGAATGTCACAAGAATCCATCCCAATCATCGATCTGCCGTTGGACGAAATACCCAGTGCCCCAGTCAGGCCTGGATCTGCGGAGGAATCCCTCACCCCTTCTACCCCCAGATCCCTGAGATACTGGACTATTCCAAAAATATTGGCAGAGCTCAGACTCAGGGGGATCCCCTTTCCAGCCACTGCTAGAAAGGCCGAATTATACAGGCTCCTGACGGCACAGGCCAATGACCCTAGGCCTGGCACTAGTTCACAAGGGCCACCAGCTAACTACTCAGATTCCACTCAGGAGACCCTGGCTGCTATTCTGGTCAACCTCCAAATGATCAACAGCAGGCTGCTGAAAGTGGACTCGGCCATAGCCACACCAGGTGATTTAAAAGCCCCAGCAGGCCCTACCCTCATAGTCTAGGCCGCACAGACTGGCATACCCCTCATTTCCATCCCCCACCAGCCACTACCACTACCCTATACGTCTCACCAGCCCACTCTGTTCCAGCTTCCATAAAGAAAGAAATTCTTGACGGAAAGGATGTTAATCTAGTGTCACTACTCATAGCTTCCCAAGACATCCTAGAAAACAGAGCGTATAATTACAGGGACATTTATGTAGTCTTAAGAGCCAGGGATCCATGACTTAATAAAAAACTTTCCATTCCCCAGTTTGTCATCGCCTTTGGCATTTATGACGTTATCTGCACGTTATCTGCACGGTGTACCCACATAGGAGGGAAGAGCTTGACTTATACATGACAAGGTGGTTGACTTAGGCATCAAGTACGGAGGGTCCTCATTTTACTGCAATCACAAATCAGTGTCGACAAAGGCAGCTACTCATCTGGCACAGTTCAACATAAAAATCGACTGGTGCCAGATGGACACAGAACTGTTTTGCCATCGCTTTGCCGGTTTGAGGCCCCCATGCTGTGCCTCCTGTAGTTCCACTTCTCACTCCACCGACTTGTGCCCTTGCGACGCAGACCCTTCCACTTCCACTTCCCACCACTCCCTCACCCCACTCACAAGACAGGAAGGCGGGCAAAGAGACAAGCTGGGCAGGCCCATCACATTCCTGGGCAAGGCGCAGGGGTTCATCCATTATGGCAAATCCGGCCATGGCAGGTCTACACATGTGGAGTAGATGCCTGGCCAATGGGTACAGGGTTTCTTTGGTTCATTCCACCACTTTCAGAGCTCTCACCCACAATTTACACAGACAGCAGCATGCACAGTGTTCGCAGCAATTTTGGCAACTACTGGTTAGGGTTCACTGGCCCAGACGGATGTATTTCCAGCCTTTAGAGTAACATCCACATTATTTCACATCCCTGGTTTCCATAACTTAGCTGCTGACGCTCTTTCACGCTCTCAATTTCAGGTCTTCTTACAGCCACCCTCTCCGGCCAACCTCCAACCATCCAGGATACCACCGTTCCACTGGCTAATCCTGGTTTAAGCAAATTATTACTCCACGCACAGACACTCACGCACCACACACTTTCACCCAACACCATGATCAGTTACGCTAGGGCACTGACTATTTTTAACAAATTCACCACTGAGTTTTACTTACAAGGAGACTTTTCCATTAAAACTATGGTGGCTTTTGCCTCCTTCTGTCACCTACACCTTAAACTTTCACACAATACTATTAAACTCTACCTTACTGGGGTACAACACCACATCCTCACTACCTTCTCTAACCACGCATCTTTCTTAACTTCCTACCCTATCAAGAAAATCCTCAAAGGTATTTATAAGGTCACAGTTACCCTGACACTACTAGATTGACGATAGATGGTCCCATATTTAGGCTTCTTAGCGACCTACTAGACAAATCCCCGTTTGACCGTAATACAAATCTGGTCATTAAAGCCGCCATCTTTTTGGCTTTCTACGGTTTCCTCAGATCTAGGGAGTTCACAGTAATACGTCAAGGAGATACCACTCTATGCCTTAAACTTTCTCACCTAAAGAAAGTAGTTGACCACTACATACTCTCTTTACCTTCTACCAAAACTAATCACACTGCCTATCCAACTATCATTCCCCTCTTCCCTACCGAGAATCTTTGGTGCCCATTAAATATTCTGGATTTGCTTCTGTTGTCTCACCACACACACTCACCAGACACTCCAGTACTACTACTCCAAGGGCACCCACTCACCACAGCTAAATTCATTTCTCACATCAGAACCCTACTATCAAGGTTGGGCTACAACCCAGCATCCTTCTCTGGTCACTCATTTTGTATAGGCACAGCATCATCAGCTTCAAGCTCTAACACCTCAGTTCACATCATTAAGAGACGGGGACTCTGGAAATCCTCAATTTACAACACTTATATACCTCGACCAGAGAGGGAGCTCAGACAAGCCTTCAGAAATCTCGCTGTTTAACTTGCAATAAAGTGTGTTTACTTTGAACCCTCTTTTGCCCTCTTTTTATTACAGGTACGTTGGTTTCGGCACACCTCAACCAACTTTGCATCTCCTTCTACATTCCATTACGTATTAGAAATTCCGAGCACAAGTTGGAAGGCCATTTGGCCTGAATTTGTGGGAGGAGTTATGACCCTATTTACACGCCTACCACCCTACTTACCTTTGCCATTCAAGATGTTTGTTCCCATGCACCTACACCCATCTATATATACATTTCACCTTTGTGGGCCCTCTTTTTATTACAGGCCTACTCGTACTTTGGTTTTGGCACACCTCAACCAACTTTGCATCTTCTTCTACATTCCATTACGTATTAGAAATTCCAAGCACAAATATATATATATATATATATATATATATATATACAAGAAAATAATTTTGCACTCCACTTACTCAGGTGTACTAAGCCCGGTGCTTGTCAGCATATGATATAGAAACAGCAAAAGGATAGCACTCTCAGGACTTCCAAAATAAAGTAAAACTTAACTTTTAATGTCCAAGGTTAAAGATCAACGTTTCAGTTCGTCTTGCAAACTTTCATCAGGATAACATTGTACAATAATAAACAATCTTATATATATGTGTGTGTGTGTGTGTGTGTTTGTGGGCTGTTTTTCTACCCCCCTTGCTGCAGACATAAGGTCTTATCTCTGCTCATTGTTTATGCTAGTCGTATTCCTTTGCTAATGAATAGAGTTACAGAAATACAAATGTTTTTCTATCTTACACAAAAATGTCTGCCAGTGGAGATACCTTGACAGCACACTCAGACTTTAGCTGTACATTCCACTGCACGCCAATCTTCTCAGAAAAGGTACATTTGCAAAAAAAGGAAAAAAATCTAAAAGATGGAAATATAAGCAACAAATTGTCTAGAACAGTCCTCATATGCGCCAGTCCAATATCATATAGTATGTGAAGGTTGATAACATGTTCTGTGATCCTAACCTGTCATAATATGCAGTAAATTTCACTGGGAAAGGCAAAAAGTATCAAACACACAGATTTTAAGAAATATGTTTTAAATTAGGTAAAACATTACTTTTGACTTTTTTACTAAAACCCAATTTTGCTTGTTGGTTTTCTTGAATAAAAGACGAAAAGACTTGGTAACAAACATGGCGCACCGCGCTCCCAGCGAATTTTGAGGACGGGTAGCTCTCTCATCTCCCCCCTCACATCCGCCTCGTAACTTGCTGTATGATTAGTTAATCAAGCTTTTTAAAGCCCAGAGGTGTAAAACACACCTTGGCAATAAACCTCCCATCCGGAGTCTAGTTTCCACACATCAAGAGTTCTGGCTGTATGGCGCGTATACGACTACACTCCTTGTTGCTCATTACAACCCACTTACTTAGACACCCAAGCAAATGAAGGGCAAGAAGCTACTTGATGAAAAGAGCGTCAGCCCCAAATAGTCCCTCATTCACCTCATTCCACCCCACAAGACTGTCTAGTTCTATCTGTCCATAGCTTACTCCTTACTACTATACCAATCATCAGTTCACAGATTTCCCCATCACTATGCACTGCGAGCTTATATATACTTATGTCTTATGGCGATTTCTCTCTCCCATAGCACAGTGTTTCTTCTTTCTGCCAAACATCTGTGAGTTGAGCACAAATTGCCTCATT
The DNA here is from genome assembly GCA_933207985.1 of Pelobates cultripes. Taxonomy (NCBI): domain Eukaryota; kingdom Metazoa; phylum Chordata; class Amphibia; order Anura; family Pelobatidae; genus Pelobates; species Pelobates cultripes. The sequence continues at coordinate 55,431,952 of OW240915.1, forward strand.
ATTCTATTATATTAGAAAAATTGTGCATGTTAATTTGAATATCCCAAATGTTCTGCATGATGCAAAGCTTGTGGTATGCTGTTGGGGCACCCCAAGCCTGTTTGTATATTTCTGCACTTCAAAAATACTAAATTATTATTTTTTATCTATTGTCACCTATTTACCTATTGTCACCTATTTTTAATGTTACCATGTCACTTGCCACAGGTATATAAAGATTGGAGACAAAGAGTGTGACTACAATAAAAACTTCCGCCTTATCCTTCACACAAAGCTGGCAAACCCTCACTATAAACCCGAATTACAGGCTCAGACCACCCTTATTAACTTCACTGTCACTCCAGATGGGCTTGAAGACCAGCTCTTGGCTGATGTGGTCAGTGTGGAGAGACCAGACCTGGAGAGTCTTAAGGTAGGACAGATGGTGACTGGGAGGTGGACTGCATAACTACCCCCCACCCTATGAAAATATGTATGTACTTTATTCTTTACTCTGGCCTTTACCTACCTAATTATCAAGAATGCATTTCTTCAGAAAGGGAAAAAAATTTTGTTTTACATAGATTTAGAGATTAATTATTTGTTACGTTTGTAAAAAAAATAATGACCCGTGGGGTTTATAGAATAGCATATACGTCATAGCATCCACCTTTATCAATCCAACCGTTGTGCTTCAATTCAAGTAATACACCTTTAGTGAATATAATGAGAATCATTGTATGTGCCTATTTAATAAGAAGTATCTGTTTGATGAAGGAATGATAAAGACATCTCTTTGTATGTTGTGATGTTCACATGAGACACAGCATATGCCTTCTACTGACTTGTTCTATAGGATGTTGATGTGTGTGAAAAAGTATGACATCACCGTGTGATTTTGTTTTGTTTTTCAGTTAGATAGGAAAACACTAATTGGTGGATATTTTATTTTCGAGTTATTTAGTTGTCACTGTAAATAATTAATGGTAATTCACAAAAAAAGTCCAAACACTGTATAGGGAAAATCAAATATTAAGCCAAACTAGCAAAGTTAAAAAAAATAAAATAAAATATGGAGAATTCTTCCAGTTGGCCTAAAACTTAAAATCCCCTTAAAATGTCAGTTTTCGACAATTAACCCTTACCAGTCTTACCAGTGAAAAGTAAGTAATAGGATGCTCATAAAATATAATTAGTCCTGGTTCGATACAAACAAAAATCTAAAGTCGTCTCTTACTAGCCCACTATAAAGGCCAAAAATAGCTTTCTACAACTCTAGAACTCTAATCAATATCTGTTAACTTTTTCAGAAGACCACTAGATTACAAGGTCAATAAATATCTGAGTTATTTGGCCCAAATATATAGTACAGCTGTACGAAGGACAAGTCAGATAGAAACAGATGTAGGAGGTTATAGTCCTCAGTTATAATTATTAGCATCTTTATAGCGCCAACATATTCCACAGTGCATGACAATTATAGAAAGAAGATAATGATGTGTGTGTATATATCAGTATGGCTGGGATTATATAAATCACATGATGCCTAGTGGGGAAATGTATTCGGAGTAGTATTTATGAAAACATTTTTGTGTGAGTATGAAGTAATAATATGATGTTCGATCCTATTTATATATTCGGTCAGTCCATGATCACAAAGCAGCAGAATGACTTCAAAATAGAGCTGAAACGCCTGGAAGACGAGCTTCTTATTCGACTCTCGGCAGCAGAAGGTAGCTTCCTGGGTGACATGGAGCTGGTGGAGAAACTGGAGTCAACCAAGCGAACAGCTGCTGAGATTGAGCTTAAGGTACTTATTCCTTTATTGATATTTTATATGCTTGGAAGGTGCAAATCTTTTTGAAAAATAATATCTCCAAGGTGAGCAGTCCTGCACAAAAAAACTATTAATTTACTATAAATAATATGGAAAATAATTACTGCCCACATGATACAAAGCGAGAGAGAGTGTGTGTCTCCACACAGCCAACGCCAAAGATCTAGACGAAATCCACAGGTACATATACAATTTACAGGGTTATTTACTGAAGGGAGAATCCATGAAATCAAAGTGAATTTCAAATTTAAAGGATCACTATAGGGTCAAGAACACAAACATGTATACCGGACCCTATAGTGTTTAACCCACCATTTAGGTGGCTTGCCCCCCCCCCTATAAAAGTATAAAACTCATATTATTTCCAGTGCTGCGCGGGTCAGACGGCATTGGCCCCGCCCCCTTTGTGACATCATCGAAATGGCTGATTTTTAGCCAATTCAATGCTTTCCCACAGGGAAAGCATTAGATTGGTAAAAATCGACATGAGGTCGGGGCCAAATGCCGTTTTGGCCAATCAGGACCTCCTCATATTGATGCATTCAATCAATGCATCTCTATGAGGAATATTCAGCGTCTCCAAGCAGAGCGTGGGGACGCTGAATGGCAGGGCTACTCACTGTGCAGCCCTGAGCCAGGATGCACATCAAGTGTCCATCTAAGGAGTGGCAACTTGGAGGTGTCCCTAGGGGCAATGTAAACACTGCCTCTTCTCTGAAAAGGCAGCGTTTACATGAAGATGCCTGAAGGAAGCTATTGTACTCACCAGAACAACTACATTAAGCTGTCGTTGTTCTGGTGACTATAGTGTCCCTTTAAGGCCACAGTAGTCAAACTGAAAGCATAGCTGATGCAGGGAGTATTTTCAATTTGGCTATTTTGACCTTACATTTGAAATTCACTTTGAATTCTCACTTTAGTGAACAACCCTGTTAATTTACAAATTACTAGCCATTTTTTTTCCGGTATAATATATATATATATATATATATATATATATAAACAGAATTGAATAAATTACTTTCAGCTGGTGTCTTTCACGTTTCTGAATAATAGATCAACTTAATATATTCTGTAGCAGAATTGGTTTAGTGCTCTGAAGTGGCCCACAAAAAAAAGGTATGTAACAGTTTTAAAAAGTTTGAAATTATACAACTTTCACTTTAAGAGACCTGCTGGTTTAACCTTTTCAGTGCCAGCTGGCTGTGCAAAGCACTGGTTTACGTTTAAGGGCTATTTGAAGTATACACTTGTTCGTCATTTGGTTGCTAACTTACATTTATTATTTGACAACAGGTGGCTGAAGCGAAGGAGAATGAAATAAAAATTAATGATGCCAGAGAACATTATAGACCTGCAGCCGCCCGAGCATCTCTCTTGTATTTTGTTATGAGCGATCTGCGTAAAATCAATCCCATTTATCAGTTCTCACTAAAGGTAACTGTGTATTTAGGTACCTAACAGAAACTTCAAAGCACACCTGACATGCTGCCAATTTAAAGATAATTAATTTTGTAACTATATTTTGTGCTAGCAAATGTATACCGCAGATAAATTTCTATAGCTTGATTTAGTTTGTAGTCTGCAACATTGACAAAGAGCCTTTAACTACATTTATGGACATCAAATAAGATTGCACAAAAATCCATTTCAGTCTTAATTTTGGTATCCCACAATACTGAAATGAACACGTGTTATGTTACCCACAAAGCTTAGAATGTGGCCACACAGTTGCATTGTGGGATGCTGTATGAAAGTTACTGAGGGCAGGAGGATGCTAGTGCACATGTTCTCATGCACCCCAGTAGCCATGGTGGTGACAAAACCAGGCTTGAGCTAAGAATATTCATCTTGTTATGTCTTTTTAAATTCTAAATGAATCCAGTTTTGTTATAAAAAAATTTCTTTGTGGATAGGAGGTTCATTTTGATTTGCTTTTATAAACGTTATTAGTCATAGGATGTAAATTTAATACATTTTTCACCGTTATATCACTCTACTTTCTAGGCCTTCAATATGGTTTTCCATAAGGCCATAAAGCGTGCGGAACAGTCAGAAGATGTCGCTGAGAGAGTGGCCAACCTGACAGAATGTATCACATACTCCACTTTCCTCTATGTCAGTCAGGGACTTTTTGAAAAAGACAAGCTAACGTTTCTGTCCCAGACTGCATTTCAGGTAAGATGTAATATTTTTACGATTAATTGTAGTAGAGATAATTCCTATCTTTTCCAGCATGTTTGTTATCATTGGTAATGTTGTTATCATTGAAGCTAACAATTAAGAACAAAAAAGCAATTATACACTTCCAGCTGAATTCATGATTTAATGTAAGCACTTGTCTATATATATTTTTAGTAGTTTCAGATTTTAGAATATATATTCCAGCTGTGTTTGAAGTTCTAGGCTTGAGTTAAGCAGTGTCAGTTCAAAATGGCAGGTACAAAATGATTGCGTCACATTACTTGTTGTTACTTGTCCATGGCCAACTCATGTGCCTTCTACTGGCCTCTTGTGTCTGTCTGATTGCCATTCTAAATTGAATCTGACACTTGGTACCCGGGTCCCAGACATCATCAAACACCATGTATCATTTCTGTATATAAGCACTCACACAATGCAGCAATGAGAAGACCACAAGTCACTGTTGCTGTATATACCTGTGTCTTTATGAACATGCGTTCCTGTCCTATTGTGTTTTATACTCCACCTCCTATAGAATGTAAGCTTGTTTGAGCAGGGTCCTCTTCAACCTATCGTTCCTGTAAGTTTTCTTGTAATTGTACTATTTATAGTTAAACCCCCCTTATAATATTGTAAACCGCTACGGAATCTGTTGGCGCCATATAAATGGCAATAATAATATTAATAATGTATTATGTTACCCAGATACTTACCAGTACATATTTTGTTTTTGACCTGCCAGTCTGATCATTTTATTCTGAAATCTTGGCTTCTTGCTTACTGTTGACCACTTTGGAAGTATGTGATTGCTCTCGTGAATCGGAAGCCATGTATACTGGCATTTTTTGGTCCCTGCTTTGCTGTTCTGTCCTAACTAAATTCTTGCTTATGCCTTGGAAATGATTATCTAGAAATATCCTGACAGCAGGGACCATTTCCAGAGACATTACTATATGTACTTTATTCCTGCTTTTTAAAAATTAGGCTTTTGTTTTCATGAAAATTAGCTATTAGTGCTCACATTAAAGCTTAGAAAAAGGCAAATCTTGTGAAATGTTATATATACAAATGTCTACTTTAAAGCGGATACATTTTGTAGTATTTGAAGGTATGGCTGTGCTGGTGATCAAATTCTCTTTATTAGTTAGACTCTAGAGCTATAGCCTGTCCACAAAGCAGGATTGACATGAGGACAAGAAGTCAGTTTCCTCCATGGATGTATTTGGCAATTTATAGTGTGCTAACAAATTTCAATCAATAGGAGGCCAGCAAATTATATCATTCTAATGTTAGAATTTTCAATCGTTTGAGTTCTTTCAAAAAAGTCAGTGTGTTTTGTTTTTTTAATTTAATTTTTGGATTGTGTCTATTTATTGAGTCATTTTATTGAAACCTTCTGTTCTACGTACAGACCAACACCTAACAATATAGATCCTCCAACCTTAAATCGTCATAGATTGTAAGCTTCTTGAACAGGGCTTTCTTAACCTCTTGTCTCTTGATATTCTATATGTCAATTACTTGCCAAATATTCCTTTTCTATAATTGGTGATATATACATACTAATTATTAATCCATAGTCCATAGTGAGCGTTTCACTAAAACATGAGTTGTTGGATTGAAGTTTATTTAAAACATTTCCAGATGTTTCCAAGCAATCTTAAATGAAATCTAGTGCTGGGGTATGCAAGCTTTGGCACTTCAGATGTTGTGGACTGCATCCCCCATAATGCTCTTGCAGCCATAATGCTGGCAAAGCATCAGGAGAGATGTAGTCTACAACACCTGGAGTTTCGAAGGTTGACTACCTTTGGTCTGGTGTTTATTTCACATCTGGAAATGTAATACATGGTGAATTTTTTGTTGATCTCATGTGTTCATCTGAGAACGTTTTATAAAAAAAATGTGCACATCATTCTAAAATATAGTTTTTTACTTTATTTGTCTTGATATACAATATGCTTACTTATAACAAGATTATCTAATATTTTCCTAAATAATAGGAATAGTGTAAACTTATGGCTCTTTGTGACTTGTTTTCTCTTCTATCCAAGATTCTTCTGAAACTTAAAGATATTGACCCATTAGAATTGGATTTTCTGCTACGGTTCCCTGTTGAGAATGCAAAAAGAAGTGCTGTTGACTTTCTCACTGTCCAGTCTTGGAGCGCTATTAAGGTAAAATAAGTGAGCCATTTAACATTCCATGACACATTACACAGATGTCTGTTCGCTGAATAGAGATTTGTGGTACTTTGAGAACCAAAGTGCAAAATTAAGATTTAAACACTAGAATAAGGAAAAAATATTGTTGGATAAGCTTTGCAAATCCTGATTTAATATTTTTTGATAAAACATAATTTTGGAGGTACCAGGGAGAGAAACAATGAATCACTTCATGTAACAAAAAGCCTGGCTGTCATGGTAACATACTGTCATTGATCATTACAGATGATTTCTACACTGGATGAATTTAGAGGGTTAGACAGAGATATTGAAGGATCTGCCAAACGCTGGAAAAAGTTGGCTGAATCGGAAACCCCAGAAAAGGAGAGGTTCCCGCAGGAATGGAAAAACAAAACCTCACTACAAAAACTTATTATACTGAGAGCCCTGCGTCCAGACAGAATGACATATGCCATTAGGTTTGCATTTATTTCCAGAGTATTATTAAATCTGTGTGTGTGTTGTATGTTGTTTCTGTGCATCATCCTGTTTTTTTTTTACAAAACAGTAAACTGTGATGAAATACAAATTTAACTGAAAACAGGCTGGTTTGCGCGCTGGGTGAGGACCAGCACAGGAGTAAAGATATTGGGTTTTTTTTAATTTTGTTTGATGTTGTGGTGCAGATTGCTATAAAAAAAAAAACAAACCTGTGGATTTCTGATTGCTATAACAAAAGAAATCCTGTGTATTTCTGGGTTTACATGAAGGTGCATGATATATGGTAAGCAAAATTTAAGGAAAATTATGTAAACATTTCACTGTTTTTTATGCTATCCCCTTCCTTACAGTTGGAGGCTCCTGTAAGGTGGTTAAATTAATGTAAATAAATTTACATTTATTTACAGAAACTTTGTAGAAGAGAAACTTGGATCAAAATATGTGGAGAGCACCAGACCAGATTTGGCAAAATCGTATGAAGAAACCAGTCCTGCAGCTCCTGTATTTTTCATCCTGTCCCCTGGAGTGAATCCTCTGAAAGATGTGGAGTCATTGGGTAATAGCTACATAAACCACTTATTTAAAGTTAAAGCTTATACTGTAATCAAAGAATACCACATTCAAGAAACACACACATACTTTTTTGTCACTTTGCTCTAGCTATTGTAGAGAAAAATCTGCAAATTAACTATTATGTAGCGGAACAGTCCCTTTTAACCCCTTAAGGACACATGACATGTGTGACATGTCATGATTCCTTTTTATTCCAGAAGTTTGGTCCTTAAGGGGTTAAACAGGTTTTCATCTGACATTGGGAAAGTCAGAGTTAAATGGACAGTCCACACCCCTATTTTTAGATATACCCCAAATGAAAAAAAGTTAAAAACACTATATAGGTCCCTGCCCCCTAACCCCCTCCCCCCCCTACCTTCTCCCCTTAAATAAGTTAAAAACGTAACTTTATTCAATCACTACATAGGTCGGCCGGCGGTGGCCCCGACTCTGATTCTTCTCCTTAATTGACATCATCAAAATAGATTATCTCATCCAATGCTTTCCCATGAGAACGCATTGGATTGTTTGAGATCGTCAATTCTGATGATCTCAGCCAAGGAGGCGGGGCAGGAGACGGAGCCAAACACAGGCCTTGCCAATCAGCATCTCCGCATTGTATCAATCCATCTCTTTTGGGAAAGTGCAGTGCCTACATGCAAAGCGTGAAAACACTGAATGTCAGGCTGTGCAGCATGGACCCAGGAATCACCTCTAGTAGCAGTCTGAGTGACTGCCACTGAAGGTGTCCCTAGGCACCTAGGCATCCATCTCTATTGGGAAAATTCAGTGCCTACATGCAGAGCGTGAAAACACTGAACGTCAGTTCTGCACGTTGACCCAGGAAGCACCTCTGGTAGCTGTCTGAGTGACTGCCACTGAAGGTGTCCCTAGGCAATAATGTAAACAGTGCTTTTTTTTCTGAAAAGGCAGTGTTTACATGAAAATGCCTGCAGGGATGGGCTATAGATACCAGAAAAACTACATTCAGCTTTAGTTGTTCTGGTGACCATAGTGTCCCTTTAAAGTCCAAACGGAATAAGGCAAAACCATCTGGCTGCATACAGGTCCATTCGAACTGCAAAATCTGGACATTGCTGATGGAATTCAGGAAACAAATGGTTGATTTCAGCTGAATTAAAGCCTACAACTCCTAGTCTAGATTTTAAAAAAAATATCCGAACTCTTTGCCACTATTTACCAGCTGGTAACGAATGCATTCGGTTTTTCATCGACCTCTATGCAGTTGTTGATATATTTTCGACTCAGTTGCTGCAGTTTGGTTCTAATGCACTGAATTTTGCCCATTCAAACAAAATCTGGTGTTTAGTGAATAACACTGATAGTATTAGTATAGTATTGAAAATAACAAAACAGACACAAAGAGATGTCATAATTGATATATATATATATATATATATATATAGAGAGAGAGAGAGAGAGAGAGAGAGAGACACAGAGAGAGAGAGAGAGAGAGAGAGAGAGAGAGAGAGACAGAGAGAGAGAGATGTTTAAAATTGTATTTTAATTGGGCTTTTTTTCAAGGTAAGAAACTTGGCTTCACTATCGATTCTGGCAAATTTCACAACATATCACTGGGTCAAGGGCAAGAGAAAGTCGCAGAGGAGGCAATGGAGAAGGCAGCACAGGAAGGACACTGGGTGATTCTTCAAGTAAGGGCCGCACAATTGATAGGGCAAATATGTTGCAAAATTTCTATATGTTTACCAAGTCAGTTCTGTTAATAATTATATTACTTCGATTAGGATAAATATGTAAAACAAGACAGTACTGCAATGTACTATGATTTCCAAACCATGCAATATACAATAAGCCACCTGCCCATGGAGAACATTGAAAAACGTGTTGAAGAGGACGTACACAAACACTTGGGGACCATTGTCCAAAGTAAAAATCCATAACCCAAGTGTTGATCTAAATAATAATTAGAAGCAGTAATAACATTTACTGAAAGTCATAATACCATAATTGGTAATCACGTAATGCATCTCTTAACAGAAACCAAAACCTGTAATTTTTGTTATTTTACCCCAAAAATATTTTATGATCTGTAGACTGTTAAATTTTTATTTTATTAAATGAAGGTTCTTGTGTGCTTGTTCACGTTTCTCCATTGTTTGTTTTATTTCACAGAATGTCCATTTAGTAGCCAAGTGGCTTGTAACCTTAGAGAAACTCATGGAGCAGTACAGCACGGGATGTCATGAGGATTATAGAATTTTCATAAGTGCTGAACCCGCTTCAAGCCCAGAAGAGCATATTATCCCTCAGGGAATCCTTGAAAACTCTATCAAAATCACTAACGAGCCACCCACTGGCATGATTGCAAATTTGCATGCTGCACTCTATAATTTTGACCAGGTAAAAAAAAAATGTGTTTATATACAGTTATATACAGTATTACATTCATGTTTACGAACATGCAGTGTTTGACCTGGATGCTATGGGCAAGAGAGATGTAGATAGGAAAACATTCCCTTTCTCTGCCTGTAGTTGACCACTTCATGGGGGTCACACCAAGTTTTGAGACCCTGGCCACCTTGCTAAGAGGACCTGGAGGATATTACAAGTGTCTGGTGCCTATTTATATTCAAATTATGGTTCCACGTACTGCATTGAATATTAGACTATAACTTACTAATAACTTGATCCTATCAATTTTTGCACATTTCATATTTTTTGGGTCCTCATACAGTCTTGCAATGCAGAGACATTGGTGATAGGTAACATACCTTATTGCAAAAGCTTCTTAAAGGGATACTGCATGCATCTTGACAATATTAATGCATATTAAACCTTAAAGAGTTACTCCAGATTCCATAATCACTTCAGTAGTTTGAAGTGATTTTAGTGCCTGAGTCTGTATGTGTAGTGTTTCGCTATGGAATGCTACACATACCGAGTTTAACCTCTCTGCTGCTGGAGTTGTAACTCAACTGCCGACAGCACGACAGCATCAATGGGGGGTCATCATCCAGCCTCGGAACAAATTTTGATGCACAGAATCTAATTTATTGGTGGAGAGCTGATGAATGAGTGACAGGATCGGTATCTGTCTTTTGTAGCTCTGCAGAAGCTGTATGTTGTAAATCCTGCTTCATTGGAGACCCAGTGCCCAGCTACACCAAGTAAGAGGGCAAACGATTGTAAAACAGTTTGCCCTATTACTGTGGAGTGGCACCACAGTCCTCCTATTATCATAACCACTATGGTGGACTGTAGTGATTATGATGGTTGAAGTAACTCTTTGAGGAATACAAATATATCTGGCGTAATAAGACCATGTGTGGAAAAAATGAAAAATTATTCAGGAGAAGCCTACAGTCATTAGCATCTTCTTAAGAGTCTTTTTCCTGTTTCCGCCAAAAGCAGGAGAATTGTTATAGTTACATAAATAGGACTAGAGACTGTCACTGATGTTAACAGAGGTGTTAATGGCTGGATTTCATGTGCTGCACTTCACCCATGTGACAGTGTGAGTGTGTGCATTTACGTGAATATGCGCTGTACGTTTCCAGTTCAAACGAATGAATGATGGAAACATTTTATCTACTTACAGAGCATCCAATGCCTCAGTATGAGGCATGCAGGCTGTTTTGATTGGTCATTTGTATGTGGAAGGGTATAACCTATACCAATGTAATGCCAAAACAGAACTCTCTCACCATGGTAACAGGTTAAATTTAAGATTATGTCTTTCCTTTCCTTGCATCGGATTTTCTATAAACGGCATTAAGCGCTAAAGCATCTTTTCATGAGACCCATCTCTGTGCCAAGTGGGATAACTGCTATATGCAATCAACGTTACCCTTCTTCCACTCATTTATACTTTCTTTTGGTCTGCTTCTACCATGGGTCTCTACTTGTCATGATCGTATTAGCATTAATAATATTTTGTTTTGTGAAGGAGTGCCACGTTGTGTTTTCTATATACACCTATAAGTTCCTGCATTATAAATCATGTATATTTTCATTTAATGTCTTGGGGAAAAAATGTCTTTTTTTTCCCCCAGGATACACTCGAAATGTGTGCCAGAGAGCATGAATTCAAAAGCATCCTCTTCTCACTCTGCTACTTTCACGCTTGTGTGGCTGGAAGGCTTAGGTTTGGTCCTCAGGGATGGAACCGGAGCTATCCTTTCAATGCTGGAGATCTCACCATCTGTGCCAATGTTCTTTATAACTATCTTGAAACAAACACCAAGGTAAGAAAAAACATAATGACACATTGTTTCATTTTTGGTTATGTTCAGCTAAAAAAAACCTCAACAAAACATATTGTCCCAAAAATAAGATACTTTTCTGTAAATTATAATTTTTTCCCTAGATTATATATTCCCTTTGATCGGTGTGACCACTGTTCACCCCCTCTTTGATTTCAGAGAGTAAAGTTTAATAAGGATTACTTACCTTGTTTCCAGATCCACCTCCATCTTTGTCAGCATGCCTGCTGACTCTCCTGCATTCTTGTCTCATAAAGAAGCACTGGAGATGGGATACACACCCCCTGATAATAAAAAAAAAACATGCTCCTCTAATCAAATTTTGCTGTTGGCAGTGATAGATTGAGTCAAGTTTTGCTCTGGGGGCAAAGACACTAGACTTGTATATAAACATTCAATGTAAACATTTCTACAAAACAGCAATGTTTTACATTGGGATGCCACTGCGCCCTGACCACTACTTTGAAATTAAGTTGTCCGTGTACCTTTAGTGTTCCTGAGAGAAATACTTTGTTCTACACCTTGTGTTTTCCTCCATGAATGCTGGGTTCTACATTTTTATATTTTCTAGGTTTCTAGTATACGTTTGTTTTGAACTTTATCAATTTATAACTGCCTAATTGGAAACAAATTGTTTGTTTGCCAAAAAGTATACATTATGTGGAAACATTAGTATAAAAGTAGAATCAAAGAAAGAATGTTCCCCCACAGCACAAAATGGGAAGAGGGGGAATAGGAGGAACACACTGTACTGGCTTTATTAGATAAATTGGGGTTAATGCAAAAGGAAAAGAATGCAACCTGTTCAAATATGCTTAGATCCTAGAAGGGTAGGAAAAGGATAAACTGCTCCTGGATAAAAAGTCTCCCATAATATCAACTATGAAACGACTTTATTCATTACCAACATAAAAGGGATATATCAGGAGGCAATACCAGGGCAGGACCCTAAAATATCAACAAGTATCAGCCCAGCTAGTTGGACCATAAGGTGAATCCACTTCAAGTTGTCAGTAGGGGCTGAAGATATGTCTCCAAACAAACGGACTAAATAGCTCTATTGGATCTATCACCTAAACGGTGTGCTGAGCTGATACCAAAAACTAGGTGGTCTAGGAGGTACAGGGTAGTTAATGAGTGATACTCATTTAACAACAGAGGACCATACATATGGTCTCTAGATGCAGGTAAAGTAGAGGCTAGCAGAACGGTCAGCTATATAGGAAAAAGCATGAGCGGATCACTGACTTCGCTGAATTAGGAGTCTGACAGCTCAATGCCTACATAGTATCCCTAATGCTCCTAGAAAACACCTTCATCGGTGCTCTAATGCTTTCCCTAAGTAACTGTGTCAAAGCCAAACACCCCCAAGACCACCCTTAATAAAATAATAAAAGTGCTAAGCAAACAGTGCCTCCATGAATGCAATAACGTGAAGAAATTAAACTGAGAAAACAACCCGACACGCGTTTCAGTGCATCATACTGCACCTTCGTCAGGCGCTAAGCATTATTCTTTTTGTACTTATATGTGGAAACATTAGACTGTTATAATGACTAAATACAAACATAACCATAACCTGCTAAATGCCCCAATTTCACGCCCCTGCCCCACGGTCATGGATTCTCTTCTAGTGACACCAAGAATTGTATGATAGAAAATGTCCAGCAATTAATAAATATTATTATAGCCAGGCCAGCCAGTGAAACATCATCCATTTAAGAAGGGGTGGGGGTGGGAAGTCCTTCACTGTATTTAGAAAAGCAGTGGTCTTCATGTACATGTATCCCTTATTCATTAGGCAGGTAATGAAGCATTGGAAAAAATGTAATTGCATACAGCACAGCTGACAGGTCTTAACATAGCATTAATAATCACTACAATTAGTTTTGATGATGGAAGCAATTTGCAGAACGTCACATACATAAATAATGTTGAGTTTCTTGCGTGTGTCATTATTATGTATTAAGAGTGCCAGCTTGTTGTGACATTCTCAGTGATATTCTTCTTCAGTTGAAATTAGGGTTAGATGAGTGATTTTATTTGAAAGGAGCAACACGTTTAAGCATTACTTATTAGATTAACAAGGTGACTTTGAAAAATAATACGCAGACAGAGTAAAAAAAAATGATTATGTTTGATTCATTTATCAGAAGGCAGAACAGATCATACTTTTTTAACCCTTTGAGCTTTAATATTTTAGATAGTCTCGTGGAACTCATAGGTTTAGGGGAAACTATCAAGTTGGAAGATTTTTAATATTATGTTTACTCCTTTAAAAAAAAAGGAAAAATTACTTTAAATTTTTTTTTAACACAATTTATAGGGGATTTTTGTTATTTTAGTGAATTGGTGTAAATTCTAGAGAAGTGACAGTTTCTGATTAAGACACAATCCCAAAGCACAAGCTCTGAATTAAACTATTAATGATATTGACCATCACAGTCTGTGTATTAAAGACACTATGGCCTCAATTTAAAGCAGCATTGTCATCGCACACCCAGTTTGGGCACACCCAGTAGTTTCTTCCACTTTATTATGGAGTTCAAAAATTTAGACAACTTTTTGACAATGGCTCTGGGGAGCTGAAACGTTGTCTAAATTTTTGTATTCCATAACAAAGTCTACCTTCTGAAGAAACTACTAGGTGTGCCCAAACCAACTTTTTTGTTCCAATGGATTTGTCTGGGCTGGGGCCCTCCCTGTTTAAGAGCACCCTTGTGGGAGTACTCCCCAAAAAGTGTGTGTGCAAGGTCCTCTAAAAACTCTACAAGACCGTCGGGAAACTTTGCAAATATCTCAGACGGTGACATTGCCACTGGGGTCCAGTGATCAGGGTGGCAGATAAAGTGAGTTTTAATTACCCAAAGCTGTCCCTCATGGGTGCCGCCATCTTCCCAGCCTGCTCCTCTTCTACACCTGGTGCTTCAGCACCAGAAGCCGATGTCACTGCTGTACTCTCGTGCATCCGCTGGATTACAATATTGAGGTCTCTGGAGGATCCCGCAAGATCCCAGGATCCTTCATAGACACAGTCAATTCCCTGCAGCTACTTTGGGGATTGCTACTTAGGCTCCACCCTGAATCTAAGAAAGTCAACAGGAGGAGAAAAAAAGAGACAAAGCAGTGATATTCCAACACAGTCATAATGAGTATTTCATGAAATGTTTTCTAATTTCACATTTTTTTGAAAATTTCAAAGGGGCGGCCCAGTGTTGCGCTTTAATATAGTTGAATAAGCTTTTCCAATGATTTAATATTATTGGATACATTTTTAAAATCATTTAATATTATCTAAACTATTTCAGTGTTGTTTTTTAATGCTTACCCGACAATATTAAATTGAGACCAATAACAGAATGAAACAGAACCCAGCTGGTTCTAAATGTATAGGAAATTCTGTATTGGTATTTTAGTTTGTCCTCTTAAATTGAAATAGTTAAAGTGGAACAGTCACTTCCCACGCGTTTTCATTTTCTGTTTACCTATGCACTATATTTAAGCAATATGTATTTCTGTAGTGTGAAAAGAAAAATTAAGTGTGCAAATTCATACTTCTTTTCCTGCAAATGAGTGCTTCCATCTTGGTTTCCAGAGTAGAAAAAGCACATAGAGAAGTGAAGAAATTAAACAATGTTTACTTTCTATTTCTCCTTATTTGCAACGTCTGCCTTGGGTTTTCCTGGACGGAACTGAATTGTGATGTAGTTTGCCAAATTGATTGATTTTGATTTTCTGAATCTTCATACATGTTTGATTCCAATTTCCAAACAATTCAATGGGGATTGAGCACTGGACACAAACTATAAATAGCCAACAAGTTGGTTGCACAAGCTTTAGCCATTCAATTGAACGTCATACCTAATTTTCAGTAACCCCTTGCATATTGCAAAGTGATGCTGCACATTAGTTACGCACAGTTGCTACACTTTTCTATACATTTGTAGAGTTCCAAAATGTTCTACAAAGATGTGTCAAAGTGCTTTTGGAGAAAAAGTGGAAAATGATACCAAATACTCATGATTCCTCTGGACCTCCACAATATAGTGCCTGTAGCTATGGGAGAAGATGGGACCAAACATCCTGTTCCTTTAAATATGTTTTAAGAATCCTAACTAATAACAGCTAAATTACCCTGTAAGTGCAGAGAACCAATTAAAGCAAGCGTTACACTAAAACAACCTTGCCATGCGTTCTGCCTTTCTGAATCATATGCTGAATGCAGAGTACCAACAATTCAGTCTTGTGCAATTTCAAGGTAAACATGCCAATCAGAGCCTTATAAACCAGTGTCCTCATCACGCAAAGTGGCAAAAATCAATTCACAAGCGACAGTGGTGTCTGAATAAAACATTCAGCATTCTTAGTTCCAAGCTTCAGAAAGTCCACTCTGACCTGTCTTCAGTGCAGACAACACGTTTGTGGTACGGAAATAGTGAAATAAATATAAATTTTTCTCTATCCATGAAATTATAACATCTGTTAGGTTTATCCTTGATCTTAGTATTAAAAAAGCCTACCAAGTGAATGTTTAGATATTATCATGCTGTCATATGTTTCCCAGGATTCCTGTTTGTAACTGCAGGGGTCAGAGCATCACGTCACTCCCAACAGTGTGAGTGATTGGCATCTTGGCTATTGATTCACATACTAATGAGCATTGTCTGTATCAGGTGCCATGGGAAGACCTTCGCTATCTCTTTGGAGAGATTATGTATGGTGGACACATAACAGATGACTGGGATAGAAAACTGTGTCATACATATTTAGAGGAGTTTATGAGCCCGGCTATGGTAAGAATAAATATTGAAACCTTTTTGTCCGTCTTTGCAAGTGACCTTTCTTTTAACTTTTTTTTGCTTTCTCAGTCCCCCTGCTTCCAGCCCTATATTATTCAGAAATATATAAAATTCAGATACGTTATGTATATCAGATGTATTCATTAAGAAAAGTGCTTAAAATATATACAACTGCAGTCTCGCATTTTTTATGTATTTTTTTTTTTTAAGTAGTATACTTCATCTCCCCAATGATGTAGATCTATAACATGCGGAATTGATTATTATTTTGTTGTATAGAATAGAATATTTTGTACTGATTATTTATATTTAAAAAGCTTGAAGGTGAGCTGCAATTAGCTCCTGGGTTCCCAGCTCCACCCAACTTGGATTACAATGGATACCATGATTACATCGATGAAATGCTTCCCGCAGAAAATCCAGTATTGTACGGACTCCATCCAAATGCAGAGATAGACTTTTTAACAGTAACCTCAGATAACCTCTTTAGGACTATTCTTGAAATGCAGCCGAAGGATATCATTACTGGAGAAGGATCTGGAATATCAGTTGAAGAAAAGGTAATTTCAATCAGCATACATCTCCATGTTTCGGGAATATCAATATGACTCTCTGGGTTATATTTATTCATCAACGCGTGTTAACTATAAACGGATTAAACAAGGATGTTAGTTTTACAGATTCATGCCTACGGGTAATGACCGAGGTACAAAACACATTTTTTTTGCTTATCCTCTGTATAGTGTCTGGATCTGATGACTAAATAAAGTCCATTCTTATGTTGCTGGTACATGCTTTATATTTGGTGGCTCATATGTTTTCTCAATGTTTCACCGATTGTACAACAACCAGCAAATGTCTGTTATGACAGTTACACGTGCAGAAACTTGCCAAATATCCAAGTGTGAGGGCGAAATATGCATAAAGCAGCAGGTTTTAAAAAAAGTGGGCAGAATTGTTGCTAGACCGCATTAGTATCTCTTTAAATTTGTTGTTGTATTCCTCTCAGTCATCCTAGAAAACCCTCCATGTATATATTTACTAATCAGTCAGTTGTAATGGGTTACAACTATGAAACAGTCAGTAATGGGTTGATGAAAAAAAAAAAAAAAAAAAAGATGTTAAAATATGTCCGCACTGGGCACAGCTCTTGCAAGCCATCACTGACATCCAAATTTAGACAGTTTTATATTGATTTGTATGGATAGTGTCAAGGTGAAACTTCAACTTAATCTTATAGTGGCAAAAAGGCTGGGTTTTGTTTGTAGTGGGTGATGCCCATTTCTGTTTTAATACAGTTTGGCAAAAAAACAAAGATACAACACACACAATTTCTTGGCTCAATGCTGCTATGATATAACTGTATGAAAGCACTTGCATTCATAGATAGACAGACTTATGCCAAAAACAAATTTTGACATTATTTAGCCAAGATAAAGTGTGCTTTTTTGAGGAAAGAACAGCTTTGTTGCAATAATTGCGCTTTACACATTTATTGTAGGTGAAAAGTATTCTTGATGATATTTTGGAAAAAATTCCGGAAGAATTTAATTTGTCTGAAATAATGCAGAAAACAACTGAACGAAGCCCCTATATTCTTGTTTGTTTTCAAGAATGTGAAAGGATGAATATACTGATGCGAGAAATACGACGATCTCTGAAAGAATTAGATTTAGGCCTGAAGGCAAGTAGATTTTTTTTTATATATATGGTTAATTTGCATCTCCAAATGCAAACATACTTATTTGTTTGTGTTTACACCTTTAGGGAGAGTTGACGATATCTTCTGACATGGAATCTCTACAAATGGCTCTGTACTATGACAGTGTTCCAAACACATGGACCAAATTGGCGTATCCTTCCATGTTTGGACTGGGGCAATGGTACATTCTGCAATTTTTCATTCTTGTGTGGTTTAACTTCACATTGTTTAACCTGATAAGCAGGGCTGTCTTTAACGCGGGGCAACTGCCCTGGGCCCAGTTACTCAGGGGGGCCCAAAGCAGGTGCACCGTGGGCCCTGCTGCTCGCTATTTTATTTTTTTTCCCCCACACACTAGGAAGGCCCACCGGGTGGGCTTTTGTAAGCAGGAGCCCGGTCGCACGCTGTATGCCTTTAACAGCACAACCAGCCCCATGCTTTTCAGCAGCGCTGGGAGGAAGTGACGGCCGTGCGTCACTTCCTCCCAGTGAAAACATAGAGCCGTGCGGGAGAGATTAAGGAGGCAGTGAGGAGGGGGGCTGGGCCGAGAGAGCCAGCCCCTAACTCACAACAGCCTCTGTCACAAGGGAAAGCACCCTTCAAGGAAACAGAAGGTGGGGGAGGGGAGGGACTAACGCAGTCAGTGGATGTTTCTGTGTATGTGTCCGCATGTCTGTATGTGTGTATATTTGTCAGTTTGCCTATATGTGTTTTCCCCCCCCCCACCCACCCACCCACCCGTGTCAGGGTACAGGGGGCCCAAGAAAATTTTTTGCCCAGGGTCCGATTCATATTATAGATGGCTCTACTGATAAGTAATGTTTAAACATATTTAAAAATATAGCCTTGACTTTTTTCCTTTGGATATGTAAAGGCAGTAGTGAGTAATAACTTTGGCCTGTATTCTCTCTTACAATACCTGGATATGACGTAGATGCAGACAGTGGTAGATTACAACTTGAGCAAAAGACACTGTTGGGAAAAGGTGCCTTAGTTTTAATGGTTTGGTTTAGGCTTACAACGATGATTAAAAAAAAAAACAACATTCTTCTCACATCTTCTTGCCAAATGATTCAAATATAAATGGAGTTGTTCTTAAAAGCAATATACCACATATGTAATATTATCATTGTAAAATAGGGTTAATGACCTTCTGCTGAGATGTCGAGAACTTGACACTTGGACACAGGATCTTGTGTTACCAGCAGTTGTATGGCTTTCTGGATTCTTCAACCCACAGTCCTTTTTAACAGGTACCTTCAATAAATAAAACTTCCCGACGCGTTAACTAACCTTTTGTGCCTCAGTCATTTACCTCAACAATAAACACCAACATTCCAAAAAGATAGCATTCTGTCTGTGACTTGTGATGCATTTTGATGTCAGATGACATTGTACAGTTATCAGGAGTACTGAGGGAAAATGAATAGAGTAATCAAGTATTGCTATGTTAGTATGGAGGAAGTTTGATGAATAGTAGGTGTATTAAAATTAAGCAAAAGTTACTTATGTGGAGGATGGGAATAGAGGTTTAAAATGATGAGAAGAGGACAGAAATGTGAAGACTGACTAGAAGAGAGAGGATGGGGAAAGTGGATTATATGTAGGGACGAAAAAAAATCACTGATAGAAAAAGTTCTGGTATGAACTGGAATAGAGTAATAAAGCAGAAATATTGAGATGGATGAGAATTATGAAGAATATTAGGTGAAGTGAACTTGGAGAGAAAGGTGTTCGAATATGGTAATAAGATAATATAGAGGGGGGAGGTTGCAGATTAAGAATAAGAAAAGCTGGTTGGCATCAAAGATAGCAGAAATGGAGGGTGTGGAGTAAGATTAGAACAGAGTTATTAATTAAAAGAACATGAAATGGAAGGGAAATGGATAGAGGTTATGAATGTGAGTAGTGTTGCACAGTGGGAGAGGAAATAAATCTAGGAAACCGTTCAATGAAAATCAGTGGTATGAAGAGGGGCATTGGCACTCGAACTGTACTGGACTAGGACATCCAGCTAAAAAGTATTCACTATCAATGGTCTATATCAGAGTTCTCCAAACTCTGGCCCTTTGGTGTTACTGAACTACAAAATCGCATGATTCTTTGAGTGAAATTGATTGCCAGAAAATCATGGCAGGTGTAGTTTAGGAACATCTGGAGGGACAAAGTTTGGAGAACCGTTAAGATCATAATCTTTCTAGCATTAGTGGGCCTCTTTAGAACTGATGTTGTGAAATAAGTAGGACATGCCATTTCATGAAATATTTAAGGACCAGATAGCAACTGTGAAATGAACAGTCACCAATACCATGTTTCCAATTATTTCACGGAATATGAGGGAAAAAAAAAAAATCTGTCTGTGGCTTCTTACATAACGCAGAAAGTTTACTTTGGAAAGCTCTTTACAGATAATACTAAAGGTGGAAGGCAATGAGAGGCTGCAAGTGCAGTATTTTTATTATAACACAATTCCTACTATAGTGAAATTTACACATTTCTTCATCCAAATTGGATCAATAGTAGATTCTGCAGTTTTCTCATTTAAAAATATTTTTTTTAAAAATACACAAAAAAAAGGTGAAACATTAAAAAAAATGATTAACATTAAAACATGACCGGTGCCATATAAAACTGACACATTGTGATGTGATCTTAAGAATACATTTGAAGATTTACATTTTTTTCCCCCTCATTTAAGCAATAATGCAAAGTATGGCACGGAAAAACGAGTGGCCGCTGGATAAAATGTGCTTGACAGTTGATGTAACAAAGAAGACAAAAGAGGATTACGGACACCCTCCACGGGAGGGAGCCTATATTCATGGACTTTTCATGGAAGGTAAATTTTGTTTTTAGACTTTTAATTAGTGGTGGAATATCACTTTATTCAGGAAATGTTCCTAATTTTTTTGCCTAAATGTAAATACATTTCCCTTAACTGCTAATTAACCAACAATATTACTGGGCCAATAAGGTCAGGTTTACTAAAACAAAAATCAGCATCACATCCTAGTTACTCACTAAACTAAGAATTCACAGGCATTCAAATTGTCAAATTTAAGGCCAAAAAAAGCTTGCATTTTAAAACGTAGTTTGAGCTACTTTGGAGAGAAGGTTTAACGAATTGTTAAAGTATATGATCAGACATTGCATAAGTCTGTCACAGGTAACTCCCTATTTAACCTTGCATTGCATAGAGCCCCAGAAGCATGGATTTCCCAATTGAGTTACTCTGATAAAGCAGGCATTATGTTGCTAGAATAGGACCTTCCATAAATGGGGTACACTGGCGTTGTGGCAGTTTTAAAATTTATGACCATATACACTTTTTAATGAATGGAAAGCTAATGATGGGCTTTGAATATGGTGTTAAGCGAGTGTGTGCACTGGATCTTGTACCCTTATAATGTATGCATGTTTAGGCGAGTTCAGTACTCTGTGTGTATCTATTATTTATACATACCCACACTATTTTCTAAGACTATATTGTTTCAATTCCATTTTCTATATCCATTTTCTTTAAAGGTAAACCATAACGAAATGCAATCCTGATGAAGGAGTTAAGATATTTTGAGACATTAGACACACTGATTGATCAAACTTTTTTTTATTTCAGGTGCTAGATGGGATATGCAGTCTGGTGCAATAGCTGAGGCACGTCTCAAAGACTTGACACCACTTATGCCTGTAATTTATGCAAGAGCTTTACCAGTGGATAAACAGGAACTGAAAAATGTCTATGAATGTCCAGTATACAAGACAAAAATCAGAGGTCCTACCTATGTTTGGACATTTAACCTGAAAACCAAGGAAAAGCCTGCTAAATGGGTCCTGGCTGGTGTGGCGTTGCTTTTGACAGTATAGCCCAATGATGGCTAAAGATCTACAATACACGTTCTGTTTTTCTTGAAACTGAGTTGGCTTTTAGCAGGATTTATATATTTAAGTCCGATATAGCCATCACGGATGATAAAGTTCATACATATCTAAAGGAACAATGTTCGAAATCACTGGACATTCTTTAACACAATCTACCTCAAATTACTTTACAATGTGTCTTGTGAGAAACAATACAAGAGAAGTTTATTTGTATATTAACTTATAACAAGTATTGCTACGAAACAGTAGGATATAGTGTGTGCAAAATAATCTGCTAATTTACAATGTTAAGGCCTAGGAAAACAAGATTTTCTTTTCTAAAGCATGTGGCATTAAGCGGCACAGAACTGACTTTAAAGCAAGTCAGTCATGCCAGATTAGACCCCTTGTCTAGCCATAGGACTTGATAAATTTGTACAGATAAGTGTTTTGTTTTCTGCTAAAGGATTACTCCACCCATTATAATAACTGTATTTTATTTTCGTATGCCTCATTGGACAAGAGTAGCATATCTACTCCCCCCCCCACCCACTCCATTTTAATTTTTTTATAAGTAAAAAAAACAAAAAAAAACAACCCTGTACATAAATATAAAACTTGCCCAGGGAGCTTCTCCCATGCCCCGTCCAATGTTTTGGTGTATAGATCATGTCCCTGCAGTCTTCCTGCTAAATTCTCTGCCATTAAGGAGTTAAATTGCTTTAATTATACAATCCTAATCACACCTCCCTGCACAGCTTTCCTAAACACTTCCTATAAGAAGAGATCTAATGTTTCAACTTCCTTTATTGCACATTCTGTTTAATCTAGCTATTTTTTCTCCCCTGCTCTGTTAGTAGCTATATAGACCCGGAAGGAGGCTCCTGTATGTGACTAACGTTCAATTTACAGAGCAGGAGATAAAAACGTTTAGTAAGTTAACATCTTATTGAAAAAGTTAAACCTTTATTTTTTTTCATGCAGGCTGTGGGAGTCACAGCCAGGGGAGGGCTGCATAAACAGAAACAAAAGTGATTTAACTAATAAATGGCAGAATTGAGACTACATGGGCATGACCTATACACTAAAACTGAAAGTTGTTTTGATGCATTTGGCTTTTTATCTATGACAAACAGATTCTCAGAAGAAAATTCTATCAAAATGGAAATGTAAACCACACACGGTGTTTATACTGTAATTTTAAAAAGGAAACGCAAATTGTGACGGAACTGTGTTACAAAGCTAAAGAGAATGCAAATATTAGCACTTCATGTGTAAAACTGAATACAAATGAATACAACTGCAAATATAGAAGTAGATTTGTATTATGTAAAATAAAACATTCTTATACAGTCATACAAGTATAAAATTAAGGCCTGCAGTCTAAAACTGGTTAAGGAGTATCTAACTAAGAAAACAAACAAAGTTACATTAAAGCACAGTATTTCATAACGTATGTCTCTAGTTATTAAATTCTGCTAAGGAGAACATCAAGAATACTACAGAGCTCTTTATAGAACAGGTAGTGAATGGCATTAGTACATTGACAGAAGGGGCAGCAGCTATGCAAATCTTGATCTCAAAAGAGGTCATTTATACAGCCATGTACATTGACTGCAGAAGTCAACACAACAAGAAAAAACAAGAATCATTATTTGGTGGTTTTAAGAGGTGCTATCACACACTTAACCTACCTAAATTGTTTTTTTTATACAGACTAAAAACTTTTTTTTGGTGTGGCCTGAGTCAAGGTTATATTTTCTTTCCTGTGTTCTTTACATGCAACTATGTTTAACAGTACAAAACAAAAATAATTATATATTTTTCATTTGATTAGACTCATTTCTTTTTTACATTTTCATAAAGACAATCTATGATTTTTTTGTACTGTCAGTGTTATTTACTAAAGCGAGAATTCAAGTGAATTCTAAATTTAAGGACACAGTAGCTGAATGGAAAGCATAGTTAATTTTTATTTATGTTTTGATTTTTAGACATTAAATTTTAAATTCACTTTGAATTCACCATGAATTCTAACTTTATTGAATAAACCTTGTGTTTGGTTTTTCCTTTTCATTCCAACACGATCAAAAGATATACATGGAACAAAATCCTTGCATAGTTTGTCTCATGTAAGAGAGGAATGTCCTCTGCCATTTTTCATCATTGGATAATGGAACAGGCAACATCTCAGAGGTCTACGGGACCTAACTGCACTTGCTTGGTATATGGGTATCCTCAATAGACCCATTTCTGTACACTCATGCATGCGTGTACAACAGCGATGACAGTTCCAGGCAGACAAAAAGTCACCAGGAGCTGAAGAATGGTGGTGGTGCCAAGGAGAGGTAGTTAAATTTAACACTCTCTCTCTCAAGCCCCATCCAAATCATACAAAGAACCGACATGGGGGAGCTTTAAACAGATTTATGTTAAGAGCACTGCCTTAAATTTCTTAAAAACCATAGGTATAAACGAATGTAAATAGGCTTAGACAAAACAAAGGTGAGAGATGTTTGAATAAGACCGTATTTAGCATGCATTATGAAGCTTCTGGGTACAATTAAACCACACCTTACTACGTACTGTCTGTTAGTCCACAAAATTTAACAACCTATTTGGATAAGTACTTTAGTAAAGTCTTTGAAACCAAAACCTATTTAACTTCAATATCTGCTCATAAAAACAATTTTATTAAAATATTTTTTTATTTTTTATTTTTAAGTATGGAGCAGCCTATGAAAATCTATCAAACTTTTTTTTTTTGTCCGAGATTTGTTCAGTGTGGATAAAACAAATGGCGTAAAAGAGAAGCTGAAGAGAACGGTCAAGCAAATTGCAGATTTCAAGCATAAATAATTGGATCAATTTTACTTTTTAAAAAATCAACTTTTTTTGGCTCAACTCATCCATTTCAACCCAACATTTACAATCTTTTTGTCATTTTTCCAAAACAGCAAAGTTAGTAAACTCGTGGCAAGCCAAGTTTGCAAAGAATCCAGTGCAGCTCTGTAAACCATCTAGACAGAAGTAGCATTGGTCCATTGAAATTAAACACCACGTCAAAGGCATTTTCATGGTTTCAGCTATGTAACCGGATAGAATAAACCTAAGTGGATATTGAAAGAGAAATGCTGATGTGTACTATGCCTACTTTATGGGCACAGTTACACTCACATATAAGGTGCATGTTTTCCTACATTAGATTAGAAATTATTTCCCTAAATTTATATCTGAATTAATGTGATCCAAATAAAACTGCAGATCCATCTGGCTTGGTGGTCTAGAAGAATAAGCAAAATGTTTAAAAGCATTGGATGTCTTAAAGGACCACTATAGTGCCAGGAAAAAACACTTTTTCCTGGCACTATAGTGCCCTGAGGGTACCCCCACCCTCAGGGTCCCCCTCCCGCCAGGCTCTAGGGGGTGGAAGGGGTTAAAACTTACCTCTTTCTCCAGCGCCGGGCGGAGAGCTCTCGGCCTCCTCCTCAGCTGAATGCGCATTCAGCCAGTCTCATAGGAAAGCATTCACAATGCTTTCCTATGGACGCTGGCGACTTCTCACTGTGATTTTCACAGTGAGAAGCACGCAAGCGCCTCTAGTGGCTGTCAATGAGAGCCACTAGAGGCTGGATTAACCCTAATATAAACATAGCAGTTTCTCTGAAACTGATTTGTTTATTGAAAAAAGTGTTAATCCTGGCTGGACCTGGCACCCAGACCACTTCATTAAGCTGAAGTGGTCTGGGTGCCTATAGTGGTCCTTTAAGTACTTTCATTTTTCTTTAATTCTTGTCCAAAATCAATCATCTTCCACTAGTCCTTTTTGTAAGCTGAAAGAAAAAAAAAAAAAATAGGGAATGTTTATTTTTATTTGAAGTGTCATGAAAATATAGAATAAAAGTGGCAATGTCTTCATCTTTGCTGTCTCCAGTAGTCTAATAACATTGCTATAGAATTACCATTACACACATAAGAAAATGTGTAGTAGATAATTATACCATTATCTTTACGCAAGGTGCTTTACAATATGGAAAGTCTACAAAACTAGCAACAATTTTACATTGCTAAGAATAAATGATGGATAGTGAATTATTAGTCTTTGTGCTTGAAAAATTCACCTTTCAAGATACTCTTTCACATTATCATAACCGTAAAACTTTGCCAAATGAATAAGCATTCCCGTGGCACAGCGACCGTCACGCTTGCGGCAGTAGCTGCAGTTACAAATATCTCGACATGGAGGACATATCCAATCCTAGGGAGAGGAGAAAAAAAAATGTAATATTAATTGACAAAATATAGGCATGCTCACAAAAAGGGACACTTCAGGAACCTTAACTGCAACCATGCAGCTCATAAGTCATTCATAAAGTATTTTATTGTAGAATGAAAGACACCGGTTTGCGTGAAAAAAATGAAATATCCGTGCACCATAATCTAACAATTTCCAAGTATTTTTCCAATAGGAATTCCTGAGACACTGATCTACTCCTGGTCTGGTTAAGGTTTCCCAAAAAGCACCACTGCAGTGTTTTCTCGCATGGAGGTGCTGCTCATGCATGCAAGTGTACGCAACCTTAAATGTAATAGTGCTTCAAAGGTTTACACAGAAGACAAGGGTGGAGTTTTAGGGATGCACCGAAATTTCGCCCGAAAAAGGGTAACATCTGTTGTAAATGTGTGCTGCCGGGTGCGAGGCCCCTCCCATCTACTCGGGGAGAGAGCCAGTACAGTTTGCAGCTTCGCCCAGTGTGAGCTGCAGACTCTGCTGTATATAGTGATCCCTAGCAAATCAGAGCGCTGCCGCGGGTTACCACAGCAACGCTCTGCCTTCTAGAGCTTGCAAGATACAGCACAGTCTGCAGGTCACACAGGGCGGACACAGACCACCAGGGAGCATTGACCCTGGAGATACAGCACAGTCTGTAGCCAGGACACTGGACCACCAGGGAAACAAAACAAAAAAAAAAAAGAAGGTACACTAACACCCTTCCTCACTGCCACCAGTTGCGCCCACCCGCCGCCAGTCGCGCCCTCCCTCTCTCACCCCCTCCCTTCCACGCTCTGTCATCTGCCACCCCACACTATGTGCCCTACCCATACTACATCCCTATCACCCCACACTATGTGCACTACATCCCTAGCCCACCCCTTACACACTCTACATCCCTATCCCACACCGTGTTCCCTACACACTACATCTCTATACTGCACCCCACCATGTTCCCTACACACACTATATAACCTACACAAAAATACACACTACATCCCTTTCCCACACCTCACTATATTCCATACACACACACACACTACATAACCTACACATCATTTAGGGGAGAAAAAAAAAAATCATTTTTGGATTTCGGCCCAGAATTTTTACTTTGGTGCATCCCTAGTAGTTTTATTTGTATTGTTTGTTCTAATGGACCGACAATATTTTGTATGTACTTTTGATGTACTTACAGGGTCTAGAAGCGCAGTTCTCACATCTTCACCATACCGGTTCCGTAGACACGGACCACAAAACTGGCCCCTGACTCCGCCACAGCCTAGATTGCGACAGACTGTTTTAGTGTCAACTGTTTTTTGCCGGCACTGATGACATGTGCTGCCCTGGAAACAAAAAAAACAAAACCAAAAAAAAAAAACACACCCATAAATACCTTTCAATAAATTCACATGAATTAGAAAATGTATAATGCAGCATTTAACCATGTAGGTCAGTACATATACTCAGTTTCAGAGTGATTAGGCACTGGGTACTTTAATTTTCCTCCAATAAAAACATACCTAATTTATATAAAGTAGATAGGAATGGGACTGTTCACGTATGCCTAATGAATGAATACAAAAGGCCCTTTTTTGTTTTTTTTTTGTATGGCAAAACATGCTAAATAAGGCAAGTGGCACAAGATTATTTATTATACTTGGAAATCTGAATTTTAGTACAGTGCTTCAAGATGGCGGAAGATGAATTAGAAAGGTCCTCTCTACAGACCTCTTTAATAGCAGGAAATCAGCTTTACAAAATGTTTTTTTTAAATGAGGGCAGTCCAGCCAAAGTGGAGAAAAGGCTTCCAGAAGGACACTTCCATCACTCAAACAGAATATTGCAGGGAGTCTCACTGGGGTTTGATAACATCTAGTAAAAACCTTATATGCCAATTCCTGAAATTTAGAAGCAATAGGAGAATGCACTGTGATCTGTTTTATCCAGTCTTGATCAGATCAGGTAATAGAACAATCTGAATCCCATTGGATTAAATATCTAATTAACATTTTATCTTATCTTAGCCATAACTCCCTCAGGAGGAGAGAGAGGTTTTCCAGATCAAGCATGTAGTTTACAAAAGAAAAACAAGCAGGGAGCCCAGAAATATGTGTTAAGAATGCTTGATTGACAATCTTGGTCAGCTATCTTATAGAAGCAGCAATTTTTACAAATCATTGATGCCGTAGTATTGAGAGAGGCCTCAGGATGCTCTAAACTGTATACATTTTACAGTAATGTAAAGTGCTTTATTCTCCCCTGGTAGACACCTTTGTCTCATGTGTGCTAGAGAACTGACTAGTGTTCAATGGTACACATCAGTTAATGCTACAATTTCTTTCTCAACATAATTTAAACCATTTTAGTAAACACATAAGATTTTAATTCTTGCCCAAAAGTATACAAGTTAATGCAAAATTATTTTACAACAAACATGTTAAAGGGTAAAGAACCGTTCCCTATTCTGAAGTATAACGGGGGGGGGGAAGAAAAATACATTGTAGTTCTTTTGATAGGAGGGCATGCAAGAAACTGCAGGTTTTGATCTAAATCTTGTAATATTAAAACCAAAATAAAGTATTTAAATATTGGATTTTGAAAATACTTTTGTTTTGTTTTTTTAACTGGAGAATATAAGCATGCAGGCTGTAACATAGTTTGCAATTTCTGGCATAATTATAAAACCGTACTGAAGGAAAAAAAGTGAAATATGTTGTTAAAGTGATATAAATAAACAATTACCACAATTTTGTCATAAATCTTGTCTTTAACAGTAACAGCAACATTTTCTAACTCCTCTTCCGTAATATCTTCAACAGAGCGAAAACTAGTGTACTTTGATGACCTCCTTCTCCTCTGATATTCTTCACGCTCCTCCTGTGAAATAGACACATACGATATGTTACATTTTTCTCCAAAGGCTCAAATTGTCACAAAACTAAACCACTTGCTCCATTTGGTTAAGTTGTCTAGCATGCCGTGGTATAATATTAAACCATTTAGGAATGGTTTAAACTGGGGCTCTTCTTGGACCACCCCGGTAATGGGGTATTAGCAAGTCTTTATTAACAACGTCAATTTCATCCAACCTGGACTACACGGATTGGCAGAGAAAGCTGGGCTATCCTGCCCAAAGCTATCTCACGTAATGTAATGGAGAAAGCTGACATAATGTGAAGCGTTAAGCAACTCTTGATAAAAGACTGTAGAGAGAGGGCAAATGTCTGATTTGTAGCTGAGAGCTAACAGAGTTTAAATGAGCAAATACTACATACGAAGCAGTCAGGACATGAGAACCCTACAACATTTTATAGATTTATATTGACCTAAAGAAACCAAACACTGGAATACACTCAAAGGATGAGTCTACAATATTGCAACTAAAGTCCTAATCATTAATCCTTATTTCTGACCATGAATTATAGTCTCTAATAGCTCTAATATTGTATTCATGTGCAACCAGTCACATGTTAACATTGCTTTGTGTTAAAAGGCAGTGCACAAATTGCCCATTTCACTAAAAAGGAAACATTGGAATTTATGGATACCTCACTCATTGTTTGCTTTAGCAAAG
The DNA here is from genome assembly GCA_933207985.1 of Pelobates cultripes. Classification (NCBI taxonomy): domain Eukaryota; kingdom Metazoa; phylum Chordata; class Amphibia; order Anura; family Pelobatidae; genus Pelobates; species Pelobates cultripes. The sequence continues at coordinate 55,461,620 of OW240915.1, forward strand.
CTCCCTTTCTGTAGCTCTGTAGGTGTTCAGCAAATTTAACAGCTGATAAAGTGAAATTTTCCAGTGCAAAGTTCTCTGGGGGACGTGCATTTCTGGTTGGGTTTGTACGTCGTTCAACTGGACCTTCAGAGAAACTTCTTCGAGGAGCTTTTTTTGTTTTCTAAATAAAAAAAATTAAAAAAAAGATTTAAAACAAATAAAAATAAAAAAAAAATTTGAGAGATTACACCATATTTGTTCTAAAGCTAAGTTCCAAAATGAGCATCCACAGTCAGAACTTAACCCCACAACATTCTCTCTATACATTATACAACTTTCAAACAGGAATTGCTTATCCTGGGATTACTTACGGAGGGAGGAGTAGCGGCAGCAGTTTTCTTTCCAGGAAAAAGTTCAGGCATAGAATTCAGTTCAGCAAGCAGCTGGGCAAGCTGAAATTACATTAAAGTAATAAAGATTACACATAAATATATATATATATATATATTCCAAATGATCTTTGGAAGATCTAGAGTGCCAGTATTATTTCTGTGTGTGTGTGTATATATATATATATATATATATATATATATATATATATATATATACATACATACATACATACATACATACATACATACACACACAAAAATAGAAATAATACCGGCACTCTAGATCTTCCAAAGATCATTTGTTTATTTTCAGTCAATCCAGAGGGTCAACGTTTCAGCTCCCATTTGGAGCTTTCATCAGGACACATCAAAATAATTTTACATAATGACAAGCTTAAATAGGACTAAAATCATAATCACTCACCAAACCAGCTGCTCCTTGTTTCTCCCGATGCTCGGCGTCTGTTCAGCGCACCTACGCATGCGCGCAATTACAGGAATCACCTCCCAGTCATATATACACATATATATATATATATATATATATATATATATATATATATATACATATACACACACACACACACACACACACACACTCTATCCAAATCGTGACAATTTTAGTTAAACAAAGGGTTTTAAAACTAGACTAAAACAGATACCATATTTTGTTCATTTACATTAACCATTATGCACTATTAGAAATTAAAATGAAATTCGACTATCAACTTCAAATTAAGTTGTAATATTCTACTAGCTACTGGTTTACCATTCATTATTGCAGCATACATACCACTGCTTTGTTTTCCTTAATGTTCATTGCTCTTTTAAGCAAGGCACTGGAATCTCCCTGGTTGGATTTGACACAGTTATCCTCAGAGTCAGATGCCGGGGAGGCTTTCCTTTTGCTCCCTTGCTGAGAATTCTTCACTCGGGGGTTAGGTTTTTTCCCTTCTTCCTTGCCCAATTTTGAAAGGGGAACTTCGGGAGCCTTCTTACTCTTGTTAACACACTTTTTATTGGGAAACTGTAGTGCAACGCGAAGGCCGAAGCTTCGTCGTTTAGGAAGACTAGCAGCTTCTTCACTTCCCGACCCGCCACAATCTTCATCACTTCCATCTGACATCAGCTTAAATAAACAAACAAAATTATTCAACACTTTCCATTCCAGTGAACAATACTCTTTTTTGACCAAACACTGCCCTGTCTTGTAGCTCAATGATGTGACGTAGCAGAGAATGAAATCCGTGCACATGTGGGTAAGTCCAACCTGATATACACTGCATGGCCAAAAAAAAAAAAAAAAGTCACATGCTCTAATATTTAGTTAGACCGCCTTTAGCTGTGATTACGGCATGCATTCGCTGTGGCACTGTTTCGATAAGCTTCTGCAATGTCACAAGATTTCTTTCCATCCAGTATTGCATAAATTTTTCGCCAAGATCTTGTATTAATGATCAGAGAGTGGGACCACTGCGCAAAGCCTTCTCCAGCACATCCCAAAAGTTCTCAATGGGGTTAATGTCTGGACTCTGTGGTGGCCAATCCACGTGTGAAAATTATGTCTCATGTGCACCACTCTTTCACAATTTGAGCCTGATTAATCCTGGCATTGTCGTTTTGGAATATGCCCATGCCATCAGGGAAGAAAAAATCCATTGATGGAATAACCTGGTGAATCAGTATATCCAGGTAGTCAGCAGACCTCATTCTTTGGACACATAATGTTGCTGAACCTAGACTTGACCAACTGCAGCAATACCAGATCGTAGCACTGCCCCCAAAGGCTTGTACAATAGGCATTAGGCATGATGGGTGCATCACTTCATCTGCCTCTCTTCTGCCCCACTATACTAACAGTTTTTAATAATGCGTTGGACAGTTCTTAACCCAATTTTAGTAGTTTCTGCAATCTCCTTAGGCGTTTTCCTGATGCATGCCAATGATATGACCCTTCTCAAACAGACCAACATCTTTTCCACGACCACGGGATGCGTCTTTCGACATGGTTGTTTGAGAAATGAGAAGATACTCATTGCATCAATTGGGGTTAAATAACTTGTTGCCAGCTGAAAGATAAAATCGCCTGTGCAGTAACTATCCAATAGGAGGCTCTTCCCTAATTGCTTAGTTAAATCCAGGTAGCGACTTTTTTTTTGTCCAGGCAGTGTATAAACCTTGTATGTCCACTCTGCTATGTTTGCAAATATATGAATAAAGCAAACCACTGCTATTGAATAATTCACCATGAAAAGGAAATCCTGATTCCTCATGCCCAATTTCAGAATAAATCCATGATGTAACTTGCAAAATGCCAAGTACTTTCTCTGCTGAAGGTGGTCCTGCTGTAGCAGACCATAGGCACATAAAATTGTTAAGCAAATACAGGCTGCTAATCACTACAGCTGCTACCATGTACAATAGGAAACAATTAAAGAGACACCCTGGAAACCATAACTACTTTGTCTAATAAGAGTGGTTATGGTACCTGGAATACTCTGGTTATAGTACCTTCCATTGGTGGGTATATTCAGTGGCATTATACTCTACCAGTAATGGGCAGCAGTGATAAGCTGAGAGTGCGCAGCTTACTTTCTTAGCCTATCAAGGACACCTGTCACTGGTTGAGCTAATGTGTCTGCATTAGCTCAGGCAACAGAAAAGAGACAAGCTTCAGGCCCCCGAGTAACCTCATTCAATATCAAACCACAGGAGAAAGGTTTGACACTGAATTGTAAGTGGGCCTCAAGGGACTCCAAGTACCATAACCGCTTTCACTACAAGACAATTTAGATGCCAAATGCCTGACCTCAACTAGTGCCAAGATATTGTGAAGATATGGAAACTGAGACAGAAAAAACAAACACAGAAAAGTGTACTGTACAACTTCATGTGAGCATTTCTTATGTTTTTAGAAAAAAAAAAAAAAAAAAAAACGACCACACTTGAGAATAGGATGATATGAGGAAAATAAATTAAATAAAAATTGGAGATGCTTACAGTCAAATAAAAATGTTATTAAAACACATGGATAAGGGTGATTTTCTAGAATAAATAAGATAATTAAAAAATTTCATACAGTTATTAAATGGGACAGGAAATCTACATAGTTGGAGAATTTTGCCTATTTTGGTCTAAACCATGTAATTCCCTGTTCAATTCCTGGTTTAGTAATTAAAGCATTTGACCAGCTCAGAGTGCATGCTATCAATGCAGGGAGGCAGCGACCAAGACTTCCTCTTGCAGGCAGAAACCCCATCAAAAGCTCATTAAGTTGGACGGCCACATGCTGACAACTTTTTGCACAGGATCGACATTAGGCATAGTTCAGGGATGCCCAAGTCTTGGGTAGCAGGGGTGCAACTAGCCCATGCAAAAATAGTGTGTATTACTCTGCATGTATAGCATTTCAAGCAGAAACGCAGCCCATACAGACTCCTACCACCATGACCATTTCTAAATGCAGAAGTTGTCATGAACGTTGGAATAACCCTTTAACCCTAAAAATAAACATACAGTACAACAAGGAATGAGCAGACAGTAAACCTACCGTACTCTGCATATCTACTTCACTCTGAGTAAATCCCTCAAACACATCACTCTCAGATTCTGTGTCTTCAGAAAAAATCCTCCGCAGTTCAGCTGTCATATACTGAGAGCGAAGACGGGGCCTCTGCACATTAAAGGAAAAAACAAAAACAAAAACCGTAATCATTACTCTAAGCACAGAAATTAAAAGTCAGGAACCAACCAAATACCTTTAGTAAATTTACAATTAGGTCAAGGTTACCAAATTGGTGTGCGTGAGATATATGTTACTCTACATTTCAGACATACCTCCCAACATTGTGAGGTATAAATGTGAACTGGGGGGACACAAGTTAGGGCCAAAAAAAAAAGTGTGTCAACCATTCAGTGCTGCCCATGCCCAGAGTGCTGTTCAAGCCGTCTTGTATGGACTGAATACTTTGCATTTAAGTTAAGCTGCAAGAACATCTTTAACAATAAGTGTGTGTCTCTAGAATCCACAGTAGCAGGGCAACAGAGAACAAATAATAGAGAGGAGTCCACATTTAGGGCTGTCCTGTCGAATCAGACTGCTGGCACAATCCATGATATCAAATGGGTTAATAATACATTGCTTAAGTGTTTCCAGGTTCACCCTCCATTCGATGTAACTGATAAGGAAGATTTTGGCTCTAAGTCTCTGACACTTTGATGCACTGCCAATTCACCTTCTCAAACTCCAAACTAGAGTAGTTTCATATGATTTAATCAAAATTAAATCATTCCCAATCTGTGCACAAGCTGGTATTGAATAACAAATGGGAAAAAAAAAACTAAAAACTTTTAATACTTTTATATTTTTACAGTTAGTTTGTTTTCCAGTGTTATAGTTTGTCATTTTGATTTGAGGGAAGTCTATTCATATCACCTACTTTTACTGGTTTATTAAAACTATATTGCTGGCATACAGATCAATGTATCAGTCTAAAAAAATAAAATAAAGATGGATTTTACCACATATATTATTTAAATTACAGCATGTCCATCATCTTCATATCCCTATGGTGGCATTGCTGCTTGGTAAGCAGTACCCTGCGGTGCCGTACTGATGAGATATACTTAGCAGGTACCACCATTTCTTTGCACATGCACGGACGTACAACGCTGATGTTTATATAGGATTCCACGAGTCCCTACTTTGTCTTATAATATCTTTTGACTACTTTTGGAATTTCAGTGACATTCCGACAGTTAACGTGAGTATTTCAGAAAAACGTATCTTTATGGAATACTCAATTTGTTTATTGTATTTTTTTTAATCTAACACACAAATTTTTATTCAAGTGAGAACTGTTGATAACTCAAAGTTCATTTTAAGGCTAAAGATTTTTTTTACAATTTAGATATTTATGCCTGAAATTTAAATTCACTTTATTAAATAACCATGCCAGTGTTTGAATACAAGATGTCCCAATGCATTTGAAAAAAATATATTGTATTGCAATCTGCTCATTTTCCAGACATAATGTGGTGGTTATATTTATTTCCTAGCCATTTAAGTCATGCAGAGAATTAAGTGAGGAAACAGATGGCTGGTGAAAAGCTAATTGTGGGGAAAAAAGGGGTAAAACAAGTCTGTCCATTGTGAAAACAGGAAGCACTTAAATATATCTGGTACAATGGGTCTAGCGTTACACACTATTTTACAAGTGACAAATCAATAAAATGCTAATTCTCACACGTATTTTAGTGCACATATTGACAACAGACTAGGATTGTCACTAGAAGGTGTCACAATGGTTCCAACAACAAAAAGTTCAGACCTAAAGGGTTATGCAAATCGTGTGAAGGTATTTCAAATTAAAAAGAATCATAATCAGAAACAAACAAACAAACAAAAAAAAAGGCACGAGCAGGCCCATTTAATAAAAGAGCTTAGTAAATACAGATTTTTTTTTTTTTTAACTATTCCCCTTTTTCATTGCCCATGTGAAGGTACTGGTACCTCAGGTCATGAAAGGGTTAATTATTATTCTATTTCCTTGTGTAAAGCAATCATCAAATTGTAGCACCCCACGTTTCAGTACATAACGTAGGATCCATTGTATATAAATATGAATAGAGATGCTACTTCTTTAAAAGGGTTGATCAACATTGTGTATACACACACAATTAGAGCGGTTATTAAAAAGCATACAATTCCATTAACACTGATGTGATAAGAATGTTAGGGGAACCGATTCATGAGCTAAATCAAGCCATGCTTTGTCTTTTCATGAATAATCCACAACTCCGTGCTGCACTGCATATTCCTTAGAATACAGCGGAGTGCTATTGGATATGTGTGGTGTTCTTGCTGAGAACACTGAAAGAGGCATCATTGACTATTCGGTCAGTTTCTGGTCACAGAGATTCCTCCGAGTTGAAGCAAACAACTTAAACTAAGAGATAAGCAACGTTTTCCAATTTTTTTTAACGCATCATCCATGTAATAAATTGAATTATAGTAAAGTTATAGTTTTAAATAATACCTATATGGATGTGCCCACTGCTTGCTTTATCCTCTTAATGTTTGAAAACTCATCGTTCGATTGGGACAGACTGCAAACTTTAACTACGCACTCTGAGGGTGCAGCCATTAATTTTGGTTTTGAACACCCTTCAAATTTTGATATACATAAAAAAAAAACAAAAAAACAAAAAAAAACACTCCAGTCCTGGATTGGGCATAGCCGCACAGGTTAGACTTTAGCACTAAGGAATTTTACTTCCTGCAAGGTTAAATGGAGGCACTAGAAAAAGCTAACATTTTAATGACTTAATGGAAGAATATTTGTAAGGAGCTTTGAGACGTTTTTACAAAAGAATGAAAAAGTACTTTCAAGAGCAACTGCATTAGCTCTTTTGCTTTGTGCCTCTGTGCCAGAGCCCTGCTGAGATTACTACATGCTAACTCATTTCTTGTGTGTCTTCTATTACTTCCAAATCTACACCCAAGGAGCCTGCTTCAGGGGAGCACAATTACCGATTAGGAACAAAGAAGAAACATACTTCACCCCAGGCATTCCTGGGAACTGATGGGCTTCAATTAGGGAAACTTGCTGCCGATTTTCAAAAGGCTGCCTCCCCTCCCTAGAACCTCTATTAAAATAGTTTTGGGACTCCCCTCTATGATTTTCAAGAGACTCATTAAATTGTTCACTAGTCCCGTCAAAAAAAAATATAAAAAAATAAATAAAATATTTCATTTCAAATAAAAATGATTTACGGATTTTTTTTTTGCACGCAAGGCAACTATGCCAGTTACATAGTTATTCAAATCAAATAAATAGATTTGTGTGTGTACTGTACACAAACAAAAATAAAACAAAAAATATCAAATAAGCAGCTCAGTGTGGTGTCACAACTGTTTTCAAAGAATGTTTACACTCCCACTGGGAAACCGTGTGTCCGTCAAATCAGGACATCACAAACTAAGTATGGTATAGTTGTCAAACTGTGTTTCGCTGTATTTTATATGGAAATGTACAGAAAAGAACTCTTTCCTAACCCCTAGGAAAAAAAACAAAACAATTCTAATAGATTCAAGATTATATTAGCGATCATGAGGAGAAGACAAAAAGATGCAGCCCACACAGAGAATTAAAAAATAAAATAATAATAATAATAAAATAACCTTATGATGCAGCAAAATTCATGCAAGAATACAGAGCTACATTTTTTAACCTCCCTTAGTAGTACTGCCCCTATCCCATTTATGTTTCTTATTCAACTTAAAGAAACACTATAGGGGTCAGGAATACAAACATGTATTCATGACCCTAAAGTGTTAAAAACACCATGTAGCCCCCCAGCATCCCCCTAAATATATTAAAATCATACCTTTATTCCAGTTTGCTGCTGCTGGCTCTGCCTCCTTGGCTGACAATCAGAAGTGTACAGTGTTACGGAATTAGCTGGCGCTATATAAATAATAAAATAATAATCTCAGCCAATCACAATGCTTTCCCATAGGAAAGCATTGGATTGGCTGAGCTTGTCAAGAAGGCAGATTGGGGCAGAGCCAGCAGAAGCCAAACAGAGCCTTGGCCAATCAGCATATCCTCATAGAGATGTATTGAATCAATGCGTCTTTATGAGGAAAGTTCAGTGTCTCAAAGCAGAGGGAGGAGACCCTGAATGTCAATGCTGTACTCTAGGCAGCACTACCCCAGGAAGCACCTCTAGCAGCCATCTGAGGAGTGGCCAGTGAAGTTATCATTAGGCTGTAATGTAAACACTGTTTTTTCCTCGGAAAAGTGAACAGTGTTTACTGAAAAAAAACTGAAGGGAATGATTATACTCCCCAGAACAAATACAACAAGCTGTAGTTGTTCTGGTGACTATAGCTACAATGACAGTTAGGATAAGAGGTGCAAAAATGTCCAGTTAAACTCACATTTATTGTCCCATCTACACTGTTTCTCCAATTAAGAAAACAATTCCCACTAATAAAATTCTGGTGCAGCAACATCAGCACACTACGATGCAAGTCCAAGCATGATTAGACAGCTTCTGGAAAATGTCCCAAAGAGAGCTTCTGGCTACTTTTGGCCGGCTGAGCCCCACATGACCCCGTATACCTGAAGTAAAATGAATGCCAAGAAGTCACGAGCCGCCAAAAATAAATAAACAACAAAATGTAACGTGTGGTGTAACATGAATTAAAATCCAAAGTAAAGGTGTGTTTTCAGACATTACCATTTTCTAGTTTTGGTGTAATCTGCATTTTAGCATCAAAACCAATACATTAGGAAGTAGTAGTTTTGGTGCCTCGAGTACATAACAAGAAGGCAAAGTGAAACACATCATGAATGCATTATGTAAATAACACCATTATAAATGCAAATAAAGAAATAAAACATTGTAAAATAACAAAAAGAAAAGGCTGCTGCAGTGAGCACTAGGACCCTGTATATATCAATTTCTTGTTAAAAACATTTTTTTTAAAGTTTTTTGAGGGCGAAGCGGATTTTGAAATAAATTGCCTATTCATCTATTTCCACAATCTTTGGCTTAAATTTTTTTATTAAGATTTAATTAGCAAAAAATTCAGAATTCAGTGTGTAACTCCACATATCTTACCCTTTGCCCCTCCCCAATCTCTCCCATAGAGAGTGAGTGTGTGTGTGTAATGGCTGTATGTTTGTGTTGTTGAAATAGTGTGTGTTGGTTCCTGTAAAAAATAAAAAACTATGCTTGATAGCACCTCACCCAAACGTGGTATAATAGTGCAACAACTATAAACTAGGACTGCGAAGGGCATCCAGTACCTCAGATTTGTGGCTCATTAACAAACAAAAGAAAGGATCCATGAGTATTTACATTTTTATTTTGAATTTCAAGAAGTAACAGTTTATGAGAGGGCTTGACAAATTCCAGGTTCCAGGTCAACTAGGGATTTTGCCCTGGCACATGGGTATTTGTCAGCCCTGGCCACCTTAGGGTCCCATGAAGTGGAAAACTGAGCAACGGAGGCAGGCGGCGAGGAAGCTGTATTCTTCCTGCTCTTCTAATGCTGCTTCCACAAGACACCCTGCTGTGATGCCAGGAGCCAGAATATGATATCACTACAGCCCCGACAATATTAAATGTTACGCGAGAAAACAGCGCAAGAAGGTGACAGCAGCCACAGTGGACCCCAGATCTCCCAAAGGTAGGGTAGGCTGGGTGGACATAAATATTTTTTATATGAATCTCAAGAACACGTTTAATTTAATGAATTGAGTATAACAGTAGAGACGCACACCTCTAAGACAAAAGGGGTCTCTTTTTTTTAATACACCATTCCTTATCGTTTGAGCTGTTACAAATTAAGAAATATAACCAAGGGAGATTCCTTATCCTACACTGCATGATAAACAAAGCAGAACACACCCTGGTAGGTATGTATGGTCCCAATGACCACCAAATTATTATTATTATTTTTTTTATTTTTTTTTACACAAAGTGCTCACCCTGTGGCGACCTTAACCACGTTCTAGATTCGCATGCTGATACAACCTTTCCAGATTCATCCCCTAGACATTTAGCACTACGGACGCACAGCAAAGCCCTGACTAAACTTATGTCTGAACATGACATATATGATTCATGGAGAACACTTAACCCTACGGGATGAGAATTTTCCTTCTACTCCAGTGTACACAAGTCATTCTCCAGGATAGATCATATACTGGTATCTGGCCACCTTCTAACAGGGATCACACAGTGCTCTATTGGAGACATAGTGTGGTCAGATCATGCACCACTTACGCTGACGATTCAAGACCAATTCCCACATAGAGGACAAGCGCTGTGATGTCTCAATGACTCCCTTCTGCAAGACCCTAAGTTCGTTACCCAAGTGTCACAAAATCAGGAGGACTACATCATAAACTAGAAAAGCTACAATTTCTGGGGAAATTGTGTGAAGTGTTCTTGCCTCCACCAGTAGTCTACAACTGGAGTGGGCGGAGTAACTGTTATCATTTATATAGCACATTTAATTGCAACGTTGTTGCACAGTTACATTAAACCATACATTTATAAAAAACATTAGCAGGTGTTCAAAAGGCCCTGTCTATGACATCACTTGCTGCTGCAGCCTGACACAGGTCAGAGTATTTTGGCGGTTGCCATCTTCAAACGGTCGTATTTTAAAAACTATAAATCCTACAGCGAAGAGCTTTATATTGTGAGAATCACAAGACCCAGACCTACATTTTGATGCATAGTATGTCTCTGAGATATTAACAATGAAGGCACAGTCGCAGTTTAGAAATTGCCCTTCAAGTTTGAGCTGGCTTGAGTGAAGTTTCAATGAATGTCAATGGAAGGCGTGAGTTGCAAACAAATGGTCATATTGTGAAATCTATCAGGACTATGGCTTAGCCGTGGACATTTCTAGTGGCAGCAGGGATAGCTGAACATTTTGATATAAGATTTGTGTAGGTGGGCCTGAAAATAAGGGAGTGGTGGCAGTTTAGAAATCATGTCCTGATTTTTCAGCTTTTGCCAGCTCCCACTCTAGCTTTGCTATTCATTCCTATGGGACAAATTGCGCCACAAGAACGACGATATTCCGTGAACCATTCGGCGAAACGTTCCACAAAGTAATAGCAATCCGATCGGGAACAATCTGCACATTTTGGTAAATTTTTGTCTATGTAGTGTAAAAACTGTGGGAGGAGTTAGGGTGGCAAATTTGGCTATAATAAGAATAAGAACTAGAAAAGTTACAATTTCAGGGGAAATTGTGTGAAGTGTTCTTGCCTCCACCAGTAGTCTACAACTGGAGTGGGCGGAGTAACTGTTATCATTTATATCGCACATTTAATTGCAACGTTGTTGCACAGTTACATTAAACCATACATTTATAAAAACATTAGCAGGTGTTCAAAAGGCCCTGTCTATGACATCACTTGCTGCTGCAGCCTGGCACAGGTCAGAGTATTTTGGCGGTTGCCATCTTCAAACGGTCGTATTTTAAAAACTATAAATCCTACAGCAAAGAGCTTTATATTGTGAGAATCACAAGACCCAGACCTACATTTTCGGCGAAACGTTCCACAAAGTAATAGCAATCCGATCGGGAACAATCTGCACGTTTTGGTAAATTTGTGTCTATGTAGTGTAAAAACTGTGGGAGGAGTTAGGGTGGCAAATTTGGCTATAATAAGAATAATAATATATATGTGAGATAACAATAAGTGGTCTTGATATGCAAGAACACTTAATAATATATATGTGAGATAACAATAAGTGGTCTTGCTATGCAAGAACACTTAATAATAATAATAATATATATGTGAGATAACATTAAGTGGTCTTGCTATGCAAGAACACTTAATGACACCCTAGATACATCCTCTCTCCCCCTTTGGCAGATACATAAACCTACAATTAGAGGCATTCTAATCAGCCGAGCCTCATTTACAAAAACGCAAGTCCCACCATAAATACATAGACCCGCTGCGTTCCCTACGAGATGTCACAAATGCACACATTCTGCAACCAGCAGATTCACACCTGAAAACCATTGCTGATGCAATCAAACGCAAAAATGAAATACACCTAGCCACAACATCCTACACACTTCAACGGCTAATAATGCGTAATTACTCACAGGGTAACAAAGCAGGGAAATACCTAGCAACAATGCTGAGGAAAAAACAAGCACAATCTAAAATACCATATTTAACAAAAAAAAAATTGCAACCCCCAGGACATAAGTAACGAAATGGCCAATTTCTACCATACCTTGTATAATTTGAAAAAAGGACATCACAACGCCCTACCCAACAAAATCAGAAATTGAAAATTTTCTCAGCCTCTCCAAATTACCATCACGACTACACAACAAAAGATATTACAGAGACCTGTCACAGGTCAGGAAATCTCACAAACCATGAACTCCCTACCATCTGGGAAATCCCCTGTGCCAGATGGCCTCACAAACTCATACTACAAGCTTGTCTCCCATATTCTAGCCCCGAAACTGGAGTGAGTATACAACCACATCATACATACAGGTGACATGCTACACAAGATGCTGATGGCTCACATGGTCACCCAAACTAAACCAGGGAAACCTCCCCCACTAAAAATCAAAATCTGTGACCGATTTTACTTCTCAACACAGATACCAAGCTACTCACCAAAATCTACTCCAACAGGCTATCTCAATTTATCCCTACAATTGTACACGTTGATCAGGTGGGGTTTGTGAGTGGACGCCAGAGTGCAGATGGAACAAGGAAGATTCTGGATTTGCTGAGTGGGCTGCTAGGGGGGAGGGCCCCCAGTGTAGTCCTCTCACTAGACGCGGAAAAAGCCTTTGATAGGCTCCACTGGCACTTTCTCCTCACAGTCCTAGGGAAATTTGGGTTCCTCCCACAGTTCTTGTCTCTGGTAAAGGCATTGTACTCAAACCCATTAGCACAAGTAGTCAACGGGGGTTTCACATCTTACAGTTTCACAATTTCCAACGGCTCCAGACAGGGGTGCCCACTCTCCCCAATACTGTACATCTTGGCATTGGAACCTCTGACTCAATAAATCAGGGACAACCCCAACATCCACAGTATCAAGATGAAAAACAAGGAATATAAAGTGACCTTGTTCGCAGATGGCATCTTACACTACAACAACCGAATATCTCCCTACCTAATCTTCATAACACACTTCTGCAGTATAGCAAATGTTCGTATTATAAACATATCGAAAACGTAAGCAATGGGCATTCATATCCCAAAACACACACACTAGACACCCTGAAAAACTCTTTTGCGAATGAATGGCGAACAGACTAGCTAAGATTTTTAGGAGTAGCCCTGACGTTTCAGCCCTCAGTCCTTTACAAGTCCAATTATCAATTATATCTTGGACAGGCGGGATAACAGCAACCAAAATGCTAATTATTCCAATACCTATTTCGTACCCTACTTATTAAAATCCCCACCCAATACTTCCGCAAAGCACAAGAGTTAATAAATGCATTTCTTTGGAACAACTTCAAACCTAGAATTGCAAAAGCTACCATGTACAAAACCTTCTCACAAGGCGGAATGGGGTTACCAGACATAGCAGGGTATTACAGAGCAGCACTAATTAGCTTGATCCTACCGGACAGCGGTCACTCTAGGCCCCCCAAATGGGTTTATATTGAATAAGTCTATCTTCACTATCACTGCGCTTGCATGGATGTCGAGGAAACTAAGACCGAAATAAAAAGATATGCTCCCCACCAAACTCACACTCAGTTTATGGGATAAATTCAAAGACAGGCACGCCTTAACTCAGGGGACCTGTACAACCCTACCATTGGAGGCCTTGGCCTCCCTTATCCTGGATTTTAAAGGATCACTATAGGGTCAAGAACACAAACATGTATTCCTGACCCTATAGGATTAAAACCACCATCTAGCCCCCTGGTCCCCTCATGCCTTCGTAAAAATAGCAAAATCTTACCTGTTTTTTTTAAGTCTGGAGTTGGTAACTCTAGCTGTGTTTCCTTTAGAAATTGCCACCGACTGCAGACATCATCAGAAGTGGTAGCCTGATCCAATCACAGTGCTTCCCCATAGGATTGGCTGAGACTGACAAAGAGGCAGATCAGGGGCAGAGCCAGCATGATTCAAACACAGCCCTGGCCAATCGGCATCTCCTCATAGAGATGAATTGAATCAATGAATCTCTATGAGGAAAGTTCAGTGTCTGCATGCAGAGGGAGGAGACACTGAATGTTTGGATGCATTTTAGGCAGCCATGACCCAGGAAGGATCTCTAACAGCCATCTGAGGAGTGGCCAGTGAAGTTATCACTAGTCTGTAATGTAAACATTGCTTTTCTCTGAAAAGACAGTGTTTGCAGCAAAAAGCCTAAAGGTAATGATTCCACTCACCAGAACACATTCAATAAGCTGTAGTTGTTCTGGTGACTATAGTGTCCCTTTAACTATAAACTGTGGCATAGGCATGGTGTCACACACCTCTATCACATTTACCAAGGGTCTAGCTTGAAAGGCTTTAATGATGTCCAGAAACAATATGGGTTACCAAATACGGCAAAATCTTCATATGCGCAAATGCTATCTTGGTCAAAGAAACAAAATATGATCTCCTACAATATTGTAAATGGTCTACAGCTGACGGACATCAAAAAGATATGTCTCAGATTGCAACCAACCACTAGGTTCATCTCCGTCATATTTGCCAAAAACTATGACAAAACAAACCCCACGCATACCACCTTTACTTATAAGCCCCAACACAGGGCGACCACGCTGCCCGCTTCGTTGAAAACCTAAACCTGCTCTGACTCCGACAGCTGAGATCATAAACCTGCCCTTCTTAACAAAAACAAATTGTGTGAATGCTGTTACAGTATACCACTAATAGGTGAAATCAAGATTCGGTTCATCACAGACCTCACTGCGAGGTCGACACACACCAGGTGGCACCCCTAAAGTATACTACATTTCCAAAAGCCCTCACTCCCAGTGAGATCCCAGATGGGATAAGATCAAAGAATGTATACCTACGATAGAATTTAGAAGGTTAGTTGACCCCTGACTCTCTCACTCCTGAGCTACCCAGAGAGAATGGCCATCTCTAACTTGCTACTGTTCTGGGCAGGGATGTAGTGATGTCACAGCTTCCCTCTATCCCCACCCTCCCCCCAACATTTACCCCCCCCTGTTGAGGTTGTCCAGTTGTTGTAATTCATATGCATATGTTAAAAGCAGGTGTAATACACAGGCAGCACAAAACCTGGTGCTTAGCATGATATGCCAACCGTCACCATCAACATTGTATAACGCTACTACATACTCTGTAATGATCATGTAGCTATTGCACCTGTACACCTGCACTGAAAATTATAAATCAAAAAAAAAAAAGTAAACTGCTTTTTTTACTGAAAAGCCTGCAGTGACAGGCTATAGATAACAGAACCACTAGATTTAGCTTAGTGTTTCTGGTGACTATTGTGTCCCTTTAAGAATTTTATTTTTGTAGTTGAAAATAAAGCTTAGTTTAAAAAAAAAAAAAAAAAAAAACGTGACTCCTAACTTTTTTAGCTGGCTCCTATATCCAAAGCAAATTTGTCAAGCCATGGTTTATGAGAGGGTAGAATTATCAGTTAAAAGGACACTATAGACACCTAGACCACTTCAACTCATTGAAGTTGTCAGGTTGCACTGTCCCAGCACCCTTAACCATGAAAAGCTAATTATTGCAGTTTTCTTTTTTTTTCCCTTTTTTTTTTTTTTTTTATAAACGGCAATAAATAGTTTTGTGGGGTTAATCCACTTCTAGTGGCTGTCTACCTACAGCCACAAGAGGGACTTCCAGGCTGTTAGGCGACTTTTGGTTGCCTCACGCAGGATGTCCTCATGTTATGCATGAGGACATCCAGCGTCACCAGAATAAAGCAGTGTATAATGCTTTACCAAGAGGAAATCCCAATGGGAGTGTGGTCATTGTTATAGTCGGCAGGGGAAGACCCGAGGAACATCGGCACTGGACACAGATAAGGGTGAGATGATTTAAAAAAATAAAATAAATTTAAAACCCCTTCTGCACCGTGAGGCAGGGTTCTAAATTACATTTAGATCCTTACGAACAGACTACCTTCAGAAGGTGCAGACCACAGCAGTTGATCCTTTGCAGTCTTGGAGCTCAATGAACACCAGCCACTGCGCTCTATTAGAACGTGCCAGAAAACGAGGAAGCGAGTACTGTGACCTGCAGCGGTCGGAGATGCTCACAGCCCAGCCCTGTTCTCCACTGGATCTCCAGAAAACAGCCCTGCTGTGGGTAAGGCAACAAAAAACCAAACCACTGCCTGCTAAGAGTCTGGAACTGCATGCCTCAGGCAATAGGAATTACCATCCCTGTATCCTACACGGAACATTTAATTAGTTATTTGGTTGAGCAAAAAAGCCCAGATGCAATTCAGCATTTCTCTCAATGGGAGGCTATCAGCCAATCACCGGCTCTCCAAGTTTAAAGATTTTTGCATTGTGACCAGGCAAGAGGCTGATCTGAAAATTTTTAGATTACTTACCAATAGAAATTCTGAAATTAAAATGTCAATTATGCTGAGCCACCTGATTTTTTTTTTAAATCATACCCACTCTATACTACAGGGGTAGGCAACCTTTTAGCAGCACTGTGCCGATATAGGATTGTGATGTCCTGTAGTGTGCCAATCCTATTTTTTTTTTAAATTGAGGTGTGTATGCTGCCATATTCTGCTTGTGTTATTTTTACTGTAATTGCTTTGTATCATTGTATTTGTGCGTATATGAGCTATTATATTGTATATGTTCATTAGTAGTTTATGGTATTGTGTAAGATACATATGAACGTGGGCTGTGTATGAGGGCTGCTTGTGGAATTGTGTGTGGATGGATATGTCACATTGTGTGTTTGGTAGTGGGTGGGGGCTGTTTGGGGTATTGCATGTGAGAGGCTGCATGTGGGGTTGTGTGCATGTATGTGGATTGTTAGTGGTGTTGCATTTGTGGGGATTGTGTGTATGCTTGTGTGTGGGCTGTTATTCTGCATTTCTGTGTATACCTAGCAGTGTGGGTGGCTTCCCTGGTTCCAGTCGGGACCAGGCTGGCCAGGTACAGGTCAAGGACAGTAGCTGAAACACCAGCTGCGGGCTGCTCTTCTACAGTGTGGATTCCCATTCACAAGTGCTGGGAGGAAGTGATCTGAGATCACTTCCTCTATGTGCTGCAATGCATAAATTGAGGATTGTCCTTCATCACCTCTTTGTATTAGCAGATATATGAAGTTTTACTGGGACTCCTGATAGGCCAGAGCCTGTTTGGCTCTAGCAGCCTTGAGTGCCGTAGGTTGCCTACCCCTGCTGTACTATAAAAAATAAAAAGGGGAGGAGTCTGCGCTATGTAACAGGGATGTAAGCTGCAACCCTAAAAGGGAATCCCTCACGACCCTTGGTAAGGTAAAAGAAAGAAAGATAGAGGGAAGGGCTGCGCTAGTAAACAAGAAATAATATGGTAAAAATTGGATAAAAATTGAATATGCCAAAATGAATAGACAGCAATAAAAAGACCTAGGTATAATAGTCTATTAAAATACCATAAAAAAGTAGATAAAAACAAAGTCCATTCAAGTGTTTAAAATGTTCAGTAGAGATCAAATAGTAAACATGTTCAATAAAATACATACACTGTCTATTCATTTTGGCATATTCAATTTTTAAAATATTATTTCTTGTATACTAGCGCAGCCCTTACCTCTATCTTTCCCACTCTGTACTATGTTGTATGCACAAGTTGGCAGATTCTATCCACGAGAGTTAACACATGCTCACAGTGGGGCACGATATAGTTAACCATGAACACTATATCCTGAATATCAAAGCTCTGGTGATGTTTCCTCCCCACACTCTGCAAAGCCACAGTTCTCCTGTGTCTTAGAGTTGCCAACGCCTGCCCTTATAATTCAATGAAATAAACAGCATTATTAGAAAGCTCAACGTCACAAGTGAGGCGGTGTTCTGAACATTGCAGAACGCTGGGGAGTATTCTACTTCTCAACGTACTCCCAAACCAGCAGGGAGGTAGATCCTGATAGGAAGTGCTGGCGCTGCTGTTAACACTCTCACGGGCATGATCGACTAAACGAATCACGCAACAACATAGTACAGCTTGGCTGCAATTTATTTTTTTAAAAACTTTCACGTCACCTCTGGGGCTTCATAAATTTAGCGCAATATATCTTATTGATAGAATGATCTATAAACACATTATAGTTTAAACTCAGACAACAATTTGGAGCTCCTACAAAAGGAGGCACAGAGGAACTCAGACTCAAAATTTGAATTGCTCCTCCTAGATATGGACCTTTGGCATGTATGCCATGTTTGTGCAACAACAGCTGGAGGTCAACTTTTTTAACCAGCCCTGTTCGAAGGCTGTTCCTTCCATGCTTAAAAAGTAATTTTTTTATTTTAGCGTATTTTATTGTGAGCATTTGCCTTATGAACTATATTAGCGTATTTTGTAAGTGCAGCCACTCATTATTTACAAACATGAGGTTATTTACTAACGTGAGAATTCAAAGTGAATGGCCAGAATAGACAAACGGAACGCATAGCAGACTTACAGAATTTTTCCAGTGGCTAATTTCTTGTAAATTTGAATTCTTAGTAAATGACCGTGACAATGTTTCACGTTACGTCCAAAGTTAGGGGTATAACCTTTCAAGCATGCACTGCCATTCACACTGAACTGCAAACCAAATTGAAATAAAAACATATAAAAGACACACGTGTGTGTATAAGCTTAATCTGTTTCTAAAAGCTTTTGGAGAGGTGATATCCCATAGTTTGAGATATATTTATTTATAACATTTTACCAGAAAGTATACATTGTTATTTCTCTTGTTTGTGGACCAAAGCAATGCAATTACTTTTTTTGTTTTGTTTTTTTTAAGCTGCTACTTACCTACTAACTTTTCTATGAAACCACAATGATTTTATTAGCACTTACAAACAAGCACAATATGATATGGGTTAAAGTTGGAGTTAGGGGCTTGGACCAGTGGACTTCCTTATAGGGCAGAGATTGGGCTGGTCACACTCCAGATGTTCTAAAACTACAACTCCCATCATACCTTGCCAGAAATTTAAGAGTTGAAGTTTTAACACATCCAGGAAAATAATGTGTGTCCATTATTGGTAATAAAAATTAAAATAAAAGCAATAAAAAAATAAAATAAAAAAAACACAAATAAAATCCACTACTACATCAGCTTTCCAGGACAGCCTTGTTGTCCTCCCCCACCCCTCCCCAGGAGTTAAAGTGGTTTTGGTGTTAGATGGGATCCCCATACAGTCCCAGTCCTAGCTGTATTGCTATGGTGGGTCTCCCAACCTGCAGTTTGCATTCCCCGCCATTACATCCATCCAGCCCCATTCACTGCGCTCCCGCCAAACCCGGCAGCGAGGACACGTGGAGCGCCAGAGCGCACATGGCGAACCCCTCTACGGGTTCCATTACCTTAACTCCGAGCGCTGAGTCCATGGTGGCGGCGGGGTTAATTCAGTGACTGGTGTGGGGGGTCAGCTGCGCAGGTAGGGATTCACAAACAAGCCCACGTTTCTCAGAGCCGTGAGTGCAGAGTAGAGGAACGCCTCCCGCTGCTCGCTCCTCCCCCGTCCCGATAGCCAGCATTCTAACCCCGCCCACCGCATGCTGCTCTCCAAATGGGATTACCTGGGGCTATACCACTGGCATTGGGACTTTGGATCTGCCTTAAATTTGATGAGGGTAAATTGTGAGAAAATTCGAAGTAAATTCCAAGTTTTAAGCCAAAATTGCAGAATTAAAGGGACACTATAGTCACCAGAGCAATTACAGCTTAATAATGGTTCTGGTGTCTATAGCCTGTCCCTGCAGGATTTTCAATGTAAATACTACTTTTTTTGTGTGAAAAGGCAGTGTTTAAAGGGACACTATAGGCACACAGACCACTTCAGCTCGTTGAAGTGGTCTTAGTGCAGTGTCCCAGTCCCACGTAGTTCTGGAATGTAAATCATTGCTGTTTTAGTGTCACGGCATTTGAGGGCTCTTACCTTACCCGGCACTCCCGCTGTATGCTGGGGGCCTCCGGAGCACGCTTCTCCTCTTACCGTCTCAAGCGTTCAGTGTCGGGCTCCGTGAGGGGTTGCTGCGGCAAGATGGCGGCGGCCACGCGGATGCCCACTCAACAGATGACACGAGGAGGAGGGCTGTCCACTAATTAAAGGGGCAGGGTCTGCGGCATGGCGCCGACTCCCGAGTGTAAAATAGCCAGGGGATGGGGGCCAGTCCCATGAATAACCTATAAATAGCCAAGTTCTGCACTTGGTCAGTGCTTGGTTGTTCTGGTCCTTGCTTCCAGTGTCGTTTTTTCACAATTTTTTTTTTTTTCGAAGATTGAAGAAACAAAGAAGACATCTAATTATTATTATTGCGATTTATATAGCGCCAACAGATTCCGTAGCGCTTTACAATATTATTAGAGGGGGGGATTTGGCTATAAATAAGAGAATTACAAGAAAAACTTACAGAAACGAAGGGTTGAAGCTTACAGTCTATAGGAGGTGGGGTATAGGAGGTGAGCCCAATGGTGAGTTATTATGATCTCAGTTCCTATACTCCCTAGCCAATGCTATCAGCGCTGGCTATGGAGTTACCATAGGAACCACAGCACATCCGCTGGGGTTGCTTTGGGTGGAGTGCAGAAGATCTGCCTATGGGAGGTTTCTTCTGCTCTCCTTTAATTCCCTGCATAGAGTGCATGCTGAAGAATGGATTAACAGTGGGAGAAAAACTTAGTTTTAAATAGTTTTCCTCCCAATCTATACATTTGATAGTAACACTGAAATATAATGTTCTTTAAAAAGAGCTAAAGTAGTTTTGGGTGTAACAGATGCCCTTTATAAATATGAGGTGGGATAGAGAGAGATGGCAAGTGAGGTGGAATAGTGGGTCACAGCATAGAGGGGTGGGGTTAGAGGGAGAGACAAGTTAGGATAAAACAAGTGGGATAGGAAAATATTAAATGTTACCCAGTCATACCCATTAAAATACACTCTACACTAATATACCACTATTCTCAAACACACACACGACACTCTGCATTTACACACTCTACACATATCTACAAATATATTCCTGCATTTACAAATACATAGACAGCCCATACAGGGGTGTGTGTACCACGAGGCAAACAAGGCATTTGCCTTGGGCGGCAATTTCCAGGGAGCGGCAAGAAACGCCGCCCCCAAATGCCCAGGCAAATACCCTGTTTGCCTCGTTTTATGTGAGCCCAAGAGGAGGCCTACTGGCCACCTTTGGGCTCCCCTGGGGCGGGTGAGGGAGCACTTTCCCCTGAGCTCTCTGCTCAGCTCCATCGCCCGCCCCAGGGGAGCCCAAAGGTGGCCACTTGGGCTCCCATAAAACGTGATAAAACGCCTGCCTGCCTGTATGTCCAGCCGCCTCCCTGCCCAGCAGCCCCACTGGACCCCAGGTGAGAAATCCATCCAGCTATCCCAAAAGTAGGGAGGCTGGGTGGATTTAAATTTAAAAAAAATAATAATAATTGTGAGTGTTTGTTAGTGAATGTGTGTGTCAGTGAATGTCAGCGAGTGTGTGTGTCTGTCAGTGAGTGTGTGTGTTTCAGTAAATGTGTGTGTCAGTGAATTTGAGTGAGTGTGTGTGTCTGTCAGTGAATGTGTGTGTGTCGGTCAGTCAGTGTGTGCGTGTGTCTGTCAGTCAGTGCGTGTGTCTGTCAGTCAGTGCGTGTGTCTGTCAGTCAGTGTGTCTGTGTCGGTCAGTCAGTGTGTGCGTCTATCAGTGAGTGAGTGTCCGAGTAAGTGTATGTCTGTCTATCAGTGTGTCAAATCAGTGAGTGTGTGTATGTCATTGTTTGTGTATATGAGTGTATGCATCTATCAGTGAGTGTGTGCGTCTGTCAATGAGTGTGCATCTGTCAGTCAAAGTGCGGCTTTGACAGGAAGGGGTCAGAAAAATTTTACTTGGGGGGGGGAGGGGAGTGCCCGAGCACCGTCCTGCCTAGGGCAGCACAAAACCTAAATACACCACTGAGCCCATACACATGTAAACCTGCATTCACAAAACTTGACACTATACAGAAAAAGGCACTCCTTCATTAGACACACATTGTGAAGCTATGCACAAATACACACAAATCTACAATCTTGCACTGCTCACAAAGACATTCTTGCATTTGCACCATCAAACGCATTCTTGAACGGACAAAGGAATTGCATGTTGGTGGCCCAAATAGCCAAACTGGAAAATTTCTAGAATCCAGATTATTTTTCAACTCCTTTATATTGCTAAATGTGTCTGTTCAATATTGTGTTGCTAAATAGCTAGTTCACTATACAGTTATTTTAGTGAATTAATTTAAAGTCACAACTGTGGTTATTTTAACTGCAGTTTAATTTTTAATTGAGAAAATGTAACTGTTTAGTGAATAAACCTATATATATATATATATATATATATATATATATATATATATATAAATATATTAGACATGTAAGTGGCCCAGGGCCCCAGACAGAGGTTGGTCCACCCCTGCAAAGGAGCGTTGTGCTCTGCTCCTATATGAGGTGCAGATCACTTTAAGAGCTCCCTCGCGGTACCACCTCGAACTGAAAGCATAGCTGATTTAGATTTTTTTTCCAGTTCATCTATTTTCACCTTAAATTTGAAATTCACTTTGAATTATTACATTAATGAATAACGCTGTCAGTCTCCCATACACACGTCACACTCAGCACGCTCCATTCAAAGAACAGAACCCAGGGCTCTAGGAGGGGACCCCAACCAGGCATCATGTCTAGGGCCCTAGCCAATCATAATCTATCTTTTCTAGGGGGAGGTCCAACTTTTGAGATTAACTCACTTACTTGTGGAATTCATCCCCTCAAGTGCAAAGTAAAATAAGGCCCTAGAATGAGGCACCAATGACAGGTAGGGGTGCCTAAGTCAGGTGTTTTGATTTTTTTGTTTGTTCGGTGTTTTTTTTTTAAAGCTATTACATTTGGTAAGCTTTGAATTTGGTGTTTAGTGAGTGAGTGAGTGTGCCGGATCTTGTAAGTTGTTTTAATTGGTCCCAGAAGAACCCTTATATGTAACAAAGGAAGGGAGGGGAAATGACTGAGATTTCACTCTCAGTGACAGTAATAAAAACTCCTAATGCCTATTGCATAGTGTAGGCTCAACTTCTCAGTACTCACAGTCTTCTTCAATGTGCTCAGTCACTCTTTATTTGAGACTTACAGGCCTTCCAACAGTCCTGATTTTGGAGTCCTTCATTAGATGCACTGGTACTATACAGCAGGCACTAGGACGATGCAGGAAGTGCATTGGCATTGCTGCCTGCGTGGTCCTAAAGGCCAGGGACCGACCAGACAGCCTCTCAGTAGGTGTGCGTTGCTGGTGACATCACCAGGGCCATGCCCACTGCATCCTGATTACCCTCTCACAATTGTTAGTAGTTATGGACCTGAGACCATGCTGTGGCTAGTTGAAAAGTTGTAAAGCTTCAAACTGTAGCACTGGGGCTGTGACTCTAAGGACTGATCTGATTCTGATTTCAATCTGTTTTAATCTGTAATGATTTCTGTTAACCATGTCAGTTACTTCTTGGCTCCATATTACCACTGCAGACTAACTATATTGCCAGCTGCAAAGATAATAAGGAGTCTATCAGTATCCTGATTCTTAAAGGAGTAGCTGACATGTTTTATAACAGCAGCATTTACTAGAAAGCTTAAGTTGTCATAGCAGATGCAAAACTGAAGACAGGATCAGAAAAGGGAGAGCTAGAGACTCTCAGCGTGCTAGAGAGCTAGAATTAGACAGATAGCTGGAACATTACAGAGACACTGTACAGTGTGAGAATTTCTGTATCACCGCTCTGTGTAATCCAGAGGCGGCTCTCTAACTAGGCGGTTTAGCCTGCCACCTAAGGTCTGGGGCCTCGTGGCCGCCTAAACCACCTGGAGGCAGACTGTGTCGGGTCCTCGTCAGTGACTTGCTCTGTGTGCCGCCAGGTGCAAGGCCCCTACAGTCTGCCGGGATTGGGAGAGCGCCCATTGCAGACACCAGTCTGCAGCTCCTCAGTGTGCAGAGCTGCAGACCATGTGTCTCGCAAGATCTGGCCAATCAGAGCGTTGCCTCGGGTTACCATGGCAAAGCTCTGACCGGGTCTCGCGAGATACATGGTCTGCAGCTCTGAACACTGAGGAGCTGCAGACCGAATATTATTGCCACCGGACCACCAGGGAGCCCACAGAGGTATTTTTCACCCCCCTCCCAGTATCCCCCCTCCTTCCCAGTATCCCCCTCGTCCACACCATCACCCCCTCCTTCCCAGTAGCCCCCCTTCCACACTATCACCCCTCCTTCCCAGTATCCCCCTTCCACACCATCACCCCATCCTTCCCAGTATCCCCTCCCTCACACCTTCATCCCCTCCAAGTATCCCCCTTCTTCATACTATTCCCCTCCCCACACTAACCCCCACCTTCCTCCCAGTATCCCCCTCCTAACACTATCATCCCCCTCCAAGTATCTCCCCTTCCACACCATCACCCTCTCCCAGTATCTCCCCTTCCACACCATCACCCCCTCCCTCACACCTTCACCCCCTCTCAGTATCCAAACTCTTTCACTCTATCACCCCCTCCCTCCCAGAATCCCCCCTCCACAATAATGGGTGTATTCACTAAGCAGCGAATGGTAGTGAATTGAAAACCAAAATACTAAATTTAAGCTAAATAGCGATCTTATTTTGGCAATTATCGAAACTAAGCTTTATAGACGTTCGTGTCAACTCCATGTTATTTGACTCAAAACAAGGCTCTATAATGGACATTTGCAGGGAATCCCAGAAAAGGGGTCCATTTCAGGTCCTCGGCCACCAAATTCCTACTAATAGTAAAGTGTTTCAAATAGTCTTTTTATTGAACCGACGGTGAAAACCTGCAGCTCTTTCTGTCTTACCGTTAGGCAATGCAAAAATGTATTAATGCTGAAAAAGTTAAATTGTTAACAATCTGAGTTATTGATGGGTGGCTTGATAGCATAATCAATACAAATGTCTGAGTGTTATACAATGAAAATGCTTCTGCAATGTTTCTCTTCCTGGTGTCCTAGAGTGTGTTGGACTAAAGAACAAACATGTATTATTCTCTGAATCCCTAAAAGTTATAATTTCAATCATCCTTTCATAGTATTTCATAGTATATCTAAATGTGTGCCAAATGTCACTGTATGGATCCGTATGGATTTCTGCCAAAACAATAAAACACATAGAAATAGAATTATCAAGGCAAAAACAAGTGCTATTCTAGGAGCAGGGCCGGCCTTAGGTGTTCAGGTGCCCTGTGCGAACCAATCTTGTTGCGCCCCCCCTTGTCTCTGTTGGGACCCCTTCAAACAACTTCAGGCGCATTCACAATATGTTGCCTCCATCCCCTTTTACAAAACCCCTGCACCTCTTCACCAAAACCTCTGGCCTTCCCTTCACCAAACCCCTGGCCAGACCTTCACCAAACCCCTGGCCACAACTTCATCAAACCCCTGGCCAGACCTTTACCAAACTCCTGGTCACCCCTTCACCAAACCCCTGGCCAACCCTTCATCAATCCCCTGGCCACCCCTTCATTAATCCCCTGGCCACCCTTCATCAGTCCCCTGCTCCCCTCATCAATCCCCTCCAACCCCTTTATCAGCCACCTGACTCCATTCATCTCTCTGCCCCCCCTTAAATCAGCCCCATGCCCGCCTTGAATCAGCCTCATGCCCCCCTTTTAAATCCCCTGCTCCCCTTCATCAGCCCCTTTAATAAATCCCCTGCCCATTAATCAAACCCCTGGCCACCCCTTTATCAGCCACCTGCCTCCATTCATCCCCCTTCCCCTCCTTTAATCAGCCCCATGGCCCCCTTTTCAATCCCCTGCCGCCCTTCATCAGCC
The DNA here is from genome assembly GCA_933207985.1 of Pelobates cultripes. NCBI lineage: Eukaryota > Metazoa > Chordata > Amphibia > Anura > Pelobatidae > Pelobates > Pelobates cultripes. The sequence goes on from OW240915.1 coordinate 55,487,557, forward strand.
CCCTTCATAAATCCTCTGCACCCCTTCAATAAAACCTGTTTAATGCAAAAAAATAAATAGAACAGTCACTCACATTAAAGGCTGCTGCTCCCTGGACCTAGCTGTCAGTTCCCCTCTCCGCCGACTGAAGAGCACCGGGCGCCGCTGTCACTCACTGAATGGATCCTTCCGCGGCTCCCTCTGAAGACAGAGAACGTCGAAGTTAACCAAGTCACGCCCCCAATGCTCCTCCTCCACGCTCCATCTATAAGTGGATTCCCGGCCGTGGCTCTCCGCTCATAATTTACAAGTCAAGTGCAAAGCAGCAAGATGAACTTGACTTGCTCTGCACTAGAAATACATAACTCGGCAGGCCTGTGAGTGAACGACTGCGAGCCGTGTTGGCTGCCCGGCGCCCCTGTTGCCATGGCGCCCTGTGCGGCCGCACAGCTCTCATACCCCTAAGGCCGGCTCTGTCTATGAGCAATAACCATGGAAACCATGAGATTCTCAACATGTAGCACTTTGCTCCAAGAAAAGAACCTATTTTTGCATTGATAGATTTTTTCCCACCATAATCTCAATTTTCTTTTGTAATTTTCCATTACTAGGAGTTTCAAATCAGACAATACAATGTAACAAAAAAGCTTACTAACACCCTTTTCCCCACCCTCAATGGATCGAAAAAACATGGAAAGGAGCTGCCCGTGAGAAGTCTTGAAGGCGTGAATTTGCAGTAAGGGTGCGAGCAGCAGACAGGAGCGGAGAGACCGAGAGGGGGCATACCTATGAATCAGTGAAGAAATGTAAGAGGGGCTAGAGTTTGTTAGAGCTTTATAGGTAAGGGTTAGTGTGGCGGAACCAGCCTCGCCACTAGGCTTTGGAGAAGACTGATTGCCGGCCTCCTTCCCTGTGACTATGGCCCCATGTTGAAAGGATGGATTTTCCCCTGCAAAGACCCAAAAGATGGGTCTTTCGGAACTTTCCCTATGTGAGCAGTGTTACCGAGGTAGCTATGCCATGGAGCCCATTTGTATAATGAAGACTATGGGAAAGACTTTGGCTCCATGGCAATTGAACTGTATGGGTGTGCTCTGAGCGCCATTCAGTAATAATGTGCGCTCAGATCTGAGCTATCTGGGGATATGTTGAATGTACCTGTTTTGTGCAATGGCTGCACAGTTATATGTTTTTATGTGTTTTATTGTCTTTTGCTGCCATGTGGCTAATGGAGTTTTGCCTCTGTCCTGGAGATAATTGGATTACTTCCCCAATTATCTCCAGGATAGAAGTGTCGGGATCCCGCGGGCGGCTGCGAGGGGAGGCTGCACTCCGCTCGCGGCACTCACCCTCCAGCCGTCCGCGGTCCCCTCCTCCTCCTGGGTCCGGCGAGCGGCATCCTTCCAGCCTCGGATGCCGCCCGCCGTTCCCTCCACGTCCCCCAGCGGCAGCATACATGACGCTGCACGCTGGGAGACCGCCCAAGTTTGTACACGCCGGGGTCAGTCACCTGACCCGGCGTTAAAGGCACAGTGCCTCAATCACAGTGGGAGGTCTAGATACCTCCCACGTGTGATTGTTAATTCTGATTGGAAACTATCCAATCAGAATTAACCTGATGGTTTAAATACTTACCTTTCCTGTTCCTCCCTGCCCTGTTGTGGTCTTTGCTTGCTAGTATTGCTACTTACCTTGTGTTTCTGGTTACGTACTCTCTGGCTTGTTTATCCGACTTTGTGACTTTCTCCTACCCTTTGACCTCGGCTCGTTTCACGTTATTCTGTCTTCTGGTTCCCCTTACTCGGCTTGTTTCCTGACTATTCTGTGTGTGCTTAGCCCGGCCACTCTAAGGTCCGGTACGGCACCTTTTGTGTGTGTGTGTGTGTGTGTGCCAGCGTGTTGGGTTCCCAGAATCGTGACATTACAACAGGGCCATAATGGAACCTGCTGACATACCACAGCTCCTAGTTAATCAAGAGGCTAGAATGGATGGCTTGGACCACCGTATGGATCAGTTTGCTCAAGCTTTGCAAACCATTCTGGCTCGTACTGCACACTTGCAACCTGCCGTTCAGGAGGTTGCTGCTGCTGTGCCCGAACCCATTCCCACTCCAGTACCTGTTCCCGCTCATGTAGTTCACATGACGCCGCCACAGCGCTACAGTGGTGACCCAGCATTGTGTCGTGGTTTCCTCAACCAAATCGACATCCATTTGGTGATGAATCCACGCTCCTATCCCACTGACAGATCTAAAATTGCCTTTTTGATAAACCACTTGTCCGGGAGAGCTTTAGCATGGGCCAACCCCATTTGGGAGAATACGTCTCCTATGTCCTTTGCAGAATTTCTGACAGCTTTCAGACGCACGTTTGATCAACCCGGTAGGGTTGCTTCTGCTGGCAAGGCTCAGCTTAGGGTCCGACAGGGTAACAGATCTGTAGCAGATTACACTATCGAATTTCGTACACTAGCAGCTGAAGTGGTTTGGAATAATGACGCCCTCGAACAGCCTTTCAGGAGGGTCTGGCAGCTTATATACTGGATGAAATAGCATCCAGGGAATTACCTGCTCTTCTACATGATGTTATAGACTATGTGATTCTTATCGATAACCGTATTAGAGAGAGGCGTAGCCAAAGACGGTTGGATACACGGGTGTTACCTGCTCTACCCAGTACTTCACTGCTAGCGTTACCCGCTCCTATGCAACCATCCCCTGAACCCATGCAGTTGGGTGCTACGGGGTTAACTGAGGCTGAAAGAGCGTACCGTAGAAGGGAGGGGTTATGCGTTTATTGTGGGAAGAGGGGGCATCACTGTAAAGCCTGCCCTAAAGTACAGGGAAACTGCAGCACCTAAGGCCTAGAGAGGGGTCGGCCTCGGGTGTTATGACTTTGTCCCCTCATATGTCCATCTCCAGACCGTTTATTACGGTTTCTCTCTTGGTCAATAAAACCACTATAACAACCAAAGCCCTGATCGATTCGGGTGCGGCAGACAACCTTATGGATGAGACCTTTGCCAAAACCGCAGCCCTGAATTTGATCCGAAAGGAGACACCCTTGGCCGTTGAGGCCATAGATGGTAGACCACTGGAGAAACCTCTGGTGACCCATGAAACCCAGGAAATAGTTATGTCTGTGGGTGTTTTGCACAAGGAGAAGCTAACCTTCCAAATAATTGACTCCCCAACAGCCTCCATTGTTCTAGGTTTTCCCTGGTTAGTTAAACACAACCCTGTTCTTGATTGGGGTTGTTTAGACATACTCTCCTGGGGGGAATCTTGTCAGCGAGACTGTATGGCTCATGTACGTCCTGTTTGTTTACTTAACGTGCCCACGGCTAAACCACTCTCGGTTTCTGTCCCTTCTGTTTATGCAGACCTTGCCTTGGTTTTTGAAAAGAGGGAGGCAGATAAGCTACCCCCACATCGTGAGTATGATTGTGCCATAAACCTTTTACCGGGCACTATGCCTCCTAGGGGAAAGGTCTACCCTCTTTCTGAAAAAGAGAACCAGATCATGGAGGAGTACATATGGGAATCCCTAAGAAAAGGTTTTATTAGAAGGTCCTCCTCTCCTGCTGGTGCTGGTTTCTTTTTTGTGGCTAAGAAGGAGGGCGATTTGAGGCCATGTATAGACTACAGGGGTCTGAACAATATAACGGTTAAAAACGCCTACCCTATCCCCCTCATCACTGAGTTGTTTGATCGTGTTAAAGGTTCTAAATTCTTCACCAAATTAGACCTCAGGGGGGCTTATAACCTTGTCCGTATAAAGGAGAATGACGAGTGGAAGACAGCGTTCAACACACGCAGTGGGCATTACGAATATCTGGTTATGCCTTTTGGACTGTGTAATGCTCCTGCCGTGTTTCAGGACCTCATAAATGACGTCCTTAGGGATCTATTGCATGTCTGTGCTGTGGTGTACCTTGACGACATACTTGTGTATTCTCCTGATTTGAAGTCACACCATAACCATGTTAGGATGGTGCTCAAAAGGCTATTGCAGAACGGACTCTACTGTAAGTTAGAAAAATGTTTATTCGATCAGACCTCTGTGCAATTCCTAGGATATATCATTACTGAACAGGGTTTCAGTATGGATCCTGCTAAATTGGAAGCTATACTGTCCTGGCCACTTCCCCAAGGACTGAAGGCTATCCAGCGTTTTATAGGATTTGCCAACTATTATAGGAAATTTATAAAAAACTTTTCACCACTCATCTCTCCTATAATGAAGCTGACAAAAAAAGGTCTACACCCTAGGGTTTGGACTCCTGAAGCCCTTAAGGCCTTCGAAACCCTCAAGAAGGCATTTGCCTCTGCTCCAGTGCTGCACCACCCTGATCCTTCTCTTCCCTTTGTTATGGAAGTAGACGCTTCGGAGTCAGGTGTGGGAGCCGTACTGTCACAGAGGTTGTCATATGACAAACCCCTCCATCCCTGTTGTTATTTTTCTAAGAGGTTGTCTGATTCAGAGAAGAATTACGATGTTGGGAACAGGGAACTATTAGCTATTGTGTTAGCTTTCAAGGAATGGAGGTACTTATTAGAGGGTTCTAGACACAAAAATATGGTTATAACAGATCATAAGAACCTATCCTATATTGCTGATGCTAGAAGGTTATCTGCCCGGCAGGCTAGATGGTCTCTATTTCTCTCACGCTTCCAATATGTTATTACCTATAGACCTGGTTGCCGTAATGCCATAGCTGACGCTATCTCTCGGCAGCATGAACCAGTAGAATTTGTTAACCCGACTCCTGAACCTATTGTACCTGCGTCTCAGATAATAGCTGCTACCCGTTTGGTTGTTTCTTCACCTTTCTTTGATAGCATTAAGACATACCAAACCCGGGCACCCCCTGAGACGCCGGTTGGTAAACTATACGTCGAAACAAATGACAGAAAAAAGTTGTTAACTTTATTTCACACAGCTAAAACTGCTGGTCATCCGGGGGTTACCAAAACCTACAAGGGCCTCCTTCAACAGTTCTGGTGGCCTTCACTCAAGCGAGACGTAGTGGATTTTGTTCAGGCTTGTCGGGTCTGCACGCAGTGTAAGTCCCTTAATGTGAGACCCCAGGGTTTTTTGATGCCTCTATCTATACCCAAGAAACCATGGACCCACTTATTGTAGCGTTACTTACCTTAACCGGGGGCCGGTCGCGGTCCTCTCTTCAAGCCGCGCGCGGTCCTGCGGCTGCACGAGCCGCGCGCGGCTCAGCCGACTGCTTTAGATGGAAGGCGGGCAGTGACCGCGTGAAGCGGTCACGTGTCCCGCCTGAAACTAAGAGCGCGCCGCGAGTCTCGGGCGCGCTCTTAAAGAGACAGTGGGAGCCTAATTGCCAAATGGCTCCCATTGGCTCCTGTCATACCACACTCCCTATACAATTACCTTTTGGGGGTGTGGAAGTGACAGGAGCCAATCACTTTCGTTTAAAAGCTATTTAAACTTACCTTTTTCCCTTAGCTCGTTGCCCTATCGTGGTTTCTGTTTCAGTTCCCTTTAGCGCTTGTGGTGTTCAGTTGTGTTTTCTCGTATTGACTTTGGCTTCGTATTCTGACTTCGTTTTCGCTTTATCCTTATCTGTACTGTTTGCCGGCTTGCTGTTTTCCGTGTACCAGACCCCGGCTTGTCCTAGTTTACGCTGTCTCTCTGTGCCCTTGACCTCGGTTTGTTCCTGGCTCTGTCTCCTCTCATATACGTCGAGTCCGGCCATTCTAAGGTCCGGTAGACGTATCTCTCCTCTGTATTGGCTTCTGTTTAGCTGGATCCTGCGTGTAGGGGTATATTCTCGTTACATTACGATAGGGCCATGGACCCCGCAGATTTAGCTCAACAGATGGCGTCCCATGAGGCAAGATTTGTAGAGCAGGATCACCGTATGGATCAGATAGCCCAGGCTCTCCAGACGCTCCTAGCTAGAACCGTTCCAGCAACCACACCTAACCCTCCTACGCCCCTTCTCCCTGAAGTATCTACTTTGCCTAATACTTCGGCCCATTTAACACCTCCTCCTAGGTATGGAGGGGACTCTAAGACTTGCAGAGGGTTTATTAATCAAATTGAATTCCACTTCGAAATGTATCCACGTTCATTTCCCACAGAGAGGTCTAAGGTTGGGTTCTTTATGCACCAACTTACCGATAAGGCACTTGAGTGGGCAAATCCTATTTGGGAAGCTAATGGACCTATGGTACATGATTTCAACAGTTTTCTTACGGCTTTTCGTAGAACTTTTGACACAATGAAAAGGTCAAAGAATGCCGCGAGAGCATTAATGAGAATTAAACAGGGTTCTAGGTCTGTGGCTGATTATGCTATTCAGTTTCGCACTCTTGCTTCGCAGGTAGATTGGACCAACAATGGGTTAACTACTGCCTTCATGGAAGGTTTGTCAGATACGATATTGGATGAGGTAGCAGCTAAGGAGCTTCCTATTGCCTTAGAGGACCTTATTGATTACCTCATTGATATAGATAATAGAATTCGTGACAGGCTCTATACCAAGAACAGGAATAGACGTTTTGTTACACCCATTAACCCCAGAGTTAATATACCAGAGAGTGTTAAAGTGTCTGAGGAGGAACCTATGCAATTAGGGGTTGCCAAACTCTCTGATACTGAGAAATTACATAGGAGAAGGGAGGGACTCTGCCTATACTGTGGTAGGAGAGACCATATGGTAAAGGAATGTCCTTTACTCCCGGAAAACTCTCGCACCTAAGACCTTATAGGGGACTGGCCTTGGGTGTGATATCTAAGTCTCCTAAATTGCCTCCTAACCGCTTGCTTCTCCCGGTTTCTTTATATATGGGAGAGATTTGTATAGTTGACAACATATATGCTCTGGTTGACTCTGGGGCAGCTGAAAATTTTATAGACTCTGGCTTTATAAAGAGAAACAACATTCCCATCAGAGAGAAGGAGATACCCTTGGCCGTTGAGGCCATAGATGGTAGACCATTAAGTTCTCCAGTTGTTACTCATGAGACTATACCATTACACATGTACACAGGGGTTTTACACTATGAAACCATTCGATTCCAGGTCATCACCTCTCCCTCTTCACAGTTAGTATTAGGGTATCCATGGTTACGTGCTCACAATCCCATTTTGACTGGGAGACAGGGCAAATAAAATCATGGAGTGAGGCCTGCCACGAGTCTTGTACGTTTGAAGTCACACCTTTGAATTCTATTAAGGTACCTACCAGTCCTCCTTTGTCTACGGCTATACCCCCTCAGTATTTATCTCTAAAGACTGTTTTCGATAAAAGGGAGGCTGAGAAATTACCGCCTCACAGACCCTATGATTGTGCTATTGACTTGTTGCCTGGCACTATACCTCCAAAGGGCAGGGTGTACCCCTTATCGGTTCAAGAAAACCGTGTCATGGAGGAGTATATTAAGGAATCACTAGAAAAGGGGTTTATTAGGAGATCCTCTTCTCCAGCTGGAGCAGGGTTCTTCTTTGTATCGAAGAAAGAAGGTGATTTAAGACCGTGTATAGATTATAGAGGTCTAAACAAAATCACTATCAAAAATGCATACCCTATACCTTTAATTACAGAATTATTTGACAGGCTGAAACATGCCACTGTGTTCACTAAATTAGACCTTAGGAGTGCATACAATTTGATACGTATAAAGGAAAATCACGAATGGAAGACTGCATTCAACACTAGATCCGGTCATTACGAATATACTGTTATGCCATTTGGGCTTTGCAATGCCCCAGCAGTATTCCAAGAATTTATTAATGATGTCTTAAGAGATTTTATTCACACATTTGTTATCGTATACTTGGACGACATTTTAATATATTCTACAGACATACACACTCATCACAGACATGTTACGACAGTTTTGAAGACCCTTCTTGCTAATGGTCTTTATTGCAAGCTAGAAAAATGTCTGTTTGACCAAACCGAAGTCCAGTTCTTGGGGTATTTGATTTCCGCTAAAGGTTTTCGTATGGATCCCCAGAAGCTTGCTGCTGTAATAGAATGGCCTCTACCGCAAGGTCTGAAAGCTATTCAGCGTTTTCTTGGGTTCTCCAATTATTATAGACGTTTTATCAAAGGTTTCTCGTCCATTGTAGCACCTATTACCCGTATGACTAAAAAGGATGGCAATACTCGTGTTTGGTCTACCGAGGCACTTCAGGCTTTTGAATTTCTTAAAACTACGTTCGCCTCTGCACCTATTTTACAGCATCCTGTCCCCTCACTGCCCTATATTCTTGAAGTTGATGCTTCGGATATTGGGGTAGGTGCTGTCTTATCCCAAAGAGAGTCGCCTGAAAAGCCATTGCATCCATGCGGCTTCTTTTCTAAACAAATGTCCAAAGCAGAGAAAAATTATGATGTGGGTAATCGCGAACTCCTTGCTATTATTTTAGCACTTAAAGAGTGGAGACATTTGTTAGAAGGAACTAAGGATCCTATCCTCATTTTTACGGATCACAAGAACCTATCCTACCTTAGCGAAGCTAAAAGATTGTCTTCCAGGCAGGCTAGGTGGTCACTATTTTTGTCCCGTTTCAATTTTATTATCACCTATAGGCCAGGTGATCGCAACACTAAAGCAGACGCTCTGTCCAGACAGTTCGAAACTACTGACAAACAGGAGATTGATGTTACTCCTGTCATTCCCCCAGACAGGATAATAGCTACTACTATTTTGTCTATTTCCTCGTCCCTCTTGCAGGCCATACAAGCGAAACAAAGCATGGCACCTAGCGAGAGGCCTAATGATAAACTGTTCGTTGATGTTCCTGAGAGACGGGATATTATGTCATTATATCATGATACTAAGACTGCTGGACATCCTGGTATTTCCAAAACGGTGTCAGCTGTTTCTCGGTATTTTTGGTGGGATTCCTTACGAAAGGATGTCACTGACTATATAAGTGCTTGTACTACTTGTGCCTGTATGAAATCCTCCCGTAGAGTTCCTTGTGGGCTGTTGCATCCGTTACCCGTTCGAGAGACCTTGGTCTAACCTGTCCATGGATTTTATTGTTGAATTACCCCCTTCAAATGGTAACACAGTAATCCTGATGATAGTGGATCGGTTTTCCAAGATGGCTCACTTCGTGTCTCTTCACAAGTTGCCCACATCCAAGGAACTGGCTCATATCTTCGCTAGAGAAGTATTTCGATTACATGGGATTCCCGTATCTATTGTATCCGATAGGGGTAGCCAATTTATTTCCAGGTTCTGGAGGGCCTTTTGTTCAGAAATGGGTATTTCTCTCTCATTTTCTTCCGCTTATCATCCCCAGTCTAATGGGGCTGCTGAACGTGCCAACCAGTCTCTGGAGCAATACCTCCGTTGTTTTGTGTCTCACCATCAGGACAATTGGTCTGACCTGCTTCCTTGGGCTGAATTTGCTCGGAATAACGCCACTCATGATTCTTCCGGCAAGAGCCCTTTTTACGTTGTCTATGGCCAGCATCCCGTTGTTCTTCCGGCTGCATTCTCCTCACAGGGCATGCCAGTTCTGGATGAGCATTTGGCTGGTTTGCGTAATACTTGGGAGCAGGTTCAGCGTTCTTTGGTGGACTCTGCTACTCGCCAGAAGGCTCAGGCTGACAAGCATCGCAGAGCAGCTCCGTCCTATGTTGTGGGGGACAGGGTTTTGCTTTCCACGCGGAATATTCGTCTCCGGGTGCCTTCTATGAAATTGGCTCCCAGCTTCATTGGACCTTATCGTATTATACATAAGGTTAATCCTGTTTCTTATGCCTTAGGCCTGCCTAAGAATCTACGTATTCCTAATGTTTTTCACACCTCATTGTTGAAACCTTTCGTACGCAACCGCTATACCCGGCATACTCCTCCTCCCCTCCTATCTCGGTGGAGGGTCATGAGGAGTTTGAAGTGTCTGCTGTTCTTGACTCTCGTTTCCTTAGGGGTCGACTTCAGTACTTGGTACATTGGAAGGGTTATGGGCCTGAGGAGCACAGTTGGATTTCGGCTGATGCTGTTCATGCTCCCCGCCTTGTGCGCTCTTTCCATTCTCGTTTTCCTGCCAGGCCTGGTCCTACCAGCCCGGGGGGCGTGTCCTCAGGGGGGGTACTGTAGCGTTACTTACCTTAACCGGGGGCCGGTCGCGGTCCTCTCTTCAAGCCGCGCGCGGTCCTGCGGCTGCACGAGCCGCGCACGGCTCATCCGACTGCTTTAGATGGAAGGCGGGCAGTGACCGCGTGAAGCGGTCACGTGTCCCGCCTGAAACTAAGAGCGCGCCGCGAGTCTCGGGCGCGCTCTTAAAGAGACAGTGGGAGCCTAATTGCCAAAAGGCTCCCATTGGCTCCTGTCATACCACACTCCCTGTACAATTACCTATAGGGGGTGTGGAAGTGACAGGAGCCAATCACTTTCGTTTAAAGCTATTTAAACTTACCTTTTTCCCTTAGCTCGTTGCCCTATCGTGGTTTCTGTTTCAGTTCCCTTTAGCGCTTGTGGTGTTCAGTTGTGTTTTCTCGTATTGACTTTGGCTTCGTATTCTGACTTCGTTTTCGCTTTATCCTTATCTGTACTGTTTGCCGGCTTGCTGTTTTCCGTGTACCAGACCCCGGCTTGTCCTAGTTTACGCTGTCTCTCTGTGCCCTTGACCTCGGTTTGTTCCTGGCTCTGTCTCCTCTCATATACGTCGAGTCCGGCCATTCTAAGGTCCGGTAGACGTATCTCTCCTCTGTATTGGCTTCTGTTTAGCTGGATCCTGCGTGTAGGGGTATATTCTCGTTACACTTATCCATGGATTTCATTGTAGACCTGCCTCTGTCGGATGGTCAGACGGTGATACTGACTGTGACGGATAGGTTCTCTAAAATGGCGCACTTTATTCCGCTTAAGAAACTGCCTTCTGCGGTTCAGTTAGCTCAGGTGTTTGCCAAAGAAGTGTTCCGATTGCATGGGGTACCTCAGGATATCGTATCTGACAGGGGCCCTCAATTTGTCTCTCGGTTTTGGAGGGGCTTTTGTGCTAAAATGGGGGTCTCCTTGTCGTTCTCTTCCTCCTATCACCCGCAATCTAATGGTGCGGCCGAACGTGCTAATCAGTCTGTGGAATTGTATTTGCGCTGCTTCACTAATGCGCACCAGGATGACTGGTCTCGCCTTCTTCCGTGGGCTGAATTTGCCAGAAATACGGTGTCTCATTCGTCTACTGGCTTAAGTCCTTTTGAGGTTGCTTATGGGTTTCGTCCTTCTGTCCTTCCCGGTGCGTTCTCCGACAAGGGAATGCCCGCCTTGGACCAGCACCTCGCCTCTGTGCGGAAGACATGGGATCAGGTCCATGTTGCGCTGTCTCGTTCAGCAGCTGCTCAGAAAAAGTTTGCTGATTGCCGTAAGGTTGCGGCCCCTTCTTATGTTCCGGGTGATAGGGTATGGTTGTCCTCCAGGAACCTCCGTCTCAAGGTTCCCTCGATGAAATTTGCCCCCAGGTTTCTTGGTCCCTACAAGGTGTTACGTAGGGTTAACCCTGTTTCCTACTCCCTTGATCTGCCTCCTTCCATGCGTGTCCCGAACACATTTCACATCTCGCTTTTAAAGCCCTTGCTGTGTAACCGGTTCTCTCGTCCCCTCGGGCGGCCCGTTTCCCCTCGCGCTGTCTCTGACGACGTATACGAGGTGGCCGCTCTTCTCGACTCTCGCGTTTCTAGGGGCCGGCTGCAATATTTGGTGGATTGGAAGGGGTACGGACCTGAGGAGCGGTCCTGGGTTTCGAGCTCTGATGTGCACGCTCCCTCTTTGGTCCGCTCCTTTCATGCCCGGTTTCCTTTGAAGCCTTCCGCTTCTCGCCCTCCGGGCGGTCTTCGAGGGAGGGGTAATGTCGGGATCCCGCGGGCGGCTGCGAGGGGTCCGGCGGGCGGCATCCGAGGCTGGAAGGATGCAGCCTATGAATCAGTGAAGAAATGTAAGAGGGGCTAGAGTTTGTTAGAGCTTTATAGGTAAGGGTTAGTGTGGCGGAACCAGCCTCGCCACTGGGCTTTGGAGAAGACTGATTGCCGGCCTCCTTCCCTGTGACTATAGCCCCATGTTGAAAGGATGGATTTTCCCCTGCAAAGACCCAAAAGATGGGTCTTTCGGAACTTTCCCTATGTGAGCAGTGTTACCGAGGTAGCTATGCCATGGAGCCCATTTGTATAATGAAGACTATGGGAAAGACTTTGGCTCCATGGCAATTGAACTGTATGGGTGTGCTCTGAGCGCCATTCAGTAATAATGTGCGCTCAGATCTGAGCTATCTGGGGATATGTTGAATGTACCTGTTTTGTGCAATGGCTGCACAGTTATATGTTTTTATGTGTTTATTGTCTTTTCCTGCCATGTGTTCAATGGAGTTTTGCTTCTGTCTTTGGAGATAATTGGATTACTTCACAAT